>CP067997.1:1200000-1800000 GCA_015708445.2 Clitopilus hobsonii | reverse complement strand
CCCATTACGTCTGGCTACCGGCTCGCCCTATCATACAATCTCATTCGCACTTCTGCCACTCCCATACCTCGACCACCTTCTATGGATCAGGCCGTACTCAAACTTCGCCAAATCCTTCGGAAATGGCTCAAATCCACGCTGGAAAACGAGACGCACGAAGAAGATTTCTTGACATGTCTTCTGAAGCATCAATATAACAACATCAATCTACTTGCAGGAACAACCTCGCTCAAAGGTCAAGACGCCCGCCTTGTCGCACACGTCCGAGTTGCGGCCAAGGATCTGGGTATCGAGGTCTACCTCGGTGCTCTGACCTACTCTCAGGCTGGTACAGCAGACGATGATCACTACGGACGATACCGACACGGATCCGACCACCAAGTTGGTTTTGAAGAAGTACAGGAAGAAGAACTCTATCTTGCTCATGTCGTGGATTTGGATGGCAAGCTTATCGTCAATCCGCAGCACTGGACGTTTGACGAAAAGAACTTGGTGCCAAAGGAGCCCTTTGACGGACTGAAGCCGGATAAACAGGAGTATGAAGGATATATGGGGAATGTAAGTCTTGTTCCTATTCTTGGCTCTGGATGCGCTGATCTTTATCGTACTTTGAATACAGGGAGCTGGTGGTCTGCAGCAATGTACGTAGATTTCGCCATGCTGGGTCAACATGCTACTCACCCAATGATTAGGGTACCACCGGACAGCCGTTATGCTCGTGCACAAGAGTTACGCAGACGCAGTGTTTCTCGAAGCCGATGGTCTCAAGTACGCGTTGACCAAGTTGAAAACCCCGAACGCAGCACCTCTCAGTCAAGAGGACGAAGTTGCCATTATCTCAATGGTTCGAAAACTTAAACTCCGAGATTGGGACTACATGGGTACGAACATGAGGACGTTTGATTCCTGGATGGAACGCACTCTCAAATGGAAATCCGCGGAAGTGTGGAAGGAGGTCGTTCTGAAGTTCCATAAAACTACGGAATCTCTCGACGATGGGAAGATCAAGGTTGCTGCGGCTGTTTTCAAGTTTGAAGAAATGCGACCTGGGTAAGTTGTTGTCTACTGGAATATTCGACCTAGTTGCTAATTTTGATCCAGTTTTGAAGAGCTACTACGACGGCCTCAACCCCTGTGTTCAAGAAATGCATTTATTGGGCGCATACAAGCACTTTTCAGTGCAGTCCCCTCCATTGGAGCATGGTGTAACACTGAGCTGTCTAACGCGCTCAAAGGTATTGCACCTACGTCGCAAGACGTCCCCATTTTGGTCGACGTTACTCTGAAACGTGGAATTACCTTTCTGGCTACAGAGTATGTATTAGTTCATCACACGCAAGATCATGCACCCACTGACTGTGGAATAGAGTTCTGCCCCATATCAAGACGTCGGCGGGGACATTCGACTTTATTACTAAGTTTATCTCTGCCGTCCACGAGAAGAAGGCCTCAATTCTCCCTAACCCGCGCACAGATGAGTCAGTGAAGGAGTGGAACGCCTTCATGGACCAATGCTTGCACCTCGCCGTGAATCAGTGGAATATAATAAATTTATCGGAACTTCAGTGGAATCAATCCGCTATCAACCTTAAGCTTGCCCCGCTGGAAAGGTTATTTTCGTACTGCCTCTTGCTGCGTCGAACTCAACCCCGTCAAGCCCTTGTGGACCAACTCGTTTCATTGGGGATGGGAGATCACGCATCTAACGTGGCTCCCCTCCTGACTCGGCTACTACCCACCCTTATCCAGCTCTGCCAGCGAAACAAAGTCAACTTGCTTTCCCCTCCCTTCGACACTCTCCTTCAAGTCACTGTTGAGACGCATCTCCAGCACGTTCTCGGACCTCCCCCTTCTGACGCCATCAAGAAGATCCGGAACATGGGTTGCACCTGCCATGACTGCGCCGGACTAAACCAATTCCTCAAGAATGTGAACGCTACTCATTGGAGCGACAAGGTCTACGTAACAGTGCGGCGTCATTGGCAGCCCCTGTTTACGGCAATGGTTGATATGTTGACTGTCGTTCATTCGACGGGTCCAACAAGGACCACTATCACGAAACGTCCCGAGATGGTTGCTGCTCAGAAGTGGCAGGTTCGTGCCTCGGCAGCAAGGGGGCTGCTAAAGACTATAGGGAACGACGAGGAGATTGCTCGGTTGATGGGGTCAAGGATCGTCGATGTCAGGGCGACATTGGAAGGGAGGCAGGCATATAGCAGGTCCTGTGGTGAAGATACCTCAGGTGGTGCAGTGAACGCATCTGAATCTGGTGCTGTGCCGAAGAGGAGGAAGCTAGACGGGAACGAATATGTGGATTGTGGACTTATCGACTTGACGTGACTTCTATCGGGACTTTTACTTACTTTACCTATATGAATGTTATCCTTCCGTGCAGTTGAGGTTGGACTACGTATACTACAGAATATCTGCAGGTGTATGACGGGCATTTTGTTGATCGGGATTTTGTAGTGGGGAATGCCGGTCCTTTCGGAGGCCTTTCGCCAAGGGTCGAGAATAAGAATCCTGTCAGTGTCAAGCGCGTCAAAAGATCTCCACCTCACTCCACTAACTCAAACATCTTTAGGTCGAGGTCAACGAACATTGCTACCCAGATACTATGGCGCGTACAAAACAAACAGCAAGGAAGTCAACTGGTGGCAGAGCCCCACGGATAGCGCGCGTAGAACCAGAGTCTGAAGAAGAAGGATCGAGTTCGGTGGAGGACTCGGATTTATTGGAACGCGACGAGGAGAGCTCAGATGACGGAACGGTACACGAGAGGAGGGCCAGTTCTGAGGCACAAGAAGAGAGGGATGAACCCTCGGAGGAAGAGGCCTTAGATGACCACTCGTTCCAGGTTTTTCCTAAGAAGGTGTACGGCAAGAATTTCGACGTATGTTCTCAATATTGGCCTTCTCAAAAGTTTCCTTATTTACGACCCATACAGGACGACCTTCAAGATTGCCTCACAGACAAGGTGGATTATACCGGAAATATCTGCTACCACGAACTTCTACCTTCCGCCCCAAATCCATGTCTTAACATCGCTGGACTGGGGAGCATTGGGGTCCCTTTGAGCTCAAGAGAAGCTGTAGCCGTTTTCGAGCAGGCTGGCAAGTCAAAGAACGCAAATATGCGGTCTTTCCCGGCTTGCGAAGTCACCTTTGACAATCCAGACTGGACAAGAGTCCTCCGACGAACGATTTCTGAGCGTCTCTGGAGCAGTCTGGGCATCGCCCCCTACTTTGCGCCAGCGCGATGCGTCCTACAAAAGCTTGTCATATTCAAACCTGGAAAGCTGTAGGTCTTGTCTTTGCTTGATTAATGATGTGGGCTGATGACATGCATATAGTAATCTCAAGAGTCTGGGGTATGTCCGTCGACATCTTTCACGGCCACTTTGGTTTACGGGCTTAGCAGCGACGACGACGACAACGTTTTCGCTCATCTAATGGTGCAACTACCATCCTCTCACGCCGGAGGAAAACTTCGAATTTCGTTAGGATCCCAGACGGGCGACGTCGACCTTGCCGAGAGTCCATTCACCACATCAATCCTTGCGTCATACCGAGGAGCCAAAGTCTCTTTCGCTCCCATATCAGAAGGTTATCGGATAGGTCTAGTCTATGGCCTAGTCTCCACTGGCGCCACTCCGGATGTTCCTGCCGAAACACTCATGACCCTCAAGCTACGACACATCTTTCAAAAGTGGAAGGACGGACGGTATAGCAATGCTCCTCCTCAAGGCCAGTTCGCGTACATCCTTGATCAGCCGGAGGCATCCGCGTCTGAGGTCAAGGGTCAAACAAAGCAACAGAAAGATACTTCGTCGCTCCTGGACAGGCAAGATCAGCTTGTCTGCTGCATCAAAGCCGTTGCTGAAGAATTCAACTATGACGTCTTCACCGGGCAAGTTGTCTACTGTCAGTCAGGAATGTCTGATCATGGGAAGGTGCGGTCTGACTGGTGGAATTGGGGCGATGACGGTGATCTCTATGATTATGACGAGGATACCATGACCATCGTTCGTGTGGAAGAGACAACCGTCAAGTTTGACGAAATAACGGACGCTAATGATGTGGATGTGGAAGGAGCTTATCTGAAGTTGACGGAGGATGATCTTGTCCCGTGCCACTTCTTTGACAATATGCCCCCTGATTCCAGGTCTTATGAACACGAAACCGGAAATGTGGGTGTTCTTCATCTACATACGGAGCTCTTCCACTGACCCTATTTTCTATGGCTCTAGCTTGATTACGGTGCGCTCATTGAGCCTCCATTCAAGGTATCACACTGACGTGGAATAACTAGAATACCGCCGTTCCGCACTGCTGGTCGTCTCGGAAGAAAAGCGCGAAAAACTATTATCAAAGGCTAGCGACGACTACTGGCTCTCCATACTGGAAGATCTTGACCCCGAAGGCCCGGATAGCCTCGATCCCAAGAGGATTGACCTAATTCTCTCAAGATCAAGTCGATACGGTCGGACATCTGAACTTCGCCTCATGGACCTCGCTCTCAACTGGAACGACTTGAACCTATGGTCAAGAGCCGCTCAGAAGTTCGATGATACCGTTGAACAACACAAGATCAAGAACGTCGTAGAAGCACTTAAAGTATTCTCGTTCCAGCAAATGAAACCAATGTACGTATACCATTACTCTTCGGGTGCTCCATCCTTACTGATGAGGGTGATAGTCTTGATAAACTGCTTGGAAATACAGAGGTACCAGCGGAACGCATCAAGTTCCTGAAAGCTTTAGAAAGCGAGCCACCGTCTCAGGATGAAGAGGATGTTACCGAGTGGATCACGGAGCACTACACCGAAATCCTGACCAACGGGCATCAAGTTTCCGACATGATTACAATTGGGCAAGAGCGGGGTGCCGCATTCCTCCTAACAATGTACGTACATCAAACCTGCATCGAAATATGCGGAAGACTAACTTGCTCCTTGTTCAGATTGTATCCAAGATTGCGCAGTAACCCACTTGACATTGCCGTGATCCAACGCTTATACCTTCAGCTGCGTCAAAATGCCAACACGATACAGGACTCATCTGTGTCTCTCCAGGATTCCGCCGACTCGGAGATGCAATTCTCTGCTAAAGATGTCGCTTCATTACTTCTTGAACGTGCACTTAAACGGCCGAAGTATAAAATATACGGCCTCAATTCAGTCCAGAAACTTTCTCCCCAATCTGAGGCCTTCTCTCGTCTCAAGATTGTCATCCAGCTTTACCTTTCGACCGGAAAGCTTCAGGATTGCGCACTACCTCTCAGGCTTCTCCTTCACACTGAACCTACCCAATACACGGCATACGCCCCCATGTACGAACAGCTTGTCGGTGATTTCCGAACGTGGCTTGCAAAGCGCAAACTTGCTATGACCGCCAGCCCATTCAAGTACTTCTTCGCTGCAGCCATTGGCTTAGAGTTGCAGCATCTACTCGACTCACCACGCCCAAGCGGCGCAGTCAACATTCCCCCATTCGGATGCGGAAAATGCGACTACTGTCATCGGATTGACCAGTACCTGCGAAAGCGCGAACAACCTCATTTCTACGAGCGTATCTATGCAAATGAACGGAGACACGTGGAGCACTACCTTAGGAACTTCAACTTAGCAACATATCATATCGAACCTGCGCCGGGATACAAAGCAAGAATTTATCTCACCCTCAGCAAACATACGTTTCTCCAGCCGGCCGAAGTCTGGAAATCTCGCGTTGTCTCTGCCAAGGCGTACCTCAGCCGAATCGGTTCAGATGCCGAAATCGCTGCGTTGATGGGGGAAGAATGGCCTAAGATCCAAGAATCGATGAAGGGAGTTCGAGCATATGTGCCACCGCAGCGGTTCAGAGATGCTCTCGGCGATGTTACAAGGGAGAGGTTGGAGTTCCCTCCCCCTCAGGCTCAGACTGCCCCTGGCGCAGCCTCCTCTAATACCCCTGGACAGATGGTGAGCGACCCCGACGTCGCCAATAGGAAAAAGCGCAAATCCGATGGATCCGATGAGCGATTACCGAAACGAGCTCGAGATGTCCAGTATGTTGACCATGGGGTAATTGAGCTGTCATCAAGCTCTTGAAAGCTTACGCTAACCCAAGAAACTCCTCATTCGGAAATTTGCCCTTACGAGATAGAATCGACGGAGGATACCCAAATCTCTATTTAGCGCCAACTGCTGCGTGTAGGACCCTGCGTACCACTCGTAGGCAGCTCTA
Source organism: Clitopilus hobsonii (assembly GCA_015708445.2). Lineage (NCBI taxonomy): Eukaryota > Fungi > Basidiomycota > Agaricomycetes > Agaricales > Entolomataceae > Clitopilus > Clitopilus hobsonii. The sequence goes on along the minus strand of CP067997.1, from coordinate 1,793,773 downwards.
ACTTCTGATGAATTTCCCGATATGTACCGTGACTGTATCAATTTGCTGTATGATTCATGACATGTAATACTGAGATATTCGTTCCATAATATGAGTCAATCCATTTTGATGTGAGGTGAGATGAGATGAATGAGTACTCTATCCCCCTTGTTGGCTGGCAAAGAAAGTATGAGTGTCCATTCTACGAGTGGCGCATTTCATGTTCCACGGTTGCGCTCTTCTCGGAGACGGCATTTCCGAAATTACAATGCATCACGATCACGTGGTGAATGTTCAAAGCGCGTAGCGCCGTCGACTTCCTTTGACTCCGACCGTGTCAGTTGAGATCGTCGAGTTATATATACCCAATCTGTTAGCTTGGGGGCCCCAAATTCTTACACATGGACATCTCAGAAAACATCACGAAAGAAATCACTATGGAAGATGTAGCAAATGCCCCTCCCGAGTCTCCTAATACTGACCTTCAACACGCACAACCCGAAGAACCTTCCGGTATGTCAGAAGGAGAAACTTCATTCAATGAAGACGAGGACGAAGAGAAGGACGAGGACGAAGAGAAGGACGAGGACGAAGAGAAGGACGAGGACGAAGATGAAGATGAAGATGAGGAAATGGATGATGTAAGTTTGCTACTATTTTCCTTGTGTGGCCGCCTTTGACTTACGCGCGGTTTCCTAGCAGTGGGGGTTGAAAGCACGCGAATTGGAAGGCAGGAACGAGAAGGAAAACACGTCAAACTCGTCTGATGATCAGGCTTCTGATGAAGACGATGGAAACTTGCTTCAAGAAGAGCCGTTGAACGATCACGAGTTCTTGATCTCCCCGCAGAGAGAGTATGGTAGTCGTTTCGCTGTCCGTCTTGCCTTTCTGTCTACATGCAACAGTTTGCTCATCAGGTAATTTAGGATGACATACAGGATAGCCTCTTGGGTAATGGAGAGGACCTCAGTGGTATTTCTCATTTTCAACAGCTCCCATCCGCCCCAAATCCATCGCTCACCATCGATGGCCTCGGAAGCATCGGTGTTCCGGTGGGTTCCAGGGATGCAGCTGCTATCTCTGGACTGGCAACGAGCTCTCCTGGCTATCAGCTGAGAACCTCGGGAACAAATATACGCACTATTGAAGCCAGTCACGTCAGCTTTGGAAACCCACAGTGGACAAAGACCATCCACAAGAACATAGCTCAAACAGTCTGGAGGGGGCTGGGCATTGCTCCTTATCTAGCTCCCGTTCGATGTTTGCTTCAGAAGGTTGTTATGATCGAACCTGGGTCAATGTGAGATTTTCTATCAATAACATCGAAATTTGCATGACAAGGCTGATGACGACCGAAACAGTAGTATTCAGGATTTGAGGTAAGACTGCCGTGTAGCTGTCTCCAGTGATCTGACTGACCACAAAATGTAGTATGGACGATGACAAGACGTTTGCCTATGTCGTAGTTCAGCTACCCTCTCCTCACATGGGAGGGCAAGCTCAGGTTACCCAGAGGACACACACGCAGAAGATCAACCTTGCAGAGCAGCCCCTGGCTACTTCGATTCTCGCGTTCTTCAAGGGAGCTCATTTATCCTTCGATCCGATCATTGAAGGTTACCGCCTTGCTCTTGTCTATGGCCTGGTCACTGTGACGAATCCAGACTTGCCTGTAGAAGCATCTGTGGCCGTCAAGCTACAACGTGTGTTTATGAAATGGATTGACAAGCAGTATCGTAGGACTGCCCCGTCCAGGAAGCAGCTTGTCTACATACTCGATCAACAGCAGAGGCGCTTATCCCGAAAGCAAAGGCGCCGGGCTCGATTTGCTGTTCCAGAGTTCACTCCCAGAGACAATGATATCATCTCTTGTCTACGAGCTGTCGCACAAAAGTTTGAGTATATTGTTTTCGCCGGGACCCTTTCCCATCATTTTAACGACAATGACGAAGAAACCGACATCGAATTTACGGATATTGTCGGGTCTGACGGTATCACTATTGATGGAGCCAGGGTCAACATAGATGTCAAAAACGTCGTTCCGAGGAATTTCTTCACGAGAACACCACCCGATGACGACGAGTACAGCCATGATACCAAGTCGGTAAGTTTTTTGTGCCAGCTGTGGTATGTGTTATTCTCTGACCACCGCCTCTTCACTAGACAGACTATTGTGAGTGTCACCACGAGCATTGCAATCCTTTCGCTCACCTTCCCTCCTAGGGTTCTCCCGCAAGGCAGTACTCATTGTTCCCAAGAAATACGAGAATACTGTCTTGTTGGATGCAGACGAGACCTACTGGCTTTTCCAGGTTGGAAGTGGTTGAACCAGATGACCTCGTAGGGCGTGATTTGCAGGCAATCAGAAAGATATTATCCCACATCAAACCAACCTCCTGGGGTCGCGGTCCGGATTGGGAAGCCGGACGTCGCCTTATGCACCTCGCTCTGAAATGGAAGAATCTCAGACTCTGGTCAGAAGCAGCGCGAAGCCTCAGTTTTGCCCTAGACGCACACGAGATTGAGGATATCATGGATGCATGGAGTCTTTTCTCTTTTGAACGCTTCATCAATACGCAAGTACCTCCTGTGCTTTCCCAGGACTCTGCATGCTGACAGGAAGAACAGTATTACTTCCATGCTCTGGCAGGTTCAATCAAAGAAACGACTGGACACCGTTCAGAGAGTTGCTAGCCACGCATTACCACAAGTGCAGGAGGCAGTGACTAACTGGGCAACTGAACGGTACACTGAGACTCTGATCCTGATGCGCCCACCTGAGCTGCACAATATCGAGGAAATTCTGATGATTGGGCGAGAGCGAGGAGCTACCTTCCTCAACAAGATGTATGTTTTTTCACGTCCGTGCTTGACTCACTGCCCTTACTAATGTGTCTTCTCAGATTGATTCCACATCTGCTCGATCATGTCCCTAGCATTGAATTCGTCGAACGTCTCGTCCAGCAGCTTCTGCAAAACGCTGGCACAATTCCAGACTGCATACCACCCCTCGCTGACACGTCGGAAGCCAAGGTTACGGCTGAAGTGCTCGCTGCAAAGTGCTTTTGGATGTCGCTCAGACAGCCGCTTTCTATGACCTTTGGTGTCTTTTCTACTCGCCCAATACCACTGCAGGAACAACCCAAGGTCTTCTCCCGCATACAGACCATTATCAGGCTGTACCTTCGCTCTGAGAAGATCGATCTCAACCACTGTGCCTTACCACTGAGGATGTTACTCAATACCAACCCCTCCGATTATAAGAAAGTTAGGCCCATATACCATCGTATTCTCGAGGAACTCAAAGCGAAGTTGGAAGACTACGAAATACCCATAACCTCTCCCCCTTTCAAGGATTTCTTTGCAGCAGTCATCGGACTGCATCTACAATCCCTGCTGGAGTCACCTCCCCCAAGCGGTCAAGTCGACCTCGAAACCTTTGGATGCGGGTGTGGTTATTGCCGTCGAATTGATCATTTCCTTCGCACACGCGAACAATCTCGCTTTCATGAGCGGCTCATGGCTCCAGAAAAGCGCCACCTTCAAGGCTTCATCGATGACCTCCAAACCCGTGGCATTGTACAGTACGAGGTTGGACCGGAACCATATGGGGCCCAATCCAAGATCTTTTTAACTCTTAGCGACAAACACCTCGGCTTACTACCAACAAACGCCTGGGACGATCGCGCCAAATCTGCAAAGGAATATCTTTGCAGCATCGGCTCAGATGATGAAATTGCTGCACTGATGGGAGCGGATTATCCAAAGATCCAGATGTCGTTGGAGGGAAAATCGGCTTACAAGGTTTCGAAGCGTTTTATAGCCGCCCTTGGAGGGGTCACAATGGAGAGGCTCCGAACTCCCATGCAACAACGACGTCCAGCGGCAAATCAAGTGCCTGCTGCTGTGCTCATGGACTCTTCGAATACTGCTAAGCCTGTCTCGGCGGAAACACTGAAACGGAAAGTTGAGGAAGATGCTCTCGCCGAGCAGCCCTCGAAACGAGCTCGAGAGGAGTAATCATGGGGGTTGATGATAGTAGACGATTTAAGTAATATTTATTTATTTATTTACGTACATGCCTGTTTTTCCCCGTATTTATTAACGTGTATCTATTTGTCCGTCATGGTTTCTCTCAATAGCATAGACTGCAACTAATAAGATCCACTTGTGAATGTGATACTGTGAGCTTTGGAATTGAAGCTTTGAAGTGGTAGATAGTTGATGGACTCAGATGGAGGATACGTCCATCCACTCTTCTCGGGGTTTGCCATCCGTCATCCGATCACCAAGCCTTGGTCAACTGTGTTCGAACGCGTCGTGCTCAACCGTGACTCTAACCGCGACTTTGGCTGCGGTACTTAGCTCTTTCTCAAGGGCATTTTCCAATTCAGATTTCTTATGGCTCGCCAGAAACTTACAGCTAGGAAAGCTAATGCTGGAACGGCCCCAAGGTTTCTTGCCTCGCAGCAAAACAGACAGTCAGCTAAGAACGTGGAAATCCTTTCGTTCGAAGGATCAAACGAGGATGAAGACAACGACGAGGATATGGACGACGTATGTTTTCTTGTTGCTTACTACAATGCTTTTATGTTCACACTCTGTTATCTGTAGTCGGAAGCCTCTTCGGGTGATGAAGACAAAATGGACACCGACAACGGACTGTCAAACCATGCAGAGGAGAGTCAAGAAGTCGAATTTGTAGAGGAGCCTCTTAACGACTACACCTTTCAAATCTCCCCAAGCAAGTCAGTTGGTGGACAGTTCGATGTACGTCTCGTGTTCCTCCCTGTCTCTGACAAAGTGCTCAGGACCGAAAGTAGGACGACTTGCAGGATTGTCTCTCTGGAAATGTAGAGGTTTCTAGCGGCACTTGCTACTTCGAACACCTCCCGGCTGCTCCTAACCCATGGTTAAATATCGAAGGCTTGGGGTGCATTGGTATTCCTGTTGGCTCAAGGGACGCCGTTGCCATCTCAGAACTTGCAGCGACACTTGCCAACCCTGAACCTCCAACCCCAGGCAGAAACGTATATTCCATTTCTCCGTCGAAAGTCACGTTCTCCAATTCTCAGTGGACGGAATATATGCGCCAGAAGATTGCTGGGACGGTCTGGACAGGAGCTGGGATCGCCCCTTATCTAGCCCCAGCGAATTGTACATTGCGCAGAGTTGTAATCATGGGATCGGGCCCAATGTATGCGTCTCCCGTTATTTACAAGCCGTACTATCTCTAACAACATCTAATGTAGCAACCTGGACGACATATGGTGAGTTTATAGTGCGAATTCGCTAAGGCTTCTGGCTGACATTCCGCACAGCGAGGACGACGATGAAAACTTCGCTTATGTTGTGGTTCAGTTACCCTCACCGCACGCTGGAGGTCAAGCTCAGATTGTACAGAATTCTCAGACACGCAAGATTGACCTCGCCGAAAAGCCTTTCATTACGTCGGTGCTCGCCTTCTACAAGGGAGCTGGTGTTTCGTTCCTTCCAATCACGGAGGGCTATCGGGTTTCTTTGGTCTACACCCTTGCCACAAAAAGGAGTCCCGAACTATCCGCAGAAGCATCCGCGACGCTCAAGCTACGACGTGTATTCCAGAGGTGGACGAGTAAGAAAGGATATAGACAAGCACCTTCTAAACAGCAACTTGTCTATATCCTGGACCCACGGAAGACCCCTTTACGTCAAAATCGGAAACGCAAGACCCCGAAGCTTTCGCCTAAGGACAAGGAGACCATCTCTTGTCTACAGGCTGTGGCACAAGAGTTTGGATATGTTGTCTTCTCTGGGGAACTTACATATCGTGAGCGAGGTGGCTCTGATGAAGGCCCACCACGATGTGACTGGGACGACGACGACGGCGACTATGACGACTATGACGTGGACACAATGACCCTGGACGACCTTGAGGAAACTGAGGTTACGTTTGCAGAAGTTGTCGGAGCTGACGGCGTCACTGTTACCGGAGCCATGGTTGACATAGAAGTCGGCAACATCGTTCCATCCGGTTTCTTCTCGGGCCTACAACCTGATGAAAAGGATTTCGATTTCGACAGCAAGGTGGTGAGTTATTTCTGATTTAGGCATGCTGTATAAGTCTTTAACTGACGTCTCTGCTTGATTAGATGAATTATTGTAAGCACGTTTATGGTGATAATGACCTGGTATCTCAACTAACATGCCTTTGTAGACTACTATCGCAAAGCTGTACTCGTCGTGCCCAAGGAGACGGAAGTCGAAGTGCTGACATTTACCGACGGGACCTACTGGCTCTCCAGGTTGGAAGCACTTGACCCAGAAGGCTCTGAAACGCTTGACACTCGGAAATTTGACAAGATCCTATCGTACATCGAAAGAGACTGCAGCGCTAACTTGAAATGGGAGTATGGGCGTCGCCTCATGAAGGTTGCCTTGAAGTGGAAAGACTTCAATCTCTGGTCGAAGATCGCACAGAAGTTGGACAAGGCCATAGACGCACACAAGCTTGAAGACATTTTTGAGGCCTGGGACGTGTTCTCATTCGAACCTCTCGCGCCTGTGTAAGTCTGTCCACGATTTCCCGGTACGTTCCTGTGGCTTACAGAGACTAGACTTGATGCCACGCTGCTTGCTGCGCCATCCATGAAGAGACTGGAGTACATCAAGAAACTGGAAAGCCACGCGTCAGCTCAGGAACAAGAAGCTGTTGCCAACTGGGTGACGGAGCAGTATACCAAGGCACTCACTAGCGTTCGCCCTCCGGAGTTACATTCCATTTCTGACATCGTTGCGGTTGGACGAGAGCGAGGAGCTGCGTTCCTCGCAAAAATGTACGTTTGCCTGGTATAAAGTTAGGTCCATCGGCTAACATGTAATCCTAGACTCGTTCCACACTTCGCTGCGCATCCCCCCGACATTGAGTTTATGGACCAACTCTGCCAGCAGCTTCGACAGAATGATTCCACTATTGCGCACGCAGTAACCCCTCCAGCAAATACTGATGAACCTCAAATGACTGCCTCATTGCTCGCCTCGGAATGCCTTCATACTGTACTCGACCAACCTGCGTACAAGATCTTTGGCGTTACTTCTAGCTCAACAGTGTCTTCGAAGGACCGACCATCGATCTTTTCCAAGGTCAAGACAGTGATTAAACAGTATCTCGCACTGGAAAATAGCGACGATGAATGCGCATTACCACTCAGGCTCCTCCTTCACATAGATCCCAAAGGCTACCGGGATTTCAGTCATCCATACGACGAACTCATTAGCAATATCCGTGAATGGCTTGAACAAAATCAGCAGAAAATGATCGCTCTTCCCTTCAAACACTTCTTCGCTGCCGTCATTGGGATGCGCCTCCAGTCCCTGCTTCACACACCTCAGCTCAACAGTGACGCCTGGAAAACTCGAGCTAATTCTGCAAAAGAGTACCTCAAATGGATTGGTTCAGACGATGAAGTGGCCGCTTTGATGGAGGAAGACTACCCGAAGATTCAGGAGGCTCTTCAAGGGAAATCGGCATATGTCGCCTCCCCGCGTTTTAAGAATGCCCCCGGAGAGATCACGAGGGAGAGGTTGGGTCTGCCTAAGGAGCTCCCTCCACGCCGTCGAATGGAATCTGCATTTGGAGATCGCCTAAACCTGGGAAGGCCCACCGCAATGAACGCATATCGCGAGAAGCATAACAAGCGAAAGCTTGGAACAGGGGCAGCCAACTTGAATGGTCAATCATCGAAACGAGCTCGGGCAGCGTAATTTGTTTGTACGCAAGAAGCCCAATTTACCTGAATTCTTTTCGCCCACCCTTCAAGTTCCCGGCCTTGGGATTAACATTACTCCCTAATTGTGATCGTACTATTCACTAATTCTTCTGTAATATATTTGCACCGTAGTGGTAACATACAACAATGTTTATTTGGATCTGACAGCTAAGTCTTGAATTCACTCAGAAGGCAACCGTTACGAGCAGTCGCATTCAAGTTCATATTTCAGCACTTGGTATGCGCTAACGCTGGTGGCAGTGATCGGAATTCAAACTTCCGCCTCATCGTCCATCTCCCTACCGTCACTGGTCCGTCAGTACCATCCTCAGGCAGGCAGTAGTACCATTGCGTGCATGCATCCATTCGCTCATTGCCAGAGACCCTACAAGGGAGCAACCGGACTGAATCACAACACTACACCACCAGTACACGGAGCTTGCCTGGTAGCGACACTTCCCTGAATTGTTCCAAGGTCCGCTGCAGACAGGGCAAATGAAGGCACAGGCCTTCGAACAGGCCCATCCCGACACTATATAACCAGCAAGAAATCGCCGCGCAGACGCCTATAACAACAAGTAGGTTCTAATTGATAGCTTCATGGGCTTGAACTGACCTTTCCGCTAGACTGAATCATAATGAGTTCCGACGGCGAAGGATCTCGATACAATCGCTCTGAGGACCATGGCATGGACACGGATAGAGACATCGATGGGCCAGAAGAGGGAGATATTGAGATTGAAATGGATCGTGTTCGCGTGAGTTCTACCACCTCTCAGCGCTACTGAGAGAATTGAGCGTTTGGGAAAATAGGATGAACTTGGCAAGGTCCTAACGGACACCAAATCCAACAGGACTGTCTACTACGTCGACAAACCCTCCTTTGCTCCGAATCCCTGCCTCGACATTATCGAACTTGGCACTATTGGTCTTCCGTTGAACGTCAGAGATGCTGAAGCAATCATCAGGGTTGCAAAGCCTGTCCTAGGTTCGGATACGTGCAAGATGTGCTGCGTCCACTCAGACCAGGTCCAATTCAGGAACATGGAATGGCTGCCCTTCATTGAAAATAGCATAATCCCAACAATTTTGGAGGGACTTGACCTGGAGAAAAGTCCGTCCCTTCCCCGACTCCAGTTCTCGTGTTTGGTCGTATATGGAGTCGAATCTAGGTCAGTAGTTCTTATAAGTTTATGTTCAAACGCTTATAACCGAAATAGGGATGATCCATTGTGTCAGCAGTGCGTATACTCAATACCTCACAATTATGCCATCTGACATTTCCTTCATAGCCAGGAAGAGCGCACAAATTTGACGTTTGGGTCTGTGATGATAATTCTGCCATCAGTACACGAAGGCGGTGAAATCGAGTTCACCCATGGCGCTGGAACTCAAGTCGTTGACGTCTCAAAGGACTCATTAACCAAGACTTCAATTATCGCTTGGTACACCGACGCTGCGCGTGAAATGAGGCCTATCACGTCCGGATACCGCCTCGCTCTTATCTACGATCTCATTCACTCTGATGACCTAGAGTCTATTCCCCGGGCACCTAACCTCAACCATTCCGTGGAAACAACCAAGGCAACTCTGGCCAGATGGCTCCAGTTGACGTCGTCTCAGGAAACCCACTCCCAAGACTTCCTCGTCTGTTTGCTTACAGACCGTCGCAAGAACGTCCGTCTTGATTGTGGGATCGGCGCAATGCTCTGTACTGTGGCCAAAGAGATGGGGTTTCTCGTCTTCTCCGGATCCATCAACTATGGCCTCTCTGGTGAAGGAAACGGAAGATATTTCGATGATATCGAGGACAAGGAATTGACACTTGACCACCTTGTTGATGTCGATGCAAAGCCAGTGATGATGGGGAGCGCCCCTTGGCACATTGATGAGGAGCATCTCGTTCCTAGGGATCCGTTTGAGTCCATGGAGCCGGATAATAAAGACTACGAGGCATATAGTCGAAAGGTTAGTAATCCCCATGTATTATACGAGACTATATGCTAAAAGATCTCCAGATTTCTGGCGCCATGTCTTGGTGTATGTGTTTTCAGTGCTTCCTTGTTGTCGATATCAGACGCTAACTCTGATTGGTATAGCATATAAGCGAACAGCGCTACTTCTCGTTCACGAAAACCACGTCAACGCCGTGTTCTTCCAAGTGACAGGGCTAGAATATCTACTCTCGAAGCTCAAAGACTCGAACCCCCTGCAGCTCACAAAGGATGACGAAAAAATTGTGATTGAAACCGTCCAGGCTATCGATGCGGATCCTGAGCTTGATCGCTCCGATGGGCATACCTATCATGAGCTTGTATCACAAGCTCTTCGATGGGGTTCAGCCGGTGTCTGGAAGGCGGCTGTACTCAAGTACAACGAGACTCTCAAAAAACTGGATAAGAAGATGTTGATAGACGCGAAAGCATCATTTACCTTTGAAACCCTGGACCCTTGGTAAGCTTGTTGTTCGCTGAGTCACGACTATTTCTCATCTGAAGACAGTTTTCAGGAATTGCTGCAGAAAGAGCAACCCCTTTCTGTTCGCATGAACTTTATCTCGAATGTGGGCGCAGTCTTCGTCGATTACGGAAATATCAAGTCCTGGTGCAAAGAAGCGACGGTTCAAGCCTACTGTAATTTCGTTGACCCTCGTCAAGAAGATATTCGGCACCTCTTGATTGCGGCTCAACAATTTGGGGGCGATTTCTTGTGCTCACGGTACGTCCTAGAAGTCTTAACGTTGTACACTCTTCTCATTTCCTTACTAGTGTTCTTCCCTCACTTGCTCATGGCGCCACATCTGACTTCATCCTTGCCTTCGTCGACAGGCTATGTCCAAACATCAAATCCCGTTGGGCACAAACCTCCAAGGCCACCGATAAAACATCAGGATGGGATGATCTCATCGACGACTGCCTTAACCTTGCAATCGACAAGATCGACATAGCTGAACTAGCACCCGAGATCACTCGTAAGCTCCCAAATCCGATGAATGGCCCTGCGACACCCACATCCTGCGCCACTCTCAACTGCTTCATTTCAGTCTGCACCCGATGCATCTCCCTAGGACGAAATACCCCTTGGGCGAAGGTTACAAATGTCCTACTTTCAATCCCAGGCGACCCGGTATCTCTTTTCTCCGTCGTCTACTCCCCACTGGTATCAAGTCTAGTACCAATCTGTCGCAAGAGCAACGTTGAGGTCACAGCTCCTCCAGTCGCACGCCTCCTCCGTCCACTCATCAAGCGCTACATGCACCATGTACTTGGAACCCCACCCGCCCTGATCAACAAGATCAAGAAAGTTGGCTGCGGATGCCGCGACTGCAATGCCATTGACCGATTCATTGTCAATACCAATATGAAGCAATGGTCCGTCCAACTCAAAGAGGATAAAGCCCAGGGCCACTTCGAGTCTCGACTTGAACCTACACAAGATATTCTTACCTACTCCGTTATTGCTGGAGAGCCACCCACGCTTCGGATCCTCAAACGCCCAGAGACTCTTGTTGCCGAGAAATGGCATAATAGGATTCCGGATACGAAGAAATTCCTTGGGATGATTGGGAACGATGCGACCATTGCTCGTTTGATGGGGGATCGGTACACGGATGTTCAACGTCTGCTACAAGGCCAACCGCCCTGCAAGATTTTCAAGCCGAAGATGCGCACACCTAATTCACCTGCCACAACGGCTTCTAGCAATGCTCATTCAGACCCAAAACCTACCAAGAAGGTCGCTGGGCAGAAGAGGAAACGAGGGAGCTCCAGCTTTAGGCGTGACATGGGGACCATTGATTTAACCGAATGATTTTTATCTCTTGTACAGCAGTTAATTTCACCGCTCTCTACCACCTGTCTGCTACTCTGTATATACCACCATCTTACTCCCTTGGATGAGAAAACTTGCAAGAGATTTCGCAGATCAGCTTCAAAAGTTTACGCGAGGTGTGACCAAGAGCACGTGAATGTGACAGGCGCGTCGTTTTGGGCCATTTGCTCGTCACAGCTCTTTTCCAGAGGTCAAACACCAGCTTTTCCCTGAGCCACGCTCAACATCGACAGCCTGCTCGCCCACAATATGAATCCAATAAATGCGGCAGAGATGCTGGTGAGGAATCTGTACCAATCTTCGAGCTCTGAAAGGCTGAATGTCAACCAGAACGGAGCTCTACCAGCAGGCACAAATTCGAACGCGGTACCAACGGGGAGCTTCACTGCCAGTTATAGTGAAAAAGGCGATGACACAGGAGAAGGAGGTGACGACGAAGGTGGCGACGATGACGATGATGATGATGAGGAAGAAGAAACATCGTCCGAGCTCTCCGACGGTGACGACCTCAGAGTGAGTCGACACGCTTGACCGTCAACTATCCGTTGGCTCACAAACCTGAAAGGACGAGCTTGAGGACGCCCTGAACTCGGACTTTGACTTCAAAGGCGACTTCTATCACTCGGAAACGCTATCAGTGGCGCCTAATCCATGCCTTCATATCGAAGGACTCGGTGCCATCGGACTGCCCCTTACGCATAGAGACGCTGACCTCTTGATCAAATATTCCACGCAAGCCCCGTTTGGTCAGGGAACTCAACTCGTCGTCAATCCTCGGGTTCGGCATACCTGGGAGATTGAGCCAGCCAGAGTTGGGTTTCTGAACACGGAATGGGCGAATTTCATGCAGACCACTGTCGTTCAGTCGGTTCTGAATGCTCTTGGTGTCACGTCTGGTGCATCACAGCCGCGATGCGAACTGTACAAGCTGCTTCTGTACGAGCCCGGTTCCCAGTAAGTGGTCTTCCGCTTGGTGCAAAAAGCAATTCTAATCCGACATGTATCTAGTTTCCTGCCACATCAAGAGTGAGAATATTGCCTTTAACTATTACCTAAAAAGCACTCACCTCCATTATAGTACGGAGAAGGCACCCGGCATGTTTGCAACAATTATTGTTGTTCTCCCCGCTCTCTTCACCGGTGGAGAGGTTCACGTCACTCATGGGTCAAAGAGCCATGTCATTGATGTGTCCACCCGATCAATGACAGCCACATCTATACTGGCATGGTACACGGATGTCACTCATGAAGTCAAGCCCGTCACCTCTGGCTTCCGCCTTGCGCTTTCCTACAACCTCATTCATACCTCCAACTCGGTCCCTCGGCCACGTATTCCGTCCGAGAACTGGGCTGTCGAGCAGCTGAGGCGTACACTCAGAAAATGGAAGGAGGAACGCTACTACGAACTCCCAGAGGACGATCGCCTCGCATATATCCTTGATCACCAGTATAGTGCCCAAAGCCTACGCAATGGCCTTCGTGCACTGAAGGGTTCCGATGCGCCCCTTGTCAGTCAACTCAAAGAGATTGCGGAGGAACTTGGTTTCCACATCTTTCTCGGAAGCCTCAAATATTCGCAAACCGGTTCCACCGACGGAGATGGTGGATATAACTATTCAAGTTACCATCATGGCTATCGTAAAAGACGGCGGTACTATGGATGCGCATACGATGAGATTGACGAAGATGAGGACGACGCAAGCGGAATGACGATGGATGAAGTATTCAACACTACCATTTCGCTCAACAACGTCGTGGATCTCAACGGCGTGGCTTTGAACGGGGCTAATATCACGTTGGAGGAAGACAATCTGATCCCTAAAGACCCATTTGAAGACGCCGATCCTGATGGGAAGGAATACGAGGGGTACATGGGAAATGCAAGTACTTGTCTCGTGCCTCATGTTTCTCTTGACTGAACTCTCTTCTGTTCGACAGTACCCGGGAGATCTAGAACAATGTGAGTCCTCTCTATGGTTGATTCTTGAGAACCACAGGCTGATTTGTTGATCAGGGTACTCGCGTTCCGTTGTCCTGATTGTGAACGGAAACAGCGTCGACCACATCACCCAGTTTGCAGGAGCGCAGTATCATCTCGCTCAGCTAGCAAAATCTGACCTTAACCATCCCTCTGCAAGGGATCGTCAAAAGGCAAACAGCATTGCGTCTAGCCTGAAACCTGTTGACAGAGACTCAGCCAAATACCTCCTTGACCTCTCGTTGAAATGGAAGGATGCTGGCCTCTGGAAAATAGTCATGACTAAAAGCAGCAATGTCAGCACACATACGACTTTTGAATTCGATAAATTCACAGTCGCGATGGCTTCCTTTGGCTTTTCGGCTGTGCAACCTTAGTGAGTCCCCTCAGTCAATATGCCCATTGCCATGCTCACCACTGCACTTTCCAGCATCGAAGCAATCGCAAAATCCATTTCCTGCCTTCAAGCCCGGATTGACTTCATTCAGAAGCTCTCTCGGAATGCCGGAGATAGTGCCCGTCCCGAGATAGACGCTTGGTGTGCACAACAGTACAACAGCGCCGTTGAGGCACTGGAAACTCCCAAATCCGACGACATACCAACCCTTTTGTCAATTGGAAGAGAGAAGGGGATTGAATACCTCATTGAGAAGTAAGTCCGAGGGCCCATCGAATCGTAATAGATTGGAGCGTTCTGAACATAACACGCTAGATTCTTTCCCTCTCTCACCAAGCGACTCGGACCGGATTTCGATTTCCTCGTTGCTTTTCTTCAATCTCTTCACGGTGTTCGGAATACTTTCTCCGGATCTCCGACCTGCCCCCCAAATCTTGACGCAGCAGTCGACCGTCTCCTGAAATTGGTCATAAGCCAATGGGATACCATTGTTGCACAGCCTATGGGCTACTACGGCGCATATCATAATGCAAATCCAAGTTCTCAGGCCAAAGTCCAACGAGTCATGAAGATTCTCGAGCTATGCTCCTCCCTTGGGCGACTGAACGATGCCAAACCCCTCTTCGCGCAGCTCCTCAACATCAAAGAGGTCAAAACGACTCAATTTCCCCAATTCTATACACCTCTCATATCCCAACTCCGTCCTTTCATGGTTCGATGCAGCATTGATGTCAGCTCAACTGACACATGTTTCCCCTCATTCATTAGGATCTTGGTTGAAAGGTATCTCCATGACGTTCTTGGAGGTCCTGCGCCTAGCACTCGCATCCAGGTCCGGAAGATCGGCTGTGGATGCATGGATTGCAATACGATCGACCAATATCTCGCCAAAGAAACATTGCGTGAACAACAGCTGTTCCGGATGGCTAAGCCCCGCAGACTTCATGTTGAGTCTCACCTTGCTGCAGCCCGCGATCTCGTTGGGTATCTCGTCGTGAACTCTGGGACCCCACACGGTGTCATGGTTGTTAAAACGACTGCTCTCGTTGCCACTCAAGCATGGAATTGTCGGGTTAGGGAGGCGTTGGCGTTCCTTGCAAATGTCGGGGATGATGCAACATTGCACAAGTTGATGGGAGCCGCCAGGTTCGAGAATGTTAGGGCTGCAATCAAGGGCACGAGAGTGTATTCATTGGACCGAGCTCACCGGGAGGCTGTCGCCGCATTTGCCAGTAATGGTTCCTCTGCGCCTGGTCCCAGCGTTGGCCCTTCACGTACGGTGCCATTGACGATTTTGCGGAATCCGCCCGCTACATTGGCTGGACAGAAGAGGAAGGAACGGGAAGGCAACACAGTTAATCTGGGGTTCGTTGATCTGACGGGGGAGGACTAATTTGGACATCCCGACATTTCTTTAATTTATTCACACTGCGCTCAACCACTTTAATCTGAGGATTCTGAAATCTTTATCATCTAGTATTCTACCTTACCACGTAACCATACACAAGTATACCAAGATGAATTACACGATTACCTATACAAGTTTCCAGACACCATAGTTTGCTCGAATCCGGCCCTCTCTTATCGATCTATAAGGGATACATTCATGCTCTGGGTTGAATCTGTCCGTGAGGCTGCAGAAGGTTCTCAACGTTGAGTGTCAACAGGTTGGAGGTTGGCAAATGCTGAAGTAACAGCAAGGTCCATCGACAAAGCGTTCGGGTGGGACATGCTTGGTAGACATATTAATCTCATTCTTTATGTAAAGACTTGCAGTTTCCGTTGTTACAATAGTGGTTCTGGTATACATCGAGGGGTAACATTGACCAAGTTAGATAAGGTTTAAGGTACATGAGGTATAACTGGCCATCCTACTCAATGCAAGTCGGGAGGAATATCAAGTCAGATGGGCTATTTCTTGATAGCCAGGATCCTCCCAAGGCTGGTGGTCTTCTATAGGTTGGCAGTCCTTGAGCCAGTCTTCGAAAGCAGCCGAGTCCCATTTGAGTCTTCCGACGAACCTAGTATGTTCTCGTAACGTTCTCCCAGAGGGATTCGATGAGCATCGCCGACGTTTTCTTGTAACTCCATCAGAACGACGAGACGCATTTCTTTTCGCAGCCTTCCGTTGCCATATCCGCCTATAACGTGGAAGTGGCGTATATTTGGCGCTGTCGATACTATGGGTGTCAGAGCGACAGGAGGACCCACGACGAGAAGACGGAATGGCATAGATGAAGGCTGAATCGGTACACGGTTCAGTCCAGGACACGTAAATGTTCAATATACGCCTGAGAATGGGATGTTCACGCATAAGCTTGTTGGTAAACACTGGCGTTAGCGACCTGGATAATTTGCGTCCGGCTTCAAGAATGACGAATTTTGGGTGGAGGTGACTCTTGACTGGAGGCATGGTATTGAAGGGGTGTACGTGAGTAATGCGATTTGCTGACAGTGGGTTCGATGATGGTAGAGCAGTAGTTGGTAAGGGATCATCTTCACGACAAATGGTGACGTCAAGCATGTCCTCTGCAGTGACGCAAAAAATGCGGTATGAGAAGACGCCGTTCTACCCAGTTGAGCAATGATTTACGCTGAGAGAAGAATAGCATATATTCACCTCAATTATTGGGAATGGTTGGTCAGCTACTTTCCAGTATCCACCTCCAAAATCGAGCTGAGCGTGGTATCTATCGACGATATGTTCTTCGGGTAGAAGTATCCAAGAGCCCTTGGCAGCCCCCCGACTTCCATCCCAGAGTTGGCGGAGATGAGGTTGAACTAGAAGCCGGGTAAGTTGGCGATATGACTACGGTATCGGGAGATTTTACCTGAGAATATATTGTAGCGTGAGTCTAGGTTCAAAGAGCCTCGGGGTATGTCCCAGTGGTACTCGAGACTGGCCATCTAGCAGCTTTGAGTAACAAATTCAATAATTATCGTCTCACAGAACGTACCAACGCCTCTCTTCCAGCTTTCCGTCTTGGGAAACAGTGAACCCATTCAACACCACATTGCTCTGGTGTATTCTCCAGTAAACAACGACCATAATTTGGGTCAACGGCTTGAACACGCGATTTAGACAAGGAGGCCTTTGACGTCGAGGACGAAGAGAAACTTATTTCACTGTACGCTGTAGTAGAAACCGTAGCAGAGGAATAGCAGGACGTTGTGTCCGACATGATTGGGTGTCAAGCCATTCGCAGTGTTCGAGCCTTTGTTTATCTGTGTTTGAAGTCAAGGATGATCAATTGATAGCCTTGCTTCATTCTTGATTTTACTCGTCGGCGCCTACCATGATCCTGCAATGGTTGGTCTCGTTCAGCCACTGCCTATGCCATGTCCGACACCTCGTCTTTTGTTTCATCGTCTGAGGAATCTACCGCTGTAATACGGGAGGCAAGCTTACCCCCATCAACCCATTCAATATCAGGCTCTCGGGAAGCCAGGGCTCGCGCTGTCGACCCTAATAATGGCCGCTGTCTACTTGAGAATTCACCTGAACACTCTATTGTAGACTGGGTTCACTATTTTCCGAAAAGGAAAGCCGGTAGGGAGACTCTGGTGCGCTTCGACTACTTGGGTAATGTGGACTCAAATAACTTCTTTTGAAGATGACCAAACTCGAATATCACTGGAGAATGCCCCGAGGCTCACTCAACTTAGACACACGATATAACATATTCCCAGGTAGCGAGACCCAACCGCTCCACTTTCTATTGCTCACCCTATCTCAGTGCGTCCCCATCTTCGACGTCTCTTCCAGCAGCCGAAGCAGAGTGGTTCTTGGATACTTGTACCGGAGCAACGAATCGTTGAGCATTATCACGCACAACTCGTCTACGAAGATTATCGTTGGCAAGTCTCCTGTCAAGCCTTCTCGGCCATTGATGTGAGTCAACGTTGATAATCCTGGAAGGTTAATGAAAGCTGATAGGCCACTCGCCAGAATGGCATCTTCACTTACCATTTTCTCTCTATTGATCCTCAAAAACACATGGTCGACCTCACCATTACCCGCCAAGAAAACCATGCCACACAGGAGAACCCAGAAAGCTCAATGCAAAAACCCAACTGCGTGGTGCATGTTTATCCATTTGAAAGCCTGCCTCCGATTCAGAGTCATCTCCATCCTAAATTCGTCATACTTGAAGCTGGGCGCAAACTCCATGGGTCTTTCGCAGTGAAACACGTCGACTCGTTAATCAAGAAGCACGACATACTTAAGCGCATCCTGGAGATCTATGCAGCATGGATTGAACCTTGTACCAACCGCCAGTTCATCCGTTCCAAGCCTTCTACCAAGAACGATAGCGCCGCCTCCGAAACAGAATCTCTGGATAGCGCCAAGTACACGCCTCCTCCTTATTACCGTTCAATATGGCAACGGCGGTCTGCAAGAAAATTTTCTAGTTCACGGTCATCCTTGCGTTCAGGCGATGGTAGACGAAAACGACGACGGCACTCCTCAAATCTCTCTGGTAGAACTCTCCGTGAACACACTATGGTAGCTGGAAAACAGGGATGGGATACAAAGTCTCTCGAGGAATGGCGCAAGCAATGTCAACCTATTGAAGATCATCAACCTTGGGGAGATCCTGCATATGAAGACGTTACTGATCAATGGCCTTGACTATCCGAGCTTCGTGTACAAGATCATGTATTCCATAGCAAGCACCTCCTTCAACCATACTTATACCAACTGCTGTAATCCTTGTTTTTCGTGAGCACCGAGCAAATGATTAGCCCGGCTGTCGAACTTTGAATTCAAATGGCAAACAATGTTTGGCTTTGTTTGGATTTTCGACTTCAGGCTGAACAAATGTCCGAATCCTCCTTCTGCTCCTCCGAGACCTCGAGACCGATACAATATGACGCCAGCATATCATCGTCAGATTTTACATCTATATTGTCTCTGAAGGCTAGAGTCCTCACTGTGGACCCCAACAATGGGCGTTGTCTACTCGAAAACTCGCCAGCCCATTGTGGTGTGGATTTGGTTCACTGTTTCCCCAAACAAAGAGCTGAGGACGAGGAATTTGTACGTTGCTTGAAATGAATCTGTCTTGCATTGGTAACGGAACTTTTGAAGATGACTAACCTGGAATATCATTGGAATATTCCTCGAGGGTCACTCAACCTCGATACGCGCTATAACGCGTTCGCTGGTAAGCTAGGCTTGCTTCACAGGACGAAGGTGGCACCGCTCATTAGATATCCAGTACGGCCTCATCTATGTCAAGTTTTTGCAAATTCGAGGGATAGCGGCTTGTGGATCCTTGTCCCGGAAGACCGGATCGTAGACCAATATTACAACCATGTTACGAACGACAAGCCGCGCTCTGAATTCCCGGTGATTAAGGTGAGCAAAAGTTGCCTTTGCTCGGCGCCTTGTTGAAATTAATTTGCGCTGGAAGGACGAAACCTTTCTGTATCGGTTTTTTTGCATTGGTAAAGAACAAAGCATCGTTGATCTGGCCATCACTCGCCAAGAAGAGGCGTCGGACCCGGCAAAACAACCTCATTGTACCGTCCATGTTCATCCCTTTGAGAGCATGCCGCTGGTCAGGAGCCATCTCCACCCCAAGTTCGCCATTCTCGAAGCTGGTCGCAAATTAAATGGCTCAATGGCTGTCGCATTGATATACTCCCTACTCGATCGACACCTTGTCCTCAAACGTCTTTGCAGCGTATACGCTAGCTGGATACATCCTTGCAGGGACTACAATTTTCTCCACTCAAAACCTAGGCTACGACATGACTGCACCAAAACCAACGCCACCGAGACTGAATCCGTCGATAGCGCCAAGTATACCCCACCTCCATTATACAGGTCGGTTTGGAAAGGGCAAATCTCAAGGCGTAAAATATCGGGCCGTTCTCAAACGTCTATGTGCTCTGGTGGATACCCGCGGAAGCGACGACGCTATTCTTCAGATCTATCAGTGAGAACCCTACGAGAACATGTCAAGATAGTCGGCAAGCAGGAATGGAAGCCAGCTTTGGTCAGGGAATGGCTCGAGCAATGTCAACCCCTTGAGGACCAGGAGATTTCTACCTTGGATGCGTTGACGAGCTAGAATCGCTCTAGGGCCTAACTTCAGTAAAACATCCTCATTATATCGTCCGGTTATATTGATTATGAATGGTGCATCAATTTATTATGGTATCGATTAGACCATCACTAATGAACGCTGTACAACCTAAAGAACACATGGTATACGGATACCAAATGGCCTTAGCCGAAACGTCAATCTTACAAAGCTATCTCCTCGTAGTCAGGACACTCCCAAGGTAGGTGGTTTTCTATTGGTTGACAATTACTGAGCCAGTCTTTGAGAGCGGCAGAGTCCCACTTGAGTCGCCCGACGAATCTTGTATGTTCTTGTAGTGTTCTCCCAGAGATATATGATGGACCTCGCCGATGTCTTCTTGACCAACCGTTTGAGCGGAAAGACTGATCCCGGTCGGCAATCCTCCGTCTCCAAATTCGTCTGTAACGTGGAGGTGGCGTATGTTTGGCGCTGTCGTGGCTACGGGCGTCAGAGCAGCTAGACCTTCCACGGCAAGAACGAGGAATAGCGCGGCTAAATGTCGAATCGAGGCAAGGGTCGAGCCATGACGCGTAGATGTCGCATATAAGCTGGAGTATAGGGTGTTTGTTGATCAATTTGGTGATGTACACGGGCGATAGCGAGCCAGCCATCTTGCGGCCAGCATCTAAGATAGCAAATTTGGGGTGGATGTGACTCTTGACTAATGGCATGGTGTCGAACGGATATACGTGTGCGGTGGAATTCGGCGATGAACATGCAGTATCAGATTCCGTACATGCTGTCGGTGTATCATCATGGCGAGAAATAGTAACGTCAAGCATGCCCTTCGCGGTGACGGAGAGAAGACGGTACGAAAATATGCCGTTCTGTGAAGATGAGAAAAGGTGGCGACGGTTCTAGGAGGGATGTAATCACCTCGATGATTGGAAATGGTCGTTCTGATAGCTTCCAGTAACCCTCCCCACATTCCAGCTGAGCGTGATACTTGTCGAGGATATGTTCCTCTGGTATCAGTATCCAATGGCCGTAATCCTGTGAATGTTCCCACAGTTTATGCAAGTAAGGCCGTACTAGAAGTTGAGGCGTTGCATAAGACGTCCTGCGCTTAGAGTTGAAAAGTTAAGGTCACCTGGGAATACGTTATAACGCGTGTCTAGGTTCAAGGAGCCCCGGGGAATATCCCAGTGATATTCCAGGCTGGCCATCTGGCAGATTCACGTCAGAGTAGGTAGAAATCAAGTTGGGCGAAGCGTACTAGTTCCTCCCTTCCAGCCTTTCGTTTTGGGAAACAATGAACCCACTTCACACCACAGTTCTCTGGACTATTTTCTAACAAACAACGGCCATGATTCGGATCCACTGCTAGAACGCGCGATACCAGTGAAGACGATGTAGAATGTGAGGAAGAGGAGAAGCTAACTTCGCTGTAGATTGTGGCCGATGCGGCATAGTGGGCAGGGGAATAGCGGGGTGGCGTGCCAGTGTCCGAGTCAGTGTCCGACATGAACAGTTTCAGAATATTTTAGCGAACCATATTCACGCATTTGGGTGTTTGTTTGCAGTGATGTCGCTTGGCCGTGTCCACATATCTCAAGACTGCTTTGACTGATATCACAAGGGTATGGTAGTCGATACAACTTGATTACAGAGATATAAAGTAGGCGATAACTGACACAAATATTAAGCCATTGGACCCAGAACGATGCTAAATAGTCAATATATCTTGTTCCTCGGTCGGTTGACATTGTTTGAGCCATTCCCTGACCAGAGCTGGGTTCCACTCCTGCTTGCCAACAACCTTGATATGTTCTCGCAGTGTTCTCCCCGATAAATCTGAAGAACACCGCCGTCGTTTCCGTGGGTATCCTCCGGAGTACATAGACGCCTGTGAACGGCCCAACTTTCTCCGCCTTGAGAATTCCCGTTTCCAGACCGACCTGTACAACGGAGGTGGAGTATACTTGGCGCTATCGACGGATTCAGTTCCGGAGGCGTCAGTCTTGGTGTCGTCATGTCGTAGCCTAAGTTCTGAGTAGAGAAAATCGTCTTCACAGGGCTTCATCCACCTAGCGTATACGCTGCAAAGACGTTTGAGGACAGGGTGTTGGTTGAGCAGGGAGCGTATCAATTTAACAGCCATTGAGCCATTTAGTTTGCGGCCCGCTTCGAGAATAGCAAACTTGGGGTGGAGGTGGCTCCTGACCAGCGGCATGCTGTCAAAGGGGTGAACATGGACGGTACAATGAGGTTGTTCTGCTGGGTCCGACGCCTCATCCTGACGGGTAATGGCCAAATCAACGATGCCCTTTTCTTTACCAATGCAGAAAAATCGATACAGGAAAGTGGTGTCCTTCCAGAGCATTAACGAATGCGCTTCAACAACGCGCTAAGTAGAGAAAACTTCTACTCACCTCGAAGACCGGGAATTCAGAGCGAGGTTTTTTCCCTTTAACATGGTTGTAATATTGGTCGACAACGCGGTCTTCCGGTACAAGGATCCACAAGCCACTATCCCTCGAATTTGCGAATAGTTGACGTAGGTGAGGTCGTACTATCTAGCTGATGAGTGGTGCGACCAATGTCTTGAGAAGCAAGTCAGGCTTACCAGGAAACGCGTTATACCGCGTATCGAGGTTGAGTGACCCTCGAGGCATATTCCAATGATATTCTAGGTCGGTTATCTTCAGAAATTCCATTAGAACAAGCGAGACATTTGATCTTTCCGCAACGTACAAAACTTTCCCTCCCCGCTTTTCGTTTGGGAAAACAGTGAACCCAATCCACCACACAGTGGGCTGGCGAATTTTCGAGCAGGCAACGCCCATTGTTAGGGTCCACAGCGAGGATTCTTGCTTTCAGAGAGGATACAGGAGTGAAGTTCGATGAGGATATGCTGATATTGGATTGTATTGCTGTTAAATCCTCAGAAGAACAGTAGGAGGATGTGCTCGACATCGAAGTTCAAGTTGAGGTCACAGGGAGCTGCTTGAAACACAAACAGAGCCAAACAACTGTCAAGGCGGTTGCGGTGGCCCGCCATCAGTTGTTCGACGGGGGCACCCACGTTCAGAATGGCAGTCAGTACCTCGAGGACGAAATTTGCCATTGATAATCGATACAGGAAAAATGTTGCTGATATGGGGCGCCCACAACTGGCCAGGCTGACGTGGCCTTATAAAACGTGGGTTAACTTCCTGCCCCAACTTGAACTCTTGAACCCAACCTTGAACCCCACACTTGCGAAGCTGCTTTGATCACTTTACCACACTCCCCTACTATGCCAGGCTCTAAGTCTGTTCTGTCTACTCCCACCAGCTACAAGACTCGTCCCGGGAACCTCGATGAGACCCCAAACTCTCGTATAGGTCAAGAGTCAGAAAAACTGTCTTTGAAAGGAAAATTGCGAGTAGGTGCCGCCGGACCGAATGGTGTACGATGCACCATTCAGAATTCGCCTGAATCTGGGACCCAGTTTGCGCATATTTTCCCCCGTATGATGATGAAGAGAAATGACGAACTCGTTCGTATCTCGTCCTCTTACTTTATTAGCAAAGACGAAAGCTGACTTCACATCAGGTCGAAAGGATCGAAGGAAACTGGAATATGTCGCAAGGCACCCTTAACTTTGACACACGTTTAAATGTCATAAAGCGTGAGCTACCTCGACCCTACCCGAAATCTTCTTGGAAGGCTCACATTTCCCAGTAAACAGTACCCTCCATCAACTTCACGATGCTGGGGGTTGGCTCCTACTACCCTCCAAGGACATCATCGACAAGCATTATGAAGCAGTATATCGGAACGGCGACATTATCCCCGGCACGTTTGTTATGCCAGACCGATTGAGGAAGTCTAGAGTTCGTGATCACCCATTTCTTGGCTAGGACTTTGCAACTAATAAAGCGTATACATCTACAGAAGATAGGAATCCAAAAGGCCTATGATTACGATTTTATCATTCAAGATGAGACCAAAATGAAGGAACATATTATTTTCATCCAGAAGGACACCCCCAAGACAAAGGACGATGTCAAGCTTCATTTTTACCCCTATAAAAAGTTGGCCACTATTCGCAGTCACTTGCACCCCCGTTTTGCTATCCTTGAGGCTGGCCGTCGTCTGTTATTTGGAGATGAAGATGAAGAGTTCTCAGGGATTGACATCGACCTTCAAGACCAGCTCAGGCTCATCTACAGAGCCTGGACCAGAGAACTCAAAGTTAAGGATTCAAAAAAGCCTGGTGCCACGAGCGGTGGTGCCAATGCCCCGGGAGGGGACGATGATGGCGCCGACGACGACGACGACAACCAAGGCCCCGACAACGCGTCGGATGCGACTGGGGGGCGGTCCACGAGGTCCCAAACTCGCTCAAGGGCGAACGGGAAGAGAGGAAACGACGGGAGCCCATCGCACCGCTCTGCAGGCAAACGCTCTCGGACTGGCAATAGTGGAGGTCAAGAGGCTGGGGAAAATCACGCGCAAGATTGCGACTGCAGCGCGTCCTGTCTCTCGGGAGACACCCTCTATGAGCACGACGCTACCAGTGGTACTCAGTCTTGGGATAAAGGTCGGATTGATACTTGGGCTCATGACGTTGTTGGAGAGCATGATGGTGATGTCGTAGCGTAAATGGGGGGTGGAGTCTCAGTGGAACCGCAAAAGAGTATGAACTTGATATTTGAGCTTGAAGATTTTATGTTTTCGTTATGCATTCTCGTTTACGTATATGTCCCTCATAGCATTTGTACCTTCCAATGATGTCTCGTTTGTGACCTCCAAGGAATTTCAGTCGATACAAAGGGATGAAGCTTCCCTATGAGTGTTGCAGAAGTACGGAATGCATGTCATCGATTGAATACATAACTAGGTACAGATCGGTGGAGGTGGTATGCGTCCTGATATGCGGGTGTCATATTGTACTGGCGTCAAGGCCTCGAAGGAGCAGCCAGAGGATTCTGACATTTGTTCAGCCTGGGAATCGAAAATTTAAACAAAGCCAAACAATGTTTGCCATTTGGATTTTGCAGCTGGGCGAGGCCGGTATCGGGTCATCATTGCTCTGCGCTCACGAAAACGAGAGGATCACAGCAGCTGTTACAGTAAAGAATAAGGATGGTATAAGAATAGTTGTATGAGGTCGCTTGCTATGAATACGTGATCTTGTACATGAAGCTTGGATAGTCAAGGTCATTGATGAATAACGTCTTCATACGAAGGATCTTCCCAAGGATGATGATCCTCAACAGGTTGGCACTGCTTGAGCCAATCTCTGAGAGACTCTGGATCCCATCCTTGTTTGCCGGCAGACCTAGTGTGTTCGCGGAGGGTCCTACCAGAGAGATTTGAGGACCGCCGCCGCCGTCTTCGTGAATGATCGCCAGAACGTAAGGACGACCGTGAACCAGAGGATTTTCTTGCAGTCCGTCGTTGCCATATTGACCGATAATAAGGAGGAGGCGTGTATTTGGCGCTATCCACGGTTTTTGTTTCGGAGGCGTCGGCGTCATTGTCTTCGGTGCAGGGCTCGGAGTAAATGAACTGGCGATCTGTGCAAGGTTCCACCCATGCTGCGTAGATTTCCAAGATGCGCGCAAGTATAGGATACTTTTTGACCAATGAATGGACGTGTTTAATCCCGAAAGATCCATTTAGTTTGCGCCCGGCTTCGAGTATGACGAATTTAGGGTGGAGATGACTTCGGATTGGCGGTAGGCTTTCGAATGGATAAACATGCACCAAGCAGTCAAGTCTGCGTGCTGAGCTTTCCGGATTGTTTTGCGTGAAATAATTTTCTTGGCGGGTAATGGCGAGGTCAGCCATGTGTTCTCGAGGATCGATGGGGAGGAATTGGTATGTAAAGGTGCCGTTCTGACATGCAGACTATTAGGATTTTGTAAGTCTATAGTTTCGCACAGCTTACTTACCTCAATGACCGAAAATTGTTGGCGAGAGACTTGCCAGCGATAGTCCTCGTAGAAGAGTTGTGCATGATACTGGTCAATGATGCTTTGTTCCGGTACAAGTATCCAAGAACCACTCTGCTTCGGTTGCTGGAAGAGCCTTCGGAGATGGGGGCGCACTAAGATAGAGTGAGCAATTGAGAGCAGAGCAGTTGGGCTTGGCTACCTGGGAATATGTTATATCGTGTGTCCAAGTTAAGCGAACCTCGGGGCATTTTCCAGTGATATTCGAGACTAGTCATCTTCAAAGTCATGTTAGGTCGCATCGCGTACTAGTTAATAAAAGCGCACCAGAGTCTCTCTGCCAGCTTTCCTTTTCGGAAAGTAATGGACCCAGTCCACAATACAGTGTTCTGGCGAGTTTTCAAGTAAACAGCGGCCATTGTTAGGGTCGACAGCACGAGCCCTGGCTTCCCGAGAGCCTGATTTCGAATGTGTAGAAGAGGCTAAGCTCGCCTCCCGTATTACAGGTTCAGATTCCTCAGAGGATGAGTAGAAGGATGAGGTTTCCGACATGTCATAGGTGGTGGTTGAGCTGATGGCCAACCATGGGACACTGACCAAATACGAGTCAACGTGGGTGCTGAGTGGCCCTCTGTCAACCTCACCTCCGATGGTGGCCCACAACCAGCCCGCCCGAAATCTATTGATTATTGCTGATGAATCACGAATGCTGTTTAGAGTGGCATATTTGATGCTCTTGAAAACGAGGATTACAACGGACGTTACGATAGAGGAAATAAAGCTGGTATATGATAACAGAGATGTAGGAGATTGGCTAGTCAAGGTCATTGATGAGGTACATCTTCGCTTGCGTCTGCGTACACAGGATCTTCCCAAGAATGATAATCCTCGTCGGGTTGGCATTGTTTGAGCCATTCCCTGAGAGACTTCGGATCCCATTGCTGTTTTCCAACCGACCTAGTGTGTTCACGAAGCGTCCTGCCAGAAAGATTCGAGGAGCGCCGTCGTCTCCGTGGATGATTGCCAGATCGTTGGGAGGATCGCGAACTTGAAGATTTTCTTGCAGTGCGTCGTTGCCATATTGACCGATAATGGGGAGGTGGTGTATATTTGGCGCTATCCACGGTGTTTGGTTCGGAGGCGGCGGTGTCGTCTTGGGTATGGGGCATGGACCGAATAAATTGGCGATCCGTGCAAGGTTCGATCCACGCCGCATATATTTCGCAAATGCGCGCGAGTATCGGATACTTGACGAGCAAAGAGTCGACAAACATCATAGCGAAGGACCCATTCAACTTGCGTCCAGCTTCCAGTATTACGAATTTTGGGTGGAGGTGGCTTCTAACTGGGGGGAAATCCTCGAAGGGGAATGCATATACGGTGCATTTCGATTGAATTGTTGAATTGTTCGCACAGTCCTGTACAGAGTGACATTCTTGGCGGGTGATGGCGAGATCTTCCATATGGTCTTGAGGGTCAATGCAAACAAATTGATACGTATAGACCCCGTTCTGAGCAAGCAACGTTGGTAAGGCGTCTTCAGGGTGGGATATAAGCTTACTTCGAGAGCTGGGAATGCACTGCGAGAAGTTTTCCAGCAAAAATCTTCGTAAAAAATTTGGGCATGATATTGATCCACGATGTGTTGCTCTGGTACGAGTATCCACGACCCACTCAGCTTGGGCATTTCAAAGACTTGGCGAAGATGAGGGCGAACTGGATTATCTTGAGTTGTGTGATGCACTTGGATGTGGTGTTGTTACCTGGGAAGACATTATACCGAGTGTCCAAGTTGAGTGAACCGCGGGGCATATTCCAATGATATTCGAGACTAGTCATCTTCAGAACAGGGATCAGATTCCAGTGGAGTTGTGCAGTAATCCAAGACGCACCAGCGTTTCTCTCCCGGCCTTTCTTTTTGGAAAGCAGTGAACCCAGTCCACCACACAATGCTCAGGCGAGTTTTCGAGTAAGCAGTGGCCATTATTCGGGTCTACGGCGCGAACCCTGGCTTGCAATGAGTTTGACTTAGGACGACCAGATGAGGCTATACTGGCCTCACGTACGACTGCAGTTGACTCCTCAGATGAAGATGAAGAATAAAAGGACGTGGTATCCGACATGACGAGGGAGTTCAACGTTGATCATGGTTGGCCAAGCGAAGAGCCTGTTCTGGCAAAATCCGTTGATGGCAGGCGTTAGTCAGCGAGATCATTGATCGGCCAACGCCACTGGCATTCGCTGCTTGGCCAAAACCCCCGCCAGTCATTCTGGTTGTGGGTGCCCTCTACCAGCCTTCCAGAACCCTGTCATCGATTATCGATAAATTACAAATGCTGTTGATATCTGCCACGTTGAAGCTGTCTTATAATTCGGGGTTTGGGGCTGTTGCAGCCTCTTCTTACCCCTCTACCGAAACCCTCGCCCATACCGTCCGAGCTTTTCGAAATTGCTCCTAGTTCTGACAATGACTGAAGTCGCTCTTACAACACCGAAGAGTCAAAAAAGCCGTCTTTCCGTCATAGACGACACGCCAGACGCTAGGGTCGGCCAAGAGGCAACACAGCTCGATGCAAAGGGTAAAGCTCGCGTTGACGCAGCCGGTCCCAACGGTGCGCGGTGCACAATTCAGAATTCGCCCGCAACATCTGCGGTGGAGTATGCCCACGTATTTCCACGTAGATTCATGAGGAAAGATGATCCGGAAGACCTTGTCAGTATCCAGTCCAACGATTTCATTTTTATTGTTTGCTAACAAGGTCAATAGTTGGGCATAATTGAATACAACTGGAACATGAAGCCCTACACGCTCAACCTTGACACAAGGCTCAATGTCATAAAACGTGACTTCTCCTCCTAAACTGTTAGTCGTCACAGATAATGACAAGAACGCAGTTTCCAGCACCCTTCATAGTCTCCACGATAATCCTCCTAGCCGTGGGGCATGGGTTCTGATGCCACCAACGGAAATCATTGAGATGCATTATCAGTCGGTCACGACGAAGAGGAAGAATGTCGTTCTCCCAGGCCCCTTCTCAATGCCCGATACGCTCAGGAAGAATTCTCGAGTATGTAACCCTCAGCCGAGCGTCTACGAGTATCCTGAAGCTCACTCTTACAACAGTCTCCCATCTCGCAACCATCTTACAAATATGATTTCGTTCCATTCGACGAGACCATGAGGCATAGCGTTGTATACGTTCAGCCCACCGCCGACCCGACTGAGGAAACTGTTCTCGTCCGCACTTGGCCGTTCGACAAGCTCTCCCCAGTCTATAGCCACCTCCATTATCGCTTTGCCATTCTAGAGATTGGCCGTCGTTTGAGACCCCACGCAAGGCAGCTTGTCAAAACGCGCATTGATCCAGATATCGCGGCGAAAATTAGGATGATCTATATGGCATGGACAACAGACTCTCGAGACCCTTCCAATCCCATTATCGCACGGACCAATGGCGAGGAAGATCAGTCGGAGGGAGGTGATTCAGACAACGGGACCGAAGGAACGGGAAAGCGTTCAAGGCGATCCAACACACGTAGCGCAAAGCGGCCAAATCAAGGCAGCCCAAGTGATCGTGGAAAGCGTTCTCGGAAGGGAAAGAGCGAGGCTGGTCAAGATGCTGCCGACCATGATCAGTCCCCTCAAGATTGCGACTGCGGGGTCTCCTGTCTCTCGGGAGAGACGTTGAATGAGCATGATGCGTCTATCGGTATGCAGAGCTGGGATAAAAACCGTATTGATGATTGGGTTGGCGGCGTCATCGGCGAACGTCACGGTGTTGCTGATGTTGTAGTGTGAGTCGATGTTCGACATGGGGTTGGAGGATAAGAAACGACGACGTTGAGGAGAAGTAAAACTAAACCACGCCTATGACCGCTTCATGCCTTCCTTTCTCTTTATGCATATGCTCCGTAAAATGTATGGTAAACCCGTCAATGGTATACAGAAATGATATTGATTTCAATGTGTCGAGGTGCATTCGCGAGTAGGTGGTAGTAAATGCGAACGGCGCAGCGGTATGGAGGCGAAGGTGGTGTACACCTCAGTTGATTTTTCTTCTTTTTGCTGGTACGCCTTCACCCCGAGGCTCAGATAGACTCGAAAGCGAGAGAAAGAACTCCCGATCGGGGCAAGACTGCGTCCATGCGGTGGCAATTTGGGTAACGAGCTCGAGAATGGGGTATTTGTCAGTGAGGTCCGCAGCTTGTACATACTCCAAGCCGTCCAGCTTCCTGCTGGCTTCCAGAATCACGAACTTGGGGTGAAGGTGG
This sequence comes from Clitopilus hobsonii, assembly GCA_015708445.2. NCBI lineage: Eukaryota > Fungi > Basidiomycota > Agaricomycetes > Agaricales > Entolomataceae > Clitopilus > Clitopilus hobsonii. The sequence continues at coordinate 1,763,588 of CP067997.1, read as the reverse complement.
CTACGAATCAAAGGAAGAGTAGTGAAAGGGAAAGAGTGAACGCTATAATTGCTAGCAGATGGTAGCTCATCGGCGTCGCGTTGTTTATCTTGGCGAGTAATAAAGAGGTCCCTCATACTCTGCTCGAACTCAAACGGCACGAATTGATAAGTGAATTCGCCATCCTATGACATATATCAGTAGTCGCCTTTGATGAATATTTGGCGGTTAGGACTTACCTCGATGTTTGGGAAAGTCTCCCGAGAGCAGGTCCAGGCGCCTCCGGTATTCTCAAGTGCATCGTGATACCTTTTGACGATGCCTTCTGGAGGTAGAAGCATCCAGGAGCCAGATGGACGAGGGTTTTCATACAGATACCCAAGATGCGGCCGAACTGCATAATCAAATGCACACATTATGAGTCAATAAATGAATCAGGGTAACCTCCGAGAACTCACTCGGAAAGACGTTGTAATCAGTGTCAAGATTCAACGTCCCTCTTTGGAGGTTCCAATGCCATTCCAAGGCGGCGATCTTCGATGAACTGAGTCAGTCACTACCAAAATCTCTTCATGGTAGAATCTCTCACTAGTTTCTGTCTGCCAGCTTTTCTCTTCGGGTAACAGCGAATGTAATCAACGATGCAGTGTTCGGGGACGTTCTCCACCAGGCAGCGACACTCGTTGGGGTCGACTGAACGAATCCGAAGTTTATCAGCAGGACGAAGGACAATGGGCTCGAGGTCGAAGCTATCTTCTTCATCAGATTTCTCTGCATATCCAGTATCCGCAGAGTTTGCTTCCGACATATCCGCTCTGGAGTTGGGGTTCGCACCTGTCAGTGGTGGTTCGAGACGAAGCGCCGCCGAGTTCGAACGCGCTGGAGTGACACTGGTCAACGCGAAAGTCACATCCACGTGCCCACGGCCCCTCCAAGTGGGTCCAATAATCTTATCCACGAGCCACGACCTTCAGCCCAAGACGGTTAGCGAGTCGGAACACTGGCAGCTTCGAAAGTTCCCAAAGTCTTTATAGAGAACTGAGAAAGCGGAGACGACATTCCTCAGAACAATCTGGAGTTCGTCGAGGTATGCTCCAAGAACATACGGAGATCGCCAGAAACCAGAAACGAATTGATAGTTATTTTCATCTTGAGAAGATCCTGGATACGACTATGATGGGGCTTCTTCAATTGCCGTTGGTTGCATCAGGCCACGCTGTACAACATCAAAATAGAGAAAATGAAAGACTTATTCGTTCATCCTTATGACCCTCTGACCTCTTCGGAGGTCCAGATCTGCGAAAGCTGTGTGATGGTGCCAACTTTGATCGACGCATGCCTGGTTAATCAATTATCAGAGAGTTTCATTTCCATCTTGTTTATATAACTAATTTTACACCAAGGAACTTGAATGAGATGGGAATAGGGCAAGTAAATGATTCTGGAAAGCGAGTATAACGACAGCGATATCGAAAGCATATGGAAAGCGGTAACGGAGAGAGATAGCTAGAGAAGAAACTGGTATATTGTATAAGGGCGTATCTGTCAATCGGCAGGTTCAGAAATGGAGACGAAAGCCGCGATAGGCTTGAGCTCATCGTCGGTAATGTACTCAGGGGTATGCTGGTTCCGCGTGATTTGCCTACCGAGGCACTGATGGCGAAAAATTATCAAGCTGTTAAGAATGTGGGTATCAAGAAGGAAGGAAGTATGACGTACGATAGTGTCACCGGGACGAAGAACGACGGCTCCCTTGATAATCTCGCCATTCACGACGGTTTCCCAACCCGACTTCAGGTCTTCAATGTATACCTAAGGAGTATTTAGTCATGGGGTATGACTCTCAAAGTATCGATGTATACCATTCTACCATCATACCAAATTTTGGCGTGCTCGAGGCCGAGGGAGAGGGAGGAACGTAAAGGTGGCGCAACTCCGCCAGCGAGGCTTGCCATCGTGATGGGGCGTCTAGGAGCAAACCATCCGTTATCGGGTAGAGCTCTTCGGCGTTTAGAGCGACTGTCGTCTGTGGTCTCAGCTCCCAGAATAACGACGGCGTCCCTAGGAAGAGGGATGGTTTTCGCGTCGAAGGAGAAGCTGCCGCGTGTTGGAGTAAGCTGGATGGTAACTGACATAGTCTCGGATGGAAAGAGGTGTGAGGTTGAAGCAGAAGGTACAAGCTTCAAGATAAAACAAGAGGGGAGTAGAGAGCTTAGGGTTGTAGGGAGAAAAAATCCTTGCGAGGAAAGGATGCATTCGATGGGTTGTCTTGAGGGGTTTTTAAACTTCTTGGACCGAGAGGATCAGCTGCACCTACGACTCCGGAGTCAGACGTACGAAATCCACGGATACAGCGCTTGTGTGCCCACACATCGATAAGATGGAACTCTGGGGAATAGAGACGGCAATTAAGACGCGTAAATGCTAATTCCTCCTCGAAGACAAGAGAGTCCAACTGCGACAATCTCGAAAGCCCAGTCAAAACGCACGTGTCGGATTAGCATATACGCGTAAATTGAGATACAAAACATCTCAGGTTGAGCTCATAAGAGGTTTCTTGTCTGGTGCTCAGATCTAGCCCTCCATGAGGAGTAATCGGCGGATGGTAACGATATCACGGATTTCTGATCAATTCTCGAACACGATGGTCTTCTATGCCTCGATTAATCCAAGATGAGTCACCATATGGACCCATAGCAAAGCTGTTGAGGTCGAGTTTAGAATACGGCGACAACCTATGTCGATATTTAGGCATAGAAATCTAAATGAGCGGTGGGTCCAACACCAGTCGTGGCCGCGGCGTCTAGATGTCGAACTCGGCGCCAGGTGTTTGAAGGAACCTGCCCTGATTCAATTTTACCACGCTTATCACATGACTCCATTTTTTTCGAGCACACTGGTAGTTTACCGACGCTCAGAGCCAAGCTGGCGTATGAGCTATGTCCCGACCACTTCGATGCTTGAATTCTCCCCTTCGCACATTGTCCTGTAGTAATAAGGCTGCGGTAGTACCGCGACGAGGTGAGTCCAATATTGCTGCAAATTCGTCTCGGAAGCTGAACATTGCTGTCAATGTCATACAGCGAAGCAAGTGCGAAACTATGCCATGGTCGCCATGAAGACGCGTCCGGAGGAGGGACAGAGGTCTGCCTCAGCAATGTATGCTTCCAGAGCACGCAGACCACAAGAGCACGCGGGAGACGTGGCGGAAGGGAGCAGTACACAGGGAGTGACGGAAGAGTCTGAAGCAACCATTCAGGCAGCACAGAAGGAGTCGGACTCATGGAATGGGCCACGTTCGACGTGGAAAGACCCGGGGCCAGCAATGGCTGAACACCTTCATGCCCTGTTCCCAACACTAAACTTCCCACCTGAGCTAGCCAAACGCATCCTGACACACGGATCTCACCCAGCAGCCGTCTGGGGTCATAACGCTCGGTACAGCTTTATGGGTATGTGGTACCTTCTATTTGACGAACTGCCAAGTCTAACAATTTCGCTAGGTCGACGAGTGCTAGAATCTTACCTCCTCCTAATGTTGACCTCGTCCCCGGCGCTAAAGACAACCCATAACCTTGATGAATTGCTTGAACGGACACTTAACTCCTATGTGGTTGGGCAGTATGTTGGCTCGAAGTGGGGATTGGGACGTGCGTTGAGATGGACGCCTACCGTCAGCATGGACAAGCTCAGACGTGGAGAGGACCAGACCGAGCTCCTGCGAGGAGTTGGTCTGTACAAAATTCAGGGTGACGCTGTCAGCGCTGTCATGGGTGGTATTTTCCATCAATTTGTAAGTCCACACAATTTCCTCGCCATTTGCACCTTTATTGATATGCCTTTAGGGTGGCTCTGTGGCACATCGGGTATTCCACACACGACTCCTACCTAATCTAATTCGCCTCCCTTCTCTGAAAGATGGTCTACCAGAAACATTTTCTGCAGATGTCTTGGCGGCGTGTGACCGTCTAGGCGGAAGGGATGCACCTCTACTCCTCAAGGAGACCACACCCTCGTCAACTCTGGCTGAGAGCTCGTCATAGAACCACTATAATTATAGCATCACTAAAAGCTATTAGGATAGTAAGTCACTCTTTATTTGTTGTCCATTTCCATGCTTACCAGTACGCTTTCCAGATATTGTTGTCGCTGCTACGCATTTGCTTAATATATTCACTTGCATTTACTATCCACATCAGGATATTTGAGAAAGCGTCAAAGAGCTGAAGGTCATGTACATTTCCGATATGAATGAGGAAAGCTGGGCAGGAGTCGAGGCAAGCAGCGGATTCCCTGGACAACAGATTATTTGGATCCGAGTACCACTCGCTCGTCAAGGCATTCCGATGAATGAATGGTCAAGGCTGTCATTGCTGTTTATATACCAAAGTTAGGCATTCACTCTCTTTCCTCCGCTGGACACGCCAGCGTTCACCTACGCCCTTAAGAAATTCGGACTATCAGCAACTGCGAAGCAGCAAGGTCTGGTCCAATGAGAACATGCGATCGACTGGAAGTCCGGTCCAATCAGACCAGACCTCTGGACCAGACCTCACGTGCTTCACCGTTGCAGACGTAAGCTAGAGTATTGTTGAAACCTTTTCTGAGATATAATGATCTCCATAAAGGTGGAATACTCATTTGAGAGACTTTTGAGTATTTCTCACCTCCGATTATACGGCAGATGGTGCTAGAAATCGACTTTTCACCGCTACAGTCTCGCCCGGGCATTATTAGGTCATTTAGCCGAGCTCAGGTCAGCCTGAGAGCAGAAGAGAGAAGCCCAATCGACGATATAGGGCTCATATGTCGTAAAGAGGCGGATAATAGAGTTCTTGGCCTACAATTATCCCTTTTACCTGCGAAAATATTCGAATTTAGTGGCCAATGCTGCACGAAACCGGAAGAGAGTGGCAGGGCGCCTTCCAAATATGGCTCCGGCAGACCAAGCCGCCATCAAGAACGGGCGGCAGGTCTGGTCTACAGGTCTGATTGGACCAACATTTGGACCAGACCTCCAGTCGATCGGATTTTCTGGGTCCAATCGTGCTCCAAGACGGTCCCTCCGATTCCGCACTTTCAGCCGATGATGAAGTAAGCCAGAAGTCTGCCGCATTAGGAAGTCTTCGTGCTTAATCCGGAACCACTGCAGTCTCTCTAGTTCGACATGACTCGAGAGGAGGCGTCTTCCTACTGGCGAAGGGCCATACCTGGTGGAGTGGCTACCACTGGCGTGTTTACATCACGGCTATGGCTCTGACCAAAAAGACCAACAAGCTTCCTCGTTGTCAAATATGAACGATGGGGGGAGAAGAGGGTACATCAAGAGATAACCTTGCATAATAAGTGAATCCGCTGTCACTCGGTTTGCGTACAATATTCTGACATTTCTCTCCGCAGGCAGCCTGTCTTAGGCTGTCATGTTCTTGGAGGACACGATCCGGCGGAAGGCTCGGGGTTCGGGTCGACATCCGTTGGTGTAAAAGCCGTTATCGGACAGCTAACGCCCAGGTAGGAGTGGAGATTCACAGCGATGAATGCGGCCGCATTTTGGCGCTGGTCACAGAATCCACAACGTGGTCGAGATTTCATATCGCTTCCGGCAGGTAGGCGCGTCGACGAGTGAAGAGCGCGTTATCGGACGAGTTGACGAGACGCCGTGAATCCAGACGCTCTGGTCTACTCGAAGCGTGCGGAGGGGTTGGTAGTGTTTTTGGTTGACAGGTAGAATCTTCGCCCGTGTTGTTACAGTTCATGGAGCTGACATTGGAGATGGGGCACACTTACGACCGTAAATGCTATGGCTGGAGCCTGCAAAGCCAAACTTCCCCATCGTGTCAACCACCTATCATTGGGTACCAAAATATGCACGTTCTTATTTTGTTCAGATCGACGCCGTTCCCTGCATTCATCAAGATCACCGTCCTAAACCGGCATGTCTCCCAGCAGAGACAGCATCGCAACACCCGAGGTCATTTACTCGACATCAGCACAACCCAGCATCTGTGCCCAATGATCGCATTCAATCCGAGTCGACGCCAAGGTTCTCACCTCCGAACGATGATGCAATGGTTCTGCTGCACGAGGCCCGAGACTAGGATCAGCGGTCGTGCTCGTTTCATTTCGCCAACGCTCAAGCAGAGGCAGAGGGGAATGGCAATTGCCTGAGGTTGGCCAGAGTCATCTGAAGATGGTCAACCGGTATTCGGTGGCTGATCGAGAGGGAGAGTTGGATCAAAGTGGCGGCCGCAGGTCCGATAGGGGAAGATTGGCTAGAGTCTGTATAATCTCACTTTGGGGCAGCACATATTGCATATGTTGTGAACCTAGTCAGGAACAATTCATCGTGCTTGCTCAGAAAGCTCATGAGTGCCCGCGAGCACGACATTCTTTGATTCGGAGTTGTACATGTGGTGGAAAAGGGATAGTCTAAACTTTAATCTAAGAATGGTTCGTGGCTTCGTAGCCCTCGCTACCAGAGAGATAAGGCTGGGTTCCGATCCGGTAATTCGGGCTAGATAGCGAGTAGATGTGCTGCAAGCGGGACCGCGGAGGGCTTCAATTCTGAGTGTCTCGTGCTTTGCGGTGGCAGTACGGTCACCAACGGTACCAATTATCATCATCGTATCGCGGGTAGTTCTGCGCTGGACTCTTTGTACGGCCGGATGCACAGTGGGAGAACCTCCGCAGTGTATCCAATTGGTATTCGGGGTGAACTATTGTAGCCTAGAATCTGACGAAAATCGGACTCAGAGTGTCTCTGAAAACAATGGGGCACGAATATTTCCCGAACCCCTGGCTGGGGCGTAAACAAGGCGGGAAATAATGTGGTATGATGACTATCGTATGTTTTTTACGAGTCCGCAAGTAACGGATGAAAAATGGTACGATATGTGCTTCTGTTACTGGTATGAGCGTCACCCGGTGTTGCGCTTGCGATGATGGCGCATTTTCCGTATTCTGTGCGAGTCGCTCGGTGACCGAGCCTTCCGCAGAGTAAAAATCGACATCTATTGGAAGTGCGGAGTACACCGAATTATTGCGATGATATCGTTGAAATTTACCGAATTCTTTGGAAAGGAAATCTAGATGTGTTGAGAATTTACTCTGATTGGGATTACGATTGCGTCGAAAAGTGGAAAGATATGGATCGAATCCGGAGGTAAAATCGGGCGATGAGTAAATATAGAAGGAGAAAAATGGTGCCGTGCGAATTTTGGGGGGTTCGGTAGATTTGCCCTATTAATCGACCCGTTAAAAGTCTAAACTCGCAAACCGTTTTTGCCTCGGTTTCGTTTCTTTCTTCTCTTCCATCATGTCCTCTAAAGGTACGTGCTCATCGTTGTATGCAGCAAGCTCATCATCCTCAATGTGATTCATCGATCTTTAGCAATCCGCGAGTACGACGCCAAACTATTGCTCGCCTATTGGCTAGAGCGGGCACCTCCCGTCGCTGAGCACGCAACTATCAAGACCAAGTTCTCTTTCCCAGCACCAAAAGTCGCACAGATCTCATGGGATCCCGAAACGAACACGATCACACCCGATACCAAGCTCCCAAGCTGGGTTTTCACAACTAAGCTCGTTGCAAAGCCTGATCAGCTCATCAAGCGACGAGGCAAGGCCGGATTGCTTGCTTTGAACAAGACCTGGGACGAAGCCAAGCCTTGGATTGCTGAGAGGGCCGGAAAGCCTCAGAAGGTGTGTATCTATTTCCCCAATTTCGCGTTTTCTTCCCCAAAGCCATCGGAATCAGCGAGCACACGACCCTGAGGGTCTCCAGTGCCTCGTTTTTCGGATTTCTGGTGTGCTGATAGAATATCGATGCCATCTTATCGATTTCTATCGTGCCTCACGGATCCTGTCTTTACTCCAAGGCATTTCTGCCTCGCGTTCTCCTGCCCTTGGACGCGTTTTTTTTTATTGGTCACACGTGACCGAACTTACCCTCACCTAGAGAACGGCAGCTGATGATCGTTCCGTCTTTTTCAGGTCGAGACTGTCACCGGAACTCTCAACAACTTCATCGTTGAGCCTTTCCTTCCCCATCCTTCGAACACCGAGTACTACGTCTGCATCACATCTCAGCGTGAGGGTGACGCCATCCTCTTCACACACGAAGGTGGTGTTGATATCGGTGATGTCGACTCCAAGGCTCTCGTCCTCAACATCCCAGTGACGGAGACTTTCCCCACCCGCGAGACCATCGCCAACACCCTCCTCACCCACGTTCCCCCAGAGAAGAAGGAAACCCTCGTCGACTTCCTCATTCGTCTATACAGCGTCTACGTTGACCTCCATTTCGCATACCTCGAGATCAACCCCCTCGTCGTTCTCGATGCCGTCGATGGTGGCGAGCCTCAGGTTTGCTACCTTGATATGGCAGCCAAGCTTGACCAGACCGCTGAGAGTATCTGCGGTCCTAAGTGGGCTATTGCTCGCGACCTCACCATCTATGAGACCGCAGCGGACAAGCCTCCTGCAGGCGCCAAGGGTGCTGTCACCGCCGACCGTGGCCCACCAATGGTCTGGCCCGCACCTTTCGGTCGCGACCTCACCAAGGAAGAAGCATACATCCAGAAATTGGATGCTCAGACTGGTGCTTCCCTCAAGTTGACCGTCCTCAACCAAGAGGGTCGTGTCTGGACCATGGTTGCTGGTGGTGGTGCATCCGTCGTCTACTCCGACGCCATCGCTGCCCACGGGTTCGCTCACGAGCTCGCCAACTACGGAGAGTACTCTGGTGCTCCCACAGAAGGTCAAACCTACGAATATGCCAAGACCATCATCGACCTCCTCACTCGCGGCAAGCCTCACCCAGAGGGCAAGATCCTCATCATCGGTGGTGGTATTGCTAACTTCACCAACGTCGCTGCCACCTTCAAGGGTATCATTCGTGCCCTCAAGGAATACAAGAACCAGCTCATTGCCCACCAGGTCAAGATCTTCGTTCGTCGTGGTGGCCCCAACTACCAGGAAGGTCTCAAGGCCATGAGGCTCCTCGGAGAGTCCCTCGGTGTCCCCATTCGTGTCTTCGGCCCCGACACACACATCACCGACATTGTTCCCCTCGCTCTCGGCGTTGAGAAGAAGAAGTCTACGGGTGTCCTTACCCGTGGTCTCCAGAGCGTCCAGCCTGGCACTCCCCCCGCACAGGTTGAGACCATCGATCAGCCTGCCGACGATGGTGTTGGCAGCATCCACCCAGATGGTCATAGGACTCAAGTCGAAGACAATGTCGTCCGCTTTGACTCCAAGACCCCTGCTTCTGAGAGGCCAGCATTCAGGCCCTTCGATGAGAAGACTCGCTCCTTCGTCTACGGTCTCCAGCCCCGTGCTATCCAGGGAATGCTCGACTTCGACTACTCTTGCGGCCGTGCTACTCCTTCTGTCGCTGCTATGATCTACCCCTTCGGCGGTCACCACATCCAGAAGTTCTACTGGGGAACCAAGGAGACTCTCCTCCCCGTTTACACCACCGTCAAGGAGGCTGTCAGCAAGCACCCCGATGTTGATGTCGTTGTCAACTTCGCTTCTTCTCGTTCCGTCTACTCTAGCACCCTCGAGGTCATGGAGTACGAGCAGATCAAGGCTATCGCTCTCATCGCTGAGGGTGTTCCTGAGCGTCATGCTAGGGAGATTCTCTGGAAGGCCAAGGCCAAGGGTGTCCTCATCATCGGTCCCGCAACTGTCGGCGGCATCAAGCCTGGTTGCTTCAGGATTGGTAACACTGGAGGGTGAGTATATGCGTCTTTTTTGTTATGCAAAAGTCAAAATACTGAATATATGCGCCTCTTTTCAGTATGATGGACAACATCATCGCATCCAAGCTCTATCGCCCAGGTTCCATCGGCTACGTCTCCAAATCTGGAGGCATGTCCAACGAACTCAACAACATCCTCTCTCTCGTCACCAACGGTACCTACGAGGGTATCGCCATCGGTGGTGATCGTTACCCAGGATCCACCTTCATCGACCATCTCCTCCGCTACGAGGCTGATCCCGAGTGCAAGATGCTCGTCCTCCTCGGTGAGGTCGGTGGTATTGAAGAATACCGTGTCATTGAAGCCGTCAAGAAGGGCATCATCAAGAAGCCCATCGTCGCCTGGGCCATTGGTACTTGCGCCAAGATGTTCACTACTGAGGTTCAGTTCGGTCACGCTGGATCCATGGCTAACAGCGACATGGAGACTGCTGAGGCTAAGAACAGGGCCATGAGGGAGGCTGGCTTCATCGTTCCCGATACCTTTGAGGAGCTTCCTCTTGCTCTCCAGGAGACCTATGAGACTCTCGTCAAGAGGGGCGCCATCGTTCCCAAGCCAGAGAGGGATCCTCCCGTCATCCCCATGGACTACAAGTGGGCTCAGGTATGTTTTCAAGATTTTCATGAATGAGCGACCAGTGAGCTAATTTCCACCTGCAGGAACTCGGTCTTATCCGTAAACCCGCTGCCTTCATTTCCACCATCTCCGATGAGCGTGGTCAAGAGCTACTGTACGCTGGTATGCGTATCTCTGATGTCTTCAAGGAGGACATTGGCCTCGGTGGTGTCGTCTCACTGCTCTGGTTCAAGCGCCGTATGTATTCCACCGTTGTTCCGCCTTTGTCCAGCACTGACCTGTACATACAGGCCTCCCACCTTGGGCTACGAAGTTCGTCGAGATGGTCCTCATGCTCACCGCCGATCACGGTCCTGCCGTCTCCGGTGCCATGAACACCATCGTTGCCACTCGTGCAGGAAAGGATCTCATTTCCTCCCTTGCCTCTGGTCTCTTGACCATCGGTAGCCGATTCGGTGGTGCCCTCGACGAGGCTGCATCCATGTTCTCTCATGCTCGTGACACTGGCCTCACACCAAGAGAGTTCGTTGACAACTCCAGGAAGGCCAACAAGCTCAGTACGTCATTGTTGCTCCGACACTAGAATTGTTTACTAATGACACGCTCTAGTCTCTGGTATCGGCCACAAGATCAAGAGCGTTAACAACCCCGATCTCCGTGTCGAGCTCGTCAAGGAGTACGTCAGGAAGAACTTCCCAAGCCACAGCTTACTCGACTACGCCCTCGCCGTCGAGAAGGTCACCACCTCCAAGAAGGATACTCTCATCCTCAACGTTGATGGATGCATTGCCGTCTGCTTCGTCGATCTCCTCCGTGACAGTGGTGCATTCACCCCTGAGGAGGCTGATGAGTACATCAAGATCGGTACTCTCAACGGTCTCTTCGTCCTCGGTCGTTCCATCGGTTTCATTGGACACCATCTCGACCAGAAGCGTCTCCGTGCTCCTCTGTACCGTCACCCTGCCGACGATATCTTCATCAACATGGCCGATGTCAACCATCCTCGTGTCCTCGGAAGGATGCACTAAGCGCCTTCGTCATCCTTGCTGTCGCTTTCCCCTTCTAAATGGTCTTGGTCAAGGCGCCCAGAGCAGCCACTGACGTTCTTTCTACTCATTGCATTTTCTTCGCTTTTATCACGATGCATTCTACTGTCCATCCAAAATGACTACCCTCACGATTTTACTTACCATGCTCAGAAACGTCATTGCATCTCTGCATCTCACATACAAACCTAGAAACGATTTCCTTTTTCTCTTGTACCATGTTGTGACAATACCTTCCCTAGTAGCTAACGGATGTTTTCCTGTAAACTCACGAAAATTCTAATTGAACTAGATTCCTCTATTTCCGAAATCCTAAGCTTTCTGACCCCTCTGATAGGGGTTCTAGCATCGGTATTATTTCTCCACATTTCTTGACCTTGCCGCATCTTGTTGCACCGAGTCTTGTGTCCCAACTGAACCAAGTCGGCCGAGTCGAGCTAGGTCGAAGAAAGACGGCCCTCCATCTGACATCGAGTTTTAGATCGAATGAATGTATTATGCTTCTCATCATAGGGTATATGCGGTGTAGCTTGTAATTAGCACACTAGTAAGGTAAGAAAGGCGCGATACTCTCCCAGAAACTGAAATATTGGTCAGTTGCAGCCCTTTGACACTCAATCCAATAACTTACTTGCAGCGGTCGAACAAAGGGCCGGTCGGTTTTGTGTGAATGACGGGTACATCCGTTTCTGTCTTGTTGAACAACATCTCTGTTGGGTTAGAGATGGTCCATTTAGGCCAAGGAGGTCTAATGTTCGTTGGGTCGTATTTGACGTTGGGATCGAGTGACTTTATGACGGAGAAGAACGACTGGGCAAAGGCATTTCGCCAGTCAGTGTTGTTGTATTGAGGAGGGCCGGGGACGCTAAACGTCGGTGAGCTTGTTGTCTGTTGGCTGAGTAGATGAAAAGTCTTACAAGGATGAATAGGACGGGTAGAAATAGTATTGAACCTCCTGTTCGTGATTGGCAGGAACTAGCGCAAATTCTCCCTGTCATATGCATGTTGTGGACATTCAGGAAAGATTGAGAATCGAGGGTGCCTTACCTTCCAAGCGCGTCCAGTGAAAGCTTTGAGCAGGAAGTAAGCCGAACAGGCGTAACTCGCTATACCACATATCAGCTTTGCGAAGGAAATGCAGTTGGCTACACTTACATTCGCCCTGGACTGAAATGGCTTGATCAGCCGGACTTCCAGGCAGCTGCTGGTATTTCTCGACGATGGCAGCTTTGATCATTGCAGGTGCGACTGGGAAGAGTTGATCGACATAGTTTGCTAATGTCGTGACACCTGCAGCATCTACGAAGGGTCTTCCTTCGAAGGTATTCTCCATGGAAAGCAGTACTTTCTAGGGTGAATGTAAGCGAATGAGGGCATAACTTTGAAAGCAGCCCCGTACCCCGTTGACGTGACCCTTTAGAAGGGTCTGAGTTGGCCGTTCGACAATGAAAGATCCGTCCACCACAGGGAGGAAAACACCAGTTTGATAGAAGCCTCCAGCACTGATCTTCGAGTTCACGTCGGCAAGAGCAGAAATGTTGGCTGATCGCATGCATGTGAGTCTGTCCTTAGCTTGGTCGCAGCTGGTCATCGTGTAAGTACTTCGTGTATGGGTCTAAGGAGGGAAACTCACCCAGCACCCTGAGCGACTTGCGCAAAAAGGGTCTAGAGATTGAGTTAGCACCTTGAGCTTGGAAGAAGCGCAAATCTACTCACCTCGGGAATGCGATCATTGTAGTTATATTGCGCATAGAGGTAAGACGAGCTGGCCATAGCTGCCCTGAAAAGCGGAGGGTTGGTCTTTCCGCCATGAGCAACCACATGCTGAAGGACTGATCCAGCGCCTGCAGATTCGCCCCAGATCGTGACTTTGTCTTTGTCTCCGCCAAATTTGCCGATATTGGCTTGCACCCATTTGAGAGCAAATTGTTGATCCACTGTGTGCAGTTTGATCAGCTACTAATCGAAGCGCAGGGAAAAGAATAGACTCACGTAACCCAACGTTGAGGTCTCCGTTGGACTTGATTTGTGAGCTGGAGAGGAAGCCTAGGCGAGGTTTAGCACCTCAAAATTTTACGCCAACATGTCGGGACTCACCAAAGAGGCCAAGGCGATATTGAAGTACAACAGAGACGACACCATAGTCGGAGTTGACAACCAGGTCACCACCATTGAAGATCAAAGCTCTTCCTTGCTCGTAGCCACCGCCGTGGATCCAGACAACGACGGGATATTTCTTTGATGGATCGAAGTTGCCTGGGTGGAAGACACTGCCGAAAACGACGATTAGCGCTAGAACACTACCTCGAAGGTGGCGCTTACTTCAGAAAGAGGCAGTCCTCAGTAGTATCAGGAGTCGTTGCATCACGACGGGACAATGCCGACTGGCCATATGGGTTGGTAGGAGAGGTTCCGCCATAAGCCTGGTAGCATTGAGGTGGTTGAGCGTTTGCATTGAGCACTCCTGATGTTTTCTGAGGTGGCTGAGGTGCGCGCCATCTCAGGTTACCTGCGGAATAGACCAACATCAATCGATTATACAAGACTATGTGGACAAAAAGAAACATACCTGTAGGTGGTGCGGCAAACCTGACACCGAGGAAGGTCGTGACATTGTTGGTAGTATTGAAGAATCCCTGGTATGTTGAGTATCCAAGGTTGACTTGTGGAGAAGCCAAAGATTGAGCGAAGACCCCGAGTCCGTGGAGGCAGGCCAGGACAATGAGGGAGAATGAGAAGAAAGGAGTCATATTGATACCTTTCAGCTCAAGGCGCACGATGCTTGACGATGCCATTTTCTTTGCATCTTATACCTTCGCTTTGGGTGTCCGAGGATCCGAGTCAAGGCACACGCAGACCATGGGGTGCTCGTGTTTGGAGTCGCGATCTTCCCGGTGACAATGGCAATGAAACCGAAAAATCTCGGATTTTGGCTACTCTTTGAGAACATCCCTGGGCCCAAGGTGATCAATGAGAGAATCACCTGAGAGTTTGGTGATGAATTTCAAAGCAATTGCCCAGGTGTAGTCTCAGGCTGAGGTGTGCAAGGCTTGACTTTCGATCCACCGCCATGAACTGTATCGTAGCCTCGTTTCCTAAGGCTTGTTATGCCTGATGAAATCCGGAGGCTGAGCCTCAGCTCAAGTCGAGCTCATTGGGCAGATTGAGGAGACCCTGAGTCCTGAGCACTCAGAGTTTGACGTGAAGCGTCATGCGATGATCTTTGTCGTCCTACGGATCGTCGAGTGGGGACCATGGTGGCGGTCATAACGGGACGCTTCTGGGCGCTAAAATTATATTTCATGTGGTCACGTGCTTTGTGCAACACCCTACTGATTCCGAATCCAAACTTCGAGTAACATTAACGGAACCAACAGCGGGAACGAATCGATTTTCTAGACCTCTACTCTGGAAGATTAGAGGAAGTAGAACAAATATGAACAGGTAGGACTTGGTTTACACAAATCCGCGCTCTTCACAATAATTTTGTTTGTAGAGGCCCAATCATTTTGGTATGCATTACCTGACTGGTTTCTAGACCATCCCTTGTACTGTTGCTCAACGAACAATATTGCAGACAATAGACGAGGCAGAGGTGTGTTTCTGTGCTGGCTGGTGCCCCCGCGCCTTCAGAATGCTCACTAGATTCCAGTATCTCCTAGATCAGCTGGTATGTCGCAAGTGGAGCTTGAGAACTCACGGTGACTAATTTTGACGCGCACCCCAGCCGCCTCCTTCGTCAGATGAGGATCCGATAACGACCAAACTTAGAGGGCGCTTACAAGATCTCTTGACTGAGTTGCGTGCAGGGGCGGAAGGGACTCGTCCTTCAGATTAGATTCTCGTTGTGAGGCGACGATCGACACATGTTGTCCTTACGTCGGGTGATAACCGAGTGATTAGAGAGTATAAGCGTCGTGATGATTCTCATTGATACATGTGCCCAAGTATGGGGAATCAGTATTGATACAAAGATAAAGCAACTAGAGCTACTTCCGCCCTGCTTTCTTGGCTGCAGTATGGGCTCTAGTCACCATCTTCTTCCAGTTGAAACACAGGTTACAGCCTAGAAAAGCCGTGCGTTAGAGCGATAGACACGATGCTTATAATGGCTTATACGCACTTTGAGAACCATGCTTCTTGCACTGATAGACTCCATCCTTGTTTGTGGAAAGATCAGGGCAGGGGATAGCCTCGCGATCGATGGGGTCGAGCTAGTGGTAGATCAGTCACGCTTACAACGGAGCATGACGCCAATCAGCTCACCCCATAGAAGGCGTCGTTGTCTTCCCTTCCGTCGTAAGAGCATTCAGTGCACTATTTACATAAAACCGTTAGCAAGAGGCTGCCGATAGCCATGAACTGGGCCATTAGCGGCCGGTACTCACCACCTCCTTGAAGTGTGGCTTGCAGAAAACAAAGTCGTTGATCTCAACGGTTTCGGCCATGACGGAGTGGTTGATGGTTCGTGAAGGAGTAAAAGGTAAGGAGGGCGAGAGTTCGAGTCCTGAAAGTAGTCAAAAGGGAGGATCTTACCGGGAAAAGGGGCGAAGGCGTTTATATGGCTGGGAACTTGGTCTCGAGACCATTGGTGTGGGGAAATCTGGGGTAATCCGAGATTAGATTAGATAGCCGAAGTCCACGTGAACAGATTCACTGATCGCTTCTTTTTACCGAGTTCCGACAGCACAGCATTGGACCTGCTGCTCTTCCTCCCATGTCCTTTAACAGCGCCACGTCAATTCTGAATGAAATCGACGCTGGTATACTGAGTGGTATCAATCTATCACTTCTGTTAACGTGGCAAGATCGTTACTCAGCTTATTGGGAATATTCTTAGTCAGAAATGTAAGCGTTGATGACAAGCGATTGAATGAGAGGACGCCGAAACGCGTACGCGTCAGGTCGGCACCACGTCCAGACGTGTTGAGGCGCCCGCGATTGTTGTTAGCACCACGCCCAGCGTTCTGCTCGGACAATTCGACGATCGTGACCTTGATTGTATATAACCAGCCACCAGAATCTAGCGGAGTCCAAACTCACCTTCCCGCCTCAACGCCGAAGTCGCAGCCAGTATGCCAACGATCACTTTGCCTGAAGGGTAAGCAACAGTTCACCCCTTCTCAGACCTCGAGAAATCTGAACATTACTCTGCGCTAGATTCCACTATGTTGGAGCGGCCTTGTCAACGACTTTGATCATAACAGCCTACCAATTCGTTCTCGTCAACAGATGGCGAGCGCGTTCTGGGATCAAATATCCCCAACGCAAGTATTTGTTGCCCAAGACTGTTCACGAGGGATTGACGTTCCTTTTGTATAGTCTATGCAACCAAAGAAGAGGAAGCAGGATCTAAAGACGCACGCATTTTCAACTGCGCTCAACGTAAGAACTTTCCATTGGCGCTGGTGATCTGAGGTGTGCTTAAGCAGAGTTTGCAGGTGCTCATCAAAATACCCTTGAGCTTATGAATGCTGTAACGGTATCGTGCGTGCATTTAACTCACTTTGTGACCGAGATTACTCAAACTTGATCTGGCAGAACCCTCCTCGTTGGTCTCAAGTATCCCATTGTTGCCGCCAGCTTGTGCAGTCTCTGGAGTCTTGGCCGAATCTCTTATACTCACGGGTATCTGACTGGAGAGCCTCAGAACGTAAGCGTCTGTTTGTTGAGGCTGATTGAGGTATCTCATTGATTATCAAATAGAGACAAAACATTGGCTCACGAATTGGTGCCTTTTCGACCGTCGGTGAGTCCATCGCATATCTTTCTCAAACCCTATAGTCGCTTACGATATTACTCTAGGTTTGGTGTTTGGATCGGTCTTTATTTATGGGAAGGCCATCATCACTGGAGTCTGGTAAATGGCCTGAATCCCATCTTCATCGGTAGTTTTGGTCGTGTTTTGCTTCAATTGATATCTCCTTCGACGTGCACACTCATCGGTCTGTCTCTCGCCAAGGCATCCCACAAGGATTTTGAACGCCGGTCTCACTGTCAGCTGAACGAAGTCCATGTCAGTGACCAGTAAAGCTCTAGATTCTGACGCTCGATTCGCGGAGAATGTGAGGCTTTTATGTCCTTGGCAAATATTGTGGCTCTCTTGGTAGCGGACCAGGCTGACCGTAGCTGGTCAATTTGTGTATAAAGGCGAAGATATTGCGATACCAATTCTCCAAGAAATACAAACTTCGAACAATGCGACTTCAAACTCTTCTCCCTCTCTGCTTCTTGGTCATTGCCAATAGTGCCTTTGCCCTTCGAGTGGGGTAAGTTTCGCCAACCTCCGCAGGTTTGGAACACGTCTAATATTGATCAGGGCTCTCGAGAATCGTTCTCCGTCTCCTACCATTCCTCTCAAGAAACGCGCTAGCCCTGCCCGATCCGTAAGTCTTCAGTCTGTCGAATGATATATCTACTCAACATAGACTACCCCAGACTGAAACCGACGAACCTTCAGGCGGCAGTTGCTGCTGCTCTAGTGGCGAATGCCATCGACGCGGCTGTCCTGAAGGAATGCATGCTATCGCTTGGTGTGACAGTTCTTTGGGAACTGGCCTTACCTGCTGCGTTTCCGGTGGCTCTTCACTTCTTCCGTAGAGTACGGCCCTACCGAGACGATCATGATTTTGACTGTTAGTGGCTCACTGAGGTACTCTGAATGATGTACTTGGCACGGTGTACATACCCACTCTGTCAGGAACACGAAGCTTTGATAAACTTCCGTTGGTCTTCCTTGTCAACCATCTCGATCAGTCAGTCCTTCCTACCTGATGGCTGATATATGCGCCACATAGCCGTACACAAAGCACTCGTAGCCCGGCTACCTTTGACCCAAGATTATTCTGTGCCTGTTGTACTCTGGTGCCCTACGTGATGTTCCACTAACTGCCCAAAATTCACAGACACCTATACCTTCTCTGGCTTGGCAATATATGGCGGTCAGGAGATCCCGAGCCCATCATTCAACTAAATGCCTAAATGCCCCTTCTCCCGAAGTTAGAGTTACTTTACTCCGAGTCCCCTGTGCCTCAATCGAGTCTGAACTAAGCACCTTCAAGCTGATGTATGGAGAATGTGGTCGCGAATAGCCACTGGTTAGGCTCATGAAAAGCGCGCGTTGCTGCACCAGATCGTAGGGTGGCATTTACATTGATGGTTATACATGCCTCCTCTCTCTTTGTGGTGTTCGGTATCCACACGGGCTGAAGACGCTGAAGAAATGACACGGCCAGGGCGAACCGTTCAATCCATTCCGAGTTGACCGAAGGACTAGTTGTACCTTGATCCTCCTTCTCAAGTTCTCGCTTAAAACACGTTTTCTACCTCTCTTAGCGCCCGTCATATCTCCTTGATGAATTCATGATCGACCTTTTCCCAGAATGTATTGTTTCTAGCTGGAGTTGTAAGACCGTCTTGAGACTTTGGTGGCCTGGCATATCTACCTAACTATCCAATTGAGCCCTCTAGGTTGTCTCTGGAATCTTGGCAGGGCAACGAAGGTAGTAGTTGAAGCTATATCAAGCTAGGCGTCAAACTATTGAGAAATCAAATTCGGAGGAAGATGAAGTTCTCTACTGTTTGTGCAGCCGCTATTTTCTTGCTCTCTCAGAAAACAATCGCTGCTGGGCAAGTCGTGACTCGTTCACTGTAGACCTTCGAACTCATCACATTCTTACAGAACCGGTGCGGGAGGCATTCGTGCCAGAGATCCTCAGCCCTTAGATAACCCCTTGGCTGAACGCCAACTGTCTAGTGCGGTATGTTGGCGCCTTCTCTATTCCTGCGCGCTTTACTAACACCGAGTCTATCGCAGTGCTGCTGCCCAGGCGGTCTTTTCTGCTCCAGACAAGGATGTCCTGTTGGAAGCAGACAGCAGGGCGGATGTAACACTAGCCTGGGAACCCTCCTCAGTTGCTGCTCGGCCACTCCGGTCATCCCCCCTTTCCCAAACTTCTGAAGAATTGTTAAGCGAGACGTCATTTGGACTCGACCGAGTATGACTGGATTGCTCAGAATCGATCTCCTTTTCCATTGTTCGATAGATCACTCATCTCAGCATTCAAATTATAAAATTGGTATTTATCAGTATTTCGACAGACGGGGCGGTCTGGACCTCAAGCCTATGTCAAAGCAAACAAAGAATCAAGGAACGATAAGCATCTAGGTCGAACAGTCATGAAAAGAGAAACAATTGCTCCCTTCCTCTCATCGAGCCAATCGCAAACTGTGATTCCGTCGTGGTGGCAAAAAAGCCCCCACATGACCATACTTGTGTCGACGAGAGACGTAAGTGAGCTCTTGGCAGGGGAAAGGGGTGTATAGCCGGGGCTATATAAATCCAACGAAACTCGAACTTTGGATAATCAAAATCGGAGGTGTATGCGGTTCTCGACAGTTTATATTGCGATCTTTCTCTTGGCAGCGATGGGGACCTGTGCTATTGGGTAAACTATTTCTGCGCTGATCCAGGATGGACGGAGTACTGACTTTCTTCCTTTTTAGAATTGGTGCAGGTTCTAACCGTGCTAGGGAACAGACGCTTGATAAATCTTTATTCGGACGACAACTTTCGACTACGGTCCGTCCTTCGAACTTGGTCATAGAGATGATAATAATGTTGAATCGACTCCGTAGTGCTGCTGTCCCCCGGGTCTGTACTGTCAGAGACAAGGGTGTCCCATTGGCAGTCAGCAGTTCGGCACTTGTACTCTGGGATCTGGAACCCTCCTTGACTGTTGCTCGATTACTCCTGCGACACCTCCACCGGTGGGACCTTGAGGCAAGATGTTGTATGCACGATCACTGGCAATGCATTGTGACATCTAATGCAGTAGACCATATAGTAACAGCGTGTCCAACATGCTGCCTGAGTGCGCAGCGTTTTGATATGTGGCTGAACTTGATATCAAAATGACAATCAGCACAAAGAAGTGAATGAAAAGTATTCGACGAACTTCTCAATCGATCATGAACGTTTTGATAGACTCCAGTCCGCTCGCATCCAGCTGACCTTCAGGTACTTCCGGTCTGTGGAATACATCCTGAACGTGTCTTGGCACGGTCTGCAAAGTACGATGTGGGAGGAATAGGGAAGTATAAAAGCTTGTTCGTTGTAGCTTGAGGTCGTCGGTCCCCCTGTATCAACTCGATTCATTCGATATAATGAAGCTCCAGACCATTCTCCTCATTTGCAGTCTCGCCATATTCCAAGGCGTCACCGCCGCACAGTACGTGTTTTTGTCGAATCTACGGTCCACGCTTGGCCGATTGACCGCTCCGTTGCAGGTTTGAAGTAAGACAAGCCACCCCAGCCTTACCTGCCGCCAGGGAAGAAACCAGTGGTTCGGTAAGTATCCTCTTCCAGTATTGCGAGGTGCTAAGCTCAGACAAGGCTTGTAGTGCTGTTGCGGAGCTGGATACGAATGTCACAGACAGGGATGCCCATCCGGGTATAAGCAGAACGGAAACTGCGTCTCCTCACTGGGGACGCTTCTCGATTGTTGCCAGAAGTCGAGTGGTGGAACGACCACGACCACAACTGGGGCGCCGCCTAGAACGACCGCATTCTGATCGTTACAATATTGTGACAAGCCGTACAAACAGCATTATAGTATTTGGTAACTTTGTCGTAAATCCCAGCAAATCCATAGCTATCAGATTCCAGAACCAAGGCCCTTTGTTTCGAATTGTGCCGAGCGGCATCGAGCTCGTTCTTTGACTATTCTGAGTCAACCGACTGGCTCAGAGAACCTGTTACGGTCAAGCTGAAGGCCGTCATGACGCAAAGACCTGCAAGGATCATAGAAAACATGGTTGAAACACGGCGAAGTCGGGTATGGAAAAGTCGCAAAACGGAATCTTTTCTGTTGTGTTCACTGCCACATTGCTTATAAATGATGCGCGATCAACGCGATCACTGTGCTGGCTCACGCAATTGTCCCTGTGTCGCCCGCCGTTGTGCTTGCCGTCCTCACCTGGATCCACCTCGACCAAGAACTGAATTAGATCGACCTCGATGCCGCGGATTGCCGTCTCAATGCTGTGAATATTCAGATATACTGGCGCCTATCTTCTCTGCGCCCTATTTTCGGCGAAAGATGTGAACTCATCAAGCATGTATCAAGGGGCACCACGCCTCCGTGGTTGCCCATGACATACATAGATTTGGACTTGACATCTTACCATCATCTAGATGGGTAGCGGAGGCTTATTCTCCTGTCTGAAGCGCAGGAAGAAAGAGAAGAAGAAAAGAGCTGTTGCTGAGGATGTAGCTCTGGATGTTACCGTAAGTGAACTGCGAATTCCTACAAAGTGCCATGCTGACTCGAAGTCTAGACTCTCAAGGCACATGTTCAATTAACTGCTGTTTCTACGCCTCAAGCTACTGCGAATGAGCCAGCCACAGCTGCTGTAACGGATGCCCCCCAAGCAGCTGCTATTGTACCCAAAAGTGAAACCACGACAGCTGTTGCTGCTATTGAACGCAATCCTTCAGAAGCCACCACGAAGAGCGACACAACGGACAAAAAGAAGATTAAAGGTGGTCCATCCAAGAAAGAATATGCCGTTGAGGCTACTAAAAAGACAGTCGAGGTCTTGAAAGGAGTTGCAGGCCTGGTAGGAGTTCCATTGGTGAAGGAGGTATTGGATGTTGGGCTCGCGGTAATATCCACGTGTGAGGTCAGTCTAACAGCTTCTCTGATCAATCTGATCACCCTTCTAACCTGATGCCTAGGCGATTAATGAAGTTCAAGAAAGAGTCGGCGAACTCAAGAACCGGATCGCAGAGTTTCTGCTGGTCATAGCGAAAGTTGCTAAGGGCACAGAAGATAATCCTCTGCTGAGGCTGTCGGAGGATGTTATGGAAGAGTTGAGGGATCTGAAGGAGTGTGTGGCACCGCTCGCTCTCCAAAACACCGTCCACTGACAACGCATATAGCTGCCTCAAGTTGATCACGGATCGATTGGACAAAGTCAATAACCAGAATATTGTTCTGACAACGCTTCTTCCCGACAGCAACAAGAAGACTATCGAAGAATGTGTTTCTGCATTCCAAGCATTCCAAGATGGTATCGACCGATTCCAGGTGAGTGTCCCTACTAATAGTCTTATCGCAGAGAACTGAACACGGTCTTCCAGACACTACGTGGTATACATGCGGCTCAAGACCTAACCCGTATCCAAGGCCAACTCGAGGAGATTTACGGCTTGACCTTACGAGTCGCTCAAAAGGTTGACCACATTGAATACGAGGTTGCCGGCATGAAGAGTTCCGTTGACGAGCTTAAAGCCATGCTCAACTCAAATGGCGACCAAAACTCAACGATTGCATCCCTTCGGATGCCTCCAGTGCCGGAGGTGTTCTTCGGGCGTGAGGCTATCGTGGAGAAGATAGCAGAAGCCTTGGTTAGTGATGACACCACACGTTCAAGAGTGTGCATCATTGGACCTGGAGGCATGGGCAAGACCTCGACAGCTCTAGCCGTAATGAACCACCCCTTGATTCGCAAACATTTCAAGAAACAGCATCGGTATTGGGTGCCCTGCGGGAGCTCCAACTCTCCCAGCACATTCCTTGCATATCTTGCAAAGTGTGTTAGGGTGAACACACAAACTTCCGACCCCCTTGATGCCATCTTGTCAACGCTAGAGGAAACCGAAGATCCTCGCGTGATTCTTCTCGATAACTTCGAGACGCCTTGGAGGCCAGTCGAGGGGCGCCAGGAGTCGGTCAAGAACATCCTTCAATCTCTTCACGCCCTCCCACATGTCGCTATCCTCGTGACGATGCGCTCCGAATTCCCTCCCTTATCTCAATGGACCGCAGAACATCTCGGTGTCATCGACCACGACGATTCGAA
This sequence comes from Clitopilus hobsonii, assembly GCA_015708445.2. NCBI lineage: Eukaryota > Fungi > Basidiomycota > Agaricomycetes > Agaricales > Entolomataceae > Clitopilus > Clitopilus hobsonii. The sequence goes on along the minus strand of CP067997.1, from coordinate 1,740,358 downwards.
GCGCATATATACAGCTATTAACACCAACGCTGCCTCAGATCCAAAGCTGGACGAACTTTTGACGTCGATTGGCCATCTACCATATGCTATCACACTCATGGCTACGAGGGGAAGACAAACCTTTTCCTCGCCTTCGGAACTGTTGAGTGAGTGGACAGAAGCTGGAACAAGTATGTTATCCCAGGTTGAAGACGGGATGGACTACTCGATCCAGCTTTCGATCAATAGCAAGATCGTTCGGGATGCTCCTGGTGCCGTGGAGTTGCTACGCATACTCTCCATGCTCCCAGCAGGCGTGTACCGGGGTGAATTGCATGTTTGGGCCAAGGGTTGGAAGACTTCTGCTCTCGGGATACTTAGGGAGGCAGCGTTAGTCCTTGCGAGGGAAAGGGTTGGAAGGTCGAACGGGCCGAACAACGGGGAGAAACAGGTTCACCTGTTCGTGTTGCCTGTGGTGCAGTCGTATATGCGCCAGCATGGAAGAATACCGCATACAGTCCGACATTCTGTACACCAAGCTTGCTACGACTTCCTCATCGAGCATAATGGTGCTACTATTGGACCAAATAACCCCAACTTCAAGAAAGATGTCGAGACAATTGGGCTCCACGAGTCAAACATTCAGGCGTTGTTGACCGTGAGCATGCAGGAGGTGCTCAACGCGCAACCTATGCTTTCCGGGCTGCAGCATAATACCGAACTGGATTCCTCCTCACCGTTATACCAGCTCTTGGAAGCTGCGCTATCATTCATATGGTACAAGTCCTGGAGTCGACCAAATTTCAAGGTGGCAGAACACGTCATAGCGTTGACAAGAGCTACAGGGCAAAAGCGACAGGAAGCTGAAGCTGTGTTCTGCTTAGCAAACATGGTCCAGAAGCTCGCTCAGTATCAGGAAGGACACGAGAAGTTCCGCGAGGCGAGGGACCTGTTCATAGCAATTGGTGATGACGATAAAGCATGCTTTGCGGAGTTGAGGATGGTTGACGCCCTGATTTCGTTGGATATACCGAAGAAGCACCTTCTCGACCTGATGACGGAGGCGAAGACACGCTGGGAGAAGCCCTCGAATTCACCGGAAACAAGCGTTAGGATCCAGTTCCACCACGCGCGTATCTCTTGGTACGCTCAGGCTCAACCGCAGATGGAACTGAGGAGGCAACTTTGGGAGGCGAAGAAGAAGTTCGTGAATCTTGGATATCCGAATGAAGCTAGGGAGTGTTTGCACCTCATGTCGAGGTCGTATGCGCAGTCGAACATGTGGAAGGAGGCATTGAGCATCATTGACGAGGCCATTGAATTGGGGGAGAAGATTGGGGCTCCTATCTCGCATTTCTATCGCTCGAAAGCGAAATACCTGAAAGGGGATGGACAGTGGAATGGGACTGGAAGGCTCATTGCTACCCTCAAGCAGGCGTTGGCACATGCGAAGGCATTTGGGTCCCCTGTATCGGTTGCGCTCACGCTGGAGGAGTTGGGAGAGTATTACGTGAAAGAAGAAGAGTGGGAAGCCGCGGCGTTGGCTTATGAGGAGGCATTAAAGGAGTGTAATCAAGGCTCTGGCTTGACGTTGCAAAAGCTGGAGCCGAGAGTGGCAAATAACTTGAAATATGTGAAGTGGAAGGAAGGCGGTTCAGTCAAGGAGGGTGATGCGGAGGAGGTTAGTTTCATTGGTCCGTCCAGGGTATAATCGGGGAATATCGGTCTATCTTTGACATGCACCTATATGATATCGTCCTATATGACTACTTTTTTCACTTTGGTTTCTTCCTACATCAGACTCTATAGGATCTTACTTCATTCCATATCACGACTATCTACATCTACATCTGGACGCCACCAGTTTGGAGGCTAGCGGGCTCAGCACCTTAGCATGTTCTCCTCGCAGAGTCGCTAAAGGTACTAGTGAAAAACAAGCCTTGAATTCCATAATTGACATGGCACTGAAAATCAAAGATAGGAATTTTTGCGGCAGCACATGGACATTCTGTTTACCTACACACCCACATACTATGGTGTTCCCCCTAGAGCTCACCATCCCAACCCTCATTCGATGTCCCTGCCTCCTGTGGTGGCCGTATCTATCGTAGATAATATAGCCTGTAACTCCTCATACTTGCTTCCCAACATGGAGGACAATTCTTCGGCAGGTCCGATCCCTCTAAGGAACGCTTTGGCGTCTGCAGATCGACGTTGCCATTCATGGGTCAAGACCGTCGCCGAACGCTTCCTAATATCCAGACCAGTTGGATTAGCTTCCTTCTCGCTAGCTTGTATGAAATACACCAGATCTTCGCCTCCGGTGAGGCGGATCTCGATGTGATGGCGGCGATGGATTGGTAGAGCAAAACGTTGATGTTCAAGGGTGGGGTCCACGATGAACTGGTCAACCAAAAGGCAGTCAGGGCAACCACACCCAAGGTTTCGGATATTGGCCATGTTTTGTGTGGGTAAAGCAGGGAAACGAGCAAAGTATAGCGCAATGATAGCGCCTAGGAATGTAGAGAAGGGCTGAAGGGTAATGGGTAAGTCCTTTGAACGCAACAAGGCGGAGATCCTATGTGCTAGAGGGATGAAGAGCGTGTTGAGGCGTCCATCAGCGGGTTCTTCGTTGATTGCGGTAACCTGCTCAAGCATTTCCGAACAGGCAGCTGGTTGCCCAGCAGAAATGGAGAAGTCGACTATGGATATGACACGTCCAATGTGATGTTCGGCTTGGGACAACGACATGAATTCCTTCTTTCCCCAACGTCTGTCGTAACTGGTCCCCGACATCAGAGACTCAACGTCTTTATGCCATGTCCTGAAAGCAAGGCTGACACAATGCGTGGTGATTTCGCTGAACTCTTGTTCCGAGCTATTTGGATGCCTCAGAATATCCGGTTTCCTTTCCAAGAGAATCGTGAGGAAAGCAGAAACGAAATCCCAAGTAGCTTCAATGTCTCTGAGTTGCGAGAAGATACTAGTCAGGTTGTCAGCAAAGGTGAGGTAGAACCGCACCGAGAAACAGACGACTCACACATTGAGAAGACCAGCAGTGCCTTCTTTGATCGCGAATTTGATCAGGTAGGGTACATCTTCAGGACCAAGTGAAGCCAACGAAGCAAAGGCGTGTGCGGGTCGATCCCTACACCAGTCATTGACCAGAGATTGGTCGGGTTCGGCAAGGTGCGTTGGCAAGGACTCGATCAAGTGCAAACGCTCCTTTAGAGACTGCTTAGTTCCGACAATAGCTTCGAAGCTGTCAAATGATTTCGATGAATATGAGACGTCTATGTCATAGAGCCGAAGAAACATACCATTCCTTCAAAGTATCGAAGCCGAATTTCTTCATACCATCGATAAGCCTCGAAATGCCGACACAGACAATTCGGTGATCTCCAGCTGAAACGGTGGAGAGGAAGAGTGCAGAGTCGTCCCAGGCCAAACAGCAGTCCGCAATGGTTTGAAGAGCCTGGTTGTGAGCATCTTCATCAAGGTTCCATCGATGTGGTTCGCGAAGCATGTATACGACGAGCTTCTTGTCGTTGTCGGACGGAGGCCCAGTGACTTTCTTAAGCCTTGAAAGAGCGTAGCTCATTCCACCGGCCTTATACAGAGTCTTGTATCCATCATTCTCCGGAAATAGAAGCAGGGCCGTTCGATAGTACCCTGTTTGCACTTTAAGTTACATGTTCATTCGGAATCGAAGTTAAGGACACTCACAGTGATACAAGTTATTTCCGTCCTAAAAAATCAATTAGCTGGTAAGCAAAAGCTATTCGACTAGACGCTTACGTTGCCAGTGTAACGTTCGTGGTCCTCGTTATCAGGGTCCTCATACCTGAAATACGTCTTTGGAATGAAGTTGTCGCCTCCTTGGATCTCTATATCCCTGACCATCTTGATCCCATTGCCCTCCGTATCGAAGAGCTTGTCGATCGTGAGCTTGCGCTCCCAAAGATTGTAGAAATCGCTAGGCTTCTGTTCGTCGTCATCACTCCCCGAATCAAGGCCTGGCTGAAGTCGACCAGTGCCAGCAAGGTAATACTCCAACTTGCCGAACAGGATGGTGAATCCCAGGTCCTCCGCCACCATTTTTAAGCATGCCACTGTCGATGCATCTTTCCCCTTCAAAGTTTTGATGCCTAGCTCGAGATTGGCTGCGCTATATTGGTGATCGAGGACGTAGACCATAACATTGGATTGGCCGCGGTAGAAAGAGAGCTTCGTCGCGTTCCACCTTTCAAGGACAGACTTCAGGCGAGCCATGCTGACGTCCTCTGGGGTGAGATGAGGGGCAGGAGATACCATGGAGGTATGAATGATGTTGTAGGAGAGTGCAAGACGATAGCCAGAAGTAATAGGCTTGATTTCGTGGGTGACATCTGTGTACCAGCCAAGGATGGTGATAGAGTCAGACTTGGGAGGAACGTCTATGACGTCCTGCTTCGATCCATGCTGCAAGTGAACTTGACCGCCTTCGTAGACAGTGGGAAGGATGATGATCATGCTAGCAAACATGCCTTCGGTCTTCTCCGAACTATGCCAGTGTCAGTCAGTTATGAGAATAGAGCATACGTGAATGGGTTCGACTTACTCTTGGTGGGGGAGGAAGCTATATAAATGGTAGTATCAGCCTTCACAATTATCGAGAATACCATGAGACACTCACTGTGATCCAGTTTCGTAGAGTAAAAGCTTGTAAAATTCGTACCTTATGTCTGAGGTGGAGGAGGATACTCCGAGACGACTACAGATGTTTCGCCCGAAGCCATCAACGCTACCGTTCCAGTGCGTATTACCGAACTGAACTTTCGCTGGCTCGATCTGCCAGGTGTCACGAACTTGCGTGTCGACGATGGTCTGTTCTCCGTGGCCATAGGGTGCCTTAGCGGCCACCTGAACTATTTTCTTAGCGTTTTCGTCGCTAAGGGGAAAGTCAATCGGGCCAATGCCCTCAATGCTGAGTTCCGGATTGTTGTAGAGGTAGCCGTGCTCGCCGACAGCGTAGTAGTTTCCGTCAATGTTGAGGTCAGTTTTGAGCACCGTTTCAAGTTCGTCCTGCGTTCATCAGAGGACAGAGTTTTTACCCAAAAGTTGTGACTTACTCTGAACTGGCCTAGGGTTGGCTTGGGCAAGTCCGAAGATATACTCTGTTCAGAGTCTGAAGACATGGTAACAGTCCAAATTGAAACCGCTCAATATGGATGAGAGAGACGAGAGTGCAACCAGGTTAAAGAGAAAAAGCAGAAGTTAAGATTCGAGTCCTTGTCGCCTCAAGAGGTTGCCCTCCATTGCATCTGAAGCAATCTGCTTTTATGGTCCAAAGTCAAGGGTTCTCATGATGCCACGATGCAGGAAAGCTGTAGAACTCATGGACGCCTATCGTCAGATAGAGTCATACAACAGCTTTAGCGTGAGATATAAGCCTCATGTATGGGAGTAGCAGTAGTCAAGAAGAAGATTTGGGCGCAAATTAATGGCAGAACCAAAAAGCCCAGTCTGGGGCTATTCTGATTCTGAAGTTGGTGGTGAATCGAAAACAGCGTGCGATTGAAATTTTGATCTGATTGGCTGAGAATTCCGAGTTCCGACTTCGGATCTCCACACCTAGCACGAAGCTGCAACCCAGAGATGAATTTCCTTCGCAGGTTGGCACGAGTGCGGCCAATTGATATTTCAATCAGACTCACGCATAGATTCAGAATCGTCGACATGTTCTCGAGATGGTAACATCATCCGGCCATCGTGTCGTCTTGTTCTTTTTACAACGAAGGCAACAATTCATGAAAAGGTAAGGCGGTAAACAGTTTCGATGATCATGATAATTGCGAAAGAGGTAAGAATGTGGGTGAATCCTATTTCGAAAGGAAGAGCTATCCGGCTCAGACTCAAGTCGAGGCCGAACTGGGCCTGCCTATCTCGACAAATCTCTCAGTCCATGTATAACCTGTTAACTTCGTCTAAAAAGAAGATCAGCACAGATAAGATCTTAGAGAATGAAAAGATGCTTACATTGAGGTACCAACTATCCTGCCCTACGAATGCAGGGAGGGAGTCCACTGATGCGTCAACAGGGACATGGATGCGCTACGGTATTCGGTGAGAGTGCTACAAGCAGAGAAAACAGACGTGACATACATGTGGCACTATTTTATGCTGCTGTCGTTCCTGCAGGCCCAGCTTTCCAAGGGTTTCTGTGAAGGCGAGCTGATTTAGGTAACGTCGGAACGCATTGGACGTGTCACAGTGAGAGCAGACGTCAGAAAGTCCTTGGGTCGGAAAGGCTTCTAGGAACTCTGTTTCCTATCTCAATATTTAACCTCCTGTCAAAAGAGGTTGTACCTACTGAGAAACTTGGCCTTCGGCGCCAGACTTTCTGAAGGCTCAAATCCGGGAATCTGTGTACATTATTAATGTTCCATCTTAGCCGTCTGCGATAGTGGTTGAACTCACCTTTCGGTCTCGCATTAACCTTTCGAATGCAACCACCATTTCTTCTTCACTGAAAGAGGTTTTCCATTTGTAGGCGTCCGTCCAGTCAAAGAAATCACAGAGGATCGAGGCTGAAGCGCTATTAGAGAGTATTGGGGCCCATTCTGTGATCACATCTTCGAGGCTGTGTGGCCGCTCTTCAATGACGTTCGAAAGGTGAACTCGATGAAACCTAGTAATTCGGGGAATACTCAAACTAACAAACGTATCCGAAAGGATATAGCGAGGAATCTTGGAGGGAACGATATTGGTGATGAGAAAAGAGATGCGAAGGGTTCTCAGACGCTCAGCGAACGCCTTCAGCTTCTCGGTCATCATAAAATAGAAACATCCGAAAATGTCTTCCGAATGAGCACCGTGTTTGATTCCAACTTTGACAATTTCGTCGATGCTGGCGGGGCGTCAGCTGGCGTTCAAACAGGGACATGCTGTATGGAAATAACTCACTCCCAACCAGCAAACATGTTAGCCTGGTCGTTTTGAAGCCATTCACCTGGTGGTTTGAATAGCGATGAATTCGTACGATTGAAGTGGGCATTTAAAGCACCATGTGGAAGGGCTAGCCCGTAGCTTTGGTATTGCCAAATCGCGACCCGATGGGAAGGGCGCATGGAGAAGAAGTTGAAATCACGATATTTCTTTCGATCGAGACCACGCTGAACCACGCTGAAACCATCTTGGGCAGTATGTACAGCTGGTTCCCGGGCCAAGAATAGCTTGCAGGCGTTCCAAGTTGTGGGGGAGACGATGAATGAAGCAGAGCACTGGTTTACAAGAGTGGTCGAGAATGACTTGCCATCGCCTTCGACAGCTATTTTCTCCTTAACAAACGCAGATAGAACCGCGATGTATTGAAGCCTGTAGTCAGACGGAAGAAATGCGGAATACCAAAAGTGTAGGGCCGTCTCAACAGCAATTGTGAGGTCTTGGACTCGAGTTAGAAGGAGAAGAATGGTCATCGTTCGAGCTAAGATAAGAGGGTCGTCGTCGTTTAGGAGGACGGTGAGTTTTCCTGAGTAGACTTTCGGGAGCGAGTTGACAGTTTCAATTACATGTCGAAGATCCGCCGACGCTGTCAAGAAAATGAGACGGGTATATCGGGGATTCAAACCTATTCGTACCAACAAATGCGAGGTTATAATCACGACTTGTGCTTTTCTCATTGTTCTCGAGGCGAAGAAAGTCGAAAGCAGGACCCTTTCCCCACCTATGTTGATCGGTCACGTTAGTGAGTTCGGTAGTATACCGCTGGAATGGAATCAACATACAGAGTACCAGCGTCGGCGAAGGGGTCTATCCGCCAGTTGGTGCTTCCATCGGGAACATGTTCAGGCTTCCATTGGGGCGAGCGCATCTTATGCTTGCAGTCTGGTACCAGTGAGCTCTACCCCAGTGACACGGAGACAGTATTATCACGCATCGTACCTTGTTTATGGTCGCGCCAGTTCTCCTGCTGGCATTTCTACTCATCATTGTTCAGAGCCGTAGATCTTGGAATTGGATAGAGATCAATACCTTGGAACAGTATGAAACGAGCTTGCAACCACCACATGCGAGTGTCCCCGCCTTGTTGCAATATTGATGAGCAGAAGGTAGATTGTTGGCGCACGGGAGAACCTTCGGCACAGGAAATGCTAATTTCATAGATCCCAGGGCATCCGCCACAGAACCACGATCGTTGATGCTGGCCCGCATCATAGAGTTCAAGAGGTCAAAACCATGACGCTCTAGGGTTGGATCTGGCGTCAGGATCTCAATGTTCGACATGGTCGAGGTTTGCAGTACGTGGAGCTGAGGTGAAGAGATATGGAGTCAGCATGTTTTCTTTGTGAACTGGAAGTCACCTTGTGACTTCAGAAGGAGCTATCGAGCTTTTCCGCCATGATGAGGAGGACACGCGGAGACGATCCTTGAGAAAGGAAAGAGTAAGTACCACGAGGCGACGCTTGATTCCGGGGTACATCCCTAGAACGATTGTGATATCCAAAGCGGTCGAAGCTGACAGAAATAGAGGCCGAGGGCAATGAGAAGCATCACAATTGTACAGGTTCAGCTTATGAAGTAAGCATATGAACATTGGGGGGCATAACAACTTTACAGCACATGCGAATTGTCCCGATTACTCACTTCCCATGTTTACGTCCTCGCCTCCTGCAACGCTCTTATCGATCTTCGACAGAATAGCCTGTAACTCCTGGTATCTGGTTCCCAACATAACAGACAGCTCTTCGTCCGTTCCGATTCCCTTCAGGAATGCTTTCGCGTCCGCAGAATGACGCTGCCATTTGTGGGTGAGAAGCGTCGAGGAATGCTTCGTGATGTCCAATCCAGTAGGATTGGCACCCTTTTCACAAGTTGGGCTGAAACAGACGAGTTGCTGTCCCTCTGTCAGGCGAACTTCAACATGATGACGGCGAAGGATTGGGAGAGGGATCTGTTTATGGTCGAGGGCAGGGTCGAGGATGAACTCGTCTACCAGGGTACAGTCGGAACATCCGCACCCAAGGCCCCGGATAGTAATCATCTGCTTGTCGTTGGGGAAAGCGGGAAGAGTACCGAAATAGCTGTCGATGACGGACTTCAGGAAGGATGTGAAAGGTTCGAGGGTAATCGGCGACCCTTTCGAATGCAACAGGGAAGAGAGTTTGTAAGCGAGAGGGACGAGAAAAGTGTGGATGCGTCCGCTGGAGGGTTCCTCTTTAATCGCGGTGATCTGGGTCAGGATCTTGGAGGAAGCATCCGGATACCTGGCAGAGAAGGAGAGCTCGATGATGGAAATGACACGTCCTATGTGATGCTCGGCCTTTGGTTTTGAGATGAATTCTTTGTTTCCGTATGACCTGGAGTATCCGGTGGTCGACATCAAATGCGAGAAATCTCTGTACCATGCGTCAGAGGCCATGAACACACAAAGACGGGCGATCTCGCTGAATTCTTGCTCCTTGCTCGCTGGATGGTCCAGAATAGCCGTTCTGTTTTCCAATAACGTTGCCGCGAAATTGGATATGAAATCGAAGGGCAAGTTGACCTTCTTGAGCTGTGAGAAGATCCTGATTTCAAGTCGTCAGTCAGAGCGTTACTCTTAAAACAGCGCACTCACACATTGAGAACGCTGCGAGCTCCCTCCCGCTTAGCGTATGCAATCAATGCGGGGATATCTTTCGCACTGACCGGCCCAAGGACGCTAAAGACTCGACCAGACTGTTCTCTGCACCAAGTGGCCACTGATTCCTGGTCAGACTGATTGGCATCTGCCGTCAAGGACCCAATAAAGTCCAGGCGTCCGTGTAATGATTGTGAGGCGGAAGTCACGCTCTCGAAGCTAAGGCGCAGTGAGCGGGGGTACTTCAACATGCGGAGTGGGTAGACGTACCAAGGCCTCATGAACTCGAACCCAAATTTTTTCATCCCCTTGACAAATCTATCGACACCAAAGACAGACAACTGGTGGTGTCCAGTAGTAATGGTGGATAAAAAGAGAGGAGAATCATTCCAAGCGAGAAATTGATCTGCCATGGTCTGCAAAGTCGCTGCCTGAGCCTCTTTATCATGGTAATATCTTGTCAAGTCTTCAAGTGCGAAGCCGAAGAGTCTCTTATCTTTGGCAGAGGGAGGACCAACGATCTTCTTCATCCTTGAAAGGGCATAGTCCACCCCAACTGCGTTGTAGAGGGTAACGTAACCATCCCTTTCAGGGAATAGGAGCAAGGCTGTACGATGGTACCCTGTCATGACACGCATCCTAAGTATTTATTCAGGGAAGCGCAAGAGAGCACTCACAGCATTCCAAGTTGTTGCCATCCTGATTATGAGACGGCATCGATCAGCCATAGCAAGATAGGGTCCAAGGGAAGTACTAACGTTGCCAGTGTATGGTTCATGTTCCGATGAGTCGGGCTCAGCGGAGACGAAGTACGTCTTCGGAATGAAATTGTCACCACCGCGGATGTCGATCGTGTTCTTCATCTTGACCACATTGCCTTCAGTATCGAAGAGCTCGTTGATAACCAGATCTCGGCTCCAAAGGTTGTAGAAATCGTTGGGCTTTTGTTCATCTTCTTCGCTTCCTGAGTCGAGACCCGGTTCGTCTCGACCAGTACCAGCAAGATAGTACTCCAGCTTCCCGAACATAATGGTGAATCCGAGGTTCTCCGCCACCTGCTTCAGACATGCTATTGTGGATGCGTCCTGCCCCTTCAACGACTTGACACCCAGCTGAAGGTTGGACTGGCTATACTCGTGGTCAAGGACATATACCATAACATTTTCATGGCGTTCATCTATCCCTGTTGCATTCCACTTTTCGAGGACAGACTTGAGGCGAGCCATGCTGATGTCATCAGGAGGGAGGTGAGGAACGGGAGATGTCATTGAGGTATGAATAATATTGTAGGAGAGGGCGAGGCGGTAGCCAGAAGTGATAGGTTTAACCTCGTGCATGACATCCGTGTACCAGCCAAGAACGGCTAGCTGCTTGGTGGCCCCGACGGATATGTCGATGACGTCTTTCCTCGAACCGTGCTGAAGGTGAACTTCACCGCCTTCATACGCAGACGGAAGAATGATGACCATGCTTGCGAACATGCCAGGTGCCTTCTCCGAGCTGGTAAGGGTATGCATGAGCACAAATTTGGTTTGCTTTCAAGGATTTGGACTTACTCTTGGTGCGGAAGAAAGCTATTACATTGGTGAAAGTCAGTGAGAGAAAAGAAATTAGACGAATAAGTCACTGACTGTGATCCAGTTTCATACAACAGCAACTTGTGAAATTCGAACGAAACCACAGAGTCGGAAACGCCGAGGCGACGGCAGGTTTTATTTCCAAAATTCTTGAGCCTGGATGACCAGTATTCCCCGAACTGAACCTGACTCGGCTGAATTTGCCAGGTGTCCCGAACCTGGGTATTGACGATAGTCTGTTCTCCGTGGCCGTACGGCGCTTTGGCAGCCGCTTCAATTATCTTCTGAGCGGTAGCCACACTGAGGGGAAGTTCAATGAGCCCAATGTTCTCTATATTCAGCTTGGGGTCGTTGCCGAAGTAGAATTCGTGTTGTTCTGCAGCGTAATATCCACCATCAATGTACAGCTCGGATTTGAGCACACTTTCCAGCTCGTCCTGCGTGCTCCTATGAGTATTTTGATAAATGATAATAAATAGACGGGAAACTGACTCTGAGTTGACCGATGGTGGACTTGCAGTTAGACAGCTCCGAAGACATTTCAACATCAGAGTCAGATGCCGAGCTTGAAGACATGGTGACAGTATCGTTCGGGATGCAGCGATGGTTGAACGTGGATTATGATCAATAGAGAAATAAGCAAGATTGAATTGAGCTTCGAGGAAAGTTGCTCTGGGAGCTGCCTATCTTTGCCTGTGAATGACATGCTTTTATAATTCAAGCTCCAAGGGTCCCAATCACGAGAATTTCCGCCCTGCAGGCAAGCTGTTCATCTTCGTGATCAAGCTAGAACCCGCCTCGAGTCATACGCAGTCATGCATCAGCTTTGGCGTGAGATTATGAGCCTCATGTACGGGAAAATTAGCAGTAAGGAGGACAAGAAGCCGTCTGAACCCTGGCCATGATTCGACTAAGTTACAAAGTTGAAAGGTCAAGCTGGTCAGCCACCAATCAGCAACGACGTCGCGGCTTGACCCGGATCCGATGATTGATGATCAAAATCTTTATCTTATCGGCCTCCTTCGATCTCCGGAATCCGACGTGCAACTGCTTTGTTCCTTCCGAAAGGCTGGTCCAGTGAAGAGATCCGAAACCCGACGTCGACTTGTGGCTTCCTCCGAACAGTCAAGAATTTCGCATCTTCCCCCAAGTTGGCGACCATCTGCACATTTGGCGACCCCAAAACTTGGAGAAACCCCAGCCGCCCTACAACCACTGACTCATAGAGGGGGTCAACTCCAAGCAACTCGTAGGCTTGTGGGAACGTAAATGAGCAAAAGCAGCAGCACACGCCCTCGATACGAACCGCTGCCATGTCAAGGCAGACCTCTGGAAGTTTCTTCGCTATCTGGAGGTGATCTTCCTTGGGAACCAGTTTTAACTTGCTCGGCCTCTTTCCCAGCAGAGTTAGTCAGTTGGATGTTCTTTTATGCTTCATAACCAGCTGACTTCACGTTGTCCAGTTCGAAGCCGCCGTATCTCAGCTCATTCACCACCCCGAATACAACTCAACCCTCATTTTACGCTCTGACGTCCTAGCAGAGCACACTTCCGACTTTCCAAAGTCGATACCTGTTCTTGATGGAAAACTCCCTGTCCGAACTATTCATAGGAAACTCCTCGCTCGAAGACCAGGGCGTGACGGCAGTCTCGAGCAATATTGCACCTTATACCGAGATGCAGCTGGCGAAGAAGATTTGGACCACGATTCCACGAACATAGATACCTTGGTCCTAACGCCAATTGTTCCTGCTGGATCAACACTACCCTACTACCACCCCACCGTCTTCCATCTAGCATTCCGATACCTGTCGACAGAGCCTCCCACCCTAAGGATCGAAGTTGTCCCAATCCCAGGCACACCCTTGGATATAAATGCACGACTATATAGGACATGTCTTGCTCTGCTTGACACATTAGACCGATACGGTTGGGGAGCATTGACGAACTACAAGAAACGGGTCGCACATGACATACTTGTCCCCAGAGAGCCTTATCAGGATCTTTATCTTATTATGAGGGAACGGCATAAGCATCTCGTTGAAACGTGGCAAGAGGTCACGGATCCACTGAAGCATGTATTCGAGGTATGTGCATTGATCCTAGCAGCTTTCTTGCTTTCTGACAATCAGCTGCGTCACAGGATATTGGCATTGCAACCTACCTTATGCTCCTATGGAAGGGCACATATATGCTATCCGAGGATCCAGAAGCTTCGCCTGCTGATCCAAATGAGCCATGGAAGTCATGGCCACGACCACCAGGTGGTTTTCTCGACCTAGGGTTCGTCATCTCACCCCTCCCCATTACTTTCCCAATCGCTGAGGAAACACCAAACCAGATGTGGTAACGGCCTCCTAACACACATCCTTGCCTCAGAAGGCTACGCAGGTCAGGGGATCGACCTCCGAGCACGTACATCCTGGTCCCACTACCCATCTTCAACCCAATCCCATCTCCACGTCCACGCCTTCAACCCATCCGAGCGCCACGACGACTTTTTCAACCCAGGCTGCTTCATCATCGGAAACCACGCAGACGAACTAACACCTTGGGTCCCAGTCTTATCAACCTTATATTCAGCATCAGGATATCTTTCGATACCTTGCTGTGCTTGGTCTTTTGATGAGAAATATAATAGGTCGAGGACTGGGATGTTTCCTGTTCCTGGTGAGGACTTTGCTGATAGTTTGAATTTGGGAGGAGAGGGAGGGAATACGAGTTCTTATTCGATGTATAGGATTTGGTTGGCGTCGTTGAGTTTGCATTGTGGTTGGAAGGTGGAGACTGAGACGTTGAGGATTCCTAGTACTAGGAATTGGGCTATCATTGGTAGGTGCTGAATGCATCTCATAGTTGAATTTGGCGCTGACGTCTGGTGTCTGTAGGACGTAAGAGAGAAGGGATTAGCCAAGAGGAAGCCAATGAGAACGTAGAGCATATACTCACCAACGTGGCAGAGCGGGGCATCTTCAAGGCCAGGGTGCCGGAAGGGAAAGGAGGACATTAGAGTAGGGAATGTGCATTATGTTCAGATATGTACATTGGGTTTCGAGATGCAATCCAGATATATCAATCTAAGTGTGGGTATCGATCGTGTATAAAGTCATGTCAAGCCATACAGTCACCAGGGTATAAGTCCACTATCGTTGCGACCTCGAACTCGTCCTCCTGCTCATCGACATACTCATACCCGTGGGTATGCCCATGCCCATGCCACCCATTCCATCCATAGGCATGAACGGCGTGAACATAGGTTCCTCCCTCTCAGCAGCCATAGCTCTACATTCTGCAAGGAGCTCTCTTAGTTCATCAACATTCGACACTCTCCGACGATCCTGCGGCTCTTCCTCATCGGATTCCTCCTCACTGTACCACTCCTCCGGAGCGTCCTCGTATTCATCACTATCCGTCTCTGTGTCCTCCGTGCTTTCGTCATCTTCTGGTAGATTTCCAAGGAGTGCACCGGTACAGTCCTCCAGGCGAATACCGTACGTCTCCACGATGAGCTTCCACCAATTATCATAGCGCTCAATACCTCCAGCTTCTTCCGAAGGACCATCTTCATCATTCAACTCTGTCAGCATTGTTTTGCTGAGAGCGCGAACTCGCTGAAGTTTAGGGAAGTTATAGCGATTGAGAGCGGCTATGTTGAGGTCATTGGACCGCTGGATGACATGTCCCCGTAGTGGGTCGAGGGAGGCGTATTCAGCGGCATATCCGACGCCAAAGGCATACATCAACCCATGCAAGCCAATGGTATGAATGTTGGGATGTGGTCTATTGACCAAGACGCTCATGCCTTGACTGGACATTGGTGCGTGAATCTCCTCTCCTGGTGGTTGGACCCTCCAATCTGCATTAAAGCAGAATGTGGTAAGGTTCGGACAGAGGTCCAGAATCTTTGCAACCTCGAGTGCTGGGATACAGTTAAGGTCGAGGAATTGCAGTTTAAGCCCATGTTCGGAGAGGAAACCGACTGCATCGGGTTGATCGGTTCTGCGACTCCCACAATCAAATGCCAGGCTAACGAGGGAGGGAAGGTTCCAATCCGTTGCTTGTTCGAGGAATTGGCCAAAGAATCCTTGTAAAGAGAGTTGTTGGAGATGGGGGAGAGTCAGCGTGATATTACCCGCTGCTCCGAGGGGTATGAAGCCTGTTTCTTCTTCGGAGTTGGAATCGAAGTCAATATGGGCGCATATAATGCTTTTGAGCGATGCGAGCGCCCAGATGACCTTGGGCATTTCTTCACATGAAACAGTCCAGTAAACTGTTCGCAAGGCCTTGAATGCGTAGGTGGCTAAGGTGTCTGCTGAGAGACCGAATACGTTGCCCATTGGGACTTCAACGTAGAAGATCTCGAGGTTTGGGCAACGCTTGATGACGGAGACCAAGGCCCCTTCCACTTCCTTCTCGATGGAGATGTTGCGCTGGTAGCGACAGAGATGTATGCGGCGCGTCCACCAAGCCAGGGAAGAGGAGAGTGTCGTTGCGGTGGAGGATGATGAGTTCAGGACACGGTCGAGTGAGAGCAATTTCTTTGGCTCGTTGAAGAAAAGGCATCGGAACATGAGTTCTGAACCAATTTGGTGCCATGTCTTGCAGGTCGAGATGATAGCCTACAATAAAGCTCAGCCATATATCACCGAAACGAAGCAGACGCTGTACTAACCTTCTTCGTCGTATAGCTCATTCTTTGGACACTATTCAGCGCCTCAGCAGGCCTCCTCAATGTCCATTTCCCAAACGCATTCTTCACCCATGCTGACTCTGCCATTGCTGAAGGTAACCCATACTGGAAGATGACATCTTCATCAGCGGCTAGGTCGAAGATGTAGACCCACACTTCGGATGGGAGGTCTAGCGCCATTGATGAGCGAGGATCTATGCTCAAACGGCTTGAATGTAAAATTTCAGCGGGTATAGGCACGTTGCGCCAGGGTATGTGCGGCGTTGGGGTCAAAGTCGAACCTCCGCCTTCCACGAGGTGGACCTTGATGATCCCTTCGTCGAAGTCACATGTTCGGCTAAACGCGTCGCGTCGCGTAATTGAGGGTGATAAAAAGGCTATGGAAACAGTGTATTGGATCTAGTGGATACAGTGGTTTCTAGTAATACAGACGGTCTATAATGGAGTGAGTTCGTAGCCCACTGGATCAGAACTTGACCCTGGAAACGGTCTCCCAGAAAGTACGCCCTTGAATTTCGGCAACCTGGAGCTCGAGCTCGGATGGCATGCGAGACCCATCACCGCCAGCGAAAGTACCAGCACCCCAGGCGGAACCTAGTTTATAGGTGAACAGGCTTGTAAATATCTGATCAGTGATAACTCACCTCCGTGAACCTCCTCTAGGTTCGTCAGCTCTGGAAAGGTATTCTTATAGCCGAGTGGGACGTAGATCACGCCGTGGTGAACAAGTTGGGACATCGAGTTCAAAGCAGTCGACTCCTGACCTCCACCGGGGCTGGCGGTGGACTGGAAGATCGAAGCGTATTTGCCGTGAATAGCGCCCGAGGTCCAGAGCTTGCCGGTCGCATCCCAGAAGGTCTGTGAGACATGGACGTGAGGATGGTTGAGACGAGAAACTGGATAGATTTGCGTACCTTCCATTGGGCTGGCATCATACCGTAGCGAGTAGGAATACCGAATAAGAAGGCGTCGTAGTTGGGAAGATCAGTCACGTTGAAGATATCATACGGAGGCTTCGCAGGGGCATGCATCTTGGTAAGAATCTCATCGGAGAGTGTCTCCTTTATTCTGGGTACGGAAAGAAAGGTATTAGGTGCTAAGCTTGGCAGATCAGAATAGGAGAAACGAACTGGAAGATTTTCGCCGCCCCTCCTGCAGACTCAACACCCTTCTTGACAGACTCAGCGACTATACTAGAGTATCAGACGTCTGTGTAAGCAATATAAAATCAGCCCTACGCTTTCCAATGTGTCCATAGAGAGTGTAGATGACGATGGCGACTTTAGGACCACTGGACATTTCGAACGAATAAATAGATTAAGAGTGAATAGAATAAGAACTCGAAGCCTAGGGAGAGGAAGGTCGAGGGGGATAAAGGCGTAAAACACCATAATATTGGCCATCTTATTAGCGGGTAAGGAGAAACAAGTCTCGGAAGAAGAGGGTTTAACATCCTCGATCATGATCGAGGAGGTGACCCACATTTATTGGAGGATATTACCCTAATTCTTGCCGATTTGGAGAGTCCCTCGAAGGTTAATCCAGAGATTGCCGCGTATATTTCCATTCTGAGCCAAGTGGTCATCGGCGAGGGCGGGCGGGTTAATCAAAGCGCTCACGCCAGTGATCAGATATTGACTTTTCGAAGGCTATTAGGAGCCTCCCCTGGGTATAGAGCTAGGAACATAATCTTCTTTCAAAAATTGACAGCTGAAGATCCCAAAAGCCCAAGCTTTGGTTGCGAATTATACAAATCCGGGGTCTGCTCAAAGTGAGCACCAAGAGGCTTTTCCCGGATTTCCTCAGCCAATAGGTGTCGTATCAAAGGTTTTCTAAGATAGCCGATAGATTATCGTGGATAGAAATAGTGTCATATCTGACAATTTCATTGACCAAAAGTCCTTTCGCGTGGGTGGGGGAGATATGTGCATGAGGGCTTGACGGAAGGAATCGAGAATAAAACTCGCTTCTGATTGGTTCCCTTGGGGTGTGATTGACTATTATCATCACGTGCCTAGATCGCGTCGCGTCAAGACTCAAGCCGCTCTGAGCAGCCGGGCGGGTACGAAGCTTGGACTCTGCCAGACTTGGGGTTCGACGAGAGATCCGAAGGATAAATACTCAAAATAGCCTATACCAGAGATTCTGGCTGCCGGCGTGACGAGAAGTAGAACTGGCATCCATGCGCGCTCTCACCTCCCTCTCTCTCTGGAAGTTAAATGGCACATTGGCTGTCAAACTAACGTCGAATCCAAATTTAAAAGTAGGATTCCCTATTATACTTTAGTTGATAGTAATATGATACAGCTGATACAGAATCCTGGCCCAAATTTACTAGAAGTTGACCTTGGCGACGGTCTCGTAGAAAGACTTTCCTTGGATCCGAGCAAGCTTGAGCTCGAGCTCGGAAGGCTGGCGAGAGCCATCGTTGTTGGCAAAGGTACCAGCACCCCACGGAGATCCTATATTGCAGCACATGATCAGAAAAGCTATGTGTGGAAACTTTCTTATCGAGACGTACCACCGTGAACCTCAGTAAGATTGGTCAACTCTGGGAACGACTTGGCGTAACCGAGAGGGACATAGATGATGCCGTGGTGAACTAGGGTAGACATAGTGTTCAGAGCCGTAGTTTCCTGTCCACCGCCTGGAGAAGCAGTAGAGAAGAAAATAGAAGCGTATTTGCCGTAAAGGCCACCGCTTCCCCAAAGTCCACCAGTTGCGTCCCAGAATGCCTGTTGACATCAATTCATCGTCAGCCACCTGTCGGCAATACGACGAATATGTGGCGGCTTACCTTCCATTGTCCGGGCATGGTACCGTAACGAGTGGGGATACCGAGGAGGAAGGCATCGTATTTGACGATCTCGTCGTTGGTGATGACGGGGAAGTTCGCCTTGGGAGGAGCGTGCATCTTGGCGAGGATCTCGTCGTTGAGAGTCTCTGCGACCTGATAGACTGTAGCCTCTCCACCAGCTTCTTCGACACCCTGCTTGATGGCTTCGGACACTTTAAGACATTGATTAGTATGCATGATAGACGACAGAGAGGGCGGAGGACATACTCTTTGCGATGTGGCCATACATAGAGTAGATGATGATAGCAACCTTGGGAGGACGAGGCATGGTTGTAGAAGTAGCGGTGGCTATTGGTTCGACGGTAGGAGAGGTAGGTTTGGGTTCGGATGACGATGTCCCGTTCGTTGAAGCCTTGCTTTTTGTACCTTTCGATTCTCGGCTAGGTTCGTCGGCGAAGTTCTTCTTCTGGCTTTTAGATGGGAAGCACATGTCCAGAAATGTTAAGGGGAATTGATGGATGGAGACAGATGACGGGGGCCACTTGGACCTTTTTGAGTGATTTCGCCTTAGTCTCGTTGCTTATAACATCTAAGCGTGGTCTGTTTCTGACAGAATTGTAAGGTTGCTTGGATGGTCGTGGGTTTACGTGGGTAGGCTGGTACTAAATTTGTCCAGGCTGACGATAATCGATGGTTTGCGGCCGACCATCGCTCGCCCTTGACTGTTAGTACAATTTCTATACCTGTCTATAATTTCGCACTTGATTTGCAAGAGGCCTGAATAATTGAGGACGATCTGGTCATTAGCGAGGTGTCAGAAGGATGAGATGTTTCCTTAAATGGAAGTAATCGCCCATGATTTCCCCTTCCTTCAAGACATCCGAAACCCGATGTCAGCATGCTGCCTGCCGATGTGAGAGAAATTGGACTGGAATGGTCGAGCTCGGGGAATGTATAATCCTCCTATTCATCCGATCCATTCAGTTGGGCTCTGGCTGAATAGATTAACCTCTGCTTGACAGATCGATATTTTTTCTCTGGTCGTTTCTAATGACATCTTGAAGCTTCTTAAAGACATCGGAGGCCACGCTTTGATGGATCCTTCTTGAATGCTTCTCCGTATCAGAAAGCCCGTCTGTTCCGTGGGTCGTAACTGTGTCTTTCTGTCAGAAAGCCGGAATCAAGGGCCGGTGACTCAACGGGAGGCGCAGTGCACTGGGCAAGACTGGGCACTCTAACCATGGGTGTAGGCCTCGATACGTTTGGTCCGATTCAGAGATCGAGATTACTGAAGTCAGCCTTATCCGACTTTGATCTCAAGCCAAACGAAGATAAGCAAGAGAGTATCGTTATCCGAGTCCTTAGAATGTTTGAGTGCCTCCCCCTCAATAATCGACGATAAATCCAGTAAAATACGGAGAAATTATGGGGGCTTGAATGAAGAATCGGCTCTCATGAGGAGCGAGGTGCCCATGTTCCAACGGATATGAAAGGGATCTAATTCGTATCAACGCCTAAAAAGTGGCGTTGCGGCGCAAAACGCGTGGTCAGTTCCAATAGGTCATCCCTTGTCATTCAGTGATAGCGAGCATCCTCCTTAGTAGGAAGCGAGACTGCTGAAAGAATCATAGTGCCCCTCCCAGTGTCGAGACCCCGCTGAATTTCAACCAGAAGGTTGCCATGATCAAGTGGGGAAAAGCAAGGTAAAACTATTCTTGGGAGCTTGGCGCGTCAGGCTTTTTTGGCTTAGCCTCCATGCGTTCCCTCAGTACCGCTCCGTAGCCACACAAAAAGCCCCTTCAATGCTTTACCTCCCCTAGTCATCGCCTAGCAAGTCGAGCTCGAAGACGACGGAGGTAGAAAGGAATCAGGTCCAGATGCCAAGACATGCCGCTGTTGATCATGACAGGCCCGGGCAAATTTCCGCATAAGCATGGCAAGAAGTCGCCTTGCTGTTGATGCCAGTGCCACCGTCCACGACTCTCATTCCTTTCACTCTTTCTATCACCACGACGGCCTAGCGGGGCACCAGGCGCCCTGATAAAAGCTGGTTTGAAAGCTACTGGGCCCGTTTGCAGTGGACGCGCTCAAAAATGCCTATCGCACGAAGGAATATACCAATCATCGTCCTTTTGGGGATTATCCTATTCGCTCTTTATCATGTATCGAGACATAGTGAAGATTTGACGACGGGGGTCTCAAAGACTCATGGACATGGGGACTGGAGCCAGGAGGAAACTCATCATGACCACGACCATGATGTTGACCTGTCGCTCATGGATTCACATCCTGCCAACGAGAACAACAAGAATTCGCCAGCAGACAATAATCATGATTCGTCTGCATTGACAGATAAAGCCAAACCGCCTATTAACCCGGATGATACGTCAACCAGTGTCGAAACCCGAATTCCTGGAGGAGAGTTGATTAATGGGTTCGGCTTGCTGGATAGGCTGTATCTGAAGGATGGGACGTTGTTCATCGTGACAACTGAGGCTTCGGACAGGTCAATCTGGCCTGAGCCAAAGAAGGTCATTGCTCGGCCGTTGGACATGAAGGAAGGCGTGAATCTTGACGCAACTGACAAGGTGTGTGGCTCCCTCGTTCCGTGCATTGTGATTGTATGCTAACCAACATGGCAGGAACTGAGAATAATCACACCCGACGAGGCCAAGGAAATTCTGGGTGACCATGCTATCCCTATCAAGGGCTTTACTATCATTGCATATGATACTGAGCAATTCATGAATGTATGCACATGCCCTTACCCCCTTTCTTTGCTCTACTCAATAACGTTGAATCCTTCAGCATTTCTACCACTGGTGGGGTGAAATTATCCTCGGCGCTTGGAGAGCGTACTCTGCACTCCCAGCCTTCCTTTCCGGAAAGACTACCCCTCCTGACCCAGCACGGATCATCCTCCCTGTAAGCTCTCCGCCCCGTCCGCATCTTACCCGATCTGACTTTGACCCTCAGAATATCTATGGCAATGAGTGGAGAGATGTACCCGCTGTCAATGCTCGTCTCATGCGAGCAGGCTTCCCCTCAACTTCAATCGAGAAATTCGATTTCTGGGATGATCTTGCTTCCCTTGGAAGGACCGTTGTTTTCGAGAGGGCTATGATTGTCAGTCGGCCGGCTGCTCATCAAAAGTCAGTTTACCATCCTACATCTCTGCCTGACAAGAAATCTAACTTTACACCTGCATATAGTGACTTAACCAATAAGTGGTCCAAGATGATGGCACCTACGATGCCCCTCTCAGTGCCTACTTCATTCTTTGAACCCATTCGTTCACGGATAGTCTCCAACCTCCTGTCATCCTGCCCTTCACTCGATTCCGCCGGCCATGTCACCTCACCTCCTTCACAGAAGACCGACAAACCCATCGTCACCTACATTTCGAGACAAGGTGGTGGTCGGAGACTGAGCGAAGAGGCACACAACAACCTTGTGTCAGAGCTGAAGAAGTTGGAACATGAAGGTGTTGCAGAGGTGAATGTGGTACAGATGGAGAAGTTGAGTTTGGGTGAGCAGGTGGCGGCTATGGCGAAGACTACGATTGTGCTGGCGGTACATGGGAATGGATTGACGGTAAGGGCACTTCCACCGCATATACGATCGACGTGGAAAAGCTGACTGGGATGATGTTTAGCATCAACTCTGGATGCCACCTACGCCTAGGTCGACCGTGATTGAGATCTTTGCACCTGAGAGTGAGTCAACTTGGCTGTTTAGCTTGACAACTGCCGACTAACAATGCTTGTAGGTTACCTCTTCGACTATGAGATGCTCGCAAGGAATGTTGGACGCAAGGTTTGTCCATCTCATCCCTCACTATCTTCGGAAGAGGTTGACTTACTGCTGTTTGTTGCAGCACTACGCAGTATGGAACGACAAGCTCTTGACATACGAACCAGGAACATATCACGATGGTATAAATTTGACGCCAGACTTCCAAGGCAGTACGTCCATTCCCTCCCGAACATCTATGTTCAGCGCAGCGCTAATGCACTCCGTCCGTCTAGCTTCTATACCCGTGGATGCGAAAGTTGTTGCGGATTTGGTCAAGAAGCGCCTGACTGAGCATGTTTGAGCGTTTCTGTGCTGGGGTTGTGACTGCAGAGTTTGGACATGCTTTCGATCGATATGCTACTTTTCTATACTTGGGCAGCTGTATTTAATCTCTGGGCGCTTGGAGAACAATTTAATTTGATACCTAGATCTTTCTGACCCGTATTCAATACCCACTTGTGTATAACGACTGGTCTTCTGCCATCCATCGTCAGTACAATGGAAGGTCGTTTAAGCGGCGGATCAAGCGGGCCGAACATGACTCCTTCTAAATGGAGCAAAAATAAACACTGCCCGCATCCGGTATGGGACAAGTCTGACTAAACGCCGAACGCCGAAACAGCTTGACCAACGACGTCGACCTCGAGGACGTTGCTTGTGTCAAGTCGACAACGAATCCATCTTTGTTCGGCATCAAACTTCGTCTGTGAGCGTCCTGGAAGCACTAGAAGCAAGTCTCGACCGGAAGGAAAGATTGTGAAGTATTGAAGGATGGCGTCGGCCTACTATGAGTTTTATCGAGGATCTTCGTAAGTCTACCTTGTCTCCAGCTTGAAGCGTTCCTGGAGGCTAAATGACGGTCGCTTGCTTGCCCTTTGTAGAATCGGAATGGCGCTTACAGACTCGCTGGATGAGTTGATTACCAGTGGCGCTATCACACCTCAGTTGGCTATGAAAGTACTACAGCAGGTGAGAGGCTGTTTGCTCTGCTTGTTCCGCTGTTCTTTGTGGACATGCTGGGGGTTTTATATTTTGTTCTACGGATCCACAATCTATGCCACTCAAGGAGTTGTACACCGGGCGCTACCCATCGCTTAGCGAGGCGCAGGCACATGCATTTCAGAGCCTCGTCTCCTTTCACCGATCTACAACCTCGGCCAATAGGCTGAGGCTCCTGAGACTTCGTTCTCGGATAATTGGTGCTGTAGACGCCGTAACCTTGGTCTCTGTCCTCGAGTACCCATGAATGGCACTGATCCGACTCTTCTCGCAGTTTGACAAATCCCTTGCAGACACGATGGTCAAGCAGGTGAAGACGAAAACCACACTAAAGGTGCGTACTCTCCGGAACTAGAGACGAGTATCACCTCATTTATTGATGTATTTTTACGCGATATTAGGGCCATTTGCACACGTACCGGTTATGCGATGATGTTTGGACGTTCATTGTGAAAAATCCCTCATTCAAGATGGAGTCAAATGAAGTTGTCAACGCGCAAAGAATAAAGATTATCGCTTGCAAAAATGGGGATGCAATTGAAGCTGGAAAGAAGTAGTTACGATTGGGTGACAAGAGGTGTGGAATGTTTACTCTTCACTTCGACACATCCTTTTGTACCTACAGGCTGTGTCACTGTTACTTCTTGATGTGGCACCGAGCCGACCTGTCATAATCTATTATCTGTATGTCGGAGGACGCGTCCAAACTATGCTGGTCTATACAATAACACTATTCTTCACAGAAAAGCCTGTCATCCTCGTATAGAGAACAATGCACTGTTTCTTTACTCTCCTTTTGTGTGTAGCTTCGCCTAGCTACAGTGCCAGGCTTACCGAGGAAGTCGTCAAGGACTCGGAGAGAATAAAGATGGGGCATGCTGTGTCACATCTCGACCTGATCGGGCGCTTGTTGCCATAAGCGGAGTTGAAAGACAAATGGCCTCTTCATTCTTCAATCCGATTCAAATATGGACGCCATAACTACTCTCCCTGATTTCCTACCCATATTCCTTCACGATGTTGCCTCTCTATCATGACCCGCCTACTCATGCTTCTCTGGAAGAAGCCAGAGGCGTTCTCACGACGACAAACTTTGAGATGGACGAGCTCGCACTCAAGATTGACGCTGCGGAAGCAACACTCGCTCAAGTTATACGTGATTCACAGTGTCAAATCAACAAAATGCGCAGCGAGCGTGCCGAGCTGGAGGAGAAGGCTATGTTGACCAAGGCGTTCTTGAGCCCTATGAGGCGGCTGCCTGCTGAGCTTCTCAGGCAGATCTTTCTCTACAGTTGGGACGATCATCCATGTTGTGCGTGGGTTCTAGCTGCTGTTTGTCGGTCCTGGAGGACAATCGCGCTGAGGGTGCCGATTATCTGGTCAAAGGTACGCTTTTGGGTCTTGAATCGTGTCTGTCGCGTTTTCTGGCTTTATCGTCTGCGCTTCGCTGTCAACGCCATTGACAGGACGATCAGGGCGTCAGCCTCCTGATATCCCCGGGTTCTTCATTCTCCACCCCAACTTCATCGCATTCCATTCTTCACTATCTATCAATTCACTGACAACTCTCCCAGATCCGCCTTGTGACCACTCAGAACACCTCAGCGGATACGATTCGTCTCTGGTTGGAACGATCAGGTGACACCATCCCTCTCGATATAGAGATTTACCTGCGCATCACGGGTTCAGATGAACCAAGGGGGCGCAGCAGATTAGAGGATTCACCCCCTCCAAGCCCTGTCCCGTGGGGCTACCCTCCTCCATTGAGCACTGGTTCTCATTACATGATTCCACCTTCACCGCTTTCGGTTCCTGTCATGCCACCCCCACCTTCTGCGATGATGACTGCTCATTCACCGGCGAGTCAAAATCCGTGGATACAATCGCCTTCTCCAGTCTTCGGCGGGGATAGTAATAAACGCGCTTCGTTAACGACGTCATCGACACGTTCTGTCAATTCTTGGGGGCATATAGCGATTTACTACCTCGTTGAACAAATGCATAGGTGGAAGAGGTTCGTCTTCAGGTTCGATCGACAATTCAATTCGGTAAATGCTCTGATGTCGATAACTGGTCGGTGGGCTTTACTTTACCGATAAGCCTGGCGCCAATCTGATACCATAATGCTTATGTAGGAGATGCACCACTACTCGAAGAGTTCGAAGTTTCGAGCGCTGAAGCTGGTTTCTACACCGAATGGAGGTGGCTACCTAGCGCCCAAAAATCCGAAACCCCCTCCCTCCCAAATCTTCGGACCCTGAGGCTACAATACACACCATTCAAATGGTCCTCTCCAATGCTTCACTCAAACCTCCGCACGCTGAGCCTGCGAGCTCTCCCAAGCATAAATCTACCAGTCGATCGATTGATGCATATTCTCTCCAGTAATCCAGAGTTGGAAGATATTTCGCTGAACTTCTCTGCCGCCTCATCGGCAGTGTTGCCTTTATCCACTACGACCCTTTCACATTGCAAAAAATTCCACATTGGGGGCCATCACGCTCTCAGTAGCCTTGTCGACAACCTTGCCCTCCCGGTGCTCGAAGACCTCGGTATCGACATTGACACTCGGGATATCGAGGGGGTCATTACTGATCTTCTTTCCCGGTCTGAAAGCCCTCCTTTAGAACATCTCAGCGTGGCATATGCCGAGGAAAGACAACAAGTGTCGCCGATGTACTACGGGGGAAGCGTGATCGTCTCATGGCAAGCGCTACTTCGTGAATTGAGCCACCTCAAAACGCTCCGTGTGGGAAGTACATCGCTGGAGAGTATTATGACTGCTTTGGACCGACCGATGGATCATCTTACTTATCCTCCGCACGGCAATCCTACGTCGGATACTTGGTTAGCCCCGAAATTGGAAGAGCTCGCAATCAGAAACTGTACTTCACCGACGGTCGACACGGATGGTGTGTCAAGGATAGTACAGATGGTGGAAGCCAGAAATCCTGGAAAGAATGCCGCGGGACCAGTGGTGATGAACGGTGTATCACCGGTGAGATTGCAGAAGTTAGAACTGTGGCATTGTGCGAGTCTTGGAGAGGATGTGGTGGATTGGTTGAAGGAAAGGGTCGAAGAGGTAGAGTGGAGTGAGCCTGAGTTTGGTGGAAGATAAACGATGTCGCAAGTACCGACGATGGTATTTCTAGAGGTTTCCTAAAGTAATGATATGGACGCTATACCGGACACTAGCATTTGTACTCTACCAACTTTATGCATGCATATTTCACGATCCGTAGATTCGCCCTGGTAGATAGTCAAGCGCCCTCAGGAGGAATCGCTGGCAGAATTGGCAGAAGAACGGGAGGCGGTGGCAATCTGAATCTCACTCGGCACCCTTGGCGGACAGTCCGCCGTCCGGAACATCCAGGAATTTCCCCATTTGGGTGCATACCGATTTCATGTTTGTTTGTCAGGCCGTTCACGACTTTAAAGTCACCACCACCCACGTCCTGGCATGCGACAACCTTCGTTGAAAGCAGTATGCTGGAAGGCCGATATATGCAGCATTTAAACAGCAGGATTGTTGAAGGAATTGCATGCGGTCGACGGACCAATCACGAACATGAGGCAACCACCTTATCGAACAGCCTTAGCGCCACAAAGCATACGGATTTGAAGGGGCAAGAGGTGGCCAAACAGAAGCACGAGGTGCTCAATGGATCATATAGATCCGTGCATCTTCCTCAACGATGTCGATAATCTCTCACAGCCATGCAGCAACTTTCAGAGCAATTCGATCTGTCAAATGAAGCCAGCTCCTCGCCTAGGGACAGCATTATGGCAGGTGGCCAAGATGGTATCTGCTCGCACATAGAACTCCCAGCTATGTGCATCTTCAACCCCAACCGCGAAATGACAACCTCACCTCTGCAAGAATTACTTGTTCGACTTCGGTGTATCGTCATGAGGCTGTCACCCAGAGACTCCTTGCGCATTCTTCGACAATTGCGCCAACATATCCTCGGACTCATATCCAAAGGAAGGGGACTACCCTCTGGAGCCTCTAACATCTGTCCCGAGAGGTCTGCTCCCTTTCAATATTCTTGTCATCGGAGACGTGCAAGGGCCTTAACAGTTTCCAACGGGAATCCTTCCCCTAGTCAGATAGGGCCGCAGAGATCTGATCCTGCCTTGCTCCTACCACGAGTCACCCTCCTGAATGAGAGTTTACCCAAGCATGTATTACGCCACACAGAGGTCTCCCACAGGAGTTCAAAGCTCAGAAGGACTAATCCTATCAAAGGCGATCGATCTCCTTCCTGCGGTTCGGAGGCTGACGACGAACGACCTTCCTCCGTACACAGATGTTCTAGGCCGAGACTAGGTACGACAAGATATGTTGCTTTCGCTGGCGTTGTACTCAATATCAGTGTCTGGATTGAAAGTTTCAAAGAATGTATCAGGTCTGGCCATTTCGTGGCACGAGGAAGATCTAGTATGTTCCGGCCCATTTGGTGACATATACCGCGCCAAACTGCAAGGCGCTCCTGTTCGCGTCAAATTAATTAGGCCTCTCCAAATCGAGGGCGAAGAAGTGAGAAAATTGACGGCAGTAAGTCTCGCCGTTTCTTCTGTGACCCTGTTCTCACCTTTCCATGGATTTAAGGCGTTTCGAAAGGAATCACTTGGGTGGGTAAAACTCTCGCACCCTTGTATCGTTCCAATGTACGGTTGCTGTCCAACTACTCTTCGACCTTGTCTCGTGTCTGCTTGGGTGGAGGATGGCGATGTTAATACATACCTCCTCCGATATCCGAGTGCAAACCGATACTCCTTGGTGGGTCTCAATACGGCCGTGTATATCTTTTCGTCCTCAATGCATGCTATTACCAGGTCAAAGACGTTCTGGAAGGTCTTGAATACCTGCATTCAAACAAAATTGCGCATGGAGGTCTCAAAGGCGTGAGTCCTTCGTCCACTTCCAGGATCAAA
This sequence comes from Clitopilus hobsonii, assembly GCA_015708445.2. Taxonomy (NCBI): domain Eukaryota; kingdom Fungi; phylum Basidiomycota; class Agaricomycetes; order Agaricales; family Entolomataceae; genus Clitopilus; species Clitopilus hobsonii. The sequence goes on along the minus strand of CP067997.1, from coordinate 1,711,982 downwards.
AAGCTGACGGCCACAAGTCAAATGTTCTTGTTAATTTACAAGGTCGTGCCCAGCTATGCGATTATCAGATCTCATCCGTCATCTATTCTACTATCAAAGATTGGGGAGCAATGGCGACAACTGATTCCTCAGGTGGCATGCGCAGATGGGAGGCTCCTGAGCTCTTTGATTCCGACAACACTGATGCCCTCATTGAGAACAAGGTGTAATTTTGTCCTTTGATTCACTGTAGTCGCCAGAGCTCATCATATGTCCTACACAGGACCAGGACTCATGGTGTGGGACCTCTGGTGCAGCAGATACTACCACAGAGTGTCGACTCCTTGCAGAGTTCACCAAAGATGGTAATCCCATCACCTGCAGGCGCACCCGCTTCAAATGCAACGGATGCTGGTCCTGCACCTACGTTGATTGTTCAGCGTTTTGAGTTGGATCCGGCGGAGCTGGAGAAGGTAGTGCAGGCCCAAGTACGATCACGAGTCGGAGAGGAAGACTCTCCAGAAAAGCTTGCGTCAACGTGAGTACATTTCTCAGCGGGTGTGTGAACGCACCGACGAACAGTGTTCTTTTCACTGGCAGTTTTGGTCAATCATACAATCCTCATTCTGCTGCCCCGCCCAGGATTCTGCGGAGGCACCTGTCTATGCAACTGGAAGAAGGTAAGTGCACACGCCACTGGCACCTTTTAATCAAGACCTGTACCGTCAATCCTTTGATGTCGAGATGAACCATGAGAAGACTCCTGTAGCGAACACTGCGAACACTGCCGAAGACATGCCTTGGCACCACAATATGTCACACACGTACCTTCAGCCAGTCTTTGACTGGGAGCAGGGAGACAGTGCTATGATACCGGAGCTGGCCATGTATGTTCTCTCATTGATTTTGTGCTGACCTCAAATCGATCATGTTCATACTGGTATGATGGAAGCCTTCATGATTAATTCTTGACCTCAAGATTGAGACAGCGGGACTTTATTGATACTTGTAGGGTATTGTAGTCGTTATAGGTACATAGATACTTGGCTCATGTATACATCAGATAAAATCAATTGAGGCCTTACAACTCAGTGAGCACACAAACGCTTGAGTGCGGCCATCAAGCAAAGAGCGGCGAGCACAGTCCGAGAGTGGTGGACAGAGTATGAGGGACCATTGAGGGTGTTGGCATGAGAACGAGAGCGTGCATCAATCAACCGGCGAGGTGCACCTCATAGGGGATCTTTCCTCTTCCTCACTGTCAGAATGCTTGAGGTAGACTGACTTGGACCGAATGGATGAAGGATTTAGACCGGGGTGGAGCCTTCTAGGAAAGACCCTTAGAGTTAGCTGCTGTAATCGCGAGATTGCTGAAAGAAATGCACATATGTTAAACTTAAAACCACAGACCAAAGGGCAGTGGAACCAGCACGCGGACAGTTGCCCTCGCCTGCGACAGGTCGGACATGGCGCTCAACGTCTATGGAAACAGGTCGCTCTACAAGAACACTCCTGTGAGTCAGGAAGTCCTCTTTATCACTGCTAGTGTCTTATATGTACTTATATATGAATATACTCGAGTTATAGCGTGTAAAAGAGCGAATTAGGTGATTGGGTCAGGAGGAGCACTATACCTAACTCAATGGTGAGTTGCAGCCGCGGCATAAAACCTAGATATGTCGCTTGAGAGCTACTATGACAGCCAGGGAAGGCTGTTTGTGGCCCTGGAATGGGGATATGTGTGGCGCAAACGCCGATCCTCCCCATTCACCCACGCATGCTTGTACGGCTATGCCACAGTGCTTAGATAGCTTATAGGAGAGCATATTACAATTTCTAGGCCATATCCAAAGCGTTCGCCAGCTCTATAGGTATAAAAACAATGTCATTACTTGCTTATACTGAGATTATACCTGGTACAGTTTTTTGCAATATTCGTCGTACCTGTCGGTCATACCCCTTCGGACATGGCATGAATTGCTTCTTTATACTACGGTAGCATATTCTGACTGCTGCAGGTGTAAATTTTGTCTCTTGATAGACCTAACCGCTGTTCTTCGGCGTGGCGCATAATCATGTCTTCCAATGTGATTTCTCACTCGATCCGTGTGTTCACCTGAGTGCAGCGGTCTATTTATGCCCTGTATAGTCTGGTAAGCATTTCTGATACAGTAAGTAGTATCATTCCCGTGGTGAACACAGTACACGAAGGAAATGATATGACAGCTCGGAAATGCGCCATTTTGCTCCGGGATCATCGAGTACTAGTCTTATCATAACATATTAGAGTCAATAATCGTAGATATAATGTATATGCACCCTATAAGGCTACCCCGGTGGCTGTCTGTGCATCGTAGAACGAGAGAGCTTTGAAACAATCAGAATTTGGTTGTTTGATGCAAGTGCTCTCCAACTCGTGCAAAGAGCAATGGCCGCTGTTCATACAGGTGTCTAGGCAATCTCTTTCACCTCCAGTCTTCTGCCTCCACCTGTGAGCCTTCTCAATGGCTTGGAACTGTGTTATAGTATGAAAATTTGAAATTTAATGCTTCAAAGCGTCAAATCGGTAAGATGTACTTGTATTTTCGGTATACACATGAATTATTGCCATGGCTGATGCGCTGAATGAACGGGATCATATGCGGCAGTTACGTTACTATTCGGGGCTACACTACCCACCCATATATCGTATGAGAGGGTTTTTGAGAGCTTGCAGAATGAGAATAGGGAGTGATATAACGACGTGTGAATATGGGATACCACTGTTGTTTTTAGTTGCGCATCCGAGAGCAAATCATCAAGAGTGGTGCTCCCCTCGTTGATTACGCAGCATTGGTAGGCTTACAGGGCGAAGGGACCAGCTATGTACTGTAAACACTCACTTTTCACTGATTTGGAAAAGTTTCTCGGCCTACATAATCAAATTACCCCGGAAGGTTTTGCGGGGCTCACCATCGACAGAGAGCTTTAAGGCATTCAAGTACCCAATATTATGCTAGATAAGCTGATATAGTACCCTTTTAAATATACAAGATAGCTCGCAACGCTAGATTATTCTGAAGGATACTCCGAAAACACCAGCATCAGCACCTTGCATTTTGTGCCACATTATCGCATATAAATCAATCACAGACCGGCTCCCCGTGTGCATAGCATAGCTACGCAGGCCTTTGCGCGCTCTGAATAGTATTCTACGGAGGTGTAGTTGGGATAAGTATGGTGCTCCTCCTGACCCAATCACCTAATTCGCTCTTTTTCACGCTATAACTCGAGTATATTCATATATAAGTACATATAAGACACTAGTAGTATACTAACTACGTCCTCCGCATAAAATCCCGTCAATTTACCTAGCGATTGTGCCAGGATTCGTGCTCGTCGTGGCTGACAGCGAGCACACGCGTCGACACAACGAACGACGCGTCTGGGATCACGAGATCACCCCAAAATAGAAAGCACCTACCATATTAGGCCGCCCCATCACAGCCAAGCCTCGCCGAGCTCTCCCGAGCCACTCAGGAGCCCCTCAGAGGATTCTGGCAAAGTTCTGAGGCGGTTTTGTCCCAGGTTTGATTGCTGGTTTCGGGATTCAGGCCGATTGAGCCTAAGCAAGGCTTGCCCAGTGCGTGTGCCTCAGCCTCAGGGAGGCTTGGAGTGTGGGAACACTACATAGGTGGCGAGGCTATGGAGGGTGTCCGGCGCCGCGTCATTCTCGATTTTGACAGGGATAGCTTGGGGATAGCTCCCCATTCCAAGTCGTCAACCTCAAGACAATAGCTATACGGGGATGAAGAATTCACGACTGGCAGGACCATATTTTGTCGGATGCTTTGTTGACAGCCACTTCTTGAATTCTGGAACTTCGTGTGTTCAAGGATGTGGAAGGGTTTTCCTCGATAAACTTGAAGTCCGCGTCAAATGTCAGGAATCGGGGTTTTGCCTCAGTCGCGTCATTTGTTATTAATGAGATTGATGCGTTCTTACCTGATGGCGATACTCTTCAACGATCCCCTGTGCTATATTGCGCAGAAACGACGTGTCTTGCAAGGTACTGACTGTCATCTGAAGTTGCGAGTAGAGTATGGTACGAGAGCGAAGCTACTCAGAGGCTGTCAGTCAGGCACGAGAATGTACAGTGTCGCAGTGGTATATGCTCGTTGACGCGCGGGCAATAAGACTCCCATTGGGTGGGCTGATGGTTTCCATTCGGTTAGTGACCGTTAGTCTCGGTTCAACTCAAGACCCAACCGCGATACAGGCACACGCGATGTTGGGATTTTAGGGAGACCCAAAATAAGTCCTTAAAGGCAACACGTGACCTGGAGAGCCAATCGGGTGAGATGCCGAAGCTTTAAGGACTTGGTTTGGCCGTACTACATACGTGTGAGTCGGTTTGGAGACTAGTTTGGCCGCCCTAAAAGGTCCAACTTCCCTGGTGTGGGGACGGGTAAACCCAGATTGCCGTGACGTTTCGTTTCCCCAACGGGAAACTTGGAAGGGAGGACACCGTACCGCGCTTTACCCCCACTACCAGTCTAGGGAGGGCTTAATTTAAAATTAGTATTATGAGCGATGATCATCAACTTCAGAGTGATTCATGATTCATTAACACCCGGGTCCTTTGACACTCATTTCTAGCTCGATTCTACACAGATTGCCATAACCTTATGCACATTGGCTACATGGATTAGTAGCCTGCAGCTTCATTAGCTCGAAATCCCTCTTTTGAACGCGAAAAATCTATATTTTCCATTTATTCAGGCCCCGAGGGACCTTCTGTCGTAGTTTCTGCCGCAAAATTGAGCTTGAGAAGTATGTATACCCTTGAATGAGGTTTTCTGATAGTATTAGCCTTTGAAGGAGGCAGGGCGAAGGGTGGAATGTGAGTGCTGTTTGGAGACTAGGTGGAATGACGCGAAAGAGCGCCGTGGCTGGTTTTGGAAGGTCACCGCAGTCACGTACGTTCATACACCTCTCGAAAGCACGAATATTCCCTCTCGAACACTGGTTTTTTTTACGACACATTGTATCCAGGAGCTATCGGAGTAAGCGCAAAGCATCTTGACTCATCTAAGATACCTCGTTGGTGTGACTGTAGAAAGGAGTAATTATTATTAAGCCTTATTGGTTATTAGGATTTTTAGAGTCTTACCTAATTTTGGGAGATTCATAGAAATTCACCGATAAGTAGCCTTATTTCTGTGAGTTCAGATTTTCACAATTTGTTCTCAAACTTATATCACGGCTAAAGGAGGGTCATAGCTTGAATTTGAGCCCATAATCTTGACAATCCGTGGGGAATGAAGGGAGAAGCAGGAGTGAAAAGAAATGTTGTATCATGGGGCGTGGGAACACTGTATTATAATGGCTTTTCAATCGTCTTTCTCCTGTTATCCCATGCGTGCATGGGTGCAAAGCGCCGGTCGTTCCAGGTCTCCTACTGTCGTTCAACTGCGCTATCATCCGACGAAAAAGCCCCTCATACAGTTTCTGCCATTATTGTGGCCCAGCAAGCATCACTCCCTGATGCCTCGTTGGCTTCTAACGGAGTTGAGTTGAGGGCCAATCGCTCTCGACGCTCCACTCGATGACAACCGGAACGCCGACGCAGCACTGCGAGCAATCAACCTCCTTCAGGCCTTTACACCAATGGCTGAGGTAGAGAAAGCGAAGACAGAAGTGCTTGTGCCGGAGATTGTCCAGGGTACGGAGTAGGCTCGATACAAATCGAATATCTCTTGCATCATGGGCCATCTACTTCCAGCACTCTCGGAGATACAACATCTACATCAACGTATACAGAGACACTTTCCCCATCAGCATGCCCAACCAAAGCGTTGGAAACCTTCGCAGCAAGCAACCACTACCTACACGTCCTTATACTATCTGAAGGACAAGACCTGCAAGAGACAGTCTTTCGATCCAGCAGGGCCCCAACCTCCCCGTAGAGAAGGTTTTTCCAAAAGCTAGGGAATAGCCCACGATGCTTGATGACCGGCTCCTCAGACGGTAGTCAAGCATGCTCGTCACAACAGTCATCAGCCAGAGCACTCGCCGCACACCACAACATGTTGGTTCCCTGACTGCTATCGACAGGATAGGGCGTCATGCTGAGGTATGGGGTGGGGGCAGCAAGCCTATCAGATCAGGATTTCAAGCTCTACCAGCTGACCTTGTCCACGACAAAGCAGAAGACGGTACACATGCTGGCGTGCAAGTCTACCATCATGCTTCTGGTCCGAAACGGTCTTGCCTAGGTTGGCACCAATGAAGATATGACGCGCATAGCCTTCCAGTGGCGCCTCTCCTTAGCAAGTCCGATTCGAGACAAAACTACACTGGACGACGGGACTGGCGACCTCAAGGCCGTGACCTGTGTCACGTAGATTGTGACTGGGCGATGTACTATACGCCTCGAGGCCGTGACCTCAAAGAATTGTCAGTGAGTGGGCGAGTACCCATTCGCCGTTTTTTACGCTCTCTTTTCACCAAGCCTCAAGACTTCCGGCCAACCAAGTATGGAGGATGAGAAGTCGAAAGTGGAAATGGCTATCACAGTGGATAGCGACTTGCGCAAGAACCGTTTAGTTGCATTGATGAAGAAGAAGGACCGCTACAAACCCTTGCTTCGAGGTATTCGCTGCACAGGCTTGGACCAGGTAATGATGGAGTATTGTCAATCGGTGAATGTTGGTTACTCTCGCAAAGAAAGCTCTTAACACCTGAAAGCAGATACTCGACGAGCCTCTCAATTTTGAGTCAGAATTTGGCAAGTCGATCCTCGTACTTGCGCAGAGAATGTCGAAGGCTACCGGGGTAGTGCCAAGATCATATGAGTTGGGTGAAATACCGTTATGTGATAGGGATTTGGAGGTTTCTGGTGGGTTTGCGGACGTGTACAAGACTGTGTACCAAGGGAACGAAGTATGCGTTAAGAAGCTTCGACCACCTAAGGGGATTCCTGTACGAAAAGAAGGGGTCAACGAGCTGCGTCGGGTATGTCCAATGATCTTTTAATGTCATAAATCTCATACTTGATACCGCTTTGGCAGCAAATTGCGCGCGAAGGAATCCTCTGGTATCAGTTACGACACCCAAACATCCTCCCTCTTATTGGCATCCCCCGTTCATATTTTCCGTGCTTGGTATCTCCCTGGATGGACCATGGACACATTAGAGATTATCTCAAGAACAATTCCTCCGCCAATCGTTACTTCTTGGTGAGTATGCACTAGTTCCAATTTTGACGCAAATTGACATACGACTACAGACAAACGACATTTTGCGAGGTCTGGAGTATCTTCATCGCCAAAATCTGATACACGGAGACCTTAAGGGGGTGAGTGACACATCTTAACCTCTTTTTCGTGCAGCTGCCGAATGATGAACCTAGGCAAATGTTCTGATTGATACCTACGGTCACGCCTTGCTGGCTGACTTCGGACTGTCGTCTTTCTTCGACAAAACGATCCCTACCTGGACTTCGCAGTCTACTGTAGCATCAAGAGGAGGAACCCTCAGGTGGCAAGCTCCAGAACTGCTCGAGAGAACCAGAGACGGGAAACCTGTATGCAACACTAAAGAGACAGATATATTTGCGTGGGCTTGTGTATGCTACGAGGTGAGCATCTCGCCCTCCAGCTCAGAGCAGATGCTGACTAGATCTATCCCAGGTTTTTACTGGAGAATTGCCTCCCTGGGAGGAAAAACCCGCTCGCCCAGAGCCAGGTCACAACGCTTGGAATAGCTGGGGCTTGAATGAAGACATCTGGTCCGTTATGGAAATGGGTTGGGCTGAGTCTCCAGCCAAGCGTCCAACTGTACAGGAGCTACTGCTCCGTCTACAACCTCTGGCCATTAACGACGATCGGCCACCAAGCAGAGGATATGCTTTCCCTCGCCATTCACGGCCTCGACAATCACTTGTTGATTCACTGGTTGAGATTGAAAAGCTGTTGGCACCAATCGCACCTATTTGATTCAGGAGGTCGGGTGAACCGGTAGAAACGACCTGGTAGTAGAAGGTGTGTCGGGGACACGCAGGGGAATGCGAGGGACAAATACGCTATCGATTATTTATCTTGCTGCTGTCTACATTGAACTGCTATCTATTGGTCTCGTAGTGTATTTATATCCCTATTCGCCAGAAGGACCACATTGCTATTTGACAAAGACTCAGGTAACGAGGTTAGATGTCAGATGGTAGGACTCCTTTGACTGGTCAGCCACTACCATCATGATACCTGCAGACTTGCTGGTATCCTCAAAGAACCTGGAGTTATCTCAAGCCCTCTACTCGCAAGTTAGGGCTACTGCCTTCCAGCGCCGATCTCAGTTCCAACAAGAAGAATGCAATGTGGCACTGCCTCCTTTTGAACGGACCTCTCTTCCTTACCCTTCGAGGCAGCTATCTAGTCAGAAGCATCGGGATTTCAATTTCAATGTCAACGGTTCATACTCAAACGTTGTCCTCAACCTGGTCACGTATCTATCTTACGGAAGAGGTACGTCGTTCAGAGCTCTGGACCAGTTTACGACTTCTGGAAGCTGACAAGTCTGCAGCGATTTAAGCTGTATCAAGAAATCCAACGTTGAAGCTGTCGGGGCAGCATCAATCTTTTGATCTCTTGGTCGAAGCAAAACAGCTTCAAAGGACCATAAAGGAGGTCACGCTTGCGAACTTGAGCCTATTCGAGATAGCAGAGTCGACCATCTCACACATCTTCCGCTTTTCCGTCGACTCCTTCCGCCACCCCCTTGACGAACGCTAGATGATGCCAATGGTCAGGCTCATACCGAACAAGAACCTTTTGATACTCGGCTGGGGTCGGTATGGCTGGAGTTCCCACTTCGTTCTTGGGGGTGACCGTCCATGATTCCCCAGGTCCGTATCCCGCTGTTTCTCAATAACAGTACCAAACGTGAGGAATCCTCATAATCTTCTATTCTTTATGACCATGTCTGACACATTATTGTCTGTCCAGGGCCAGACACCGACCGAGAACCTCACAACCTGTACAATAGGTGGTGGAATCAATGAAGCTGACCGATGCCAATCGTTCTGGTGAGGCTCTATATAATGGGATTAGAAGGCTGCAAACGGCTGATTGACGCTATAGATCAATTTTACATTGGCTCAACCATAGCCTAGGTTTTCACCGGAAGACCGCCACTCCATTGGGAACAGCGGATGAATGGGAGCGCGGTCTTCAATGTCATTCGAGATGATAAACCTACTCGCCCACATCCAAACCACGATGCCTGGCAAAAGTGGCGCCTGCGAGACGAATTTCGGTCAACTATGGATCGGTGCTGGGCCGGAGTCCCAAGTCAATGCCTCACGATACGAGAATTTCTGCTTGGTCTACGAAACCAATCACGACCCCCGACCACACCCAAGCCAACGGCACGATTCTCCGTATCTAAATAAAGCGCAAAAATCCCCTCTCGACCCCAGGAAGGAGATCGAAGGGCTACTCTCCAGTGTCAACCGGGAGGGACTACGACGGTCCTCGAAACCCTTATGGACTATGCATGTGTTATATTAATGTATATACAAAGGACTTGCATCGCTTTCCCGTCAACATAATATATTATATTGTTTTAAGTTAATATCCGGTCCTACAGCCACATTGAACACCAAACAGTAAACTGGAAAGGAAAAGATCGTCACAGAACATTCAACCAGTCTAATAGATCTTGTAATGTCGGGAGAGTAACCCACAACACTAAAGCATCATCGTTCATTGCGGTCCCATGATCCGTGCTCCTTGGAGGGCTGTATTCCACAGGACAAAAACGCGAAAGTATGAGCAAAAGATCCTGCGCCACGGGGCGAGAAGCCGGTTCTCGATCCCAACATCGAACCATGAGATCCCAAAATGCCTCCGTTAGGCCCCATTCATCCCAGGCTGGACTTGGGTTCGGTGGGCGAGAGGGAATCGCCTTATCCTGAAGAATCCTGAAGACCACGGTCTCGTTATATCTTGTTTCGTGAAAGGGAGGTAGTCCCGTAAAAAGCTTGGTGCCGTTTGAGAACAACATCTACGGAGGAATATGCTGACAACGCACCTCATAACATACACAAGACCATGCATAGACATCGGTTTCGCGTGTATTGTAGACCTCCTTATCGTTTACCCTGAAGTCAAACAATTCAGGCGCCTGCCATCTTCGAGTGCCGCCTGTAGAAGCTACAGTTGAATGGGTTGTCCAATGAGGGATGTTTTCATCGTATACTGAGGAGATTCCAAAGTCTGCAAGGAGTGCCACGCCAGCATCATCAATGAGGACATTAACCTTTCAGAAACGTTAAGTAAGTTGGATGTGCGTCATATATTATAATGGAATGGCGTACTCCTTTGAGGTCGCCATGTATGATATTCCAGGAGTGCAAGTAATCAAGGCCGTTCAATATATCTCGAGCCTTGTCCCGGAGTTCAGATAAGCACGGTATACCGAATGTAATCGTAGAGGAACGCGTACTGACCAGTACATAGCGATTTGACGACGGATTCCTTTTCAGATAGCTATTAACGTCTCCATTCGACATCCACGGGGAAACGAGGCATGGCCGTGCCGAGCTTAGGTAGGACCCAAGGAAGGGCAACACATTCGGATGATTGAGCTGCCCCCACAAAATAGCCTCGTACGCGAATTTCTGTGGTGATTGATTAGGACGATATGATGTCGTCTCTTATGAAAGCAACCTACCTTTCCTAGTTGCTTGAGCTGCTCTCCTTCTATTTGAATCGGCCTAATGACCTTGACGCATACTGCTTTGTCTTTGTATTGTCCCCTGTAAATGTCTCCGAAGGTACCAGAGGTAACAAAATCACCGACGCTCCAGGTTACGGATTCGGCTTCGAGCTTGAGGCGCGTTGGGTGGACGTCTGCAGCTTTCGAGAGCCTCTGCATCGCTGCCAGTATCGATGACCTCTGTACCGATGAGAGTGACAACTGCACAAGAAACTAGATGAGGACATGAGCATCTGTTTTGGAGAGCTTTTGTACTTGTACTTACGGCTTGCAAGAGGTCTACTACTCTCTGTGCTCTCTCGCCCCTGAGCGAGAGAAACTTCCTATATTGCTGCTGGTCTGCGAATACAACAGACAAAAAGGAAGCAATCTCTGCTCCCGTAGCCTCTGAGGCCACTTTTTCAAGCTGACACTCTCCGCCAGTGGCGACAATGGTCTCATGCAGTGCTGCCTCTGCTACCTCTGTCGGAAAAGCTTCCTCGAATGGAGCCGGAAAAGTGGACAACGGCTGGGAACCGGTTTCGTGGGATCTCATAGAGAGAACGTTGAGTCGTTTCGACAACATCTTCACCGAAAATCTTGCTCGGAATGAAGACGGGCTCTTTCTTTGGTGCGATCTGCACAAACTCTTGAGAATAGGGCGCTGTGAGATTACAGGTGGAGCGGGCCATTTGAACTCATAAGAAGTCCCAAATTCCGGTGTCTCTGCGAGCGTTGTCGAGGAATCAATGCTAGAGTAGCTTTCGACAGACGAAGATGCCGATTCCCCCGTAGATACACAAGTCCTGGACGACGAGAAGGAGTCCGGTTGTCCAATCTTGGTCAAGCTAGCACACGATCTATGGCTGAAAAAGCTTGGGTCCGATATAGGCGCCTCCGTGCGGAATTCGGCTAGGCTAGGCAGTATTGGGTCCCAACCATCGCAGGGACCTTGAGCCGCAATTTCCGCTGGAGAAAGCCTCTTTGGAACACGCACGGCGTCACTTGCGACACAAATCCGCTTGTGTTTGGTCCAAGTAATGGGCTCAGGATTCCCGAAGACTGCGAGTGGAGAGGGGACGCAATTCGATTCCCTCCTGGGTGCTTGAGCCCATAGATCGGCAAGCTCGTCTATGAGAATAAACTTCAGCTCTCTGTCATTGGAAAATCGAAGAGGCCATACCATCTATGGTCGCCTGGTCAGTCCTCCTGAATTTGGCGTAAGACTCATCCCATTGGTGGGATACAGACGGGGCAGCCTTGAAAGAGAGAGGCTGCATCACCGTTCAAGCCTTTGAAAATGTAGTCTGGCTACTAAATCCTTTCTGGTCGCCGCGAGTAGCTCTGGTGGTCGAAGAAGAAACCGTAACAGCGCTGAGTAGTAGGCTGATACGGTGACCGATCTCATTGGCATACTCAATCGAGAACGGAATTATATTATCATAGACTCGGACCAATGGACCAACGTGTGGGGGCTGTGAGTGTGTGCAAATGATCCCGGGTTTTGCTGAAGCGCCAGTTGAGGCGCCAGAAGACGGCAGACAGACGAAAATGGACAAAAGGGTGGTTTCCAAGGAACACTCACACAGGCGCGTAACAAAAACGTGTTGATCCGTCTGTCGAGGCATCGCTGATTCATAACATTGGACACATTCGTCACGGTGCTGGGCAATCCTCGTCAGTGATACTCAGTGAGCAATGATACAAGGGAACCCCTTTATAAGCAACCAAATTTCCATGATTGTACACTTGATGCGTATACTGGTCGAAGGTTTAGAATCTACGCCACAATTCACCCGTGAATTATCTACAAAATCCACATGAACATGCATTCGCTTTCTTCAACCATTCATGCTCTGAAGCTGCCTCCGCCGAAATCCTCTTTGCGGGGTCCAATCTTAGGCAATCTTTAATGAAGGCAACAGCACCCGCAACGTCATCGTCATGCAACGAATCCGACAGACTCGTCGCGATGGTCAAAACGTAGTCTTGCCCAGAAGCGACGGCGGCGTAATCTTTCACCTTGGGATCGTTAAACCATGAAGGCGGGATCGAGTCTGTTGGTTCCTCAAGGACACCGCTCATTTGAGCGATTGTCTTGGATGTGGTTGGTTTGGGGTCAAGGGGTGATGCTCCGGTCAGCAGATAGTATGTCTACGAGATTCTTGAGATGAGGCTGGGCGATCTCAGGCTGAAAGTTGGTTTGGCTTACCATATAGCCCAACATCCATATATCAGTTTCAGGTGAAATTGAAGCATTCTGCAACAAAGTTTCCGGAGCGGATGAATAGTCTGCGTTCTTCTCTGGTTCACAGCTACCCTGCTGGGCTGAATATTGCGGTTTAGTCGGATGCCATGATTGACACGCCAACGCCAGAGTAATGAACGTACCGTGTCCGAAACCGTCAAGATAGAGTCCCCAGTCAGCGACTTTGTCCTTCCTATCCTTTGAACTCCACACGTGGGCTAGAGGCTGGGAATGAACGGCATCGTATTTCTTGACCTTGGATGTGGTTGGTGTGGGCTCAGAATCGAGGATGGGTTTGAGTACATCGGGTTGGGTCGCGGTTGAGAAGCAAATATTCTCGGGTTTGATAGCTGGAAGCCGTTGAGATCAGCAAACCATGATCACGATTGCTCAAAACTGGATCTACCTCCGTGCACAATACCAGCACCGTGCAATCCTTCGAGCGCGTCAGCCACCGTACGCACGACCTTCTGAACGATATGAACTGGCAGACGTTCACCCTCTGCACTCTTCTGCAGAGCTTGAACAGTCGTGCTCATAGGAATCAATACGAAGCAAAGATGTAAACCTGCAGTTGTCTTCTCCCAGAACTTGCCATGGAAAACTGGAAGCCTTATACTCGGATCGAGGCCATCCACGACCTTGAGGATAGGCAATTCCACAGTTTGAGCCCTTTCGGAAGCAGCGACTGTGAAGATCTTGACCGCGAAATAAGCTTCTCCAGCTGCGTGCCAGATGAGCCATGTAGAAGATCGAGGTCCATAGCCGAGCTTGCGTATGATTTCGTATTTGTTTCCGTTAAGCTTTTGAGGAATCGTAGCTGGGAAGTAGCCTCCGCCCTCAGAGGGCGAAAGATCAAGAGGTTCTTCAGGGAAAGACATGGGGTTGTGTGGATTTTACTCGAGAGCATTGCATGGGAAGGCTCGTAAGAAGGCAATCAAATGGCACAAGAGCCAGATCAAGTCCCATATGCAACAAAATCCTTGCAAAATCCGGTCTTGAAAGGCAAGGCACATACCGCGGTTATCGAGTGAGTGTATTGGCTATAGCTTCCTGAAAATCATTGACTGATTCTTTGTCCGATAGACATATTGCTCACCAGGGCGGAAGTGACCCCAAGGAAACGAATCACATCACGGCGTCTTTCCGTGATAAGAACAGGCAGGACGTCCCCAACAACTATAACGGCGGGGTGGGTCCTTTTCATTTCCCCCTTTGGCGTGCATTTTCTAAGAATTTGATCTCTCCACAGAAAAATCACCATCTCTATGTTAATACTGCTGGTATGGGTGGCCAAGCCAAGGCGGCGTGGAATAAGAACAACGCAGAGATCGGGGGACAGTCTCATGCGCACCAAGTATCTGTTAGAAAGACGCGTGAAGATGGAAAGAGTAGCACTAAGGGCAAGGGAAAGCAGAACCCCCAGCAAAACTTCTCGAAGAATCCTGAGAAGGGTTTCCAGACTAAGGGTGGTTAGATAATTCATTAGATCGACTTGTTCTAGCCAGTTTTAAAAGGATGTTTTGACCGTTGGGATTTTGAGACTTGCAGAATTGCTCAAGGCCCGCCTCCTCAACCTGTCGCTCACGGTGAAGCGGAGGCAGAGTTGTCTTAACGAAGGGTCTAGGACCAGTTCTCCCGTAAAAGATATATCTGTCATTGAATGTCAAAATCCCGAAAGTTCTAGGTAACATGAGGAGGACGTTTCACGACTCTTGCAGAACATCCTCCTTCTTCCCATCATCCATCGTTACACGTCTCAGGAGAAGCGAGAGTGCGAACTGCGCTACAGCGACACCAGTCAAGGCGAGACATCCGATTCTCCATGCCTTGACGAACGAATGCAAGATATTCATCTTTGTGACGCCTGCAGGGAGATTGGAGCTGTTGACTAGCTGCACGACATCGTTCAGGTCGAGGCCAATTACAGACGGTGCTACTTTGAGAAGAGTCTTTCGGAAGGAGTTGTTGATGACTATATCGGAGAGAAAGTGTGAGTAGGATAACCACGAACGAAGGGTATCAGACATACCGTTTCCGATAATACCAACACCCAAGACACCACCAAGGTTCGGCACAGAAGAGACCAAAGCGGTAACAGTGCTCAGTTCGTCCCTCGGTAGACCTACTTGAGCGACCACAGTCATAATTTGAGCACACTACAGAGGTTGATCAGCCTGCACCAGACGAGTGTATGCCAACGGCTACTCACGCATCCGAACGCAAAACCGGAGAGCAACGAATAGCCGACCACTTGACCAACAGTCGCATCTTCATTGAGTGTTGAAAGGAGAGCCTTATATGGAGAAATTAGACGAATGGACAGGAGAACGACAATACATGCGCGTACCATTCCAGCAGGGAGGATCGCATAAGACATCAAGAAATATGGCCGAACATAGCCCCACTTGTAGGCTGCATAATTGATGACTGTACTCGCAATGGCTGCCATCGCAAGGAACGGGATAACCAAAGCTGCAGCGTTGATGGGTTTGACTCCGATGACTTGCAGGAAGACTACAGACAGGCATCAGTAGATGTTGAGAAACGGTCGAGGCGACTTAGACTTACTAGGCATGTAAAAGGTCTAAGGGGAGGAATGATTGAGTCGGAGAAATTCTGAGGGTATGGAATTGTACGCACCATTGAGTAAAGATGGAAGAACAGCAGCGTTCGCAGTACAATGACTAGTGGTACGTTCCTCCATTTCCACTGAGTGAACAAACGGGGAGGAGCAATGGGCTCTTTTGCTTTGTTCTCAGCGAGAACAAATAGGATGAACGCCACTCCAGCTGCAACGAACATCCCAATAACTAGAGGGGAGTTCCATGGTCTCGATTGACCTCCGACGTTGAGTCCAATGATGAAAAAGGTCAAGGTGGCAACGAGCATGAACATTCCTGCTACATCTAGCGTTTTGAGTCCATGGATGAGGCTTTCACGCTGGTATGGACTTCGAGGGAGTTGGATGGTTTTCCAAAGAATGAAGGTAACTGCAATGGCGTCGTCAGTATAGAACTCGTATGAGATAATAATGCAAAATACTCACTGACTGGACCAAAAGGAGCATTGAATAAGAAACTGTTAATGGCCTGCGTTCATAATGCTGCAAAGTGCACAGGCAACCAAGACGACGTACATCCATTCCCAGTGGCCTGATTTTGCGAAGCCCCCACCCACGAGAGGGCCCATAGCATCCGCAACGATGAATATGAGATTGATCATATTAAGATATGATCCTCTCTGCCGTTCGTTGGTGAGGTCTACGGATTGTCAGCCTCAAATAGTTCATCGGCGAAACGACAAACTTACGGGAAAGAAGCACAATCGCTAGGGAAAGTAACCCAGCTCCACCGACGCCAGCGATGAGACGTCCTGCAACTAGCTGCTGAATGTTCTTGCTTGTTCCTGCTATGATATTCCCAATGACGAACACCCATAGCTCAATGATGAGGAATCTGAGGATTCCAATTGCGTCCTGCACACAACCAGATCAGAGGTGGGTTATTCGAGTGCAAGAAGGTTAGACTTACAGCGAGACGCCCAGTGATAGGCTGTATGGCGGTAGCGGTGAGCAAATACGATGTGGAAATCCATGCTAAGGAGCCTTTGGCATTGACTCCAGCGCCAATCACGGAAATGGATGTGGCGACGATAGTCTCCTCTGCAGAACAATAAGTGATTTTCCAGTATATGAAGAAATATTCCTAGAGCCTGGCATACCTATGGCGTACAAGAAAGAGGCCAAACTCAAACTGAGATTTGCCCAATCAGATCAATGAAAGTTTAGAGACCCGAAAGTGCCCAACCTGAGGAGAATAACGGCAATTTTGCTCCTTTTCATGTCATCGAATTTTGGGTATATGACTTCCTCGTCATTTTTTTCGGGCACATTCAGAGAACATTCCGGGGTCCTTGGAACTTGTTCAATGGTTTGCATTTCCACAGTAGTCCCAGCAGGAACATTCTTTCCGCTCTCCACGTCCGTCTTGGCTGCCACTGACATCGCAGCAGATGGGGTGAAGAACCAAACCCTTCATGCTTGGCTGAGCGAGGTATTTATGTGCACCATGTGGTCAACCGCGGCGTGTTTGCTTCCGTTGGATGACTCGTTCGTCCTTTGATCTCCGGAAAATTGACAGGACACCAACAGGACACTCATCATTTTGATGGCCACGGTGCGGCCAACCGCAGACTAGCAGTACTTTTCGTGGAAGAATCTGAGGTATAATGTTGGCTTTGTGGCACCTGAATAAGGACAAGATGGTGGTCTGAATGTGAGTGAGGAACCAGTCGCAGAAATGCTGTGATAAACAGACCGTGAGATCGATCAAAAGCTCCGCAAAGCGAAAACAAATTGGTGCATGCAAAATATGTATTTCCGGTCAACCCATGAGTGAATACAGCAACATGAAAACGTAGTAGTGGCTTTTACGAGACTTCCTCCGAAATCTTCTTTCCATCATCCATCGCTACCCTTCTCAACAAAAGTGAGAGCAAGAACTGGGATACTGCGATACCAGTCAGAGAGAGACATCCGACTCTCCAAGCCTTTATAAATGAGTGCAAGATATCCATCTTTGTGACTCCAGGAGGAAGGTCGGTGGTATTGATAAGCTGAACGACGTCGTTAAGATTGAGACCAGCTGAGGCTGATGCTACTTTGAGAATGGTGTTGCGGAAAGAGTTGTTGATGACTGTGATAGAGATTATAGACACGGAGATTATAATGGTAGTGGGAAGAAACGAACCGTTTCCAATAATGCCGACACCCAGGACGCCTCCGAGGTTCGGTACAGTGGAGACAAGAGCGGTGACAGTGCTCAATTCGTCCCTCGGTAAACCGACTTGAGCGACTACAGTCATGATTTGAGTGCACTGAATGGGGGTGAATATGTTGTCGTAAGGGATTTCACAGAAAAGGCTACTCACGCTTCCAAATGCAAAACCAGACAGCAAAGAGTACCCAACGACTTGTCCAACAGTCGCATTTTCATTGAGCGTCGACAGAAGGGCCTGGGTGTAGGAGTGAACACGATGATAGCAACAGAGCGTAGATATGCACATACCATGCCCGCAGGAAGGATAGCATAGGAGACGAGGAAGTATGGTCGAACATAGCCCCATTTATAGGCTGCATAATTGACGAGTGTGCTCGATATAGCTGCCATAGAGAGGAAAGGAATAACCAAGGCAGAGGCGTTGATAGGATTGACACCGATGACTTGCAGGAAGACTTTAAAGGAAGGATTGGTGAATGGTGAACAGCCTGCAGGAATTTGAGGATCGCCTTACCTGGCATGTAAAACGTCTGGGCAGAAGGTCAGAGGAGCGCTGAGGTCATTGAAAATTTCGTAATTACCATCGCGAAGAGATGGAAGAACAGCAGTGTTCGCAGAACAAGAACCAAGGGTACGTTCCTCCACTTCCATTGAGTGAACAATCTTGGAGGCGCAATCGGCTCCTTCGCCTTGTTCTCAGCGATAACAAACAGAATGAACGATACACCAGCAGCCGTGAACATCCCGATCACGATAGGAGAGTCCCATGGTCTTGATTGACCACCAACGTTGAGACCGATAACGAAGAAGACCAGGGTTGCGATCAATAAAAACATCCCTGCTATGTCGAGCGTTTTGAGTCCATGGATGAAGCTTTCCCGCTGGTATGGGCTTCGAGGCAGTTTAATTGTTTTCCAGAGGATGAAGGTGACTGAAATAGTGGCGTCATCAATGCCAATATCACATACAAGCGGACAAATACCACTCACTGACGGGACCGAATGGAATGTTAAATAAGAAACTGGAAATGACCTCGTCAAAATGTCGCTCGGTAGAAAGGAGATAGAAGACATACATCCACTGCCAGTGTCCAGACTTTGCGAAACCTCCACCAACGAGAGGCCCCATAGCATCCGCAATGATAAATACAAGGTTGATAAAATTGAGGTATGTTCCCCTCTGGCGTTCATTGGTGAGGTCTATGGATGCAACTATTAGCACACTGAGTTCTCAGAACGCAAAAGTAGACGTACGTGAGAGAAGCACGATGGCTAGAGACAGCATTCCAGCGCCTCCGACACCAGAGACGAGGCGCCCTGCAATGACCTGCGGGAGGTTTTTGGCTGTTCCCGCTATGATGTTTCCTAGGATGAATATCCATATCTCAATTATTAGAAATCTGAGGATTCCGATCGCATCCTGGAAATGATCACAGTCAGGACCAGTTTACTTGTTGCAAGTTGGGACGAAGTATGCTTACCGCGAGGCGTCCTGTGATTGGTTGTATAGCTGTTGCAGTGAGCAAATACGATGTTGTGATCCAGGCTAAGGAGCCTTGGGCATTGACACCAGCGCCTACGGAGGAAACAGATGTTGCGACAATAGTATTCTCTGTGGATAGAGATATTATAAATCTTGTGCCAGCCAAAGCTCCAATGAATTTGTACGTACCGATAGCGTAGAGGAAGGATGCCAGACTCAAACTGTGTTCCCTCTGATCAGCATGTCAAACGTTCAGATCTCGCAGAGTCCGAACCTTAGCAGAATAATGGCGATTTTGCTTCGTTCCATTTCGTCAAACTTTGGATATTTGTCCTCCTCGAGGTCTTTTTCTTGTTGATTCAGCGAGCGAACTGGTGTCCTCGGAATCTGTTCGATAGCTTGCATTTCGACAAGGGTTCCGGCAGGAACATTTTTTCCACTCTCTACGTCCGTTTTGGGTGCAATTTCCATCGCAAAGGTTGGGGGTAAAGAACCAAACCCTTCATGCTTGGCTCAAGGAGGTATTTATGTGTACCATGTGCTCAATGCATGTTTACTTCCGTAAGTCGAAAATGACTCCAGTTTGGGCATCGTTTGCCTTTTGATCTCCGGAAAATTGACAGTGATCAAGAATCGACCCATGACCCGTCTGGCGCGTTTCGAGGCTGCAGCCAACTACTGGCAGCCGTGCCTTCCATGACAATACCTGAGGCATGCTTTTGGCTACGGTGATGAGTGAATGAGAAGCAAATGACAGTTCGAAGTGGAAATGAGGAGCAATCAAGGGGCGTCTCCCGGGTAAGTCAAGCCACCCAAGTCTCGTGATGGTGGATGTACAGTTTATTTCCTCATTTTTGAATTCTGCCTCTAACCATTTGGTACTAACGTTGGGAGTTCAAGGCACAAGATAACTATTCATGTTGCTAGGAGTAAGGGTTTCATACGAGTCATCCCGGTTATGTTGTATCGTATACGGCTGCCAATTCATGATGCGTCAATTTATGGTGAAGGCGACGAGCTCTAGATTTGTGATAGATGAAGTGTACATGAATAAATCTACAGCTTTCGTACTGAACGGAGGGGGTGCTCGTGAAAAGGGTCAGTTTACTGAACGCTGCTGCCAGAACTATTCTTTATCCAGACACCACCGCCTCTGCCGGCTTTCCTTTCCACCGGGACACTAGGTCCAAATTTCAACGTCTTGACCAGATTTACGGCGCTCAAGCTCGGTCCGGTACCTGACGTCTTCCTGGAGCGGTTTGAGCCCTCGACGCTACTACTCGAGTCCTCATGGTCGTTCACAGAACTTCGCTTGCGGGGAATCCAGGAAGAAGGTGGGGTCTGTCGGTGACTCTCCAGTTGTAGAGGCGACTCCGTTCGACGGGGCTGGACATCTGGCGGTGGTGGGAGCGCCTTGTTGGAGAGGTCGTTCACCGACTGTTGTCCTCGCAAGGGCTGGAATTTGCTTGTCCAAGTGTTGTTCCCGTGCGACTTTTCGCTGGCTAGAACTTCAATCTGCCCCTGAGAATAACTTCGCCTCTTGTGACTCTTAGAGTCGGTCTTGGATCTCTCCACCGTCACATTGACGACAGGGAGTCCCCCCAACGATCCACCCAGGGAGGAAGGAGGCTCATACGAATCGAAAGTGTAAGTTCTCAGCCTTCCTAGAGAAGATTGCAAAACGCAAATATTTGATTAGCAAGATGTATGACGTTCGGAACGGCAACAAACTGACCTTTTCAGATTTCCACCAATCTTTTCGTCGCTATCTCGCCGTCCAGCAGGCTCAAGAACTTGCATCTGCATGGAGACTTCTGGCATCTTAGATTGACCATTGGTTGGAGCGTGTTGGGGTGGTGTTGGGGGTAGCGATGAGATATCGATAACGCTTCCGCCTAGAGTGCTGACACTCTGTGCAAACGCATTTGAGTAGGAGCCACCGCGAGAGGTCCTCAGCGAGCCGCTACTGCTAGTCCCAAAGGTAGCAGTTTGATCGTCGTCTTTATGACGCCTCTCCCGCTTCTTCGGCTTTTCC
Organism: Clitopilus hobsonii; assembly: GCA_015708445.2. Taxonomy (NCBI): domain Eukaryota; kingdom Fungi; phylum Basidiomycota; class Agaricomycetes; order Agaricales; family Entolomataceae; genus Clitopilus; species Clitopilus hobsonii. The sequence continues at coordinate 1,690,720 of CP067997.1, read as the reverse complement.
TTCTTGTCTTTCTTCGGACTTTTCTCACCGTCTCCCATTCCCAGAATGGCACCAACAGTAGCTAGAGCACCGAGTTGAGAAGGTTTGTCGCCTTTCTTAGTTTTCTTCGTCTTCTTCTTTGGTTTCTCGTGTAGGGTTTCACCGTCACTCCAATGGCTCTTCTCGGACTCCTCCACCCTAGGCTGCTGGCGAACGACATCCTGCTCCCTCTCGAATCCACCGCCATAGCCATAGCCATAATCCTCCAGGAGATCCTTGCTATCGATGCTTGCTCTTCCTCTGCTTTTCACGGTACCACGCCTTCCACGTTCGACCGGTGGGCTGGCAGCAAGGTCGTTCTCCAAGTCCAGAATTTCCACAGTAGCATCGAAGCTATTCCTCCTGGCATAACGAATTGGGCTTGGGCTCCTGTTCAACTCCTGTTCCTCCAACATATCGGCTTCACCAATATCAATACCAGGTTTCCACTGGCCTGCCATTCCTTCCAGATGTCGAAGAGAAGAGGATGGGGAGGCAGAATGACGGGGAGCTGGTGAGGCAATTCCTCTTCCAGAGGAAAGCGAGCTCGAGCGTGGTTTGGGAGGGTCGGAAAGCTCAGGAGGTGCTGTTACACCTCGATAGCTCTTGCGATAGCTGAGCAACTGAGCAGCTCTTGTTTTATCCACCGCTGGTCCATTCCTGCGCCGACTCCTATTTCTTGCCCTTTCGTGGTGGGCGTCATCATCGTCATTGATGCCACGAGACTGCTCATAGGACGATCCAATTGATGATGAGAAAGAGTTGCGAGAGGCAGGTCTCGCATATTGCATAGGTGAAGGAGACCTCGAGAGAATAGGCTCGTAGTCTGAATCGTTGACGAAGGCTTCACCATCGCCTGCGAGCTGAAGGTCTCCATTCTCTGTAGATAGACATTAGAAATGAACTGGAAAGAAATCACGCAGTGAAACACCTACCCGAGCCTCGCAAGATGGATTGCCTCTTCTTCTGTTCCCTTGATGTCCGACCAATTTCACTATCGCTTGACATCCGTCCAAGAGTAGGATGGTTGTGCATTTCGTCATCTTCCTCGTCCTTGTACGTCTCCTTCTTTCCTGCCCTGCTCGGCTTCTCCTTTGCCTTCTCCTCCAGTCGCTTCTCCTCCCTCTTTCTCCTCTCCTCATTTCTCTTTTCCTCCCTCTGCAGAATAAGCCTTCTCTCCTCCTGTTCTTTCCTTGTATCCACTCCGGGCAGGGGTCGTCGCACAGTCGTAGATGTGGCGGAGGGGTTTGAGGCCACGGTCTTGACGGGCTGAGAACCACTCGTCTGAGAGCCATACATCCAATCGCCCCTCTCCTTAGTCTGTTCCTTACCCGTGACCTCCTGTTCATCCTCATCACTTCCCCAATCCACTCCCTTTCCTTTCCTTCCTAGTGAACTTGCAAACAACCTTTGTCCACCAGGACTAGTTGCTCTAGCTCTAGCTCTTGCACCCAATGGAGAGGTAGCTCTTGATCCAGCAGATGCTCCAATGGGAGAAGTTGCCCTGGCTGCACCAAAAGGCGATGCTTCCCTATTGCGATCTGGAGAGATCGGCGAGGGCATCCCACTAACGGGTGATGAAGCCACAATGAAAGCAGGCTGTGGTGCATATCCCAGTCGAGGACTTGCAGCAGGGCTGGCCGTCGACCCAGGCTTGAAAGTTCCTCGTCCTCCAACCGTAGTTGAAATAGAAGGCAGGTTCGGTAAATTAGCATTGATCGAATTTGCACGAGACTTTGAGTTTGATCGGGAGGCTGACCGACTTCCACCTCCAGCTGCAACTCCACCAAGACCTGTAAGGGAGGTCTCTCTTGAAAGAGAGGCGGATCTCGAGTTGGAAGTTGTTGTACCAGTAGTTGGCCTGCTGTTGAACATCTGAGACTGGGTTTGGGAATTCGTGCGGCTATGAACCTTGCTTCCCCCCGCAGGGGTATGGCTCGGAGAAGCAGGTGAAGGTACAGCTGCGTACAGCATTGCAGCAGCGGTTGCAGCTCCTGTTCCTCCTGGCCTAGGCGGTAGTGGACCATGTCCATGGGACGTTGAGCTATACCTTCCACCACTGATGCTCGACATCGATGAACTCTGTCCAAGAGGTAATCCACCTCCAGAACTCAACGTTGAGGAATGCTTGCTTCCATAACCAGTCGGAAGAGGCTTTGACCTCGATGGTCCAGGTGTACTGGGAGGTGTCGTAGCTGGGGTGCTCGTTGATGAGTTTCCGGTAATGATCGCAGCTGCGGTTGCAGAACCTCTCCTCATCATCGAAGCACCAGCAGGCAGACTGGGATGGGTGGTGCTGGTGCTGACGCTGGTATTCGAGGAACTTGAGGAAGCAGAGGTGGAGGCTGCAATCACCATGGATCCCCAGCTCGTAGAAGCAACTGGCACGGGTTGGTGTAGTTGCAGAGTTCTTCGTGCTGGCTGGGAGGAAGTTGATGCTTGTCCTTGTGCAGCCACATGAGAAGGGGGAGAGGGGGGTAATGTCACCCTCGTTCTGGTCCTGCTCTGCGACCTTGACCTAGGAGGCATACCAGAAGTAGGAACGAGTGGTGCCGTTGCAGGGGGTTGGTTTCCAGTAGGCTGAGAAGTTACGGGTAGCGATTTAAGAAGGGGATTTGTTCCCGTTGGTAGCCCTGTGCTAGGTCCGGAGGTCGGCGGAGTATCCTTAGGCGGCGACGAACGCGCACTGTAACTCGAAGTTGAAGCAGAGTTTGTCGATGCAGACGAGAGGATGGGTGTCACTCCTGAAACGGACGCAGAGGTCGTTCGCTTGAGTATTGAAGTTGTAATTGATAGCGATGAAACTAAGGGGTCAAAGATGAGATTAGTTTGATAAAAATCCAAACGCGTATGGAAGAACATACCAGCTGGGCTGGAACCCGTATTGTAGCTGCTTGGAGGTGAAGACGAAGGTGCTGCAATCATTGACCGTGTAACAGAGCCACTTCTCGTCAAACTGGGACCAAGACCTGTAAGACGGATGTTCAGCGTCATTCTAACATGAAAAGGCCCAGAACTTACCGCTACCACCTGCGCCCGATCCAGAGGCAAGTAACCCAGCGAGATTATTTCCTGGAGCTTCAGGTCCAGGACTTGTTCTAGGTCTCTTCGGTTTCATCACTCCCTTCCTCGGCGTACTGGGTCCAGCGGCACTGCTGCTACTCGAGCTAGAAGATGAAGCTGCCGAAGATCCGCTACCACCCGCAACGGTTGTTGTCACCGTCTTAGATCCTGAAACATACGTAACGCCAACAGCAGCGCCGACCTTCGACGAGGACGCGACCGCCGGAAGTGTTGAAGGTCCTGCGATGGGGGTAGACGCTGGTGGTCCTCCGCCAGGTGGTATCCGGGGTAACGGACGCGGACCAGAAAGACCTTGAGTGGCCGGCGGAGCTTGGGGAGGCGAGCTCGACAGTGAAGAAGATTGGGCGTTCGAAAGTGGAATGGACGCTGAAAGCGGAGACTGTACAAACTCGGTTGTGGTTGACATAGTCTGGGACCTGAAACCCGCGTTGGCCTGAGGCAGCGGGTGCGTTATCGGAGCTGTGGTTTGTGCTCTTGGTCTGGTCGTGTTTAGGGACAATTGAGGGAGTTGTGGGGTCGAAAAAGTGGGAGGGGATGTGGATATGGGAATCGCCGAAGATGGTCCTGCAAATGAGGAAGATGAAGCAGGGGGTATGATCTTTGTAGGCGACGTTCGCGTCGGCAAGGTTCGCGATGTTGAAGGAGATATGGATATGGGTCCTGATGCCGATGTTGATGAGGATGTGGCCGGGGGATATTCGACTGGTATCGACGAGGAGCCTGCGGCTGACGAGGATGATGATCCCACCGACATTGTGCTTGCTCCAGGTACTGCCGACGCTGCTCGTGCCTCTGCTTTCCTCGAGCTTTCCACTATCGGACCCGAGTTAGTACTTGAGCTAGTTGGCGTTGGGTTGACGGTTTGCATGGTGGGTGGGATGGTCGGTAGCGGCCGCGATGAAGAAGAGGGAGTAGAAACTGTGGAAGAGAATGACAGTCAGTGACAGGGATCAAGGGTCAGGTCGGACGGGGAAGAGTTGAAGTGGACTAACATGAAACTCCTGCAGTGGAGGAATTGGTTGCCCAGTCATGATGGACTTTCACCGCTGGTGGTTGAGGCAATCCATGCTGAGAAGTGTGGTGCATTGTAGACGATGTTCTCGTCGGCGGCGAATTATTCGATGCCAAGTCCAATCTCTGCGGCTGGTGCTGATACTGCTGTCGCACCCCAGATGCCGGTGGTGGCGGAGTTCGCCTAGATGTACCAGAAGTCAAAGAAACCTGCCTAGGTCTCGGTATAGATGGCAAGTGCTCTGGACGATGCAGAGGAACCTGGGCAGTATCATAGACTTGTTGAAAGTCCTCCCCGGTGATATGAGAGCTGGTGGGTATCGTGTTGTTCGCCGGAGTAACCTTTGTTGCTAGCGAGTTACCAGAATTAGCAGAGAACAGACCCCGTATCGTTGTCGCCGTAGAATTTGGGTCAGAGTCCTGGGCCAATGCAGAGTTCTCTGGAAAGCCAGAGACAGACAAGGCCATCGTTGAGAGGAACTAAAGGCCTCCGTTGATTTCCTTTCGCTCGACTCCTTCGCTAAAGTAAACTTGAAACGGATGATGGATATCATTTATTTTACTTTATTATTTATTTATTTAGACTATTCGATCATCAAAAAGGACCAATCTTCTTTGATTTTACTCATTATTTTCCCACACTCGCCCCTTCGGCGTTGCTGCTTGGTGACGACTTTTCCCTCACAAACCTCAGTCACAGTTCTCCTCTTCCTCGTCGTCTCTCCCGTCGACCTCCTCTCCTTTCCACCAGACCGCCAGGGCGTCTTTCATCATGTCGCAAGCCGCTACCACCAACCCTCCCGCAGGAACCAACAACCCTCAGGCGTCAGGCTCACAAAACAACCAGGCTTCAAACACCAATGCGCAAAGCTCAACCTCTCGCTTGATCATCCCTTCTTCGGCCCCTGCTGGTCTCATCACAATAACTCAGCCTCCCCAGACGGCCACCTCATATTACAAGATTGCCCCAAGTAACACTATCACATTTGGATGGAATTTTTCTTACGTCCTTGCTACACCCACCCATCTCACTGTCAGTGCTGTCTGCGACAACGGCAACACTTACCCTGTCGGCCCAACGGATGGTATCATTCCTGGTACAGCAACAGAGGTTACTTGGGATATCTGGAGCTACTCACAAGCCGGCCATACCCCACCACTCGCACAGGCTACATATACCTTGACCATCTGGGACGACCGAGGAAGTGACGCTCCTAGGGCTGCTGGTTGGCTTAGCCCGAATAACGGGCTGAGATTCGCTCTGTACACCCCGGCGTCGTACACGCCATTATCAGACGGTATGTTTTCCCCGTGTTTTATCTTTTTCTTAACCCGCGACTGATCAGTATGATCAGGTTGGTCATGCACAACGTGCAACGGAAGCTTTTCAAGATACGTCGCTCACCCTGCCTTCGCAGGCATCGTGGCCACCGTTATCATAATGGCCCTTTCTGGGTTCACACTCTTCAGGAGGCGCGCGGATTAGAGCGGATCCGTGCTTCTTTCTTCCCACAAAATTCCCTGGAGTGGAAGTTCTACAATCGGCATTACCTCACATTGCATCCTTACGACACGCGGACTCTCTCTCGATATGGACCTTTCTCTGATATCTAATAGTAGGAGCAAGTAACGCACATCCTTGCATACCACCATAACCATACCTACCTCCATCACCTTTATTGTGGCTATAGACTTTGTTGGGTTCGTTTCTTTATTCTTGGACATTATAGCTTTGGCATACCGCATTCTCTCATGTCTGACGCTCCTTGTAACCGTTAACCTAGATCATACCTTAGTACCGTTATGTGCATGCACGTTAGTGTTCTTTCGACCAAGTTTCTATTGCTCACTAGAGCTCTTGCGTCACATTTGCGCACAAAGTACAGTTACGAATCATAGCGACATTTCACCCTGTCAACGGGTGTTCCGCTGATTGAATGAGGCCTCAGGTCAGCAAGCGACTCGAGGTGACGAGGTCCAATACAGTTTCAAGTCAGGGATGCCGCGCTTTCAGTACGGCTTTCAAAGTCCCGTAGTAGGAAGTGTACATCTCTTCATGAACATCTACGCTTCGATACGGCCTTCAAAGGAAAGCTCTTTTCCATGACGTTCCTTCGAGAATCCGCCCAACAATTAACCTAACCTAACCTCCCTCTTTAATTCTCCGTTCAGGGCAAAAGCACCTACGAAAAGATTTTTCCCCCGATTCCCTGCCCGAGTGACATGTTTTCTCCGACATATTGTATTGATACTTTCCTCAAGAAGGCATATCACTTTTCACATACTACATACAGTCTAAGGGACATACATGGGGTAAGCCAGGCACATGCTTCCATTCATGTTTGGCTCTAGCGGCTCTAGATCCACGAACGCCTGTGGTAAACTGTAAACAGAAAAAAACCACAATGTGCTCTACTTCCCCTGGTCACCCACGTCCCCAAGGGGTCGTGATAGCAACCACCATCGAAAGCCTACCAAATCGCGCGAGGACTTTGTACGAGCTCGTGGACTCACTGATCTTCATTCATCTCCCATTCATCCTGGTATGAATTGAAGGGAATTGAACGTGGATTTCACGCGATAGAATTCGGCTTTCAATTTAGTTCGTATCTCTAACTCAGTTATCACTTTCTACTTCTGTCTCGATGCGGGATCGTCCGGCAATGGTCTTCGGCTTGGATGAGTTGAATGAGTAAGCCCTCGGCGTGATTCGTTCTCTTCAGCCTCGTGGTGAATTCATTAAATTTGGTACGGGTTCAGTAGGAAGTCACAAGCACAAGCCTCGCCGAGTTTCTTCATCAGATTCTGTGAACATTTTGGTCACAGTTCTGGGTGGAGGATCAGTTTATCCTATAGCCGCATCAAGGCAGAAATCACTTCACACTTCCTCGAATTGGCGCTGAATGAATTGAATTCGGAATGAAAGGCTTCTGTCTTCCGGGACGAATCATAAGTGGTATAACTTAACCTTATCCCAACGCATGTGCGGAATAAGGAACTACGTTCGTGTGCAAATCCGACATCGATTGTGGTCCTAAAAGATCCCCTGAAAAGGAAGAGATCATTGAGAAAGTTGGTGGAGATCATTCTTGTCAAAGACGGTGAGCACGGATTTAGTCGGATGCAATCAACCGCCGACGTTACGATCGTACAACATTCCGCTAGTCCAAAGTTTTCAATCCAACAGGGCTGGGCAACACAGTTTTTTAGGAGCGGTCGTTGGCCAACCTACAAATTGACCGGTTGTGCTAGAAGCCGGAGGAGACACGTTTGGGAAGCGATCGAGAGGTGACCTTTCGAGCAAATGATCATTTTTGTGGCTCGGCAGCCAGCGTGAACGCGGCCAATTCATCTCCAACGTTCGATTCCCCACAGCTGATGGGCATTGTCCGTCTCTACATGCATTGTTGTACTTTGCCTCCGTGGATATGTCTAAATGCAGTGTAGAAAAGTGCAGAAAGACAACGATGATATCAGTGGATCCGGACGAAACCATCTGGAAACCATTCTGAAATCAGAACGAATTCGGCATCTATCATGATGATAGGGCGGGATACTTGCCGTTTCTGGGATAGGCACTGAGGGGATGTAGATCTTTCGACCAAGTGGGAGCCCGACTCGGGTTGATTTTGATTCGATGTATTACTTATCACCTTATCGACGTCGACGGGTTTAATACATAGATAGGCGTCAAGTCGTTAGGGAAAGTGAACTAACTCCTCACCGATCCAGAATCACCAACTCAGGTATTTGAATGTGAGTCTAGGCTTGTAGCGTGGTCAAAGAAACAGATAGACTCGATGTTGAAAACACACTCAGATATCCCTCTGACTCTGAGGACCTCGGGCAGGGGAGAGTCGGTGATGGGAATTGACAGAATCAGTGTCATACTCCACTGATCTGCAGGAAGTCCCATGGGCGCATTGATAAGAAACCATCAGCTCTAGATTTCGCATAGATCTAGAGAATCTGCGGCTTCTAGGCAAACTCAGTTCTATGAAACGCCACTACTGATACAGTTGAGGCGCCAAGGGCCCAGGGATTGGGCACACGCCATGCCGTTCAGTCAAGTACAAAACGATCACGGCGCCAGTAATGCAGGCGGGTTTTGAAGGCTAATAGCGCTAGTTGGGAAAGATATGTTGTAATGTTAGAAGGACGCATAATCTGTTTTGACTGAGAAGAGTTTGCGTAAGATCCGAGCTCACCGTACTAGTGGGTTCAGCCTTACGATGAGCGTTCCGAAGAAATCCAAGAAACGTGGATAAATGATCGAATGGTCTGTAAGACCAAGAATAGCGATGACATTTAAACATTAGTCTTCTGTTCTGATCAGAATTATGGCCTCTATCGGGCTCGGTTCCTGTTGGGACGCGCTCGAGGCAATATCTCAGTTTGATGACCCCTTCGTCGAGGCTGTTGGGGAGGACGAGTCACAATGCGCCACTCAGGATTATTGCCTGCGCAACATTTGACGTGATAGTCGGGGTCATCTCCCTTGATTCTGCCAGTGTACGGTTGGTGACTGTGGAGTCTTGGTGAACTTGCTAGTAAATCAGACAACCGTTTCATGGGTCATAACAGGGGGTAATACCCACAGAATTGTTACCCGCATTTTTCACCTTATCGTACAAAGCTTGTAGGTCCTGGCTAAATTTGCTGATAATTTCGAGCTGGAGGGAAGCATGAAGCGTCCCAACTGTCTCCACTATAGACCTCGACCTACTTGCCGACGTTGCCGTTCCGGCAATCAGCGATAACCAAGGGGCACAGCCACGCCGTGGACCGCAACGATCATCTTGACCGTGACTTTCAGGTCAACCTCGGAGGACGACCTGGGCTTTTTGACGCCCTTAGAATGGAGATGGAATCTGAACACTCAGAACCACAACCATTTGCCGACGATGCAATACCCAAAATGTCCCCAATGGGCTACGAATCTCAGAAGTTTACCTCCGCTCGTACCAATAAAGCTCGCTCAAAGCTTTCGAATTCTAGAAGCGAACCTCCAGCTCGACTGAGGTAATTCAACTCTACTTAGGGCGCTCTGAGCTAGGAATACCTGATGCGAAGAATCTTGCTAGCGCAGTCATCGAATACCTCAATAATTCATTCCAGGATGAGTCGCAATATAAACAAATTCTCGGTCTGAGAGGCGCAAAGGCTCAGAAACTGCTTGATGTATTCCAGGCTGTACGTCATTTCGTTACTATGAACACATTTGAGACTCTAAGATACCGTCAGATTCTTGATTCGCCTTTCCTGCTCGATACAGTCTTTCGACGGAACCTAGTCGTGGCGATGCAAAGATTAGCCAAAGGAGCGTCACTGTATCCAGGATCGTACGAGCTGGACTATGTCAGGCTAGAAGGAACAAGTCCTGTCGCTGCAGGAAGCTTCGGAGACGTCTATAAGGGGAGGTATCGCGGGAAACTTGTTTGCCTGAAGATGGTCAGGCTTTACCAGACGTCGTTGGCTGACGACTTCCTCAAGGTGATTCTCTTGATCTAGCCTTGAAGGGTAATCTCAACTATTGGTACTTGCAGAAATTTACGCGAGAAGGAATTCTATGGGCCCAGCTAGCTCATCCAAATGTCTTGCCGTTTTATGGGTTCAGCAGGCACTATCAACGCCCTTGTTTTGTCGCTCCCTGGATGGATAATGGCGACATCAACACCTATCTACGGAATAACTCTGCATGCAATAGATATCTTCTGGTTCGGAATCTCCCGTAACCTACGATCTCTGTCTGCTCATGCGACATCTAGATATCTGACGTGACGAAAGGTCTGGAGTACCTTCACTTCTACGGGATCATACATGGAGATCTGAAAGGAGTTCGTTCGCTCCTTCTGCAAAAGCTGATCGCTCATATTCGTTTCAGCCGAATATCCTAGTCGATCATACCGGGAGGGCTCGACTGGCCGACTTTGGTATCTCATCGGTTTCCGACACTGGCATCCTGCACTGGACCTCAAATTCGACAGTTGCGTCGAGAGGTGGGTCGATACGATGGCAGGCGCCTGAGTTGTTCGATCTTGTCGGTGACGAGGAGTTATACAATACTGCATCGACTGATGTATATGCATGGAGCTGCGTATGTTACGAGGTATGGAAACTATCCGTCAGGTGTTGTTAGTTCATCCCTCAAATAAAACTCCAGGTCTTCACAGGAAAGATCCCGTTCCATGAGATACTCAGAGACCACACCGTCATGTACAAGGTCAAACAGGACAAGGCACGGCCAACTCGACCATCTGAAGGCGACGATGTTTGGGTTGAACATGGCCTCACGACCGACTTCTGGGAACTGATGGTCAAATGCTGGGACGAACGGCCAGAGGCGAGGCCATCCATTTCCGACTTGATAGCCTCGTTGGCATCGCAAACGCAAGAAGATACTCGACCAGTCAATAAGAAGACCTTCTCCCCTTCGCGGTATAGGTCGACCACTAAACATGATCTTTTATCGTCGTTTTCTCTTCTTGATATGACTCAGCTCCTGGAAAGTGAAAGCTAGCCAGAAATAGGAGCTTGAGACTCGGAATCTTAAAGAGAACGAACTATCGGCAGAGGTTTAACGGGGAGATGAGGCCTCCGATTCATCATTAATGGATGTTCTAGTCGTACAGGAGTGAAAGTATCCGCTAAATGTGGTGTGTTCACGTAGTATTATCAACGGAATTCATGCCGTGTCTACTTTTCGGTCACAAAATACGATTAGCCTGAGGATATTGTATTGTATCTTATGTGATGCCATGCCAGTGTAGGATAATGAAGAGGATGGCGTGCAACCTTAAATACCGGAAAATTTTTGTAACAGGTACAGATAGAATATTCGCGAGTATCTCGTGCTATACGACCACGCCTTCATAGGTAGATTCATATGCCATGAGGGATTTGAAAAGGCCGCTATGAGCGTAACCGCGCGTTGAACGTTGAATATTGAACGTTGAACATTGATCGCGGTGGGCTTATGAAGACGAGCGAGAATCATCGGACCTCGAAAAACTGGTAGGCTTTCTTTGGACCAGCTGAGGTCGAATTGACATACTCCTTCTCCACGAATAGCCTCTAGTCGCATTGAAGCCCATGCTTTGCCAGACGCCTGCTGGAATTCACGGGGTCGCTAGGTGGTCGAACCCTTTTGCGAGAAAAAATCCAGCGAAAATCCATGGACAGATTTTACTCGGTTCAAGGACGAGTCGCGGTAACGTCGGTGTACGCGTTCGACCTGCAACTGTGACAATTCTAGCCCGTAGTAGAGAAACAGGAAAGAATGCTTGTGCTTTGTGGGTGAAGAAATCATCCGGTTTCGAAGCTCCATCACGAATAATGCCTTGGACGACACCGTGACCTTGACAGCTGCAGTGCTGCTGCACCCACTGTAACCATGTGGCAGGATGTTTCCGTGAAACAAGCGCCCAGTTATCAAGGTCCTACCCACGATCGTCCGCTGAATCCTGATGGTTTTCTGCTTTTCCCTCCTCTAGTATGCTCTGAACACAAGGCTGGAATCAACTTCCAATTTCTCATCGTTGGCCTAAGCAACACATTCCCCACCACTGTCTTGGTCGACCTCGTCGTACACTCTGAGTGCGCTCTGGATGTCAACAGCAACATCTCCAGCCCCACCTACTCCATTTCCTCCTCGACAATCCAAGCGGGTAGATCCGGAATCTGACAAGGCATGGAAGGACAATCTACACAAGAAAATCGAAGAGACATTGCAGTCTTTGGTGGATGATGCTAAGAAGGTATATGAGGCACGCTTCGCGGTTGCTGAGTCAGAAGAAGCACGAGAGTTGGTCGGAGAGGAATATGACAGGAGTATGAACGATATACGCGACATTGCTCAGAAAAGGTTCTGCAGTGAACTCAATCGCGAGCGTCAAGAGCGTCAGTTCACCATCAATCAATCTCAAGCCATCCTTGAGTTGGAGATTCGGTGAAACAGAAGACGTGGCATGAGAGCGAGGGGCAGGCTGCAGCAGTGGTGGTTGACAAGCCCCAACCTCCCGTCGTTGGTGCCTTTGCACCGCAAGGCTCATCGTTTCCTCGTGATGCTCCAGCTTCAAGTTCATTGCTAGCTACGGTACCAATTGCGCCTACTCGATCTGATGACGAACATTCTGATAATCAGTCTCTTTGTGGGCTCGATACCCGAAACTTTGACTACCTAGCCCCCGCACCTCCTCGCGTGGAACCTAAACCAAGTAATCTCATGGGGCCTTCCACATCGCGCAAAGCTTACTCTATACCCATCCTTACCCTCCCATCATCCATGACAAAACCTCCTATGCCTCCCTCTTCCCCCTTTGCCTCTGGTGCCCCGTTTCGACCTCAGGATCCTAGTCCAACCATAGGCATAGCTCCAATCAGACCTCCCAGCACGCGTCAGCCCTCCTTCCAACTGGAAGATCGAGACCACCATCAATCCCAGCGAATATGGAGGCAAACCTCCCTTGATGACCGTGCTCCTTCCCCTTCAAGTTCATACTTACCAAGACCACGATCTAGTTCCGGGTTTTATCATTACCCGGGTCCGTGGGATCATTATCCCCCGTACTCCCTACCACTCGACTCACTGTATGTGAGTGAACAGAGGAGTGATGCTTGGAGAAGGGCTAAGCGGTCTGAGAGTCCGCCTACAAGACGGCCATCGGAGAGTCGGAGGCCGACTCTGAATCGGTATCCTTCCTATATCACGAACTATGCTCATGGTGCCGATGGTGGGTCTTTTTGTGCGCATATAGTCTTAAATATTCGTGGTTGATAAGCTATGCTGAACAGACGACTCATTTGTGTATGATGATCATCGATACTCCAAGTATGCTCCTGTCAAGTATGACACATACGACCCTTACCCAACATCTGCCAATCCAATCCGTCAACCCAATCCGTCATATAACGATGATATTCACCGCAACAGATGGAAGTCTGGCACCTGGGCTGAACCCATCGTCCGTACAGGCACTCGAGGTCCTCGACCCGACGTTGATGACTACCCCACACGAGGAGGGTACGACTATGCTCGAGAAAGAGAGCACAATTACAGGCCCCGGGATGATCATTGGGAACGCGACAGCCAAGAATATGATCGAAATGAACCACGTACTGGTGATCGTGATCGTGGCCATACACGATACCATACACGCCGGCATTCTTCAGAGATGGTGTATTCCAACTCTCGAGACAGCTATGGTCTTGCTAGGTCCTCGCCTTCATCATATCGGAATGAAAATCACCATCGTTTCGGTGGAAGGCAGTACCGACTTTCATGGGACGAAGAGGAGGACGACTACCTCGATAACCCATACTCTCGGGAGTACTCTAACTCTACTAGGTACGCAAGAGAGTATCACTGCATCAGAACAAGCAATTTTGAACGAGAAGCTGCTGGAGCCCGAACGGAGCTTTTCAAAGACATCCGAAGTCAGCACGGCAAACTTCGATATTTTGGCCCTCCAAGGACTGGGGAATCCAGCCTCTCTGACGACGATGCTCACCCGGATGACGAACGGCCTCAGGTCGTTTCTTTCGTCCAAGAGAAGGCTCCGACCCGACAGAACTCCCTCAAGATGGCGAGGAAGCGGTCACAATCTCCTGACGACGATGCATGGAAGCAGGGACCAGAGAGCGAGGACCAGAGGCAGAAAGGGGAAGAAGATAAGTGGAGAGAAGAACCTGAAGAGGAGGGTGGGGGCTGGTTAGAGGGGGGTGAAGAGGCAATCCGGCCACAAGAGGCGGAATTCAAGCAAGAGGAGGGAGAGTCACGGTTGAAAGAAGAAGAGGAGGCTCGAAGGAAGCGGCAGGAGGAGGGTGGAAGGGTCACGGTGGCTCGAAGGAAGAAGGGGGATAAATTAAGAGGGGAGATAAACGTCGAGGAGGAGATTCAGAAGACACGGGAGGAGGTTTCTGAGAAGGAGAGGGAATTGCGACTTGAGGAGCAAGAGACTCGAAGAAAGGAGGGGGAAATACGATCTAAGGAACAGGAAGCTCGAAGGAAGGAGGAATTGCAAGTAGAGGAGAAGCAAACTCAGCGCCGCGAAAGCGAGATTGCTATTCGTCGTAGCCAACAGCAAGCTGATTTCCGCAAGCGTGAAGAAGAGATTCGCCGCCGCCACAGAGGCGAGGCATACAATCTAAATGCCCCCTGGGCGCCATCTTCCTACAAATCCACCTCATCGTTTGATGGGAGGAGCTATCAGAAGTATGATGAGGTTCGGTATGCAGCAGATGAAGCGAAAAGGGAGGAGGAGATCAAGCAGGAAGTGGCACGAAGAGAGCTGGAGGCTAAGGAGGAAGTGGCACGAAGAGAGGGAGAGGCTAAGCAGGAAGCGGAACGAAGAGAGGAGGAGACTAAGAGGAAAGAAGAAGACGATTCGGACCTATGGGCTGCAATGCTGCTCCAGGAAGAGTTGATGGCAGAGGACAGAGAAGAGGAAGAAAGGCGTGTGAAAGATGCCGAACGACGAGAAACTGAGAGAAGGAAGAAGCTGGAATGTGCGCGGGAGGAGGAATCAAGACCCGGAAAGCGCGATTCATTGATCGCATAGGAGCTGCATTGCAAGATAAATCGCAATACAGGCAGATTCTCGCTTTGAAAGGTTCTATAGCACAGGAGCTACTAGATGTTCTTCAGGCAGTTAGTCCTTCCCCTGGCCGGCAAACCATCCGTTTACTAAGTGCAAGATTTTCAGATTCTTGATTCTCCCACTCCTGTGGAAACTATCTTCCGCCGCAACCTTGTTGTCGCTATGCAAAGGTTGGCCAAAGCAGCATCAGTATATCCCCGATCATACAAGTTGTCCAACGTCGCACTTGAAGGAACGGAACCCATAGCTGCTGGGAGCTATGGTGATGTCTATAAGGGGACATATTCCGAGAGAACTGTATGCCTGAAGATGATCAGGCTGTACAAGACGACCTCAGGTGATCAAGTGGTGAAGGTAATACTTCCCTGCAAGGCTTGAAATCTATTTCTTATCCTACATCCCGTTAACACTTTTCTGGGGCAGAAACTTGCACAAGAAGGGATTTTGTGGGCTCAACTCTCGCACCCGAACGTCCTCCCATTTTATGGGTTCAGCCAACATCTCTCCCGTCCCTGTTTTGTCTCTCCTTGGATGCAAAACGGTGACATCAATGAATACCTCAAGAATCATCCTATGTGCGATAGATATCTGATGGCATGAATCCCTCACTTGCTCGTAATTTCTGGTATCTCATACATTCTTTAGATATCTGACGTGACCGAAGGACTTGAATACTTACATTTCTATGGAATTATTCGTGGGGACCTGAAAGGGGTTGGTAATTTGAATCATTGTATATGAACATCACTCACTACTATTATTAGCCCAATATTCTGGTTGACCTTACTGGCAGGGCGCGGCTAGCTGACTTCGGGATTTCCTCAGTCTCTGATACCAGTATACTGCACCTAACCTCTAAATCGACGGTAGCATCGAAAGGAGGATCCGTAAGATGGCAAGCTCCCGAATTGTTCGACCTTGATGACGATCAGGAGATACACAATACCGTGTTGAGCGATATCTATTCTTGGAGTTGTGTATGTTACGAGGTAGTGTCTGTTCCTACGCCCCGTATCAACGCATTGCTGAGAATCAAAAGGTGTTTACGGGGGAGCTCCCTTTTTACGAGATTGGGAGGAATCACACCGTCATGTACAAAGTTAAGCACGGTGGCCTACGCCCTACTCAACCCCCAGAGGGCGCGCCTGCTTGGGCAGAACTGAATCTCACTGAAGACTTCTGGAAGTTGATGTCAACATGCTGGCTGGAGCAACCCGGCGAGCGTCCTTCGATTGCCGAATTGAAGAGGGCATTGCTCATATACACAACGGTAGATCCTCGACCCGTTGATGAGACGACTATGCCGCGAGAGGGATTAACAGACAATCTCAAGCTATCGTCGACGTTCTCGTTAGACACTCTTGAACAAGCCTTACTCGAATGACTGGTGATTTCGTATTCCGTGGGCACTAGGATGTTCATCATGGATAGTAGTTTACAAGTAATCTATACCCAACAAATGTCAGATTTTTTTGGTGCTTTGCTTTGCTTTGAGCGATCGGTTCTTGCTCATTGGTCATGGTGGTGGTGGTCATGACGCAGGTCGGAATCCGTAGTAAGAGGATTCTGAGGTGCATCGCATGAAAGCATAAGTTAAAGTGGGGAATTCTACATGAGAAATGGGTATGGACTTCTATGTGAGATCATATGCATATCCGTGTGAACAATGCATTGGGAATAGGGGCAAAATAGTTTATATCACGAGAAGGCATGCAGGTAGAAGGCTCTCTAAGAGCGACATATCTCATGTAGAAACCCATCAGCTGGCTGACCTCGGGCTGGTTGCGACGTTGGCTTTTCTCCTAGTGAATTGAATACCGAACCACCTCGTGGCGAGTTCGACAGACTCCCAAATCACGGACATCTTCCAGACACCCGCGTAGAGCAGTGTTACCAGTCCGATAGCAGCCGCGCCGAGCAGCACCCATGGCCAGAAGCCGTCATTGAACATGAGGAAAGACATGTAGATGAGAGTCGCAATGAAAAATAGGGTTCCGAGGAGTTGTAGGCGTTCGCAATATCGAATGTATCGATAGAAGTCTTTTGCTCGGAGGCTTTCCAGAGGATCTCCGAGATCTGAATCGAAGTGTTGATTGCCGGATTCTCCTCGTTCCAAGTCACCATCTTGTGGCATGGCGGTACGCCTGATGCATAATGCACCGGCTCGAATCCCAACGATAATGACGCCAAGGTGAAGGCCTATTGAAGCCATACCTAGCGCAACGCCAATTTCGAAGGAAGAGCGCACAAGAGCGAGAGGAGATAGTGGAGGCATGTCGACCAGAGCCCTGGCAAAGGACAGAAAGCCGACCACGAGGCTGGCTGTGAAGGTTGACTGTCAAAAGAAATGAATTGGTGTCACGTCGTCCAAGGATAGAAGATGCGATGACATACGATGGCGACATAACAGGCGAATTGACCTGCAAGGCTTTTGAACTGCGAACGCTTTGCATCTTCCTTAGCGGAAGAGCCATTGTTGGTCGAGATTGGAGGAGTCGCTGCCGGGAATGGGATGGATGCAGAGCTGCTGGGAGATACAACGGTCTTGTCATTGTAGATTGGTAATGTTGGCACAGTAGAGGTAAGGCTGGCAGTAGTTGACATTTGCCGGGGGTGGTTTTGTTGAGCGAAGCATTAAAGCATCCCTAGCCTTCTTAAATCAGATTGGATTGCCTCCCATGCTAATCTAGTAAGCTCGTTCGTGTTCTGCAGTTGCCGTACTTGACGATTACGACACCGCTGTGCTAACGATCGAATATCGTGGCTGCTTCGAGTCAGGGGCGGGACACGAGTTATAAACGTGCATGTCCTCTTGGTGTGCTGTCTCATCTATGATACAAGAAGTAAATGACACTAGTGAGTCTTGAAGATTCTAGACAGATAGATAGGGTTCAGCTCTATTGCCACAGAAGTTCGAGAAGATCGGTATGGGCGTCACGATGTAAATGAAAGGACACGCACCCGAAATGTGCATGTTTAGGGCGTATGTTGTGATGGCTCGGTGACCAATATTTTAAGATTGAGGTCTGATGACCTCAAAAGCTTTGAGGCGTCAATTGGCGGGCTCATTTCATTTTGTGGGGAAACCCTAAGCTGAACATAACGGGGATAGGATCGTTCACAATTTCCAAATAACATAGCTATGCCGGTTGGCATAGAAGCCGTTGCTGGTATGTGGTTGGGATTCCCGGTACAAGTATGTGCGTCGTTCATTTACCTGAGTAAATTGTGAGAGGGCGAAATATTTGGAACAGTTTGGATCTCCAGAATCAGAGGCGTGCTCCTTCGATACATGCGCACTCCTGCAGATTTCCGGGGTGATACACGCAATATAATGCGTTCTCTGGTCCATTGACGTCGGTTGAAAGCTTAAACTCAGCCAAAGGACAACGTCGAGGAAGAAGTGTCAAGGAGGACACGGGGCGCTCCTCAAGCGCTTGTCCATGTTGGAGTTTGGCAACCAAAGGATTGCCAAACAAACCACAGCCCGGTCGAAATTTCGGCCCATCCCTCCGCGACCTTGCAAGCCAGTGCCAGTGCTAGCAATCCCCAATGTCGATGTCAACATCCCTGCTTCGCCCAATCTCGAGGGCTATGCCTCTCCACCCTACTAGGAGGCTAGCCCGTCATGCCTCCACCAAGCATGTACACAGGCTTCCTGGCACAGAAGAGGAGCCAGCAGACTTCCGACCACCGTGGTTCTACGCAATGGCAAGAAGTCTGACATGGACTCTAATCCCAGGTGCAGGCCTTTACGGAGTATTCTTCTATGACTTTGGAGACCATGACCACGTTTTCCGCCCTGCTCGCGTTTGGCTAGACGCGAGGAAGAAGGAATTCTTCGAACTTTCGCCAGAGGAACAGAAATTGCTGGAACAGCAGAAAACACCAACAACAGCTTCACAGGAGGCTGACTCATAGAACGGGGTAGAATGCTGTCTGGGCCTGGGCGTCTTTGTGGCGCCCGATGAGTTAGGACTATCTACAACGACCAACCGTTCGACTTCAGGATCTCCTGGCTCCACCGACCCGACAAATACTCGAACGCGTTCCCCGCCAATCGCTGCGCAAAACATATAGAATCCACGCGTTTCAAACGCACCCGCCACTCACACCATACCATCCCGTAATCAATAATATCCTTCCTGCACCAACGGCCGTTTCATGTAAGGGATGCCGCCTTGCAATTCGCCCACGGCTCTTCGCTGCTTCCCGCCTCCAAGTGGCAATTCGTCGCGCTTTTCCTCCCACGTACACAGCACATCTTCCAATGGAAGCTGAATACCCCTCATTGCTCGCCCCAGATGAAGGTACCGCAGCGGAGAAGCCTGGCTTAGCGGCAACAGCATTCAATTTGTCGTGGTCAACGCAGCCAACGTTTCGTAGACGTTTGTGTTTGCCCTCTTTGGCATCGATCGCGATAAGTAGAATGGGGAATAGAATCTTGTGTTCTTGAATACAGTATCTGTTTGAAAATATATTTTTTCTGAGGTCATTTACGCGAGCTATTGAGTTTTCAGTTGCGCTACCGCCGCAAAACTTAAGACTTGATGCGTCGTGTTTGTAATCCCTCGAGAAGCTTTCAAATGCGTCCAATGTCATTAGGCCCATCCGCTTGCTCAGTTTCCCATTTTCCCGTTAGCACTGTACCCAACGCGTTTTCACCTGTTTTCAGCAGAATCGGTAAATGGGCGCGTGATTACCGAGAACACAGGAAGGTGACGTTTGTGACGGTTGTCACGCAGCACCTCCTTGCCTCCACACATTCAAGTTCTTGTCCTGGCATTGCAATGGCCTCACCTCCAAAACCTTGGGAACGAAATGGCGCAGCAGCATCTGCAGCCATGCCTGTATCCTCACCAGCACCGGTAGCGACATCCAGTAGTGCTGTCCCAACAACGGCAGCTTCGTCATCGGCACCGCCAGCGGTACCAGATAGACCTGCTGCTCTGTCACAATCAAACCCATTATCTTCTGGATATGGAGCCTCGCCTTACTCGAGAGTAGGCACATCCTATGGAGGATACGGAAGCACAGGGACTTATGGAGGATTTGGAGGAGGAATGTATGGAGGAATCGGATCTTATGGTGGGATGGGAAGTATGGGGTATGGTGGTTACGGCGGGATGGGGAGTATGGGGTATGGCGGATATGGGGGTATGGGATATGGTGGTATGGGTTACGGAGGGATGGGATATGGAGGAGGGATGTATGGTCCCAATGGCATGCCGATGGACCCCAATAACCCATCACTCACACAAACACTAGAGGCTACGACGCAGAGCACATTCGCCCTCCTGCACTCAATTGTGCAAACATTCACGGGCATGGCACAAATGCTCGAGAGCACCTTCATGGCAACACATTCCAGCTTCTTCGCTATGGTTGGCGTAGCAGATCAATTTTCACAACTACGGAACGCGTTGGGTAGCGTTCTTGGGCTCTTTGGGCTACTACGATGGCTCAAGGAGACAATCACTGGTCGACCAGCTATGACTCACGAATTCAGGGACTTCGTGAATGGTCGGCCTGTACAAGGTCCCGCTAGGGGACCACCTGGACCTAAGCCGTCCAAGAAGCCTATCATCATGTTCCTTCTCGCCATTTTCGGTATTCCGTTCGCGATGACTAAACTCATCCGCGTGCTACAAGCTCGAGCTCGAGAACAAGCTGCTGCTCAGGGTTTGCTCCCCAGTGGACAACTACCGCCACTTGATCCCTCAACGCTCACTTTTGCTCGGGCGTTGTATCAGTTTGATGCTTCCAACCAGAGCGAGCTGGCACTGAAGGAGAATGAGATTGTGGCGATTATGGGCAAGCTTGACCCCAGGACAGGGATGGAAGTTGATCCGAGGATAGAAGTGGAGACAGAATGGTGGAAAGGAAGGACAAGGGACGGAAGGGAAGGTTGGTTCCCAAGGAAGTTTGTTGATATTCTCGAAAGGAGAAAACCCGCTGAAGCACCCAAAAAGGCGAACTAGTTGTTCACTCACCTACATCGTTCTGTTATCTATGTACCGTTCACTACCACTCATATCAGGATTCCCCTCTCCGTCCTTCATTTATCATTATTCGGAATCCTGTAAAGAGCTTGCTTCGATTGTGCGGTCTCTGGCCGCCATATTCTGGTTAAATTACTCTTCTAGCCTTGTTTACTATAGTACACCGCCATGTATTGTACCCAATCTGTTCTAACCATCAGGATTTTAGTGCCCAGTCACTTCTCTATCGCCGCAAAAGTCTTGACGTCCAGGAAGTCCATATGGTGGCTGAGGTCCTGAGGGTGCCCCATTTAGCCCAATTTCACGTGACGCCTTTTCAACTCAACGTGATTCACAATGAACGCGCGAACCACTGGCACGTTGAAGAAGCGCGACCACCACCGAATTCGTCCAGGACGACCGATCCGCAGGCTATCTAGCTGCTTTAACACAGGACATCGTCCTTACGCCGGGAATTCACAAGAACATACCTCCTGGACTTCGAGAAGATGAGCTTTACGGCTCTTGCCACATCATCAACCACTGGTACATCGTCGTCAAAGGTCAAGCGACAGGACAGCTACACTGGTAGCATATTCCTCACACCGACGAAGAAGAGGCGAATTGATACCCAGAATAACGATCTGGCATACAATGCCTCCGTTTCACAAGCTGGTCCATCAAATCCAACCCGGCCCACAAAGGAGCCAACCTATCAGTCACAAAGGGCAGGTCCACTGGCAGCGCCCAAAGTCGATAACCATGCAGAGGTCATAGATCTCACAGAAGATCCTGCTTCTGTACCCGTTCCAAGCTACAATGTAGCCGATATCTTCAACTGGACATTCACACCCGAGTCGATTGCCACCTGCTGGATAAAGGATGTTATGGAGCTGACGGCGGCTGGCCAACGTGAGTTTCTACTACAGTGGTGACTGTATGCGCATGATCATGACTCATTGTGACGAAAGATGACTTTTGGTGGATCGGGAAGAATAAGAGGGTGCCGTGTAGGCTTGTACGGATATGTGGCTTCGTCGTGGGTGTGAAGGTTGACGAGAAGCAGATAAAGTATACTGGTGAGCGCCTCCCTGATGAAAGTTGACAGTTGGGCTCATGTATGCGCCTTAACTTTACAGTTGACGATGGGACAGCAGTCATTGAGTGTTATCATACGATACCCAAGAAACCTCAGCCGAAGAATATGGATGGGGTTACGCATGCCTCGGCATTCATGTCGGAACTTCCAAAACCGATTGCCTACGTTGGTGGCATGCTGAGGGTTGTCGGCAAACCTTTCGAGTTCTATCGGGAGGAGAGGAAGATTCTCAAGGTTACACGAGACACTGGTTGTATCGGTATGTGATTCCCCTCGTTGCCTCGACTTCGTTTCTGATCTCGGGTGCAGAAAAATGTGACTTCAACGACGAGCCTAAGCACTGGGCTGATGTCAGACATCTTCATAGGTCGCATTATGATCTAGATCGACCGTTCGAGATACCGAAGTCTGTGACGCCACCTGCCAACAACATTGGCGCTTCACTCTCGAAGGCGAGCCCATGGAAAGGTGTTCTTCCCCAAACGCCTTCAACCATGGCCCGGGATACGCATATAGAGACACCTGCCACTGAGATGGGTACTCCCTGTACTGTGCATCTCAGCCCAGAGAAATCTAAAGTACGTTGCTACCTGAGGTTGTCGACCCTGAATAGGCCAACCTGACTGTTCTTGCGTAGTCTCCTCAAAAACTACGACATCCATCAAAGCTGACCTCTCGAAACTTGACAGTCAACACTTTCAGATATTATGTCAAGCACCACATGATCAATGCTCCTCAACCGGTCGAACCGATCGACTTGACGGAAACTGATACTGAGGATGAAGACTCGGCAGTTCTCGCAACCCCAACGCGCAGGGGTTCGAGATTTATCTCCTCCGTGCAGGAGACACCACGACCTAGCGCATATAGTCACACTATCGACAATGGGAAGACCCCGCGGCCTCGAATAAAGGCACTTTCTTTCGTCAATGTCGCTCCTGGAGCTTCGACGTCACGCCAGTTGTCCAAACCCCAAGCAGCACCGACTTCCGATCAGATGGGTTTCACTTTATCCTATCTACGACGCGTACCAGTTCTTGCTGAGCTGGCTCGAAGAGTGGTGAGGGCAGAGGGAAAGAGGCGCGCCAAAGCAGAGTATGAAGCAGAGAAGAAAAAGCGAGAATCTCAATCAGCTTCAACCTCGAGGGCGAGCAGCTCTTCCAAACCAGTCTCCTCTAGTAGCTCGTCGTGGAGGACGAAGTATCTTGATGACGGCCAGACGGGGAAGAGAATGAAGAGGCTCTTCCAGCAAGTTCTCATAAACCTAATGCAAGAGGGGAGCATCATCCTCTGGGATGGCCCTACTCGACCTATACTGCCATCTGGCTTGACGGAGCCAAACGAGAGCAGGATGTGGAAGGCCGACTCGTCGACCGCCACTGCGGATACTTCCGTTTTCTCTACTATCTCTTCGGCCTCACAATTGGTCGAAGAGGACATCGAAATGTCTGACCCAGACGATAACGAGGAAGCTTACGTTCCTCTCACCACCTCTTTCCTCGCTACTTTTGTTGAATCCGCCATTGGTGCATTGACCAAACGGGAGGATGAAATGAAGAGGCAGGGAAAGTTGACTGGAGGAGCGACGAAGGAGCATATATTGAGTAGGTTGAAGAAGGATGATAGGTGGATTTCTCTTGGAGAGTGGCAGGTGGTGGAGGCGCTTGCATTGTTGAAGGAGGAAGGGAGAGCGTGGTGTGTTGATCCGAAGAGGGGGAAGTGGGAGTTAGCGGTATGATTAGCGGTATGCATGGACCATTTCTGCTCAGCTAAATGGCAATTTTTCTTCTTTCGAGAAGAGGACGGGGTATTCAGATGGATTAAGGATACGCGTGTAAATACATGAAATCCAGGGTTAGAATACGGGACAGGTTACAAATCATGTACTATAATATGCGAAGCGGTCCGTATAGGTAGTTGTCCAACGTGGAAGGGCTATAAGGAAATGTCGAAAGTGAGTGGATCAAGGAAGCACCAGTGCTTCTCATCTTGCTTAAGAAGGCTCTAGGAGTGTCCAGTCGCTCCGGGGACTGCTGTCGTTGTCTCTGGGGGTGCATCCTTGGTAGGTTGCCTTTCGATCCATGCCATGAACCGTGATTTAAGGAATTTCTTCTCAAGCCAGGCAAAATCTTCGAGAAGGAGACTGTCCTTCCTGTAGCCGGTACAAAACAATATAGCGAGGAGAATCGCGCACCAACCCAACAAGGCAACAGGCCAGGCATAGTCCTCAAAAATGATGAATGCATGAATGCTGACTGTGACGATGAAGAGTAGGGTTGCGAAGAGTTGGAGTTGATCGCATAGAGCTAGGTAGAAGCGGAGGTTTGTGCGGTCTGGAGCTTTGTGCTTCCGGGACTCGGGATCGATAGCCTGTAAAGATGCCAGAGATGCACCGCGACCAGCGACGATGATCACCAACAAATGGAGGGACATTGACAGAAAGGAAAACAGAGTACCGATGTAGAAGATTGGTGGCCGCGGTCCCTCACTCCCGAGTATGTCATTGACAAGGGAGAGGAATGCTACAATGACAGCGGCAGCGAAGGTCGACTATCAGGGGTAACATGGTCAGAAGTCGATGCAGAAAATTCGAGAGGTAGACGCTTACAATTACGACAGGCATATTGAATTGCGAGCTTAGGCGGGACCACTCGTCAGCGGATAAGGTATCCGACTGAGGCTGGGAAGGGTCGCAAGCAGGCTCCTTAGATAGGGTAACTTCACTGCCTGTCAATTGGGAGGCGCTCGTCGAGACCGAGCTCGGTGGCCTGGGCGGCAGTGAGGTGAGTGGAGGGAGGAGACCATCGGCAGGGGATGCGCTCATCACAGCAGCGCTGAAAGCTGTAGAGCTCATTATGTCGGATGGTGCGGTGGTTTTAGAACGAGTGTCAGTTGTCAGCTAGGTGTAGTTAGAAATTGAGGAGGAAGAAAGAAAGGGTTGAGAGATGGTTGGAAACTGGGTCCCATTAAATAAAGACATTCTGTCGAGCGACACGTTGCGTGACGAGAATACGCAGCTGCTCTTGCGTTGAGCTTAGGGCGCTAAGGATCACCTAGTATTCGGAATGACGCTGAGAACCAAGCCTTGTGGCTCGGGAAAAGGACCTAACTTGGGACGAAAGAAAACACGATTTCCCATCTGCTTTGCAAATGGGCCTTGAGGTATTCGTCCTTAGATAGTCCTGATTGCTCCAACCATACGGATTGGAGGCACTGGCTCACTGCATTATGTTTTGATTATGTTCGGACTGTTTCCAGCAGCGGGAGGGCACGAGCGTCTGCTAGCTCCAACAGGGATATAGCGCCTAAAGAAGCTTTGTTCAACGTGGTGACAGGACTCGAAATAAAGTTCAGTGAAATTGATTGTCCCAATCAAGGTCAACACGAGTTGTTGCGTGGGACAATGCGGGCTCAGCGGAGGCTGTTGACGGCACCTAGGAGATGCGGGCCCTGTGAAGAGGCATAAAGCTGTGGATTCTAGTTGTTTGAAGAGAACATTTCAATACGGTAATTCCGTAAATGAAGGGACACTGCACAACGAGGTTGAGTAAATGACTCAAAGATGCTGCAGCCAGCAGCCTGGGGGCTGACACGCACTCTGTACTACTTTCGGACGCTCCTCTCTAAGGAATCGACGTTGTTCAATCTCGATAGCACCCCGAACACGACCTTGATCCCCTGCTCAACACTTTCCCTATCCTGCTCAACCACCCTCCGCCTGATCGAAGTCAATTTGTCAGGATGCCACCGCAGCATTGATGCTCGTATTCGATCCTTCCGGCTCACAGGTCGATTTCGTACCGACAGGTCGGCCAGCAAGAAAGCCTCAACAGAGACCGATGTGATAGAGAAGAGGTTAACCTCCGGTCTGGGTTCATTGCTCTTCCTGTCCTCCTTGGTCATCGTTATTCTGATCACGGGGTATTTCTGGTTGGTGACGGGCTGTGGGGGTGATATCGGCCAGGGTATATCCGCGAACTGCAAATCCTGGGTATCTTCCTCGCCGTGCCGTGGTTTATGCGACAGCAGCTCCTTCCAGTGAGCCTCGTATTCTTCCCAGCGCTTCACGAGTGCTTCTTCTTGATCCCTTAGCTCTACCTCCGCCTTGACCTTCCTCGTCCTTTCCCAGTCCCTCTTGCCATTCTCATCTCTAAGTACACCTCCAGAACGCACCCAAGACTCTTCACCTCTCCGAGCTTCCGCCTCCTCAAGCTTGAGCCTTTCCATGCGTGCCTCAAGCTCTTTCTCTTGTCGTGAAGCCCATTGAGATTCGGCTTCTTCCGTAGCTTTCAGCTCCTCCTCTTCCTCCTGAGCTTTGCGTTCCTCCTTCAGCTGCTTGAGCTTCTGCCTTCTCTCTATGAGTCGATCATAAGCTGAGCGCTGGCCTTCGGGAGGAAAGATAATGTATCCGAGGCCGGCTGAAGGTGGCTTGGTGATCGTGTTAAGCTCCGAGTCTTTCTCTTTCGAGAACATTGGCTGTGCAGCCGTGGCTTGCTGTATAAGTATCATGGATATGGGTCCCAAAGCTTGAGTTCTGCCCCCGAAGGGCGTAAGTTAGTGATCTACTGGTCAAAGAGCGTTGCCATTATGTTTGCAAGCGACCGAGTTGAACCGTGGGCACGAGTTGATGGCGGCGTTTAGGGCAGGCTCGACCGTGTCAGGCGGCATCAAAGTTATACAAAGAATCGTGTTAGAGTCTTTGGCATTTGTGAGCAAAAATTCGGTCAAGCATACAAAATTGACGCAGGAAATACATGTACAGATACTTGTAGCAAGCTAATTTTCCCCCCCTCCAACCGTGGTCCTTTACGAGACAGTGACCCTCTTGTGTTCTGCCTCCGGAGTGCTCTTCGGGAAGGTCACGGTCAGAATTCCGTTATCCATCCGCGCGTTAATGGCATCATCCTGAGAGAGTTAAGGAGTTGGTTATACGTCAGAGTAGATAAGTTGTATGAGTACCTTGACACCCTGAGGCAGTTGCAACGTTCTGGAGAACTTCCCGTATCTCCTCTCTCGGACGGCATAACCACTCTCCTCGTGGTCACTGGAAATTTTGGTGTCCGCGCTCACGGTCAGGCGGCCGTTGTAGACGTCGATATCGATGTCTTCCTTCTTCACTCCAGGAAGCTCGAAGGTAGCCGTAACTGTATTGCTGTCCCGGTTCTCGTGGAGATCCATTCTACGACAAATTTATGTGTTAGATAGGATTCTGGGTTATGCAGATCAATTCAACGAGACTTACGAGGGACGGAAAGCTCGAGCGACAGCATTCTCGTTGCGGTTACCTCGAAACTCAAGTCGCGGGCGTCTGTGGCCTGAGCCTTCCGTGAGGAAGCTGTCGTCGAAGAAGCGGTCAAAATCGTTGGTGGGATCGTAGTACCAGAGGCTAGACATGTTTTCGGTTCTGATAGCTGTGATTTGGAGATGGCGAATGGGTGATAAATACGCCTTCCTTTATATCTTGAAGCGTGGAAGCCACTAGTCTCAGGTTTGCGTCACATTTACTTCACTGGATGGGTAATGGAGAAATCTCCATTGTCCGCCGGGGGCTTGGGTGATTTCTGGAACATCTGAGTCCCTTTTTTAGCCGGCCGCTGTATTGAATATTCAACGCGACGTGAGGGTCATGTGACCATAGAGGAGTGCTGGTGGCGCATTATTTGGTCATCATGACTTCAACCCTAATCTTAGATTTTTGAGTTATTCCCAAAGGAGGCCCTGTGGTATTTTTCAGCACAGAAAATATAGAATACAAGAGCTCTTGAATTTGAAAGAGGCCCGCAAATATAGCGCCCCAGCCTCTTCAGCTGCTTACGTGAGCCAACTAAGCGCTAAAGGCGGTACAGCCACTATGTAGGTCAGACCGCCTTTTGAGTCTTCACCATCACCATCGTTCAAACGAAGAACTCTCCAGTGTGGTTAACGAATGAGGCTACTGGGCTTGTGCACAAACCACTTGGTTTCCTGTCCGAGAACGCGCCAGCGCCCAATGACGTGGAACTAGAAAGGCTCTTGGCCTCGAGATAAATCAAGACGTGCTCTCATCCTATGAGCGATCAAGGGGGCACTCTCAGGATGTTCGGGCCAGCCCGACATCACAATGAGCAAAGGGACAGATAGACAATGTGCAATCCCGTTACGCATCGCCCTCTATTCTTGGTTTGAGTTCCACTCATCTTCCGAACAAAGGTGCCTCACAAGTGACCCCAGCGCGTGTTGGCATCACTCGATGCACACCGTTGAAAGAATCACCGTGTCACCGCCGAAGTCATCACGCCAAATGGACGTATCATATTATGCTGCATCGAGTATATGTATATATGAGCCACTATCTTTCTGATGATTGTCTGATGACAGTCATACTAAAAGGCTCGCTTTCGTGAAGAGTGTCCCCGGTACACCCGCTTCCGGGCCTTACCTCGGCGATGGATCCCATCATAGCTGGAGCTCTTCAGGACCTTGCAGAAGGAAGCCTATCCACGAACGTCTCCCTATCTATCATGGGTACGGTCTTCTACGGTATGTGTCTGTTGTTCACGAGTGGCCAATGAGGCGAAAATCGATTTGTACTGATTTTTACTGGATGGCAGGAATTTCTGTTCCAATTTTTGGACGCGCAATATACATCTATGCGTATGTACTGCCTAGAGACTGTCGGGTCTTGCCTCGAGCTGAAATATCTCTGTATAGTGAACGTCGGGTAGCAAGCAAGGCTTCTAAAGTCGGTCTCGTCGCGACGATCCTATGTTTTTCTCTCTTTACTGTTGTATCTGTCGCCAACTTTTCGCCCGTTATCTGGAACGTCAAGCGTATTCTCGACCTGACTGGTCACGATCTTGATACTGCAATAGACATGAATCATCACAAGACATTTATAGACGTGATAATATTGGACTGGGCGGACGACATAATGGTACGTTAGTTCAATATACAACTCCTGCCAATCTCGCTGAATTTGATTACAAGTACTGTATAAGCGACATACTCGTGGTCTGGAGAGCATCAGTTCTGTTGCCGAGACAAAAATGGATCGTAGCCATCCTGATCGTCCTTTGGCTGGGCAATCTCGGTAGGAGTTGAGTATGTGCGATTTTCGGTCGTGGTTCTTACGCTATAGGTTCTCCAGCCATTGCTGCCGCCACTGATATACTCAATTCTGATTTCTCGTCGTGGTTGAGCACAAATGAATATTCCCCCGAGGCGATGCTCTGGTATCATCTTTCGGCTGCTGGTACGGGGCTATCGCTTGGGCTCAACATTCTCACAACCATTCTTATCGGGATTCGAATGTGGTTCGTACCCCATAAGCCTCATCTGCATCGAAAATGCCTGTCTAATCATCTTGCTAGGGTTCATCGTCGTCTCCTCGTTGCTTCCGGAATGCGACTTTCAGAGTCACATACCAAAGGCCCCTTGATCCTCGTCTGGCTAGTAGAAGCAGGACTAGCCTTTTCTCTCCTTCAGGTAAAGTACCGTGTTCAAGAACTCCAGCACAAAACGCTCACCCCACCACTTTCATAGCTTATCAACTTCCTCCTTCAGGAAGGAATTGCTCGCTCGAGTAACGCCGATATAATTGGTAACCTTGACTGCGCAGCGTGGTTCTTCAGCTGTTTGTTCGATTTTGTTACCGTAAGTCAAAGTCGGTTTGCCACGGAATTTTGCCTGATTTATTTGATTAGGCAATCTATCCAGCAGTAATTATTATCATGGTCGACATGCACAAATCAATGATTCAAGCAGTCGAAGAAGCTTCTACAATGGGAAATACGTTCGAGTCCAGAGATGAGCAAACTTGACTATTCTCCGTCTCATGGGCCCTACGTGGCCGATATGTTGTTTTCTTGCAAGTGTATGAAGACACGAGAATCGGCACCTTGCCTTTAGAGTTTCTAAGCATGATAGCCATATGTGGTCATCCGTCTCAAGTGTGGGCCCACATGTGTATACATGGAGAGGTCCCGTTTGTTCGCCGAGGTGCCATTCACCACTGGTCGTAAGCCCGTGGTATCACTACGCTTCTGGAAGATGCCCTTCCTGGTGCGTTCGACAACGCGACGCGTCGGTCATGTGACGGGAGAAAATTGCAAGTGGCGCATTGTTTGGCAACTGTAAACTCAACCACTGAGGCTCGAAAATGCCAGTTACGAGGTTAAACCGAGGATAAAAATCAAATCTCGGGAAGAGGGCCTGGGGCTCTGCCAGTGTGTCCTCAACCTTCAACGCTCAAGATTACGTGAGGCAATTTTGAGTGTTTAGTATGTACAGCCACTCGACCTGACTTTGAATCTTCACCATGATGACCAGCGTTCATCGAGGAACTCCAGTGTTGTCAGCGAGGCCCAGCGATGCAATCTCCAGCTCGAATTCAGCTGATGCACGACAATCCCTGTTCTGAACGGGTGGTAAAGTGGCGGGCCGGCTCGACAATGCCAAGTGATTCGACATCTGTACATCTTTCTCGGCATATCATTGACATGGGAGATAGAGGCGCGCCATATTCTTTACCCACGAAACCAACTCGAAACATAGTCTCATGTCTACGAGGCATCAAGGAGACGTTATTCGATACTTCAACACGTCTCTCACACCAGCTCAATATGGCCGAAGTCACAGAAACTACGCTCTCAGTACCCTTCAAACCTTTGGTCGACTTTCGCTTGCATTTCAAATAGCTGTACCTCTCAGATGACCTCAGCGTGCGTTGATCGAATCTCGATGCCCACACGCCATTGAAGAAATCACTGCCGTCATATCTTCATCAAAGCATCGCGTCCGATGGACAGCACACCGAGTATAAGTAGAGCCACCACCGTACTTACGCCGAGCGCCCAATGTTGAATCCACAAAAAAACCAGCGTTCTTCAACAGCCTCATAGCGTTCAGGCACTGTCACTCCTATGGAGACCGCCTTGGCTGGAATTCTTCGGGACCTAGCAGTGGGAAGTATCTCCATCAACTTCTGCTTAGCTATTTTGGGAACGCTCTTCTACGGTGAATATCATGCCCATGCCTTCAAGGAGGCTCGAACCTTATATGTGTTGTTTCACTGTCCGACAGGAATTTCTCTCCCAATATTTGGACGTGCAGCCTATATTTACACGTGCGTGGCATGTCGTTTGCTCTCAATTTTGTTTTGACTCAGTGTCTGTATAGGAATCGAAGAAACAAGGGAAATGCAGCCAGGTTGACCATAGTGGCGACCATTTTATGCTTTTCCCTTTTCACTATCGTATCAGTCGCCAATTTCTTCCCTCTCGTCTGGGATCTAAGACAAATTGTCGAGTATACTACGAAAACGCCAGCTTCTGCCTCGGATTCAAGCGATAAGAAGACATTCATCGATCTAATGTTGATTGATTGGGCAGAGGACACCATGGTGAGTCGCTTGAGGTCGGGTCAGTAGCTTCTATTTCTGATATTCATTCAAAGCACTGTGTAAGCGATATTCTTGTAGTCTGGCGGGCCTCAATCTTGCTACCCCGAAAAA
This sequence comes from Clitopilus hobsonii, assembly GCA_015708445.2. Lineage (NCBI taxonomy): Eukaryota > Fungi > Basidiomycota > Agaricomycetes > Agaricales > Entolomataceae > Clitopilus > Clitopilus hobsonii. The sequence continues at coordinate 1,659,439 of CP067997.1, read as the reverse complement.
GATGGGTCACTGGTTTCCTGATACTTCTTTGGCTGTGCAATCTCGGTGAATGATCTGTACTCGCAATACTGTCGTATATTCTTACTGACCCTTGAATCGTTATAGCACTCGGAATTTCCATTGAGATCCTGGATGCAAATCTCTCCACCTGGTTGACTCCGAGCGACTATGCAGCCAAGGCAGTTATTTGGTATCGCCTTGGTAATGCCGCTTCTGGACTATCACTCGGACTCAATATTCTTACAACCATTATCATTGGAGCACGAATGTGGTACGTGAGTCTTTCGGGTAAAGTCATGACGCACCTATTTACTTCTGAGTATCAGGATACACCAGCGTCGTATGATCTCCTACGGAATGAGACCGAAGGGGCCGTATTCAAGGGGACCGATGATTCTGGTTTGGTTGGTAGAAGCCGGCCTGGCTTTCTCGCTCCTCCAGGTAGAACCCCAGTCGAGAAACCCACATTCATAGTGCTCATCCAACTGTATCAGGTCATGGACTTCCTTCTTCAGGCAGGAATCACTCGCCCGGTCATGCCTGGCATAATTTTACCCATTGATTATGCATCATGGTTCTTCAGCTGCTTATTCGATCTGGTGACGGTAAGAAGCGTTTCTCGATAGCGAATGGTAGACTGATGCAATTGCTTAGGGCGTTTATCCCGCAGTGGTTATTATCATGGTGGACATGCAGAAATCTCTTATGGACATCGTTGAACAAGACTATACCACCCAAAGTACGACGATATCCTCGGAATAGGCTCGACTGCCGGGTTATTCGACCCTGCAATGCACATAAACCATCGAGGGCAAGACTCGCTTCTGGGTCCGTAGGTAGCGTCATTATTCTCGGAGGATAAATTGGCCTACCGTCGTCCTGATACCGCTCTATCTTCTACCAGTATACCTACCACTGATGAAGAGTGTTTCATCCGCAAAATTTGAATCGAGTGCCATGAGCCTCTCACGCTGGCCCATGCTGGCCAGCGAGATAGATACGCAAATTCTCCTCCTAGAAGACTCAAGGATGTGTGTCTATTATCTAAGCCCTCATTTGGGCTTCCACATACCTTCCGAACAATGATTCCTCTCAGGTGACTCCAGCGCGTCTTGGCATCGATCACTGCCAGTGCCATTCTGTTGAAGGAACCATCGGTATGTCTTCGTTGCCAGAGGATCACAATCGATGGACAGCCAACGAGCACATAAGGCTACATAAAGAGACAGATGACATGAGCCACCATCGTTCTGATGCTGAGCGATGGGCACTCGGTGCCAATTCTACAAAACGCTGGCTCCTGAGGACTCTCGAGCTGTAGCATCGGAGGTGGATGATACCCTGCCAATTCGATGGATCCCACTCTGGCTGAATCACTTGCAGACCTAGCGCTAGGAAGCTTGACCACCAATCTTTCTCTGGCAATCATAGGAGCCTTGTTCTACGGTATCTGTCATTCATTGATGCTCGAAGCAACTGTAGTTGATGGGTTCTGATCTGACCCTCGCTGGCAGGAGTTTCGATTCTGATATTCGGGCGTGCGATATACATTTTCAGGTAAGTCTCGCAGTGATTGGTTCTGGTGTGAGCTAACGCTCTCCGTAGGCAAAGAGGGGTCAAAGGCAAGGCGGTCAAGCTCAACCTGGTGGCGACAATTCTATGCTTTTCTCTATTCACTATTGCATCGGTTTCCAACTTCTCGCCGCTGGTCTGGGACCTCAAACTTATCCTTGATGTCACCACAAACGATATCGATGCTGCGGCAGATTCAAACAATCACAAGACGTTTGTCGATGTGGTTCTGATGCAGTGGGCAGAGGACCTGATGGTGCGTTCGTCCATGTTGACTTTGGAGGTCCACTCAATGGTTAGATACTAGTATTGTGTGAGCGACATTCTTGTGGTCTGGAGGGCATCAGTTCTGCTCCCTGGTAAACTATGGGTGGCGGCTGTATTGATCGCCCTTTGGCTCTGCAATTTCGGTGAGTGACAGCCTGAGCAGTTAGATACAATGGCGTCGAAAGATGATTCTCACGAATTAGTCTAGCGCTCAGTATCGCCTCCAGTATACTGAACTCCAACTTCTCTACGTGGATGAAGACGAATGCATATTCCCCCGACACCCTTCTTTGGTATCACCTAACAGATGCTGGTACAGGGCTATCCCTCGGCCTCAATCTTCTGACAACCATTCTCATCGGAGTTCGTATGTGGTGAGGTCCCATAACGCTCGAATCCGTAAGGCATGTTTTAATCGCCTGAATTAGGTATCACCGCCGCGATCTAGCCTCGTCCGGAATGCGACTGAAAGGGCCAAATTCTGGAGGGCCAATGATACTTGTGTGGTTAGTGGAAGCTGGACTAGCCTTTTCGCTCCTTCAGGTAAAATCCACCATATCGAAGTTCCAAGTTAAATTGTTCACTCTCGGCTTTCTTTAGCTGATTAACTTCCTGCTCCAACAAGGAATCGCCCGTTCAAGTAACGTTGCATTAGTTTCACGCCTTGACTACGCAGCTTGGTTTTTTGGGTGTCTATTCGACCTTGTCACGGTAAGGATTTCTGTCTCTTTATGAACATCTGCCTGACGCGGCGGATCAGGGCGTTTATCCCGCGGTGATAGTTATCATGGTGGATATGCAGAAATCGTTGATGGAAGTACTCGAGGAGGCTTCCTCAGTGAAAGATACCACAACCTATCCAACATCGATCTCAGGCTGACCGCCGTCTCTTGCGGGATTTCCTCACCCTGAGATTCATCATTGCCAACTAACACGGCGGGGGAGTACTGCACTCAGCTTCGGTACCTTCTGTCCTCATCAACTACATCAGGATCTGCCAGTGTGCTTTCCCCTGGCCGGTGGTAGGCTATGGTCTTGACATACGCCCTGGCCTTGGCGTTGATCAAGATTCATGCAATTGTTCACGTACACGATTATCTCGTCACCTCTCAAATCAAAACATCCGATGGACAGATCTTGGGCACACGACCACTCTCAGTTGATCGTATTGCCGTAAACCACGGTGCAGGCGGGTCGGGCCAATGCAGATAGATCAAGGTGACGAAGCCGTAGGATAGTGTTGAGTAACCCAGAAGTTACTATGTACAATACAGTTTACTTATTGAATTCTTCTAACTAATCTACATATATCTCTATTCCTTGATGCTCGGTATATTCATCAACCACTCCCTCCTCCATATCAAGCTTCATCTTCCCAATCATCCGGAACATCAACAGGAGGTGTAGCACTTGACTCGACAACAGGCAAAGCCTGTGGAATCACAGCAGGCGTATGTGGACGTGACTTATTCTCTATCGTCCCTGCTGCCGCTGCCGTAGGAATCGGTGTAGCCCTCAAGCTCGAAGCAGGCGTAACAGCACCCCACGTAGGTCTCTGTGTCGGCGTGCCAACTCTCGCAGGTGAAGCCGCAGGTCCAGGAGATGCACCACCAATCCTCGTAGCTAGACTTCCTCCCACTCCTACTCCTGATACAGGTGAAGCTCTCCAAGCAGGTGAAGCTGAAGTACTCCGTAGATCAGCTAGCTTTCCTAGACTTGGTCCGGAAGTTGAAGCGATATGAGCTGATAGTGTTGGATGGGGTATACGAGTATCTGAACGACGGATGATGCGAACGCTTCTGTGGGGATCTTGGTCTAGAATTTGAGTGTCTAGTCGGTAGAGCATGGCGAGCTGTATTGTCCACAATTAGTATCACTTTCTTCTTAAACAGAGAGATAGAACCGATGAAGTAAAATGAAATGAGGAGAGAAACTCACATCATTAACAAACTTCCTCCTCTCAACCGGCATATTCGGTAATATCTGCGCAGGCTTCTTCACTCCCCCTCCCCCTCCCGCACTCCCACTCCCAAGCACAAACTCCTCAAAAGCCTTCTCCACCAACCCCAAAAACCTCGGTTCCTCTTTCGCAAACCTAACCACCTCATCACTATACTTAACATCCCCACTCAACACCCTCTCTCTAGATTCCTTCGTCACTCCAAGGGCAGCTGCAAGTCGGGCGTTCCGTTCCGCGATGGAACATTCGGTTGTACATTTTGGTGTTTGGGTTGAGTGAAGTAAGGAAGGACCCGAAGGGGAAGAGGTGGAGCGGCCACAGGAGACGGAACGTTGAATTCGACCGCAAGGGCAGGTGAGGGTGATTAGGGATGTACAGGGGATTTCTTCGTTGCAGGATGCTGGTGCATGGCAGGGTTGAGTGCAGGGATGATGTGCCGGGAAACTAGTATCACAAAGGTATATCAATGAGCTAAATCGAACGAAAGTAAGAGAGAGAAAGAGAAGAGAAAAGGACATACCACAACCTCCTCGCCTTCCCACAAACCTTCCCACAATCCCCACACTCTCCCATATGACACCCCCTCTCACAAACATGCCATCCACACCTCAACAGCTTTCCACACTTCTCTCCACAACTAACTTTCTCTCTCTCCAGTGAACATCTCTGATTCGTCATTTCTTTTTTCCCACAAGCACATGTTTTGGTGGTGAGATGAGGACAAGGAGGACAGTAGGAAGGTTCTTCGTGACATGCGTGTGGGACTTTTGGATGACCACAGGAAGGGGAGGGAAGGGGACAGGGGTAGGTGCAAAGCCCGCGGATTGTGGTACCGCAGGGGATTGGGGGTTCGAGGATTGTACGGCCGCAGAAACAGATCAACTGTCGAATTTAACGATTAGTTCAGTTGAGCAATGGAGGGATAAGTGAAAGAAGGAGGGAGGAAGGAACGTACCTCCTCAAAAGAACTCCTCAAACAAGGCCCACAAAAACCCTTATGATCCTTCTCTTCACACTTATGCAACCCACAACTCAACGGTTTCCCACAAACGAAATCACACTCGTGTAACCCTCCACTCTCCTCTCCTACTCCACTCTGTCCATCTCCTCCCACTCCTCCACCTAATCCTCCCGCACCACTACCACCCCCGGCTCTCTTCTTTCCTTTCTTCCCACTGGTAGATGTGGCTAAAGCCGCCAAGGGACAGCAGAGTCGTCGACACTGATGTTTCCCACAAGCTCTCAACGCAGGACACGGTTTATCACAAAGTATCTCCACCTCCTTCTCTTCCCCTTTTTCCACCGCCCTCAGCTGATAACATCTGATACTTTTAGTCGTGGCACCACATCTACAAGGTCTCACGAGAGGAACTGTACATGGTGGACAGTCGTCCGTATGGCAGGTGGCGGAACATTGGTGACCGCACCCTGAGAGGTATTTGTTGCATGTGGATTTACAGGTGGGGATTGGTGAGGTGCATTTGAGACGGGCGGGGAAGATTTTAGTTCTTGGTTGTGAGGGGCTGGAGGAGAGAAGAGGATCGTTGGGAGACCGAGCGATGGGGCATGTCCCGCATGGACAGTGGGTGATTTTGTCGGGGGAGAGAGGACATGCCGTAGGTGCGTGAGGTGGATGACAAGGTTGAGAACATGCGTGGGTTGAACAATCGTGTAACCTACCGCAGCTCCATATCAGTACACGCTAAAATCCAAGTCGAACGAAGACGTAAATCACGTACCGTTCGCAAAGCCTCTCACACCTCCACCTCCCTTCCCACCTCTCTCCCTTCTCCTCATCCCTACACATCTTCTTCTCACCCAACCCACACCCAACCTCCTTTCTCTCCCTTCCACAAAAACACCTAACCTCCTCTTTCACCTCACACTCCCCACAATACCCCTCATGACACGTTCTTTCACAGGTATGACTCCCACACCCCAATAAACGTCCACAGATCTCTCCACATGATAAGTTTCTCTTCCCTCCCCCTCCCCCTCCCCCTCCTCCTCCTCCTTCTCCTCCTACTAAGTGTCCTCGTGAGAGTCGTTTATCCAAACCACATCGAAACGCAATGACTTTTTGACGAGGACAGTAACATTGAAGTCGGGTGGTTACTTGACATGGTGGACATGGGCCTGGATGACAATTTAGTGGACATGCATGTCCACATCCACTCGCTCTAACTCTGGAACAGGGGCTTCCGCAGGAATGGGGGATGGCGATTCGGGGTGGTTTGGGGTCGGAGGTTGAGCCGCAGAAACACCTACAGTCGGGAGGAAAGTTTGATCAGATCAGTAATCGTTTCACAGGTAAGAAGGGAAGGGAAGGGAAGGGAAGGGAAGGACAAGAAACGCACCAATATCCAGAAGGCACGACCTCTCGTCTACCTTGACATCCGGGACATCTCCAATCCCCTTTCTTCCCCTCCTCCCCTCTAGCTCTCCAAGCATCAGCCATAGCTTTAACACTAGTCACCGCCCACTCTCCAATACACTTCGTATGGAACGTAGTCCAACAGTATTCCTGTTCCGCTCCATCTGTGACTGTAGATTCTCCGGGTGGTGGGATGATAGGAATAGAAGGCGAACAAGACCAAGTCCTCTGAAGGGGATGTATAGGTAAATAACAAATCGGACAATCGGGATAGGGAGGTGTACGAAGTCCTCTTGCTAGTGTTGATGCTAGATCGTCGCCTTCGAGAGAAGCTGCATCGGCATGAGGAGTCCCAGTCCTAGTTCCAGCCCCAGAGACGGAGCCGTAGCCGGAGTCGTTCGTCGTAGAAGGAGTAGAGGTGGAGTCGTTCTTGTATCGATTTCTCTTCGTTCGAAGGCGGGTATTGGTTGTAGTCGTAGTCGTAGTCGAGGCTCCGCTGGGTTCTTGAGTAGTAGTTTTGGAGGGAGCAGCGCTACTAGAAGACGGAGCTGGCGAAGCAGCACCCTCCGTCAACCCAGGATTAAACTTCGCCCCTCTCCTCCCTGCTCCCCTTCCACCTCCAGTTGCAGATCCAGATCCGGGAGCAGGTGATCCTCCCCTTCTTCCTCCCCCAGGTGCACCTCCTCGCCCTCCACCTCCACCTTCCTTTACAGAATCAGTAACACCTCCAGCCCACTGCTGTCGATTCTGACCCTGATTCTGATTCGGCCTCGAACCCTGTCCTCTCTGATTCTGGTTCGGATTCCTCCTAGTCCCTCTCGATCCTTCACCAGAATCTCCATCTTGTCCCTTTAGAGTCTGAGTCTGCCCTTTCGAACTCTCCGATCCATCTCCTTGATCATTCGTGCTCTTCCCAGCACTCGTATTCGCAGTGTTCGTGTTAATCGACCTCCCACTCCCAGTACCCCTCCCCCGATTCGGTCGTCCTTTCTCTTCCATCTTCGTCGTCGCTTGTGCGCTAGCACCCTGCGTCGTCGTCGTATCCGCCATAGGGTATAGTCAAACGCAAATCGGGCGGTATTTCTTCCTCTCTCAAAATTCGCTCAGGCCGCGATAAATAACCCAAATCGGGCTGACTCAGCCACACATATCCACAGCCACCGGAACAATCCTGACACAATCCCGGTTCCGAGGACCGAGTCCCGATCCGAGTCGAGTCGAGTCGGTGAAGATGGAGATGACTCGAATGTACTGGAATTTCAGGGAAGGGAGTCATGATGCGAGAGTCGTCTGCGATGTTATCGTATCGTAAAATTACATGTAACTGGTATTGCTATTCATTACTGCTGGATGTGATTGTGTGTGTGTGCTTTGGATAATGGAAGGGATAATGATAATGCTGGGGATTGGGATTGGGATTGGGAAAGAGTCCGTAAAATGCAAATAAAAAAGTTGGATCGTAGAAAATGCAATGGATAATGATAATGATACTTCGTCTTCTTCTCTTCTTTCTTTTATCTCTTCTTCTATCTCTTCTTCCGCCGATATAAACCACCACCGTCACTCAGCTAGGCACCATCTTCCTCCCAAAAACCCCGGCGGCGACCCACCTCAACAAAGATGCCGCATCCTCCACTCCGAACTCCACGACTCAACCGAACTCCTATCACTTCCACTCTCCCTACTATTGCCACTCTCTCTACCCCTGCCACTCTTACCACTTTCGACGCTTTTCAAACTCCCAACCCTCACACTCCCCTCTGGCGAACCAGCAATCGAACTAACAGGAGAAGGTGTAGGCGTCTTAGGATAATGCATCAACCCATTCACCACATTCATTCCTAAACCTTGAGATTCGATGAATGAACGATCAGAGTCGAGGAGTTCTTCTTCGGGGTGGACTTGGACCCCTGTCGAAATAGAGGTCAGGCGGGTTGGGTGTTTGGAAGAGGTAGGGGAGTAGGAGGAAGAGGAAGAGTAGGGGGAAGTAGTGACAGTCGAAGAGAAAGAAACAGCCTTAACACGTATCCCATCATCCTGAACCTGAACTGGGGAGGTCCTCTGGGGATAAACGTCACGGTGGATGCCGTCGGTCCTCTCTTTACTATCACCGGAGGTTTGACGACCTTCTCCCTTTTCCCGACTCCGACCCTTCGCCTGAGCGGCATTTCTCTGATATTGCTGCTGATTCGGGTGGTGGTTATCATCCAAATTAAGACTCTCCACCGGAACAGCTTCGAACGTTCTTCCCTAATCCGTCGCAGTTAACGCCATTGACCCGCTAATCATCCCGCCGGGATGCGGGTGGGAGACGTACCTTATACGGATCGGACTTTCCATGTGCCCTCTGCCAAGATGTCCATGGTGTCCAACCGTTCAGGGATTCGTTGGACGAGTTTGAGTTGGGGGAGTACCAGGAATGGGAATTCGAATGGGAATAGTCGGATTTGGATTTGGATTGGGAGTGGGAGTGGGATTGAGACCAAGGGGTACCGACCTGGATGTATGCGCGTTAGATCGAGGTTGGGTGGAGAAGGAGAAGGAGTAAAAACGTACCCGCTCGTGATAACCTTTTTCTTTGACGGGGACGCTCCAGTTGGTGTGGTATCCGTATGGTTGACGCCAACGTTCCTATCATACGAACGTATTAGCTCCTTCACATTTCCATGTAATGTTGTTGAGGCACTTACATGAACGACATGCGAAGACAGTGGATAGCCCGGAATATGATCAAGCTGTGGCGCACCACCACCAGCAGTCGTCGCGTCCTTTTTGCCCTTCTTCTTTTTCTTCTTCTTGGAGGGTTCACCCAGGGCGGGTGCCTATCGCATGTTTCTCAGTACATGGTCAATTGATGAAGAAAACGCGCATATACTCACCATTCCTTGCTTCGAACCTACCAACCGCGCACTCGAATGTGATCCGAGAGGTAAAGGCGAAACACTTCTAGCACGAGAAGCAAGAGGAAGAGGAGGTGCTGTTGCTTGACGGAGTATACCAGGCATCTTCAAGTTGAATCGAAATAGGAGAGGAGGGGGAGGACGCCGGAGGAAAACCGAGAGAGGCGAGGTGGGGAAGGCGCCTTTTAAATAGAGGTGATGAAAAACCTAAAATCAAGATCAATATCATTCGAGATGGGTGGCTGAGAGAAGAAGGATCGTCGCAAGGGAGAAGAGAAGAAAAAGATGATGATAATCACCTATGCGATGAACAGAGAACAACGACCACACAGAGACGAGAGATAGGGAGGGAGAGAGATGACCGCGACGAAGGTGATGAGTGGCACTGTGAAAACAACCCCTCCACCTTTATCTTTCTCCTCAATTCCTGCGCAAACCCTTTTTACGACCTCTTGATACAAGGCACACAAAACGCCCCCAAAACTCCTGTAGAGTAATCCCGGCGTTCACTTTGACCACTTGCTATTGCGAGATCTACGCGTTGGTGGTTAGCGACCGACGCGGACCTCCTTGTGGGTTGTCGCGGTGGTCGCGTCCCTTGAGTTGCCCGCCGTGCCTTTTGGGATGGTACGTAGCAAGGAAGAAGGCAGACGGTGAACTACTCGATTGGGTGTATACATGTTTGCCAACAAAGGCTATAGCCTCAATCTCAATGTCGACGGGGAACTGTGACAAAGGAGAGGCTGACGGTGATGATGCTGACTGGTGATGGTCGAAGATCAAAGCCAAAGCGCGTTCTATTACCCGTTTTGGGAAATCAACACACCTTGTTTGTGTACACCCATCGTTGTTTGCCGACGGCCGTGAACTTGGACAGCAGCAGGGCATGGACATGATGCCTTCTCGTCACAGAAGTCTATAAAGCGCAGAGAATGCCTGGATTCTATGTCAAATGATTCAATTTATCAACGAGAGACGTGTCAGGAAGGCGCTTGCGGTGCTTTATATCCGCCTCGGAGCGCCTTGGGCGTGCCATTGGTACTCTCGACCTTGTTGGACCACTGGACTATGACATCTTCTGGCTTTGCATATGATTCACCCTCATTCAATACGTCAGTGGCTCTACTACACTAGCTAACCCTCGCGGAGAGCGGATTCTCCAATACTCTGCAGTGGATACTCAAGATCGGCCATTCAAGCTCGCAGCACAATTCCACGTGTCAACAGCATTACCTTGGAACACAGGCTTCCCCTAATACCCAATGAAGCCAAGCCAAGCCGTGATACTCTCAAAATAAAATGAAAAGTTTTCACTCCTCACTTTCTCTTCACTCAATTCATTTGCTCGGCCACTGGCCACTGGCCATGAGGATAACTTGAGGCATTTGGGGCCGGGCTCACTAATCGTCTGGTACTATTTATACCCTTCGTCTTGTACTTTTTTGCACCTCAACGCAGCGCAGCACGTTCGAGACATTTCTTTTTCTTAGTTCAAGAAAGAGCTTAGAAGAACTTTGAAAGATGCCGACAACTCAGGATAGCCATATGACTTCAGACACAGAACCGACTAGCACAGCGATGCACACTGCCGCTATGGCTCCTCTTCCTCCTCCACCCACAGGCAGTGCCAGTGCTCCTCCAAGCCAACAAATCCACGCACCTGCTCTTTTGGAACCTACTACCTCTGTCTCTCGAAGACCTCCTACCGTCATATTCTCTCGAGCACCATCTATGGAAGCAGCACATTCTCAAGGGAGGATAATCAATACGAATGTCGAGGCGCTAGAGAAGGAAATGGAGGTGTTTTTGAGGAATCATATTGCGAAATTGTTGACGCTGCAAGAGAGTTTACCGTTGAAGGATATGGGGAATCCGAATAGGGATAACGATGCTTTGAATACGTGTTGGTGAAGCCTTCATTCTTTCGAGTGTATCACGAATGCTCACGTACAGTGATGGATTGATTTAGTACAGAATGGACCTGGGAAAAGGTTTTCGGTTCAACCTGGGAATCAACCAGCTGCGACGGAACGGAATAAGTTTGGGACTGTTACGGATATACAGAATGGCCTATCTTCTCACAAGCACGTCAACCGTTTGGAGAGTTTCCTGGCGAACCATATTATGGTACTTCAGAACCTCCGGAATGGGCTGCTTCTTCAATTTCCAAGTGATGAATCATCACCAGGTAAGGTCTATCCGAATCTTATGCAGGACCAGAGAGACTGACAACCCCTCCAAACAGAGAAGAAACCAGATGTTACAGAGATCAACAAAGCCTACGAAGCTGTTGGATCTCAACTAACCATGCAAGTCGTCATCGTACGCCCTATCTTCCCTCTCCTCTTCTTCGTCACCTAACTTTAACTATCTCAGTCAACATTCGCCAGCTCCCTAATCATCTCCTTCCTCTCCCTAGTCCAAAACATCGTAGACTCCCAACAAAAAGCCGCCTGGTCCGTCGGACTCCTCATCTCCCTCTTCGCCATGTGCGTTCACCTAGCCAACATCATCGTCGCTGGCCGAGGTGCAGCTCTAGCATCCGAAGCCACCATCGCTGCCCCCTCCGATCCTCACTCCTCTAAACGCTACGGAGACAAAGGTATCAAATACTTCAGATTCTACCTCGCCCTCTGTGAACAACTACAGTTCCTCGCAACGATACTTTTCGTTATATCGATAGCGGTGTTGATATTTATCATGTTTAGAGATGTGGCGTGGGCGGTGGTGGTCATTTGGTTTGCTGTGATACTTGCGTTTGGGGTGTTTTGTTTGGGGTATTGGAAGGTTAGTATGACGAGTAAGAATGTTAAGTATATTGCGAAGATGGGTGGGAGAGGGTGGATGGCGTTTAAGAAGGGAATGTGGAGTTAGAGGTTAACGGCTTTCATGAGTAGTTATGCACTATTGGATATCTTATCGGGCTCGTTGGTTTTAGTAGTGGTATCCATATCCAAGTAATATCAATTCCGAGAGAGAAATGATACATAAAATCTACATAATAATATACAGGAAATCCGTTTTGAAGATTCAGAAAACGTCCATCCTATCCCGTCACCGCTGGGGTGACAAGGTATTTAAATAAAGTGGCCTTAAATCCGATCGAGGAGCCTGCTCAGTTCTAAGCAGTGCCTCTTCGGTTGATATCGAAGAGTACTGGGTGAGTGAGGCTTTCTCTTCTGGTTCTGGAGGTAGTCGAACACCTCGGCAAGTAAGAGCTTTGAAGATATCCTGAAGGGGTGTCAATGGTTCAATCGGGAAGAGGTAGAGATTAGTGCGTACCATCTGAGAACCAAAGACGAGAACAGCGAGAACAGGCACTGCGAATCATGTTAATTAGCCTCAAATAAACGAGAATGGGGCGGGGAAATCAGGCTTACGACAGGCAAGAATCAAATCAAAGATTTGTCCATGCTTCGAGGTCATAACAAACGAGATCGATACTCTACAGGTCCATCGGAAAGATGATAATCAGCTCGACCCAGATGTGGCATTAGGAAATCAAGACGTACACAAGCGCTAGAACACCGATTAGGCTGAAGATAATAACTCTAGCCACAAGCGCGAAATATTGTCCGCTTCTTGGAATGCTATGTCGACCTTTGTAAAGGCGACGGCAGATGACCCCTAAGGCGATATCAGCTTGATTCAAGAGTAAGAAGGTCGATACTTACCAACTGCGACAGTGATAAGGACCATACAGAGCGTCACAATCAAGGACGATACGCGAGCCCTGGAAGATAGCCTATGAGGGCTGGGCTAAAGATAACCAGGCGATAACATACCAGACATTGCTCGTTGAGTTACAATAGGCTCCATTCGGCGAGCGCTGCACCGTCTGGGGGTTTTCGATCCCGTACTTCGGAATCCCCTGTTTTAGCTTGATGTAGAAGCTTCAGCAGCTATGCACTCACCAGAACGATGACCAGGAAGAGCGATACCCAGACAACATATGGCAGGACCAGCATCTGGAACCCGAAATGAGCATCCTTTGCACGGATATCACATGCTCGGATGACTTACGACAGTGAAGAGTATTAAGTTCGTCTTGAAGGGCTTTCCCTTGGCAAGCGTATACCTGATGATGATCAGAACTGCTGTAAAATCCGAGTTGTAAGGAGCCTACAGTAATGTGCTGACGTGTGTGATTAAAGCCAGTGTAGTGCATCCTGTCCTGCAGAGAATATATCAGAATTATCGAGCAGTGAGATAGAACCCTTTGTGGACGTACAATGCAGGTGCCGCATATATCAGTGCCCCTTGAACTAGGCATAATGAGAAATTCGGTTGTGGAGTTTGCCTCTGGCCCGCGATAGCCAATAGGCTATAGGATATACAAGAGAGTATCCAGGATATCCCGAAACTGTACCATGTTGACATTCGTTTCACTCCCGGCCCAAACAGAGCTATCAGCAGAACAGCCAGGTGGCCAAATGCACCAATTAGCTGTAGCACAACGAACGCGAGAGCTATCCGTTCATGGTTGAGTGCGTCTCCATCCGATACTGTAGCTATAGCCCGAATTCCTCCTTAACACCACTCAGACTAACCACCATAAGCTAGAACCCACCTCTACGCTCCCAATCTAGAAACATTTCTATCGCAATGTAAGAGCAGAACCGGCCACTTGAGAGAACGAACAAAGAAAGAACGTAAGCAAGGGGGGAAACGAAAAGACGAAAAGGCGCCCAGGCCCTGCCAGCAGCACTGAAGTAGGGAGGAAAAGAGGAGACGATTGTCAAGGAGGACGTCAAGAATCCCAGATATCACGTTGACTGTCCATTGGTCGTTGGCTACCGTTATCAGCGAGATGACCGCCTGTCGTGGTTCTCTGCAAGAGGGGATCAGCATCAGTCAGATGCACTGCCTCAATGGGGAAATATGTGTTACATTGACTCTAATCTGGTCATCGCGTTATGATACAGTCCCGGTGAATTCCTTGCGGCAATTCTGATGAGAGTGTAGATCTTCATCGACGGAAGGCGACTCTCACGGATGACGCAGAGCGCTGTGTTAAATTGCCTACAGCTCCGAGGGCATTGACTGAATGTGAGCAATCCCACGGCGTTCGTCTGTGCTCGATCAAAGCGCACTCTGGACGTCAGGATACTGCCAATGGCTACCTTTCCAAGATGTACGGAGACCTATTGTACCTCTTTTGCTTCGTTAATCTGCTTGAGCCGCCGATCAATCCAGTCTGCCTTCTCTACCCATTGCGTCCATCCCGATATCAACAAGTGATGGATCTTCAGAGCGTCCTCCCTTGCCTTCCAAAACCCAGGTATCGCAAACCTCTCGTCCAGTGCTTCCAGACGCTTGATGTATTCGCGCTGAAAATGAGTGTTGAAGACCCTCAACGTCCGTAGATATTCATTCTGCCGTTCAGTCTCCCCAATTGTCCAGTCAATGTCGCTGTAAGTTGAATCCGGCTGGGTCGTCCCTTCATCTTTCTCTTTCGCTTCATCCGTTTTGACTTCGGATGATGTCTTGCCATTCGCCTGCGTTTCACACTGGGCGGCTTGATTAGCCTCAGCGCGCCTCTGTGAAGATTCATGTTTGCGCTGTCTTTCTACCACCTCGTCAACTCGGCTTTGCAACAATTCTTCCACTTCCCCTTCGTACTTTCCATCTTCAATCGGCGGTATAAACGGAAAGCCGCCTTCCTCCACAAGCCACTGTTCTGTAACACCCGGTTCTTCTGCAATTTCGTGAATGAACTTTGAGCAGAGGATGAAGGGTAACACAGCATAGTCGTCCCAGTCCAAGTATGATTTGAATTCAAAGGAGACAGAGTCGATGATAAAGTTGCGAAGGGCGTAGTCCATGGGAACAAGGCATGGTTTGTATAAAGAAGGCTCAGCAGGGAGAGGACACTTCTCAATGAGTTCGTAGAATTGATCAGCAATGGTGAGGAAGTCAACAAGGGTCGGCTCGGGTTCGCTGTCCTCATCTTCGCTATCTTCGTCGTCGCTCTCTTCGTCATCATAATCGATCTCGTAAAGTTTGAGAGGGGTCGTAAGTTCGCCCAGATGCAGCCTTTTAACATGACTGACTTCCTTTTCCCATAACATCTTCCAGAACTCTATCAGCGACGATTTTCTTACCACCTGATACAAAAATGAGTCTCTGTCCGTCGCCGCAGCCGTTGGGCCAGTAATCAGTGGACCAAGTCGATACGCCTCGAGTTTCATAAGATCATTTTCCTCACAACACCTCTCATCGCCTGCCCCTGCGAAATATACAGACCCATAGCCAGTCCAAGGCAGTGGTCTGGCCAACCCAGCAAGGACTTTTGTAGATGAATCTATAATTTTGTACCAATGGTCTTGGTCGGTGGCTCCGTAGTACCAGATCTCGGTTGCAGTTTTTCCTGGTACGAATTCCATGATGATGTATGGTGCATTAACCGGATTGTCGCTCGAGTCGTTCCAGGCGTAAACCTTCGGGACGGGAAGGCCAAGGTACAGGCGAGCGAATGTCATCATCGCAACTGTCGATGCTACCCTGCCTGAAGTGCGGTGTTTCCTCCTGGGTATCCGGATGGCCACCTTGAAGTCTTGCTCGTTTGTGGATGATGGTGGGAATGTCGCGGTGAAAATCACATTATAACTCCCACCTGCGAATTTTTCCAATGTCGGGGGAGGGGAAGAAGTGCGGCCAAGCGCGTGCATTGCAGCAAACGCGAGGGCCACAGTGTCGATCCCCAACGATGATATGTGAGACCAGAAGTGCTCAGTCATCCAGCTCCGATAGGACATATCTCGTTCGGTTGGTACGGAGATCTTGTCGGTGTAAAGCCTCCAATCGGCGGGGAGAGCATGAGGCTTTGTTATACAAATGTGAGGGACGGCCATTGTCACGGTCAAATTAGGAGTGGAAATCGGAGGCATTCACAACGCCTCCCTGTGGCGATACACAGACAAATACGTGTGTACAAATACGCCACACCTATTGAACGAAGCTGTTTAGTGCTAGTAGTTGTCGCCAATGATAATCGTAAAGTAGGTAGACAGGGATCTCGAGCAATATCTATAAATCATGATCTGGTTCATTCGTCGCCGTCATCCTCAACCTCAGCCTCAGCTGCGCCTCTCCTCCTTTCCTCCCTCCTAAAACCTTTGCCTAGCCGCCATCTCTCATTTATCACTTCAGGGGTATCCAGCCTATTCCTCCGAAGCACAGGCACGTACTTCTCTGGTGCCGTCCGTCTATACGAGCCACCACCCAAAGGAATAGCATACGTAGATTTCGATAATGAACTCCGTGCAGCAGGTGACTTATCAACAACTGCTGGGGGCTGATGGAACTGAGTCGCTGCTGCTAGAAAATGTTCATTGAGGAGGGTGAAGATCTGAGATCTTGAATGAATAGCATGAAGCTCTTCATACAGCTCCGTGCTATCTGGAGTTGTGGTATCATCTGGATCACGGGGACTCGTTCTCCAGTCCAAGTCTCCTTCTCGATACCCACAGTCCCAGAGCATGAGAGGGAGGGCGTCTGCCATCTGATATTCCGGTTTTGAGACTACAACTTCGAGCGGTGATGGGGAGTTGGGATCTGATTCTAATCCCTCTTCAACGTTCATGAGAGTTCGAAGGAGGGAGGGTTCTTCGAGGCCCGAGCCGACGATGAAGAGGATAGCCATGATGTGTCGGACCTGGTGGTAGAGGAAGGCGGTCCCGATGAGGTCGAAGACATACAGGCCATTACCGTTGCCATCCGTGCTTAAGGATGTGATGGTAGCACTTTTCACTGTCCTCTTGAACTGGGTAATCTGCTTGCCTGGGTCGATCTTGCAGAGGTTGCGGAAGTCATGATCTCCAACGAGCAGGGCAGCGGCTTCCCGCATCCGCTCGACATCCAGTGGAGGGCCAGGAGTGATATTAGTGCCGAAGAAGTACTTGTAATGTCGATGTGTACATGAAAAGCGGGCGGAGAAGTCTTCGGAAACGGGAGACCATGCTGTGACACGGATGGTAGGTGGGAGGAGGCGATTGAGTATGGCAAGGTAGTCAAATTCGGGTTTTGGTCGCTGTGAAACGGAAGGGTTGGTTGGTGCTTCATCGAGAAGGTCGTCATCGAAGCCAAAATCAAAGCCATCTATTGGCTCGGTATTTGTCGTATCGTTTGGGGATATTGAGGAAGACGATGAAGGGCCAGGAGAAGCCAGTGTGTTCTCCGACGGTGGAGTTGAAGTTTCCTGCTCATTGACCAGGGCGCTCCGTATCCATAGCGAGACGACCTGGCCAGCAGCACTGACGCCTCGATCTGTCCGCCCACACCTCTCCCACTCACATCCCTCAAATCCACCCGCAGGATCAACGAGCCTGGCTTTGACAAGCGCGTCAAACAGGGTCTCTTCAACCGTCGGTAGAGTTGTCTTCAGTTTCTGGAATGCGAGTCCTCCATACTCCCAGCCAGAGTAACAGAACTTGAGTGCAACCTTCCGTCGACACTGGATAGTCGGGAAGATTTCTTTCGCTTTGAGCTTTGGTGACCTGGAGCGGCTCCTTGGTAGTTTTGGCGCAGCATCAAGCTCTTTGAGTCGTGCGATGAGATCTTCCCGACTCCAAGTGTCGTAAGTTGTCGGTGGTGGCGAAGTCATGAAAACACTGCTGTGTCGATAGAAAGTTGAGTATCGGCGAATGCACCGAAGAAAAGCAGGGGTCATACAATGACTATTTGCTCCTCTACACGCGCCTGAAATCCCTGCTAGTGACAGTTGTCGATGCAGCCTGACTCGAAGGTGACTCTGAATGACATTGGCCGTCATGAAATTTCGAGATGAGAGAAGGCGAGGACGTGTATGGACTGACCCAGCCGACCGTTTCGTAAGGCTCAATGGTCTAGTAGTATGATACCTGCTTCGGGGGTTTCCCGATCCGAAAGGGTCAAATTTGCAGGTGGTCCCGGGTTCAATTCCCGGTTGAGCCCATTTTTGGTTTGGTTCTGGCACTTCTTTTTACCCTGCTGCAACCACATACGTGACAATTTATTGCCCAGGCTCGCAAGGCATTTCAGCAGTATCAAGAAATATATTTGCGCATCCCCACACGACACCTGCAGTTACACCAGGGCTGTGACCAATGACCAAAGATAATTTCACGAGCACCTGCTCCCAAACTTTCATTGCTTTCTCCCTCATGCTCCTGGCACATCGAATTGCCCCAGCAGCACAGATTCAGACCGAGGTCGACGCACGTTCTTAGGTGATCCCTAATACCCTCAACTTCTTTTGATTGAGCTGTCTTGATTGTCTCCTCAAGACCTCAGCATCTCTTCATCGCTTGCATCACCCTGTCTAGCAACGCCAGTCATCCGACTCCTGCTTCAGTCATCTATATTCAGACCTATCTCCCTCTCCTCCGCCCCAAACCGGGTCTTGTTTCCTTAGATATTAGATATTATAGACAGGTCATGACACCTGTACACCCACGGCCCTTCTTCGTTCTCGACTCCTCGTCGCTTGCGGCTTGAGCCTTGGCTGTCATCTCCTTTCTTTCCCCTTTCCTCTCTTTATTCTTTCATTCATTCTTTTTAGTTTCTTGAGAGAGGAAGCAAGCTTCTGAGAAGCTCAACTCATTGGCTGTGCCTTGACTTTCTAATTTTTCTCGATTTTTGGGAGATTTCTAATAATTTCTGACATCTCTGGAGCACGTCTGACACCGAAGATACGTCTGTGATGTCTAGCCGTAAGTCCATCCTTTCTCCTGGTTACGAAGCGAGTACTCATCTCGTCTATGCAGCGTACGATTCTGATATGGAGGATCGCTTGGTCGAGGCCTTCGTAGTGCTTCAACTTGTCGGTGGTGCCTTATTCGTCCTGATCCTTGTCCTCGCCTCTATCGCCCAACATCGAGGAGCAAGCAGGCATCCGACATTCTTCAGCTTCTGTGTAGCCTGGATCATCTTCTGCGTTTCGTATGCCTTGCTTGCATTCGCCGGACAACAGATCTCAAGCATACCTCCCAATCACTGGTTATGTGTGGTTCAGACAGCTTTGGTTTATGGCGCACCTCCTCTGTAAGTCTGGTATTTTGACGATCACTTCGATGGGGAGCTCATTCATTCAACTTCTCCAGGGCTAGCTCTGCTACAGTGGCCCTAGTAACCCATGTACGCCTCTGTACATGATAAGAAGGAAACCTGTGACTAATCGCAATAACAGCTGATGCTCAACATCCGAGTCGCATTCTCTTACTCGATCACGAAGAGGAGATCAAACCTTGTTTCTATCCTAGTGAGCGCCCTCTTCCAGCTATCCAGGCTCTTAACTAACTCTTCAAAGCTTGTCATCGCACCATGGATTATTTGGCTAGCAGTGACAATAGGCGTTCTGATCGTAAGCACCATCTTGTCTTTCTTCGATCTTTTGCTGATAACCACACCCTGACCAGTTCTCCGTCCGAAACGAGCAATTCGTCATGCTTTCACCAAATGGCACATTTTGCGTCCTGGTCCAGACCGCACTGCCAAAGCTGACATCCGTTTGGGCAACGCTCGCTACGGTAGTGCTTATCGCGGAAGAAAGTGAGTGCATCCTATGGAAATCTGAAACGCAAGGCTGACGGAATTTGGCAGTCTACATCGGTGTTCTACTATACCGTAACCGCGAGAGAATTGCTGGTATTCAACAGTCTGCAGGGATGGCGATGAGAGTGGTCATTTTTACCATTGGTGGGATTACTGCTGTCGTGTACGTCCAATCTCTCTCTGAGTGATGTGATTCAAACTTACGCGGTTCTATCAAAGTATTGCATTCTACTATGTAACGACATCTCGACGAGGTGGTGCTTTGGATGTCCTGCTGGCCACTCGTAAGTAAACCCGCCTAATCGCACTTTCAACGCCTTGCACTGACATACCCTTTAGTGCCCGTATACGTAGCAGTGGTATTTGGAAGCCAAAAAGACATTCTCAACGTCCTTGCCTTCTGGGAACGACGGAATCCCACCTCAGTAACCACAGCTGCACAGCCAACGATGGAGCCTCAGACTTCCGTGCTGAGCACTATGGTCTCGACACACGAATCTACCATTTTGCACAGTCAGGATGCCACCTGTGGTACTGTCGCCACCACACGCCAAATCAATTACTGGCAGGATATGAGTATCATATCGAGTGCACCGACCTTAGCGGACCATGGACATGGACATTCGGTTACGGGCTCGAGTTACGTTTAACGCACTAGGGACTTTTACGTTTACTCCAAGCTGGACTTTTCTTCTCATCTTAGAACTCCCATAATCAGAAGCTTTTCACATTGGACTTTTCGCGGACACTTCAACAACGTACAATTACAATTACTGTATTTTTGGGTCGCTGTATTTTACCTCCTGTATCTTGATAGATATTCATCAATGTACATCATGACTTGTGTATTCAATCGTAGCCAGACGGTGCCAGGCATGAGAAGGAGGAACGGCCTTAGCAGGACTTGTTCGGTTACATCATAGCGACGCGACTTGACGCGACCCTTCTGCCAATGCTGACCTCAAACGTCCACCATCCCCTACGCCTCCTCCCTTGTATCCGTACCCTCCAAACCCAGTGCATACGCACCCGTCGCAATGGCTCACTAGCACTCTACACCACCCAAGCCCATGACGCCTCCTCCTCACCATCCTCGTCATCCTCCCCGCCCTCCGGCGCAAACACACCCCTTGGCACAGTCAACCCCTCCGAAATCGCCCACTTCTCCCGCCTATCTTCACAATGGTGGGACGAACAAGGAGAATTCACATTCCTACACCGGATGAACCCTGTCAGAGTCCAATTTATTCGAGAGAAGTTAGTTGAGATGAGGAGGGAGAAAGAAGGGGAATTTGCGAATGCATTGGAAGAGGCGGACGTCTTACGAGGACTGGACGTATTGGATGTTGGGTGCGGTGGTGGACTGTTGTCCGAGGTACGCTTTCTCTCTTTGAATCCTCAAAGAGAAGGACAGTCGGGAACTAATGACAATGTAGAGTCTAGCCAGACTAGGAGCAAACACAACCGCCATCGACGCCTCTGAGTCCAACATCAAAATAGCCAAACTCCACGCTTCCGCAGACCCTAAACTCAAAAGTCTACAATACCTCCACACACCAGCGGAGAATCTCCTTTCGGAATCCAAACGTTATGATGTAGTTTGCTCGATGGAAGTTATTGAGCACGTCGATAACCCAACGACGTTCTTGACAACATGTGCTGAACTCGTCAAGGTACGTCTTTCTTGTTAGAACTCTTGATAAACGCATCTGCTGACCTGGCCAATACTAGCCTGGAGGCCACCTTTTCCTCTCAACAATATCCCGCACTCCCCTCGCCTACTTCCTGACTATCTTCATGGCAGAAGACATCCTGCGAAAAGTCAGCCAAGGGACACACACGTATTCCAAGTTCATCAAGCCTTCCGAGCTCGTCTCTTTCTTCCAAAAATACCGTTCTGTAAAGGAATCTCCAGATGGCGTCAAAGGTGTACAGGAAAAGACTTGGATATCCCCAAGAACGGACCCTAATGCACCAATGAGGACAGAGGCAGAATTTAGAGGGCTGATATATAATCCCTTGTTGGCGAAATGGCATCTCGCACCAAGAGGTGCTTGGGGTACGACAGATTGCAGTTATATTTTCTGGGTTCAAAAGCCACTCTAGGCCGCCGTTGTAATAGAATACTTAGACCTCCCTAATCACCATATATCTCACAAACATCGGTTGCATCTCACGGGAGCGTCGTTGCATAACCAGCATATCGCAACATACATATTTTGTGCTCTATCCACATGGTACATATCCTCAACTCCGCGCAAGCCAACTCCCGACGAGCAGCTCCCACTCCCAGCCTTCACCAAAGAATGATGGCGACGGTAATTAGAAGGTGGTTGGGCGACGGGCGACGAAAGTCGAGCGGGTCTTCTTGACACGGTGAGGGAGAGGGAACTTGAGGCCAGGGACCAAAAGCTGCTTGATGTATGGGCGGCGGATGTCCTCGGTCTTCTCAACTTCAATGACACGGATGATCTATAAAGGGCCAATAATTGAGCTTGTGCAAATATTGGGGGATGAGGATAGCATACGTGGATGGAGCGGAAGCGGGCACGATGCCTGGCAGCCATATCTTGGTAGAGAGCCTTAACAGCATCGACACGGCTGAGTTCCCTGAACTCCTTGTACATGTTGTGTGTACCGGAGCGAGAATCATAGCGGAGCCAGATACCGAAGTTCTTAATCTGGAGAGGGCGCTTCTCGTGGATCTAGACATTCATAGAAAGTCCCAGAAAGAAGAGGGAGGAGAGAAGCTAAAGTCAGTAATCCCATTCCGCTTGCCTCTTGAGGGCTGCAAGGGATACTTGTGGATAACGAAGAAACTGGGGTATACGTACGACGTTGACGCCGATGATTTCACCGGAGGCCTTCTTGACCTTCTTCAGTTGCCTATGACTCGTTTTAGGTGGGCGTACATAGGTCTATGTAGGTTCGTACGTACCTCAAGAAGTACCAGAAACGAGACTTGGCGACGACCTCGTTGGGCGCAAAGATGCGCATGCGGTAGATTTTTGGAGTGGGCTCATGCTCGGTGGGGAGATGGCGACCGACGACCTGGTATTCCGAAAGGCCCATTCTGTTGCAGATTGAAAGCTTTTCGTTAGCATCATCCTATCTTCATCTGACTTTTTCGAGCCGCCCAGCCCATCAAAACCTCATCCAACCAACAATCCACCCATCCATCTCAATCCAGCGTCAAACAAGCGTGAATTCGCGTGTGGGCATTCCAAATAGCAGCGAGAAGGTGTACGAGGACTATCATGGATACTCACGTTGAGGATTGGCGTGTCTTGAGGTTCGGGAGAGTCTTCGTCGTGAGCTTGAGGATGGGATCTGTGTTGTTTGGTTGTATTGTTTGGTAACCTCTAAGTATCAGCCCCTTTTGGTAATTGAGGTGGCTGCACCTCCGCTGCGTCAAATCGAGACTGGGTTGACATTGTGCAACTCAACCTTTGATCCACTCAATTGAGTAGAGGTACTCTTCATCAGGTGGACAGACTCTCAAGTATAAGTACACAGCTACCATGAGTGGAGCTCCCTTAAATCCCCCACCATGACGCTCGACGCCAGCATTAAAATTCCAATTGCTTGTGCTATCGTTGCTCTCGTCATATGGCTCGATAAGTGCAGACGGCAGAGTAGCTATCCCTTGCCTCCTGGACCCAAGAAATTGCCCGTCGTAGGTAACCTCTTTGATATGCCCAAAGGGCGGCCATGGATAAAGTACCATGAATGGTGCAAGGAATATGGTATACCCACGTCATAACATTCTCCTCGCTGAGAGCTCACGACATACAGGAACGGATATACTGCATCTTGAGGCAGCCGGAACATCAATGATCGTGCTTGATTCTTTGGAAGCGGCGACAGACCTACTTGATAAGCGGTCTGCCTCGTATTCAGGAAGGTACGTCGTGTTCATTTGATCTTCTCCACTTAAATGGCTGTATATAATGAATTATCTTGCAGAACACCTCAAACCATGGTCCGTGAAGTCATGGGGTGGGACTTCGTTGTCGGCCGCATGCCTTATGGTACGTTTGAGCCTGTTCCTAGTCCATTTAATCATTTCGCTCACGACTCTGCTCCAGGAGAGCGATGGTGATTGCATTCGTCCACTTTGCTCGCAAAATGATGTTGACGCGGAAATGGCATTTGCATAGGCGTCGTGGTCGACGGTACATTCATAACGCCTTTCACCCCAAAGTAGCACTACGATTCCAGCCACAACAACTGAAGGCCGCACATAACCTCCTACGTAGATTACTCGATCCTTCGGTAAACCTCATGGTGGCACTTCGCCAGTAAGTCTTCGATCTGTACCTCTACCTTTGCTTCTCCTCACTTATTCACCAATACGCAGAATGGCAGGTGAAAATATTATGCGAGTTGCCTATGGCATTGACGTTCTCGAGAAGAACGATCCCTACATCGCGCTAGCTGAAAGAGCCATGCGCTCATTCACAGCCGCTTCTCTACCTGGTGCTTTTTTGGTGGACTACTTTCCATGGTTGAAGCACTTTCCTTCGTGGATGCCTGGCGCGGGACCCAAAAAACTGAAGGAGTGGCGAGCTGATGCGAGGAGTATGGTGAATGCCCCGTTCGCAGAGATGAAAAGGCAGCTAGTAGGTTTCTAAAGTTGTGGGGGTCGGACTGAGTGTTGACAGAGGCATCAGAACTCTCCAGGAACTTCGAGGAGTTCATTCGCGGCTGATGCCATTATGAACCTAGAGGCAAATTCGGATCTACAGGAAGCGCAGTTCATCAAGGATTCTGCAGCCACGTTGTATGTAGGCAAGTCGCCCACCTTTCTCTTTCTAATGGGAAGCTGGCTCTTATCTGTTCGCTCTTCAGCTGGAGTCGACACTGTGAGAACTTCACCTCGTACATCAGAGGCTATCTCGCTGAATTACTCCTCCTCCAGACCTTATCTGCTCTTTCTTCGTGTTTCCTCGGTCTGCTTGAAAACCCCGGCATTGTCGCAAAAGCCCAGCGTCAGATAGATGAGATTACATGCTCGAAGCGCCTCCCAAACTTTGACGATTTCGACCGTCTGCCTTACGTTACCGCCATTACCAAAGAAGCTCTAAGATGGCGAGATGCTGCTCCTCTTGGTATACCTCATTTCACCGCCCAGGAAGATGAATATAGAGGTCACTACATCCCTGCCAAATCAATGGTTATCGCAAATCAGTGGTAGGCCAACACTTCAGCTGGGAGAGTCGTGACTGATGGCAAATGGTATACAGGGCAATGTTACACGACCCAATCGCATACCCAGAACCATTCAAGTTCAACCCCGAACGTTTCCTTGACAAAGATGGGAAGATAGACCCAACGGTCAGGGATCCTGCAACGATTGCGTTTGGCTTCGGAAGGAGGTAGTCGGGCACCATCTTACACATGTCTTCATACAACCCCTGCTTACCCCTTGACAGAATTTGCCCTGGCAGGCATATGGCGTTCTCGTCTATGTGGATCGCCCTTGCAAACATACTCGCCGTGTATGACGTGACGAAGAAGGCTGATGAGTACGGGAACATTATACCACTTACCCATGAATACATCTGGGCATCTATGATGTGAGTCCATATCTTGGAGTGAGCTTTGAAGAGCACAGCAGGAAAGCTGACGTAGTTGATAGACTACCACACCCGTACGAATGCTCTATCAAGCTGAGGTCAAAGGATGCAGAGGAACTCATACGAGCTACGGTATCTGAGAGATATGATTGAGGATGATGTACAGAATGACAGGCAGATGAAGCGATTGCAAGCAGAATTACATTTCCCTAGCGCTTCAATCAGATCAGACATTCTACACTCGAATCGGGGAATAATTACCGCCGGGCTCGAGAATAAACCTCAGAGATCTCAATTACGATAGTAGCCTGCTTTCGGACCGGTATATTCGCCATCGGAGAACAGAGAGTCGTCGGCAACTTCTACTTTGATAGGGTTGCCGTGGAAATCAGTCCCATTGAGTGCTGACACGGCGCTCTGAGCTTCGGCTGGGTCGCTGAACGTGACGAAAGCGAATCCCCAAGGAGCACCACTAACAAAATCTAGTGGCACAATGATCTACGGACAATCAGAATCAGTGACTGTTCCCCTGCAAAGACAAAAGACTAGTAAACTCGGATCCCGCAAAAGCTTCATGGCAAAAGACCTGAGATGAAACCAGACGTACCTTGGCAATCTGCCCATATTCCGAAAACGCCTATGAATACAACAGGAGAAGTAAGAGTTTATTAAAATCCAGGCTCGTCATTGTCCCGATGTATTCTCACAGCATGCAGCGCTTCGTTGCTCAGTTGATTGCGTATGTCTCTGGGTAATGGTATAGTGCACTTGTCAGTTAATCTCACCATGGGGGCTGCGAAAAGACAGGACTGCTGACCGATCCGACGTAATGTGGACGATGTTTCCAGGCATAGCGCAGACTTGTAGTATGGTTGGGTTGAGATCGGTCGTGTAAGTAACGGAGCAATAGACAAGGGGAATGAGAACTTGGGGTAAAAGTTGCGAGGCAACTTCACAATTATATACGCTCTTGGTAGACTGGTGACCAATCGCTTTTGGGTGCCATGTTAATGACAGCATCTGGTGACATGAAGAATGTCAAAACAAGTTCATCTGACCTAGTGAGCTAGTCTCGGGACGGTCTCGGCGGGAATTTAGGGCACTGGGACGTCCCGACCAGGCAGCTGTCATTCCTCATTCTTCTGCTCCATATCAGTAGGCTCTAGGAGTCAGGCATCTGCAGTCCTTTTTCTACGAAGATACAACGTAAATCTCTATCGATATCACTTGTCACACCAAAACGGCACTTTTGAACCTCTTATGGTCCTCTGAATCGGGTGGCTACTGCGATCGATGAAGTACAATACGTCTACCGCGACCCCGAGGCTCCAGCGAGAGATATAGGGTATGCGGAAGCCTTAATCACGCAGACATTTCTTAGAAAATGGCGCAGCAGTGGATTTCACAACGGGGATAACTAACACATCCATTTATCCTGGGGAAGGATTTCCTTTCTCTGGAAGGGCTACCGACACGGAACGATGAGGCCTCATTTCTGTCCGAGTCCTTTGATGAATGAATAAGCTTCCTCCTTGATTGATTCTTCTCTTGCTTTGCTCAAGCTTTCCGTGACTTTCTTGAAAGCGTCTAGAGACGTCATCTACTCAGCCAACTGTGGCAGCATCTCTGGTATAAAATACACTCACGTTCGGTAGGATCGTCTTTCTTCTTGACGACCCTCTGTTGCTTTAATTTGGCATATTTCTCCTCAGCTTCCTTCCGAGCATTCTCAGCGGCCAAAAGAGCTTTCTCCAAGGCGATGATTTCGTCCTTGATGTCTGGAGAGTACACGAATAGTCAGGTAACACGGCTGTTTATTCTGCTACATTTGAGAATCACCATTTTGGGTGGTATCCAGCATGTCCGACATGAGGCTTCAATGACAACGACTTGATAAGTTTGGCGCGTTATCTTGGGTGAAGGTTAAACGGTAAGTTTAATAGCACAGCGAGAAAATCTCCAGTTTAATCTGATCCCAGCTCCCTGGGATGCAACATAGGCTATCCCAGAAATCTGGGATCGTTGAACCGGTCCCAGGCCTGTGGGATCATCTCGTTGGTTAACTTAGCCTGGGCTTAGTTGATCCCCAAGGCTTGGGCCGTCAGATTGATATCATAGGCCAGTGTTTTTGCAGAGGTGTGTTGCGCATTGAGCATTCATGCAGAAGTATTTAAGCTATGTGAGCCTCGAATCTTCAAGGGCTTCGTTCGGCTTTTGAAGCTGTTGAGAGGCAGACGCGTTATTTGGCTGTGTTATTTTGCAAGTTTGACGCAATTACAACCCCTTTTAGAAGTTTTGGCGCCCAGCTGCCGCGGCATCCAGGCGGCATGTCAAGCCGTGTCAAGCCTTTCTTCCATCTGCCACCATGAACGACGTTCCTCATATGCCGTCCGGGAAATCCTCATAAGCTTCGCATGCTCTCGACCTGTTTCTCCGTCTCGTATCAGAATGCTGTCTAATTGTGACGGTGGCAAAGGTCATGCTCGGTGCATGAACTTCGAAGACGTAGCTTGTTTGCTCGTATTGCCCTTCTATGAAGTTCTATCTTTGTGCTTGCCTTGCGGTTTCGCACTAGCGCCGACGAATTGAATAGCAACGGAGCCGCGATTTTTCTTTTTAGATATATCATATCATTCACGCTCCAAGTTCTGGCTCGGACCCAATTTCGCTGAAAGGCTCGCCGTAGATGGCAACATTTGACGGTCACCGGCAGTTGTTCTCGTCCATCTGGTCAGTTGGATCCACTCAATCACGGCGACGTTGGATGCTTCTGTGCCGTAAAGAAGCATCATATGCTTTGCATGTGGCCATAATATCCAGTATAAGTACCACAGCTATGATGATAAGGGAATCTCTTCAATCGAATCCGCCATGGCGCTCGAAGCAAGCTTGAAACTTCCAATTGCCTGTGCTGTCGCCGTTTTCGTCATATGGCTTGATAAGCATAGACGCCAGAGCAGCCTTCCTCTACCTCCAGGACCTAAGAAATTGCCCATCGTAGGCAACCTCTTCGACATGCCCAAGGGACAGCAATGGATTCAATACCATGAATGGAGTCAGGCATATGGTAAAAACATCTTACAACCTTGTCAGCGCTGGGATCTCACAAGTGTACAGGAACAGATATCTTACATTTTGACGCTGCTGGAACTTCGGTTGTTGTACTCGACTCTTTTGAAGCTGCGACAGATCTACTTGATAAGCGGTCTGCTTTCTACTCGGGGAGGTGAGATATACGTCATTGTAGCTTTTTGAACCTGTATTTCTGACGAACAATGCCACAGAACACCCCAAACAATGGTTCGCGAAGTCATGGGATGGGATTTCATTGTCAGCCGCATGCCTTATGGTACGTCCGTTCTTGACATTCCTGGGCACTTCACTGATCAATCCTCTCCAGGAGAACGATGGTGATTACATTGGTCCGCCCACCGAGTTTCTGGACGATTACTGACACTGTGACAGGCGTCGTGGTCGACGATACATCCATAAAGCATTCCACCCGACAGCATCGTTACGATTCCAACCACAAGAAATGAAGGCTGCACATAACCTTCTCCGAAGGTTACTCAATCCCTCAGTAGATCTCGTGGCTGCTCTGCGCCAGTAAGCCCTACTCTATACCGACGTGTTCTTCTTTTCATTGATGCACTACAACTAAGAATGGCGGGTGAAACCATCCTACGAGTGACCTACGGCATCGAAGTACTCGAGAAGAATGATCCCTACATCGCCGTCGCAGAAAAGGGCATGCGCTCATTCACAGCCGCCTCTCTACCTGGCACCTTTCTAGTGGACTTCTTTCCCTGGATGAAACATTTCTCGTCGTGGATGCCTGGTGGAGGATCGGAAAAAGTGAAGGAATGGAGGGCCGATGCGCAGAGTATGGTTAACACTCCATTTGTGGAGATGAAGAGACAGCTGGTAGGTCTCCGGTTTGTAAAGGTCGGATTGATCTCTGATGGATCACAAGGGCCTGCAAGGACCTCCGAAGAGCTCGTATGCAGCTAATGCTATTCTGAACCTTGAGATAAACTCGCATCCGCAGGAGGAGCAGTCTATCAAGGATTCTGCAGCTACTTTGTATGCAGGTAAGAGATCCCCACTGTTTACCAAACACAATCCAGGGCTCATTTATACCCTCTTCAGCTGGAGCAGACACAGTGAGGGCAGCACTTCAAATATCGGAAATGACCCTACTCAATTGTTTCTCTTGCAGACTGTCTCCGCTCTTTCTTCCTGTTTCCTCGGTCTACTTGAAAACGCCGATATTGTGAAGAAAGCCCAACATCAAATCGATGAAGTCGTAGGCTCAAAGCGTCTTCCAACTTTCGACGATTATGACAATCTGCCCTACATCACAGCTATCGCCAAAGAAGCTTTGAGGTGGCGAGATGTTACTCCACTTGGTGTATCTCATGTTGCTTCTCAAGAAGATGAATACAAAGGCTACCGTATCCCTGCGAAATCGATGATCATTGCCAATCAGTGGTAAGGGCAGTACTAGTTTTCAATCAGGATCCTCGTTGCTGACTAGATGGTGTACAGGGCAATGACACACGACCCCATTGCATACCCAGAACCATTCAAATTCAATCCCGAACGATTCCTTGACAAAGACGGCAAGATCGACTCAACGGTCAGGGATCCTGCACAGATCGCCTTTGGCTTCGGAAGGAGGTAACTCGTCATAGGCACCTCGTCCTCCAACTGTTGCTCATAGCCTCGTAGAATCTGCCCTGGCAGGCATATGGCGTTCTCGTCAATGTGGATTACCCTCGCCAACATGCTCGCTGTCTATGATATCACGAAGAAGGTTGATGAGCACGGGAACACCATACCACTCACCCATGAATATGTTTGGGCGTCAATTATGTGAGCCCATACCCTGGAATTCAAGGTGGAGGGGCAAAGCTGACGTTGTTGACAGACTGCCACATCCCTATGAATGCTCTATCAAGCCAAGGTCGAAAGAAGCGGAGGAGCTGATACAAGCCACAATATCCGAAAGATATGATTAAGATTGATTCTAGCTGTGGCGATTTGGGGGGTGTCAGATAAAAGAATTCGTCTGAAATAGGTTGGGGCACCGGGTGTAGTATTTGTTGATGCCAGAGCTGTTAGGGACGTAACAAAATATTGATTTCGTTCAAACATGCTAGTGTACATGGTAGAAAGCAAAATGTAATCACACGGCATCGTCGGGATTGAACATGGGATTCTGCGCTGCTTCCTTCTTCTTCAACTTGTCAAAATCAGCCGTGTGAGATTTCTTCACATCCTCAACAGGAGGAGGGACTGCGAATGATAAGGTCAGAGGATGCACATGAGGAATTACGGGCAACTCACGACGAGCATCTGCATCAGGGAGAACGGGCTGGACCGCCTGCATTATCTGTGCCAGGCGATTATCAATCTTGCTGAGGAATTTCTGAGGCAGCCTGGTCAACGCCTTGATCTGTCGTGTACAGAATGTGAGTATTCACCTTTTGATCCTTGGAAACAATTTCGCTAATTCTGCAGAGACTAGGTAAGCGAGGTCCTAAGATTCCATTCCATAGTCTACTTACTGGTCGCTGGTCTGAGTGGTCGCGTCCGCGAGGTGCTTTTGAGCCTGAGCAAGTTGAGCTATAGGCAGCATGGATCAGCAAAACATCGACATTCACCATGAGCGCTTACTCTTGAAATTTGGGTCGCCGTCGTTGAATTTAAGCATAGAGCCAACCTCTCTGTGCGATGCGGGAGAGAATGAGCAACGGCCCAAATTGCCATGCACACTCGAAGTCGTACCTTTGAGCTGGCATGATATAGTTGGTCGATATTTCCATATAGACCTGGGATATCTGAACAGCGAGAGTGGCGACCTAGCATTTCACCAACAGTCGGTGTCACTGTTACTTTCAGCACCAGATCGCTATGGCTCACCTTGATTGGCATCATCGTCTGCCTATAGATCAAATCGCGGGTGAAAGCGGATACATTCACGCCTCCAAGTGTAGGAGGACGTTCACCATTGGTGATTTGCTGCTCCGCCGCCTCAATAGTCTTGACCCAGCGGTCAACCGAGGGGGCCATAACGTCGATGAGAAGGGAAGCAACTGAATCAAAGAATTGAACCAGCTGTGATAGTTGGGCACGAAGTGTGGTGAATGCGCCAACAGCTTTCTTGAGGACGGGGAGAAGTTCTGAGGTTAAACGAGCATCAGCTTCATTTAGTTGAGGTGAAGGCAACTGAAGGGGACCCACGCTGTAAGGTAACATTGGCAAGCTTTAACTCCGTCATCTTGCCGATGGTCTTGGTGATCTCCTTTTGCTGATCAACAAGACGGTCTGCAGCCTTTTCGTAGGAATCGCGAGTAGCTTCAAGCTGAGATCTTGTCTGATCGACCAGGTACTTGGCGTTCTGAACAGCAAGTTGCTAAGACGAGAAGGTGAATAAAGATCCATGAATACATCCTGATAGACTTACAGCGGCAGAGTTATTGCCCGAGTCTTGTGGCGTTTGTGGAGTGGCGGGACCATTAGCGACATTGCCAGGCTGCTGAAGGACTAGGTTGACCGACGCGATCAATGCATTAAGCTGGCTGATGAGATTGTCGACAAGTTCAACCTGATCCGCTAAGGCGCTTTCTTTGGCACCGATATCGCCTCCGGCTTCGATGATTTTGGCCACGATCTTGAGGGCTTCTTCGATGATTGGTTTAAGTTGGACTGAGATGGGTTTCTCTGGCTCGAGCTGAGATTTAAGAGATTGAAGACTGCTCTCAACGTATGTTGCACCCGTCTTATCAGTCTGGACGATTTGATCAGAAAGTCCCAATGTTATTCAGAAACAATAGAAACTCACATCCTTCTTAGTGCGGATTTTATCCCAGTCGGGCTTGCCATCAGCGCCGACCAAAAGCGCCTTGATATTATTGACTTGATCAAGGACATGCTGAACCATCAATGTTCCCGAGTCGGTGAGCGCAGCCGTGTTGGGTTGAGTGGAGACTCCGATTTTCGAGGATGGTTTGACAGTAGGGATCGTGTTCGCCGCGTTTATGGCCTTGTCCTTATTGTCCGAGTCGTCTTCTCCGTCCAGATGACGGAAGGCACCGATGCCAGCCGAGGCAGCCTGTGAGCGTAAGGTTACTTGGGATATGTAAGCATTTCTGCAAGGCCGCTTTGAGATCGTCACCCGTGAAGCCTTTCAAAATGAAGGGCTTACCCAGCAGAGACGACTAGGCCAGTGAGAGATTGGACAGTTTGCATGCCAACCAGATCCCACCTACCCATTGATCAGATTGGTTTATTGCCAACATATAGCGGCATTCACTCACCCTGAAGGGACGTCATTGACTGCTTGGTAGAAGGCATCTTCGGCCTTAGTATACGACTATGATCGAATGTTAGGAAGTATTCGAGAAGATCAGCTGCTGTCGCCTTACCTTCTTCATAAAGTCAGCCATATCCTTAGCGTCCTTGACGGTCTTATCCTCTTGCTCTTTCTGTACCTTAAGCACAGCGAGGTTGATAGCATTCTGGTTGATAGCTTGTTCGTCGGTTCCTGCCTTATAAGTGCACGCAAGGACCATTTCCTGATCAATATGTCAGTTACTGTGAACATGCGGGATGAGTGCCGCCAACCTGAGCGAGCCCAGCGAGATCTTTGAACTTGTCTTCTGTGTCCTTGGCGGCGGAGCTACACCTTTTGCTGAGCTGTACGAGATCGTCGATAGTGTTAGGTAGGTTCGCATTGATCTCCTGGGCTGTGGCCTGAGTGATGAGTTCAACGACGGTTCTGATGACGTCGGGAACTTGACCAGCAGTATTCTGAATCGATTCCATATTCTTGTGGGCAGCTTCGTAAGCCTGGCAAGGGGTACTTGAGTCCAGAATTTTACAAGGCACAAAAGAGTGGACTCACAGTATAACCATCCCCAACCTGTAAATGAAAGGCGTGGGTACATAAGTCAATTCGCTCGGAAGATAGACGAATTAACAGACCATCTGCTGAAGACAGGTCTTGAACGAGTTGGGCTGCTTCGCATACTGCCAGTTGAAAGGAGGGCATTTAGGTGGGGCGTCTGTGACGAGACCTGTAGTTGGTTATGAGTATATGTAGTCGCCCCCTTGATCACCGATGCTCACTGAAATCGTCGGTGGAAGACGCAATGATCAAAATAGATCCAAGGAGCGCAATACTGAGCGGAGCGGGCTGGAGAAGATCACCCCAGTTTGTGTTGCACCACATGCTGGGACTCGTGAACAACAGGGTTGAAGACTTTCGAAGTGGAACTTACGACATCCATGCATCTTGATTGACCTGCTTGCCGTTCGACACGGAAGCAATGGAATCGCGGACTGCGCTAAGCTGAGAATTGTCAGACATCGAAGAGAATATTTGTAGAGGATGAGTATGAGAGAATTGTAGATACCTGTCCTTGGGCACATCCTAGTGCTCTTATACGCTAATGTTGAGAGCGCATTCCGAATGGAAATAACTCGACTGACAGGCAGCTTGACCGTATCCTCTGGCTCCGATCGCGTTCTAGACGTCAGCATACTAAATCAAGAGGAACATTCTGAAAGCATGAATGTATGGACGGATCCCGTTTACGTCCAGAATCCTCCGTATGGCAGTCTTGCGGCCAACCGTGGATCACCTCTGTTTCTTTGAATTGCCACGGGATTACCAGTGGAAACCTCTCAAGAGAGAAGGTGGAGGTCTTTCCAGGCGAAGGCCCTGATTTAGCTAGAGCTGGAGCATACTCCGTCTTGGATCTTGTTTGATTGCCTTGCGTTGTGCATTGGTTTTGAACTCCAGGAGAGAAGCGGAGCATTTCCTCACAAGAAACGTCACCATTTCGAATGCCACCCAAAATAATATGAGGCATAGGGTCTATGGCGTTCCAGACTTCTGCTATGTTGATCCTTGGCAGCATGCAACAGAGCAGAGTACCCTGGAAGTTGACGGTGCGAATAATTGAGCCAAATCATGCTGTCATGTCAAGATTATGGAGATATTAAGAGTT
The DNA here is from genome assembly GCA_015708445.2 of Clitopilus hobsonii. NCBI lineage: Eukaryota > Fungi > Basidiomycota > Agaricomycetes > Agaricales > Entolomataceae > Clitopilus > Clitopilus hobsonii. The sequence continues at coordinate 1,625,237 of CP067997.1, read as the reverse complement.
CTATCGTCGCTCCTAATCATTCGTTCGGGCAATGTCGAGTTCTTCGAGAAAGTGCCAAAGGTAATCGTGAGTGTCAGCATGACATTGGTGGCGTCCCCTCAAGGAGGTTCGAGCCCTATTTGATGACGTTTGGCGACGTTGGCATAGCCAAACAAACAAAGCTCGTTCAACGGCGGCCATTTCCAACTTGAACTGGTCTCCGACGATTTACACTTGGACCTGAACGTTGAACTCAGATTTGACTTGAGCCCACTTGACATTACTAGGCTGTTGCTAGGTTGGCAGATTATGGACCACGCTCTCTCGAGGACAGCCAACCCCTGACCATTCAGGCCTGAATGCAGTTCATTAATTCTCGTGACTGGTGGCGCTTACCACATCCATTCCAAGGTCCCCAACTGACCTCCAATTTCGACGTTTGACTGCTGGAATAGAAGCATCGAATGGTGACATATTTCTGCGTAAAACGGCAGGTAGTATGGAACCAGAGGCCTGGATCTTGGCTCAGAGTTTGAGGCCACGGCCGATATTCTACCTGTCAACTTGTGCATGCGTAAAGCTCTATCGCCGGGAGACATAAATATTCCATTAGTATTCAATGACTGAACCCCATAATACTCGCCGCACTCTGCCATGGTTTTCCAAACGGTAAGCTCAGACTGTAATGAGACCCGTTATCGTATTAATCCACACTACAGAGAAGCACCACGATCGCCGGTACTGCCTGTCCCACCGGTGTCCGTCTATACAGTCAGTCCGGAGACGGGGACCTTCGTGAAGGCTGTTATGATGAGGAGGTCGACATTCCTCCCGACAGTCAAACCAATGACTGGTACTGTGGTAAGAAATAATTTCGTCATTTACTCTCAACAAGTTTTCAACCGGACTCTCGCAGGTGAATTTCGTGCCTCAGGCGATCCTGGAAGTGCCATAGGCTGTATCTCTGCAAGTATCCCGAGATATTTCCTTCAAATGTTATAACTAATCGCATCTGTAGTGGGCGGATACTTGGAACCTTGTAGTTTTCTACCAAGAAGCCGGTGGTATAATCAAAGAAAGAAGGAATCATGACGCACACGGGTGGTTGGTGTCGAGATTCTCCATCTGATTTTACTGATACTGATCATGCCTAGGTATGAATCCGACTTTGTTGAGCATGATGCAATGGTTGGGACAGATATGGGACGGGTTAGTTCCCTTGCAATTCACGTACTGAAATTATGGCTCATCGTCGATGGTAGGTCCATACTATCAATGCAGAACGCATTATGCTGTTCTTTCAAGATAAAGACGGGTATCTGTGTTACCGGTGAGCATTTCTGAAGACTCGTCGAAATTAATGGCTAACGCCTCACGTAGCAAAGCGAATAACTTTCAATATGAACCCAAAGTTCGTGTCGCAAAGATCGCAACAGCATCTACCATCACTGCTACAACCTGGACTGAGACCCAAGAGGTCAGAGTTTATTGTCAAGCTGAAGACAGAACTGTTGTCGAGTATGTAGGCTCATTTGATGACGACAGTTCATGGTGAGTAGATCATATTTTCTTGCGATACAGCTTATTAATGGTTTCGGGTACTAGGCACAGGGGAGATTTCGAGCAAACTCAACTAATGACTATGGGTGGGATGGCTGCTGTTTCTTGGGTGGATGAAAGAGTCAATATCAGGTACTTTAGCTCCCTTGTGACACATTGATGTATGCTGACTTTTGAAGGCTATACGTGCAGAACCCAGACTACAGCATCTTCGAGTGGTGCTATAACGATGGGGCGGGATGGCAGCCGTGAGTTCTCTCTAGTCTAGGCGCGATCGGTCCAAATCTCACCGAATCTTTTCTAGAGGGTTTCAAGTCAGCCAAGTATCACTACCCAATACCGATATTGCCGCTTTCGTTCGGAGAAATGACCAGAGTGGAATTTTCCATTGTCACGTTTATTGGGCCGGACCTGACAAGGTTTGTTCACATTGATCCGTCCTCACTTGAATATGACTGACGGCTACTCAAGATTCTGTATCAGCGCATATATTCTCCGAATCCCTCTGGTAAGTGGCGACCGCGACGATATCTTGCTGAAGAGCCGATTCTAAGCGGTGATCTAGACCCTCAATCTGACGCAGGGTGGACACCCATCACTGAAGTCGCATATTTGATGAGTTCTGGACACTGGAACGGTACAACTACAGGAGACCCTTTCACAGGTAAGTGAAATCGGTTGTTCTTCACTGAGCGATGAATCTCAAAGAACTCTAGACCTTGATCCTGATCTGAATCATAAGCAGATCCGGGCAGTTCACGTCCGAAGTGGCAAGATTGTGAATGGTTTTGGTGTAGAATTCACGGATGGCACCCAGGGGCCCTGGCATGGTGGCACAGGCGGCGACCTGTCGCACTTCATCCTTGACGAAGGTATGTTCACACGAATATCGATATAACAAGCTACTTACTGCTTCTTTGGATAGAGGAAGGCATCGTTCAGGTCTTGTCTTGCTCTGATGGAGCTCGTATCCAGAAGATGCGATTTGTGACCAACAAAGGTAAGCCTAGGTTGACATAAACATGGATTCTCTCTGACAAGAGCTTATTAGGCCGAGTTTCCGACTGGTTCGGTGTTGAGGGTTCGAAGCCCACCGTCTGGGAGCGAGATGGCCTCATTTTGGCTGGCTTGGCTGGTTTCGGCGATAACCTAATTCGCGGCCTTCAACCCCTTTGGAACGAGCGGAACAAGCAACCTCCCAAGACTGGATTGGCAGTCCTCGACAACATGGTCACCGAGGCGGCGACCTTGCAAGGGGAGATAGAACAGTCTCGTACCATCATAGACCAGCAAGCACAGCAACTCGAGCAAATGTCCAACGATATCACCAGCAGCCTACAAGGTCCAGCAACCAATGCTATGAAGAATATCACTCTCCTTGCACAGTTCATTGTAAAGCTCAACTCGGCTTCAGACGATAAGGACAAGATCAAGTTGATCGGTCAATGCAAAACGGTGTCTATCAAAACCAACGGCCAGTTTGAAGAAATGCACACTAAAGCGCAGACTTTCCTCAAGAATGTCACGCAGGTGAGCTCCTTCATCGCGGCTCTCGTTCTACGTACTAAATGCTTTCCCAGTTGGCCAATGACGTGACATTCCAAGCATCCACGGCTCAGACACGGGAGACACGCATAAACAACATGATGAAAGTTGCAGAAGCTACACGAGTCAGCGAGGAGAAGGTTCACGAAATGCGCAAAGATCGGGTCAAATTTGCTGAAGAGCAGATTGAAACTGCGCAACGAACGAGGGAAGAAGCCGAGGAGAAGTTGAGAGATGCTAGAAATGCGAGGGTGTGTATACAGATTCCCTCTACCTTCTCTCGTTCTGAATCTAGGTTAAAGATTGCCCGCGACATCTTCACCTTGGGCATCGGTGAAATAGGGGACTGGGGCAACCTCAATGCAGCTATCAACTATGCAGAGAGCCTCATCAGGTCTGCCGAATCCAACCTGTCTACCTGCATCCTCTTAGCACAACAAGCAGAGGTCAACCTCGAGAAAGTGCAGTCCGAATTGCAGCAGTTCGACGAGCTCAATCAGAATTTAAATACACTCCTCCCCATCCTCGACAACTCGGTCAAACTCTCGAGCGACACGTTGACGAAGACACACAATCTGGAGAACGACACCCTCAATGTGGCGCTCTTCTTGGGATCGCTTTCGGCCAAGTCGTCTCCAATGTTCACCGAACACGCCGCTCGTAACTTGGCGAACAATGTACTTGCCATTGAGGAGGTGATGAAAACGGGAGTCAATATACGTGGAGCTCTCTTCCAAGGTTTTACGGACGTGGATGACAAGGTACTGAAGACGATAGCTACCAGTCCTATCCCTCCGTCGCCGGTGGACGATATGGTTGGGTATGCATGATCATGAGGTGGAAGTTGGGCATTCATGAAGAATGAGGGTTTTTCTTTTCCTTTCGCTATGTATACTCGTCATATTATCCGAATTACATTCAATACCATCGTTCCACTGGCGCGTCGGATTCTCCGCCAATACCAAAGAGTCTGCTTGTTGTCGCGGCTTTGCGGTTACCGCCATCGTTGCTCCCTCCCCACCATCCATCCCTCTTGAATGCACAATTTGATTATTGTCAGGCGTAGATGTGGTTTGGCGGATCTGTCCAGCTTTCGTGTTCGCCTATGACTGATGGTGATGATAAGGGTAAGACAGGAAAGATTGACATAGGTGATTCATTGATCATAAATCTACAGAGCAGGATGCTGTACAACATACAAATACAAGGGAACAATTATAGAACATGTCACGAGCGAGAAATTGTACACTAGATCAGGATGGATTCGGCAGTGTTTTCGGGATCTAAGACCGTATACCCTGTCACCTTATCATCCAACTCATCATTGTACTTCGCAAATGTCTTCGACAACCCCTTGAGGTCATCCCGTAGCGTCTTGCCCGGCGTGGCAAAGTCCGGAATGTACGCAGCCCAATTTGCGTAAGAGAAGAGATTCTCCGCAGCGGCGACCTTGAACGAGAGAAGGTAGGGGAGCTGAGCCATGAGCAACCACTCCCTGGGTGCATTGATCGGCAAAGCTCTCAACACGTCTTGCTCGTTGTACTCCTTCAATTTTTCCGTAGAGGTAGGAAGCTGAGAGAAGAGGGCGGATGGCTTGTTGGGAATGAAGACTTGATAGTACTGCTGCAAGTAATTGACGGCCGTATGCTGGGGAGAGGCGATGTGCATGATCATAGTGACAACATCGACCAGTTCGTCCACCGTCTTCAGAGAAGAGGGGAAGCTGTCCAATTGGCCGCCTTCTGCTCGATTCATCTCGAAGCAGAAAGCCTGTAGGTTGGAATCATTGGCAACTTTGTCATCGGTCCCATACTCCGTTGCCAGGGCATCTTTGACGAACTTGCGCAGGGTGGTCCAGACGTCGTTGATGCAACGAGCGTAGCCGGCGTTATGGAACATTGGCTCATTGAGCTGATCGGGAGGGAAGCCGCGATTCCTGAGATCGTTGGGTACGTATCGGCCCGTCCAGTCGAAGTCGTGATAGGCTTTCAGTGCAAAGGGGTAAACCGCGGATGAAGGGAAACCAACAATCTCTGCGATAACGGAAGGGACTAGAGTGGAGCGTGCCAACATGTTGAGCGAAAGGGTTTTCTTCCAGGTACGCTCAAGTAGTCGAAGAATAAGATGCTTGTTCGGAAGGGTACGCTGGGCTGCGACAATCAACGCCTCTTCCAGCAAGTGAGTCTCCGTAAGGTGCACGATGACCTCGTGACGGAGCCAGTCTGACGTCAAGACGCACATCTTTGCGTAGCGCCAGGGCCAGTCAGACTTCTGGTCGACATCCAGATCGTCCGGGGTTATCCTGCGATTGAATAGCATCGACCATTTGCTGGGATCCGAACCTCGATGATCAATGATGATGCCGAGGGGATGGAGGACGCCACTTGGGAACATCTTGAAGAGACAACTAGCAGCACAACCGTAGCGAGTACCATCGTCAGAGACGAGCTCTGCACCGTCATCGATTCCCAGGGCGAGGCGGAAATCGCTATAATCCTGGATATAGAATGCGCCATCTGTGGTGTTCAGGATATCAATGATGGGTTGATTCTGTTGCGCCGAAGCGAGGTCCTTGTAAAGCTGGAACTTGTCGTCTGTAGCATGTACCAGCTTGATGGTGGTGGAATTGGGTCCAGTAAGATGCTGCTGGGCGAACACGGCGTCTGTATGCCAATCATCACGACTGCCAATGTTGATAGCCTGATACATGTCGTGCCAGTCTCCGGCGTGTAACCTGTTGTTCATGTCAATGATATCCTGCATGGTATGAATGCCGTGGGGTGCAAGATAATCCATCAACCAGGGAACGCCACTTGAAAGGACAATAGATAAGGTTTCGAGCAGGGCCCCGACGTCGAAGAGAGTGAATTGGTCAAAGAACTGACTCAGAGGAACAGAGGAAATGTGTGGGGGAAACGAGTCCTGGTCGGCCCATTGGTAACCACTCTGCTTGTCCGCGAGGGAATGATCTAGAGCGACAGACGACTCGAGGTTGACAATGTCATAGTATGAAGCCAGCCTGCATGAGAGGTGAGTGAGGGTTACGAACGGAAGCAACAATATCACTTACTTATTCAATGCTCGCTCGATATTGGCGACGCCATCAAACTCGGAAATCGTCGACTTCGTCGACTGAAACCTTGCTTGCTTGGAATTGAAGAAAGGATCTATTTCTTATAATGGTACAACGGACCTTGAAGGGTAGCTTTTATTTGTTTCAAATATGCTTCAGAGAAGCAAGTTTAGACGCCTTACGGTACAGTACGTTCAGGTTTCTCTGATTTAGCTCTGATTGTGTAGGCTTTTAGAGACCGGCCACACCTTCGGCACGCTTCGCATGCCTCAGGAGTCGCACGGTCAAGCTAAGGAAATTTCTGAGTTCTTTCCCTGCTTCTTCGGGGAGTTCAAACGTTCAGGTTCAACGTCTCCTCCTACCTGAGTTGCGTCTACAGAGATCAATCTCGCTCTTGTACACCCAACACAGCTTGTCCATTTATTCAGTCCTGTTTTGAATGGCCCCCATGTTTCCCTAGATCAGTATCTCAGTATCTTAAACAGTATATTACGAAGCCTTTTTTTGAGTTTAATGGCCCTGTGACAAGAAGAAGAGAATACAGAGCAGTTTTGCACCTGGAATTCGGGTTGGCGGTTTAATTGGGAATGTGTGACTGTGATGTCACAGAAATATGTCACGCAAGTCGCCATCAGCTTCAAATAAGGGGTACAGAGAAACCTTGGCAAGCAAGGTAACAGTGCAGCATGGTAGGGCGACCCGTCACGCCCATTCCATTCGTCTCTCGGCTTGCCTTGACCTAGAGCCGGCGACAGCTGGAGCGTCGGCATTGGTTTGTAGAGTAAAGGTGGCACAAAATTCGCATGAGTTTGGTGATGTTCAGGCATGTCGATATAGTTGGTAAGCGTGAGGTTGCGTAGCTATAATACCAGTGCTTGGTAGGCCGAGCAGCCACGTAGAGTGCAAGACATTTTATACCCGGACGTTTGTTCTGAGGACATTCCGTATGTCAGACTGTGACAGAAAACATAGAAACATGAAAGATCGCGTGAACACACACCTTTTGGCCGACTGTATTGATTCACCGGTGAGTAACTACTGCCGGATGATTGGATGCACCAGAGAAGACCATGCCTTCATCTTATCTCTGTTCTATCAGCGCAGAGAACTGTTCTTGAGCCACGAGATGGCTACAATTGGAATCTCCTCATTCCAGCTGTCTACGGAAACACGAAATGCCGGAGCCAGGTGGATCGAAGAAAGCCTGGAAAAGGTGTATCAAGTTGATTATCGTTCCAGGCATCTATTAAGCTTTTCATCTGACCAGACATTTGTCCAATTCAGGAGCATTTCAGACGTCCAGAGCTCAAGATTTGTTCGTTGTGAGCCCAGGCAAAAGGCAAACCAAGGTGGGCAGGAGCAACCCGGTCGCTCGGACCGTCAGCTCAGCCGCAATTACGTCAGCACCTTTTTCCGCTTTGAGCAGCAACCACCATGACACCCAGCTGCTAAACTCACCTTTCTCGTTGGGCACTCTGTCAGTATTCCACTGGGAACTGCCGACGAGATAAGCCATGCTTTGACACCGAAAAACCACATGATTACTCGATGATTCTTTCCCCGTTTCTCGAGGCGTTCTAATTATATCAGTATAAATCAGGCGCACTTAAAAGGCCACAATCTTACGAAACAGTGACAAGTGGGCTTACCAATATTATTGTCACAACCTCGATTACCCACAGAGGTCGATGATTGAGGCTCTTCGTTCTCTACGGATCGTAAGGATCATCAAAGCTCCAGATAGCTCCTATGGAGACACAAACTCACTTTTGTACACTACCTCTACTAGTGTTGGCTTTCATCTTGGGGTCAAACCTACACGCGCAGTATCCTCTTTACCTCTGTCTCCGGCTATTCCTTCATCGTACGATCCATGATTAATCATCTCCAATAAAACGGCCCATTTCCTGGCCACTCAACGCGTTAAGTTGGGGGTATAATATTCGTTTCAGCCCCCTAATTACGGATGAGTGCACCTACTTTGCATTTTCATCGGCCAATTTCTAATTTTAAACAAGGTACATACTTTGTTCACCGCATTGAACGGGATTTCATCTCTCATTCAGGTATAAAAACCAAGCTCAAAAACTCGGACGACCTCAGAATCGACAACCCAAGCACTTCACTTCCTAAGTGCAATAACTCAATCTAACTCTAAGCAACCCTTACCTCGTACGTACTTCTCAGTGTCCCTCTCAACCCCAGCTCACCAAATCCGCAAATAGGTAACACAAATCAACGATGAAGTTCTTCACTTTCACCGCAATTACTGCCATGCTCGTCATTGGCACCCAAGCGGCCCCTCAGACTGACAATAATGTCTGCTATCCTAGCGGAGGTGGAGTTTGCGACTGCCCCATCTTGCCTACCCCCAACCCAACCTTCTGCCCCCCGGGTACCATTCAAATCATTCACAGGGATCCTCCCTGCTGCTGCGAGATCGTTGAGTGCAAGAGGCTCAATAGCAACTAGACGCGTATCGAGACGGAAGAAGGTGGAAAGCACGGTGACCTAGAGGGGTTATGATATGTTATTAGTCTTGAATAACGATATTTTTGGCCGAAGCTGGAGTTTCTGTCATTTGGATCCGCTCAGTTCTGCTACGAAAGTGACGAAATGGAAATTCACCTCAATTGATCCGATCAAACGTACCCCCTCTGACTCGTCATTACAAGAAGAGGATGAGCGGCATCAAAATACTACTAATAACTTGCAGCGGACAGTAAGCCCTGCAAAGACTGCGACCAATTTCCGCTCCTTTCGAAAGATTTAGTGCCCTTCCGTCGAACCGACTCCATCTTTTATTTATTGTCCATTCAACTTGCACAGTTCATACACCTTTCGGGGGTCCCTTCTCACCGCGATCGTTCTAATTATAAACCTTGCGTCACTCCAGGTTAATAAATTGCGTAAACCAAGTAATGATACTTTGTCACCCTTGATTTGTTCGGGTGAGCCCTTGATCAATGTTCGGGCGTTCACATACACTCAAACGCCGACGGTCATGGATCTCTCGTCACGATTTTCCATGATAAGAATAGACCACCTTCATCGATGGCGGAGCCACCTCATGCTGTAATATCAAAGCAGGGACATCCCTGATTTTGCAAATGGACGGAGAAATGTCAAAGATAACCCGCCCGTAGGCCTCGGCTCACCAACTTCCAACGAAAACACACTGGCAATCCCACGCCTCGCCTTCATTTCCTTCCGTTCTATGAATAGCTTTCTTCCCAAATTAAAACCACGAATAAACTACGCATTACAAACCCTCCACAGGTTTCAGCCACTCTAACTATCCCACCTCTCCTTCTACATTCCTCGTCGGTCAAATTCAAATTCAAAATGGATTTTGTGCCCTCAGGAATGACCGGTCTTCTCGGGGAACCAGATGCTCGTTAAGGTATATAATGGGTCTTGAAAGGATGAGGAAGGAACAGAATCGGAATCGCTCAGAGAAATAACCTGAACTCGAACTAAACATCGTACGTTTGCTCCCATCAACTCGACACCTCTCCTCCCATTTAGCTGACACCCACCTTCTCCTAGCAAACACCAACCCAAACCAAACACAATGAAGTTCATCACCTTCACCATCATCACCGCCATGATGGCCTTCAGCGTTCAAGCAGCTTCCGATGCCGGTCCAAGCTGCTACCCTACCGCGATTTGCAACTGCCCCGAAGTACCCAACCCGATTTTGTGCCCTCCCGGCACCACACCGGTCATTCATAGGGATCCTCCTTGTTGCTGTGAGATTGTTGAGTGTAAGAAGCTTCCCTAGATGAGGGTTTACGGCGATCACAAGGAGGAAGTGAGAGAGGGGGGGAAGGAGAGAGCCAGGTTCGAGATAATGGAATAACTCAATACGTCTAATCTATGCCTTCACTCGAATAAATTTCAGTCGAACCTGTCTTGCATGATTCTATTGTACAAACTCTTGAACAAGGTACAAGCGTCACGTTGCAGAGAGAGGAAGAATATCAGCCAGAATACGTTCTGCCTCCATCCCCTCTAACCAATGGCCATATCTGTAACCTCCGCCACCTGTGCCGTGGGCGCACCAGCTTGTCCATTCGGTCTCATTGAGAAAATGACATCCTTGATTACCTGTGAAATGAGCCCGTGCTGTGCCTCGACTGCGATTTTCGTGCTGCAGAAGAAGGATGTGCATGAGTATATTGGTTGAAAGAAAAGAATGATGGGAAAGGAGACGAACCTATCTTTGACACTCTTCGCCAGTTGACTATCTTCTTTCTTCTTCTCTTCCTTCTCTTTTCCCTAAAGATCTCATTCAGTAAATGTGCATTAAAGTGATAGCGCTGTGACCCTTACCTTCCCAGTTCCCTCCTTATCTTTCAATGTAGGAATCACCGGCTTCGTGGAAGAGATCGAGTTTTGAGCCTTGGATAGTTTCTCGTGAAGATCCGTAAGTTGGGAGACAGCATATGCTCGATTCTACACAGGACTATCATCAATCTCCATCCTGATAGTAAAGGAATTGGCAAACCCACAGATATCAGCGGGCTCTGACTCAACGTATTAACCCAATACTTATTCCAAAGCATCGCTAACAACTCCGTATCCAAGCTCGACTTGAAGATCTCCACATCCAAAGGATAGTACTGGTTCGCATGCACACCGAAATCTTCGATCTTGCTCAAAGGGATAGATTGGTATTCGGATGGCGCGGCGTTGGGTGGAGTGTAGTTGTCTGGGTAGGTACGGAATGCACCGATGTCGACTTTACCAGCTGAGATAGTTCGGTTGGGATCAATCTACACGCATATAGTCAGTGAGAGTCAGAAAGTGTGGGAGGTATGAGGGATACTCACAACGACGGCAACGAAAGGGTCTTGGAACTGTTGGTTCGTTTTTTGCGTTGCTACATCTATACCCGATAGCCAACATCCATACCCAGGATGGGAGTGATACCACCCTATGACGTTTTCCAATCGTTGGGCCTAGATTAAGCGACATTATTGTCTAGAGCAAGGCACTAGCGTAAGGGGCAGTTTGTTGATACCCACCTTGTCATTTCCACTAACGAACTCCACCATGTACTCATTCGCTTCGTTCTGCGCATTGACACGGGTTTCTGTTCCTTGAACCGGGAGAGCGAAAGAGTCCATGATGACGATGGAGTCTCCGACGACTTTGCCTTGCATCAGGCCCATGATCTCGTATGGTACACCTGAACGCGCATGGATGACCTAGGATGAACGGTCAACAGAGGGTCCGCATGCACCTTGGGAGTTGCTATACCATCTTGATCAAGGATACAGCTGATATCTTGCATGACTTGAAGTGGTGTGGGCTAAAGCAAAAGTCAGTCAATCAACAGCCTTGTTGTCGTGCGCAAGAGACTCACTCTTTAGCCCAAGGCGCAGCATCGACTACCTTCTTATACGCAGCCTTATCGAACTGATATATCGCATCCTGTGGTGATAGGTCCTTGACATCGTTCGTCAACGAGAAAGTCTTGAGTGCTGTTGAACTCGATCCTGAAGCCATGCTGCCAGGTAAACTGGCGAATCTGGCCCAGATCAGCCGCGTCTGAAGGGCGTTGTTATGCACAACCCTCTGAACCAAACACTGATTATCACCCTGGTTATCGAGACTCGGAAGTTGTTAAAGCTGTCAGCCACTCAGAGCCATGGTCACAACCCTTGTGTGTGCGCTAATAGGATGATCACTGGCACACAGCCCCTTGCTCGCCGCTTTACCACTGTTCTCTCTGGTCCTCCTGGTTATGTGGCGCCTCTCATTGCTATAAATCTACCTCGACCTCAAGGTTCAAATGGCTAGTGACCAGGCTGAGCTGGTCATGCCGACACCACAGTTCCCATTCGAGATTTGGTTAAAGATTGTCAGCTTCTTGGAGGTGGTCGAACGGTGGAAGCTGTATTCCGTTAACCGGATATTATTCAAGATATGTATGGATGAGAAGTACAGGAGTGTGCAGCTGCAGACGCCGAAGGATGTTATCAAGAACTTGGATCTGATCTCGTGAGTACCCTCGGTCCTGGGATGATGTAGCTGATGCTGAAGCTTTGATGTCTCCCCAGAACAGCTGGCATAGCTTGCAGAGTGCGCCACCTCGATTATTGGCCAAATGCTCTCGCTGGTCTCAACACCACCTATATACCCAAGTTCCAATGGGAGCCTAAGGACACGAGGATACAGAACCACACCTCCCGCTGTCGCAATGGCAATTCCGACAGCAGTAACTCCTCGACGCCACCCGAGCCTCAGGACGTCGACCATGTCCAAGAAGTCGTCTCCCTAATGACCCGCCTCACCAACGTTCAAGGCTTCAACCTCAGCTCGACTCGAAACCTAGAGTTGACCGCATTCCTTGAAGCCATACCCACTATTTCGGCGGGATGGATGGCCTTTGGCGACAATCTCCGTAAACTTACTCTCGATGTGACATTGGAAGGTTTCTGGAGAGTCCTCACCCCCGACCTCTTTCTCCCAAAACTCGAAGACCTAACACTCAAATTCTCCAAAGCATACCTCAACACCAACTCCGACCACATCTTACAAATCCTAATGGCTCCATTCGTCAACAACCACCATTCTACCCTCCGATCCTTGACCCTCTCTACTCAACGACACATCGACATCTCTTCCTTTCTTCTTACCCTCAATCACCTTACGAAGCTAACGAGGCTGAGCTACTCCTGCGTCTTAGCAGACGAACGACAATTGGATGCATTACATCATGTGTTATCCACGCATACATCCACACTCCAGGTCCTCATTCTCCGATTCATGAACCTCAATCGATCTTCCCTCAGAGACGACTCTCCTTCCTTCTCCATCTGGTTCTCACCTAACTCTCTCCCCATCTCCCTCCCGCAACTTGAATCCCTCGACTTCCGAATGGAATCTCTCCCAGACCTACCCGACCTGGTGGAGTTCTTACAACAATACGAATCGACATTGACCTCTCTGATATTGGGATACAAGAAGTTTACGGTGGAGGAGATGGAGAACATCACTGAGGTTTTTAGGGAGAGTGCGATGTTGAGGACTTTGAATATCGGCGTATGCTGTTTGAGGCCGAGGTTGTTGGATACGCTCGCCATGAACCTGCCGAGGCTGGAAACGCTCTCTTTGTTGATGGACTCCATCAGTTCAGAAGATACCTCAGACATCATGGATGCAGCGGCAGCAGGGTCTGTGGCAGCATTAGGTCCCGAGAGTGACAATGTAAGCGTCAATCTCTTCGGTAACTCCTGACCCTACTTAACCTTAGCTTCTGATCAGTTTGAACAGGCCATGATTGGTCGTTCGTATCCCAACTGGAACCTCAAGGCATTTCGTGGTATCACTGCGACTGCACCCGCTGGTGGGTTGGGAACCATTGAGAGAGCATTGAGGAGGGCTGCACCTCGGTTAGAGGTGTTCCAGTTACGTCTAGGGCGGACCTAGTGAACGCCTTCGTTTTCGTGACGAGTCGACCCTCGATGCTCTGGAAAGGGTAATCGAGTTACTTTGGGAGAAGATACCGTTTTCATGGTGGCTAGCGAGATCTGTCCCCCATGCAAATCCTCAGGTTGGCAGTGGTCACCTGCGTCTGTTGGAAGGAACTCGGAAATCCAATGTCACTGTCAGTTCAGTGGCGGAGGCGTTTACTGGCTGCGAGTATGGCACATTCGAAATTGCCTCCAAGATAGGTTCTTCGTGAGTCCGTGAAGACCAGGAACGGTCGTCGCTATCTTGGTCTGGGGAATGGTGACTTCGATGACGCCTCGCATACCATTTGCATATCACTTGATGGACTGCTGCTAGTACTTTTCGTGCGGGAGGCAGGATGGGCTGAATGGACCTTAGTCTTGAAGGGACTACATTGGGTAGAATAATATCAAGTACTTGATCGTAATGCCAGGCATATGTCGGCGGTTGGTGTGGTTCCAAAGAATTGGGTACCGAAGTCTCCAGCCGGTTGCTTTAGATGTGGTAGCCAGCCGGCATCTTGGCGGGTATGCCGAGTCAGGATGCTTATTGGCTCGTTCTATTTGGCTGGGGGCCCAACAGCAAACAAGAGGCCAGTTCTTGGACCTGTTACAACTTGTTACGAACTCCCACTGCCAGACTTTACAAGCTCCCTTCGAGCAATATATTCGCAAAGGCCCCGTTGTTTTCTTCATTTGAGAATCTCCGCTCCCTCGCATCTATGGAGCTCGAGAAATATTCCCCTCCAGAACAGACGTTTACCACCATCGAACCCAAACGTTCTGAACACCCACTGATTCGAGCAGCAAATGGTGAGCCCTATCAGACGTCGGCCCAAACGTCACGCACAGGCACTGACTATCGATTTGCTGATCTGCAGAAGCCGATATCTTCCTGGAACATCTTGGCGACTTCAGTCGTAAGAGGGCGAAGCACGCGGCTCACGCTGCGATATACGAAGAGCTCGCGCATCTCTCCAATGAACTACGTAGCCTGCAGAATCGCATGGCCCGATGCAAGTTATCGATTGCGTACTGGAAGTCCCGTCAGAATGCTTTGAATAGCTGTGTCAAACTTCCAGATGAGATCCACATCGAGATATGGAAGTATCTTGTGCATGATGCTTGGCGCTCCACTATGACCTTGATTCGCATTACACAAGTCTGTTCGCACTGGCGACGTTTGGCTATGAGCGTGCCAGTGCTCTGGACTTGGCCCTACATTGCCAGGCCACGGCTCGCCGAAAATTTACTGAATAGAGCAGGAAATATGAAGCTGACCCTGCTACTCAATGCACATGCGCTTCATCTGGAAGGTAGAGGCACGGTGATATGCATTGGAGTTTTGGGGGACAACCCCGCGAGGCGCATTTCTACTTCCCAGCGTTTAGCTGCTACTGTTTTTCCTCGAGCGACTACGCTCATCATGGATTTCTCGAAATTTCCAGCGGACCAATCACTGGGCCAGGAGTGTCACAAGCGTTGCCTCGGTGATATGACATACGCTTCCCCGACCAGATTGGAAAATCTAGAGGTTAGATACGCTGAAGATCTTCCACCCCACATTCAGCAGTTGCCTGATCGGAAAATTCTTGATTATATTCGGGATAGCCCTAATCTCGAACAAATCGACCTCACCGGGACGACGCTATTCTCTTGTCATGGTGTGATCGGTCCAGGAGGAGTACCAAGATACAACTTGACCACTGGTACAAGTCTGCGCTCTATCAAAGTTCTGAAGGTTTCACTTGCCAAATATCCGAACACTCAAATGGCGTCCATTCAGGAGGTCATCGAAACTCTGCAGCGGCTACCTCTCTTAACGACTCTCAAACTTGAAAACGTCTTCCGGCCTTTAGATGAGCAACAAATATACTGGTGCAACACCCATGCAGTAACATTGAAGTACCTCCAGGACGTACATTTGGTTGCAAGTGTGCAGCTACTCGGTACCTTTCTTGCCTCGGTTTCTTATCATCCCCAAGCCAACATTCTGCTGCGTGGTGTATGGGATGAAAAACGGTATCATGGTGATAGTCTTTTGGACTACGATCAAGCACTAGGAAGCATCATCCAGACCACGACACGAAGGATCTCCCCATTCATCAATTTCCTTGCTTTATGCCCTCGACCGTATGAACCCGGCTGGAAACTATCGTTTGTTCACCGGCAAGGCCCAACTTACCTTGCTTCAGTGGATGTAGCAATGGCAGAAAGGCCCAACCTGATTTCACGATTAGCCCAGATATGCCCTTTGACCAACGTTCGCGAAATTTGCTATCGACTCTCAGTTTCTGATCTCGACACATGGAAGTTGTTCGGGGCACTGCAAAAGCTTCAAATTTTGAAGCTTGACGCAGCGCTACACCCTACCTTCAAGAGAGTATTCGCTCTCCTTCGGGACTCCTCTGATACCGTCTTTGACGCGGACCCTCCTCACACCCCGAGCGCACCGGAAGTTTCCACGCAATTCTACTTCCCTGCCTTGACCCAGTTGAGTTGCGATTCCTCCGTTCTGAGGCGCCCTGAATGGCGCCCCGAGGGTCTGCGCTCGATAGAGGAGCTATCGCGTATCTACGCTGCGCGGTTATGCTGGGATCGATTAGGACACACTAAAAAGCCTTGGTTGGTCATCCATTGACGTACGGAAAGCCGACCTTGGAGCGACGATCGTAGATATGAATATATTGTGGTTGTACGCTGATTCCTGTATGCCATGATGAAGGCTTCGCATTTTATGTTTTCTCGTCCAACTATTAATTTTCTACTAATCTACTGTTTGGGGTATCGTCGACGTCGCTTCCTTTTCATGAGGAATGGTGACAACGATGGCGGATTGTATGTCATTGAGCGTCTTGAATTCGACGGGATCTTCAACTCCTGGCAAGCCAAGATAAGCGACCGAAATGTTCGGCACCTGCTCCAAAAGCGTCAATACTCGGCCGGCAAAATTGCCGGAGAAGGGTGCTCATTGGCTCGTACTATTTGTCCCTAGCCGAGTGCCAAACAACATCGGAAACCATTTCGGCTCCGATGAAACGTTGGCTCTCCTCAGATCGACTCTCAAGCCATATCTTCGCAATGGACTGGTTGTCCCCTTCATTCAGAGATCCTCGTGGCCTTTCCACCACGCTTGATGAACATTGTGCTATGGAACAGACCTTCACCAGTATAGACTCCGAGAGCCATCTGGTTCAAGCGGCAAATGGTACGTCTCATGATGCAACAGACAGCACATACATGTGCTGACTATCGATACGTTTAGCCGATATTTTCGTCGAGCATCTCGGTACATTCAATCGTAAACAGTCCAAACACGCGGCTCATGCCGCGATATACGAAGAGATCGCACATCTCTCCAACGAAATACGTAGCCTGCAGAATCGCATGGCCGAATGCGAAGCATCAATTGTCAACTGGAAGTTTCGTCAGAATGCTCTCAATAGCTGCGTCAAGCTCCCGGACGAGATCCATATAGAGATATGGAAATATATTGTGTTCGATAGCTCGCCATCAGGCTCTTCAATGTCCTCGATTGTGATAGCGCGCGTCTGTTCCCATTGGCGGCATATAGCTTTGAATACGCCAGTGCTCTGGACTTGGCCCCACATCCCCAAGCCAACGCTCGCTGAAAACCTGCTACACAGAGCGAGAGATATGAAGCTGACACTGCTACTAGACTCCCAAGTCGTTTACATGAATACAAGGGAAAGCTACTTGTCATGGACGAGAGATTCTTTCCCTCAGGGGCTTCTTCCTGCCTCTCAGCGCCTAGCTGCCACTGTTTTTTCTCGTGCAGCTACACTCATTATGGATTTCACAAAGTTTCCAGCGGATACTTTCCACCATTTAGGAGGTCAGGAGTCTCATAAGCGTTGTCTCAGTGATATGTTATATACCGCCCCAACCAAACTGGAATACATCGAAATCATATATCCCGACAGCCAGCCCCACCACAACGAGCACTTACCCGATAAGACCATCCTCAAATATATTCGGGACAGCCCTAAACTGAAGGAAGTACGCCTCACCGGGACCTCGCTATTCGCAAATCAGACTGTAACAAGCCCAGGGGGTGTGACAGGATATGAATTATCTACAGGTCCCAGTTTGCGGTCAATCAGAGCTTTGAGTGTTTCTCTCGCCAAATATCCAAACACTCAGATGACATCCGTTCAGGAGGTCATCGTAACTCTACAACATCTCCCTCTCCTGACCACGCTAACACTTGAAAACACCTTCCGGCCCTTGACTGACCAAGACATCAGCTGGTGTGAGACCCATACAATCACCTTGAAGTACCTTCGGGATCTACACTTGGTCGCGAGTATCCAGCTACTCAGCATCTTTCTAGTTTCCGTCTCTTATCATGAACAAGCCAGAGTTCTGTTACATGGTGCATGGAACGAAAGGCGGGACCCTCCTGGTATTGGTACCCTCTTCCGCTACGACGATGCATTATGTAGAGTTCTCCGTACCGCGACACAGAGGATCTCTCCATTTGTCAACTTCCTTGCCATTTCCCCGCAACTATCTGCCCTCGGCTGGAAACTATCATTTGCTCATCAACAGGGACCCAGTTCCCTTGCCTCAGTTGATGTTGATGTTGGCGCAAGGCTTGGCCTAGCTACAGAGCTAACACATATATGTCCTCTGGACAATCTTCATCAACTTCACTATTGGTTTCCATTCGCCGACCTCGGCATGTGGAGGTCTTTCGGGATGTTACAAAAGCTTAAAATCTTGAAGCTTGACGCAGCACTACATCCTGCGTTCAAGAGGGCGTTTGCTCTCCTTCGGGACTCCTCTGATACCGTCTTTGACGCAAACCCTCCTCTGACTCCGAGTCTCGGCACGGCGAGTGTTTCTGCTCGCTTCTACTTCCCTGCGCTGACCCAGTTGAGTTGCGATGTCTCAATTTTCCGACGCCCCAAATGGCGCCCTGAGAATCTACGCTCGATAGAGGAGCTATCGCGTATCTACGCTGCGCGATTGTGCTGGGATGATTCGTCTGGTGTAGGACGCAGTGAAAAGCCTCGGATGACTATTTATTGATGTAAGAAAGCCGACGATGGACAAAGGAATAGTAGGTAGGAAAACTCTGTAGTTCAAGATGTGCGTTGACTAGCGTATGAAGTCCCAAGCCAATAGTAGCTGTCTATGTTTCTTGTTTGCCAACGTGAAATTTTTCCTGATCTGCTGTTTGAATTAAGCCACCCATCCTCGTAGCTCACTGTTGGTAGGTCGACTTCCGGGCTGGGCAAATTCCCAGCGAGCTCGAGGACGCCCTGAGGCTCAAGCCAGGAGCCAGGCTTTTCTGGTTCAATCTAAAACTCGGAAGCCCAATCTATGCTCAATCGCACTAGCAGGCAACTATTAAATATTGGCATTTTTCGAAGGATCCCAAAATCTTGGTCCGTAGCTGTGACTGAGGAAGACTGCTACCAGCCACACTAGACGTCGTGTTCTGCGTCCACTTTGGCTGATTTCAGAAATATCAGAGAATGTTCTTGTGTCGTTCGAAACAGGATCCCTGAGGCTCACATGATTTGCGATTGTTGATTGGGCCTGACATTTGTCAGAATTCGGGCTGGCCTGATCTCAGGCTCTTCTTCTCAATCTCCATTGCTGTCGCTGGATACATCCTGAGAAATCATCCGCCATGCATACATTGTTCTCGCCCCTCGAAGATCCTCGTGGATTTGCAAGCAAGCTTGATCAAAACTCTACGATGGAACAGGCCTTTACCGCTATCGATCCTGATAACTCCATACGTCAGGCGGAAAATGGTAGGTTCCATGGTGCACTAGGCGAACAACACAGACAGGCGCTGACTTTCATTTCGATTTAGCCGACATATTTCTCAGCCATCTCGGTGCTTTTAATCGCAAAGAAGCACAACATGGGGCCCACGCTACGGTATACGAGGAGATTGCCCGCCTCTTTAACGAAATTCGTAGCCTTCAGAAGCGCATAGTCGAATGCAAGGCATCAATCATCCACTGGAAAACCCGGCACAATGCTGCGAATAGCTGTGTCAGGCTTCCAGATGAAGTTCATGTCGAGATCTGGAAGTATCTCTGCCACTATAACTCACAACACTGGATATCCTTGATTTGGGTAACCCATGTTTGCTCGCGCTGGCGACGCCTAGCCTTGAATACACCAGTTCTTTGGACTTGGCCGTGCATTCACAGGCCCCGCCTCGCCGAAAATCTGCTGTATAGAGCAGGAAACATGAGACTGACGTTGTTACTCGACGTCTCATCTCTTCGCCTAGACGATAATCTCCGTATTTTCTACCACTTGGGCCACCCAGACTGGTACGACTCTGCTTATCTCTCTGCTTCTCGACGCCTAGCCGCTGCCGTGTTTGCGCGAGCTACCACTCTCATCATGGACTTCTCCAATCTCCCGACGACTCTCAAAGCCGGGGGCCAATGGTGTCACCAGCACTGCCTTATGGAGGGAGGGTACAGAGTTCCTGGTCGAACTAAGCTACAATTTATCAAAGTAATATACCCCCAACGTGAGCCTCACCACATCCAGGGATTACCTGATAGGATACTTCTCGATTATATTCGCGATAGTCCCAAGCTTAAGGCAGTACATCTCAATGGTACCTCGCTATTCACCTCCCCACCTTGGACAGGTCCTGGGACTAATGGTACGACGTACAAATCCACTCTCAAGGTTCTGAACGTATCCCTGGCCCAAAAGGCAATCTCGAATCCCCAAATGGTACCCATTCGGGACGTTCTCGAAACCCTGCGGCATCTTCCCCTATTGGAAGATCTAAGACTCGCGAACACTTTCAGCCCATTATCTAGCGAAGACCTTACCTGGTGTGACACTCATGTCATAACATTGAGGCACCTTCAAAAAGTAGACCTAACCACAAGCGTCCAGCTACTTAGGGCCTTCCTATCTTCAGCCTCGTACCATCCCAAAGCCGCCATTTCGTTGCGCAAGGGATCGGATGACAAGAAAAGGACCGATGCCAGTGATGACCTATTGACATACACTCAAGCGCTATCTAGCATTCTCCAGAGCGCAACACCAAAGATCTCCCCATACATTCACTATCTCGTCTTGGCCACTCGACGTTCTTCCCCCAGCTGGGTGGTAGGATTTGAGAGTACTCTCTCCAGACTTCACATGGCTGTGGCGGCAAGGCCCAGCATAATCTCAAGACTAACCCAGCTATGTCCTTTGGACAAACTCAGCGAAATTCGCTACTCGATCGCTACTTCTGATATCAGCGTATGGAAGGCATTTGGGGTGTTACCAAATCTAAGCACCTTGAAGCTTAATGCGGCGATACACCCCACGTTTAAGAGAGTGTTTGCTCTCTTTCGTGATTCCGTAGAGACTGTATTCGATACAGACTCTCCTCACAGCCCGACAGAACCTTCCACCCGATTGCAGAGCGGACTCGACCTCTTCTACTTCTCTGCTCTGACCAAGCTTAGGTGCGACTATGAATATTGGATCGTAAATAGGACCAAGAAGCGCTCCAACTCGCTGAAAGGACTGCGCTAAATAGAGGAGCTATCCCGCATTTCTGCAGCACGCTTGTGCTGGCTTAAACATAGCTTCCCTCAGGATCAACGGCGTAATCTCGAAATTTACCGATAGTCTACCGGTATGATAAAGCCTCGTGTACGAGACGATCTCGAGACACATACTATGTACTAGTACGGACTATTGATAGAGTAACAATCGAGTATCGTCCGAAACTATCCGTCTTTATTTCCAATGCACATCACATTCACTAAAAACCGCCTGCCGTCAATATATGGTGAGTAGAGTAATGTCTCGGAGCTCCATCCCATCTCATCGCATCGCCATAGATGATAACATACTGCGTTTCTGGCAACCCTCTCAAACTTACTCCCCTGCCGTTACCTGAAACTCATGAACTCCCACACCAATAGCATGCAACATTGCAACTGTTGATATTGATGTCGTTTCTCTCCGCCTCAGAAATACATATAGCATACATCCATACTCTGGCCCTAACCCTATCATTAACATCCTCACCTTCCCTAACCCAACCCAATCCAGCTCTCCCCACCTTCCCACCTTCCCCGACCTAAACCTAAACTCTAACCTCACCTCCAACATTCTTCATCGTATTCTCCCTCCTCCACTCCCCCGCCTCCTCCGGCGTCGCCAGTACAAAATCAAACTTCAAATACTCATGTTCCTTCGCTTCTCTGAATCCTCGCTGGAGGGTGAGTGCGGTGTCTTGGATTAGTTGTGGTTTCTGAAGGGTACGTTAGACTTCGTGTATGCGTATATGCGAGGAAGGAACAAGGAGAGGGAGAGAGGAGAGGAGAGGAGAGGAGAGGAGAGAGAGAACGACATACAGCAACCAACGTCTTCCTAACACCAAACACGACATCACATCCTACGAACGGATCTCCATCGAAATAAATTGCAGTGATTAGTTTCTCGAATCCAGGTGCCTATATATGCGTTCAGATTTGGTTCAAAGGGTATGATGGAGAGGGAAAAGACGTACCTCGATCATCATATGCAAATGTGCCGGCCTATAGTTATGCCTACTCAAGTTCCTAACCAAACCTCCGACAGGACCGTCGTCTGGGATAGGGTATGATACAGGTCTGCATCAAGTTAGTTGTCAGCCTCTTGTTTCAAAGCGTCATGTATAAACAAGAAACGAGAGGAAACTCGAGAAACTCACACGACAGCCCTAAACGCATACCTCCCCTCCTCATCCGTCTTCAACTTCCCTCTACACTCAGGCCCTTGCCTATTGTCATACTGATTATCATATTTCCCATCTCCATCTGTCTCCCAAGTATCGATGATAGCGTCTTTGATTGGGTTTCCTGAAGTGTCGAGGACTTGACCTTCGACGTACATGTAGGAACCTTTGCCTTCGGAGGCTATGGAGGCACCGTTTTCGACTAGGAGTGGGATTAGAGAGGCGTTGGGTAGGGAGAGGGGGGGAGAGAAGTGAAGAAAATGGGACGTACTAGGCTTTGCATCGGTCGTGAAAAAAGGTCCTAAGACAGTAGCTTCTGTTACTCCGGGAGGTTTTGCGTTATTCATCATATCGACGAGTGAGGAGACACCTAGGACGTCTGAGAGGAGGATGAATTCTATTCGGGTTTAGTCAATACGCGTCGCCGAGAGATGGAGAGAAGGAGAAGGACGCACCCTGCCTCAAATCCGTACACTTCTGTCCCGTCTCCGTCAAAAAGTTAATTGCAGTATACCATTCTTCGGTCGTGATTGAGGTTTCGCGGACGAATGAGTGAAGGTGGTTGACGAGGTTTTGGAGGATGAATTTGAGGCGGGGTGATTCACCTGTGAGTCATACGTAAGTGAGTGGGGAAAAAAAAAGAGATGACATGGGAGAGCAAGAAGAGAAGACAGATACGATGACGTACAATTCTGATTAGCAGCATGGACCGCATCAACGATCGATTCGGGCGTAAGGTCGGTATGCCTCGACACCTTCGAAAGGTCAATGTTATGCGGATTCGTAGTCGCCATCGTTCAATAGTAAGGTTGGGAAGAGATAAGGTAGACTATGGACGAGGACCATTCTTATATATTCTTAATATAACCCTCGGAGCGTGGAGGGACGTGGGATTAGGAAGGAAAGAATATCCAGATCGGGTTAGGTGCTGACCGTTCTTGGTCAGAAGACCCTTTGCTCGGGGCGGGTCTTGACGGATCTTGTAGTCATTCCCAGTACGAGAGATACGGTCGGTGAGGAAGCGGACGGTTCGGTGTCACGGTATTAGCGAAATGGCTGAGTAAAACGAGTGTATACATTCAGCATTGGGAGCGAAATAATGGATTCAACTAGATGCAGCCCTCGAGCGATGATGACCGTCCGAGTCCAACATACTTGGCGAAATAGCCGAGTAGCGAGCGCATATATCCGGTACCAGGGCGAATACTGGGAGCGAATTGGATAATTTGGATTCAAACAGTCCGACGGCAAATCATCCAAACGTTCGCCTCACTCGCTAAGACTCAGAGCTGATTACAACTCCTTCTTTCGAATTCCAAGCAACCTCGTTAACCAACCTCCCTTCCCACTCCCCCAAATCTCCTCCACCTCATCATCCCAACAAACCTTCGTCCCTCCATTCTTCACATCAACAACCACCTCATCCCCTTGCCATTCATCAACGCACAGCGAACTATGATCCCCAATAAAACATCTTCTCTTCTTCCCCACCTCCGAGAACGTATACAAGCAAGCCCGGACCTCCGGAGACAACTCAAGAGCCTGAAATCCATGACTCGAGTTGCCAATGATGAACGTTAAGAAACCTTGAAAGCTCCTCGGGAGGTATACCGCCACTCTACCATTTTGCGCAAGGATAGTGAGTTTAAATGGAAGCCTCTTTGTACCCCTAGGCTTCGGCCCATGAATCGCGAAAGTAACGTCCCCGTTCGGAGCGTTGACGTATATTCCAATTCTCTTTCTTCCTAATACGTCTTTCATGTCCTCTTCCCAATCGTCCTCTCCTCCTTCTGAGTTCGAGGCGATAGTTAGATCAATGTCTATACTCCCATCCTTATTGACGACGTTGAGGTTCCTTCTCTCTCCTTCTGTTTCGTCTTTTAATAATTTGGGTAGAAGAGATTTAGGGACGGGGAGGGATGGGTCGAGGAGGTAATGTCCTTTGATAGACCCTATACTCTTAATGAGCGTGACGAAGTTGGGAGGTTGCATTAGGTGTTGGGATGAGAGTTAGGATAAGGTCGAGGTCCTGTAATCCCGACGTGGAAGGAAGAGTTGGCTAAATCAGTAAAGGATTGCATGAGACGCGTACTTATGACAGATAGCCAATTCAGTATCAAAATCAAATAAATTACACTCCAAACAGCCTCAAAAACCAACTCCCCTTCCCACTCCCACTTCCCCCATCCACTTCATCCACCCACCTCACCCTCGTCCCTCCATACGTCGCCTCCACTTTTACCTCATCCCCTTCCCACTCATCCACTCCTCCCTCAAGGTCGTGAAGTAGACTATAATCACCAATGAAGCATTTCCTTGTCCCATTCATCTCGCTAAAAGTGTAGACGGAGGAGGAGAGCGAAGGAGATAACTTGAGTGATCCGTATTCGTTGATGAATGTTAAGAGACCGTGGAATGAACGTGGGAGGTCGAGTGTTACTTGACCGTGTGTAGCTTCGATGGTTAACTTGAATGGGAGTCGTTTTGGTGTTGGAGGAGGGACTGAGGGGAGAGAAGAAGAGGAAGGAGAGGAAGGGGAGTCGTGAATAGCAACTTTACATGATCCATTCTCGGCTTTGACATATATCCCGGTTCTCTTTCTTCCCAGCACGTCTACCCTCTTCCCCTCTCCTTCCCCTCCATTCCCATCTTCTCGAAGAGCAGCGATCCACAACCCAACATCAACACTCCCATACTTCCCAACGACATTAAAATTCCTTCTTTCTCCTTCCGTTTCGCCCTCTAACAACTCTGGGAGCATAGATCGAGGAACGGAGAGTGAAGGGTCGAGTAGCCAGTGGCCTTTGATGGAGTTGTTATCTCGGGAGAGAGTGACGAAATTGTGGGGTTGCATAGGTGGCTGGGAGATAAAAGAGGAGGGACCGGCGGCAGATGGGGTATAGCTTGGTGGTAGGTCGTTCTAGGAGGATGTCATCGTTAGCTCGTTGAGTCGGTTAGGTCAATGGTGAATGCTTACAGTTGCTAATCGTTCAGCATCAACTTCTCTCCTCTTCACGTCTGCTGGACTTGGATTTTGGATTATCATCGTTTCCCTTTCTCTTTCAGAGGTTTGCCCAAGTTTGACAGTAGCAGCTAGTCGTAGTTAAGAGAAGAAAGAAGCTTAAAGTCCGCAGCCTCTTGCACTTTGACTTCTGGACAGCTTCAGACACAGACGCAGACCCATATCAGGCAGTGGTCATATTCCGCAGCACCTTTTGAATTGCCAGGGTACCAGGCTTCGGACCGGAGAATTGACGTTCGGCGTGGAGAAGTGAGAAGTGTGGATGCTCGCAGCAAGACATGCGCAGTATATTAGGGTCGTTGCATGATATGGTGGATAGGATGAATCGAGATTGAATGGGCTTTTCCACCTCCTGGTCATGGTGCTTCGGAGTGCTGGAAAGATGGCCAGTGCAGAGTTTTCCTAAGAGTAAGACATACTTATTCTTCGATGCCAATCTGCCTCGAGCATGACTTCTGTCAAAAACCACGGAAATGGTGGTGAAGGAGGAGGAGAGGGCCTAGACCGTCGCGGTTGTGGTTCTAACTTCTATACGTCATGTGATGCATTTTTGGACGCGTCCTGCTGACGCGTCGCTTCTTTCTTCTTCAACGACCACTCCGGACGAGACGTTCAACATACAGTCCGTCCGATAATCGGCGATTGGTGACACCACTGCTATGTCCTGACCAAGACGTCCTCAGATTGACAACTCGCAGGCAGTGGTAGAAGATTGGAGGAAACTCCTAGTTTAACTTCCCGAGTCCGGATGGTAATTGCGTAAGGTCGAGTATGGATATCGATTTGGTATTGGTACAGGTAGAATGTGGAAAGGGAGGAACGCATATGTGGGGTATTTGTATGTTGTACAAGAAAGGATGGAGATTTTGTTACAGGATTGTCGCCTCTCGCTCAGGCTGCTAATATTTACTGCTCCTCCTCTCCTCCTCCGCGACCTCTACCGCGACGTCCTCTTCCACGTCCTCTTCCCTCCTCCCCACGAGGGTGATGATGGTGGTGGTGATGATGATGACCATGATGATGACCTCTCCTATGTCTACCAGCGACGACAACGATCAGAATCCACAAAAGCGAAGAACTCAAAGGACAAACCTAAACTCACATCCCAAACAACTTCAAAAAGAAACTCCCACCCTTCTCTTTACCCTTTCCCTCCCTCTCCCTCTTCTCCTCAGCCTCATCACCCCAGCTAACCTTCGTCCCTCCATTCTTCGCATCCACAAACACCTCATCCCCTTCCCACTCCTCTACCTCCCTATCATGTAGCGCACTATAATCTCCAATAAAACATTTCCTCGTCTTATTCATCTCCGAAAAAGTGTAGACGGAGGAAGAGAGGGAAGAAGAGAATTTGGTAGAGCCGTGTTGGTTGATGAATGTTAGGAGACCGTGGAATGATCGGGGGAGGTAAAGTGTTACTTGTCCGTGGTTAGCTTCGATGGTGAGTTTGAATGGGAGTCGTTTTTCGGGTTGGGGCTGGTCAGAAGAGGAAGAAGAGGCAGGTGGTGGATCGTGGATAGCGAGTTTACAGTTCCCATTCCTGCCCTTGACGTATATCTTGGCTCTCTTTGACGCTTCCTTTTTCTCCACACCCTCTCCTTCTGCTTGTGAACTCTTGACACCAGCGATAGTCACCTCAACATCAATATTCCCATGCGTACTAACAACATTAAAATTCCTTCTTTCAGCCTCCGTTTCATCTTTCAATAATTCTGGGAGCATGGATTTAGGGACGGAGAGTGAAGGGTCGAGAAGCCAATGTCCTTTGATGGAGTTGTTGTCTCGGGAGAGGGTGATGAAGTTGTGTGGTTTCATTGGGGGTTGGGGAGGCGCGTTGGAGGAAGAGGAAGGACCTGCATCGCTCGTACTGTCGGTGACGGCGGTAGACGATGATGGTGTATAGGTAGGTGGTGGATCGGCACTTCCAGCTGCAGCTGCAGCTCGTTCAGCATCAGCTTCTCTCTTCTTCACATCGGAAGGTTCTTGGCTTTGTGGTGGGATGATCATCTTTGGTAGGGTACGGAAGTCGAGGAAGCTGGAAGAGTCGTATTTCGTGAGCGTGGGTCAAGAAACGCTATTATAAGAATTAATTCAATAAGGACTGCGATGTTCTGATACTGCGCAATACCCGTCCTTCCATGCACTCTATAGGCGCCTATCAGGTACCACTAATTCCGCAGTATCAGAAGCAAGGCTCGGATCGAAGAGCTTCTGTCAATGTGAACGAATTCGCAGTGCGCAGTAGGTCGCGTGGTCTGTTAATCTCAATGTCGGTGCCGAATTCACCTCGATTGAAAGGGTTCAATGAGCTGGGGAGGAATTGGTACCTCTACAAGAAGTATCGTGTGTATATAGAGTAAATGGTAGACGTAGACGTGAATGTATGCGCATAAATGTTGAGTATTGTACAATGAAGAAAGGATATAGATATGTTACAGAACCATTACTTCACCACCTTCCAGGACCAACAGCAGGCCAACTATCCCTCCTGTCTATGCGAGCACCCCATCCACTCTGCCAATCACCTGCGAAACCTGGATGTCCTCTACCCCATCCTCCTCGTCCCATACCTCGTCCAACACCCATTCCGATGCCTCGTCCTGGCCCTGCAAACATCATCGCGTGGGGGTGAGGATGGTGAGGATGGTGGTGATGAGCGTGATGATGATGATGGTGCCCGCTAGCAGCGTGATGCCTGATACAGATAGAAGCAATGAGTATCCGTGAAATGAGAAATCGAACCAAAGTACAAACCTAACTTACATCCCAAGCAACCTCGAAAAGAAACCCCCCTTCTCCTTCCTCTCCTCCACTTCATCATCCCAACAAACCTTCGTCCCTCCATTCTTCGCATCAACATAAACTTCATCCCCTTCCCATCCTTCCACACCCGTCTCATGGAGAGCACTATAATCACCGATGAAACATTTCCTCGTCTTATTCATCTCCGAGAAAGTATAAACGGAAGAGGAGAGTGAAGGTGAAAGCTTGAGAGATCCATTGTGATTGATGAATGTTAGGAGACCATGGAATGTACGTGGAATGTGAATCGTTACGGAACCGTTTCGTGCGTCGATGGTTAATTTGAACGGGAGTCTTCGTGGAGGTTGGATAAGAGATAAAGGAGGAGGAGGGTTGTGGATTGCGATTTTACATCCGCCGTTTGAAGCTCGTAGATAAATCCCGATTCTCTTTCGACCTAGTACATCTTCCATTTTCTCTTCCCCACTTCCTGTGGTTCGAACAGAAGCGAGTGTTAGATCAATATCGACACTCCCATTTTTGCCTACGACGTTGAAGTTTCTTCGATTTTCTTCAGTTTCGTCGGATAGGAGAGGTGGGAGCATGGCGAGAGGAACGGAGAGAGAAGGGTCGAGGAACCAGTGGCCTTTGACGGAACCGTTGTCTCGTGAGAGGGTGACGAAGTTGTGTGGTTGCATGGGTGGTTGGATAGGAAGTTGGGATGAGTAGAGGGAGGAAGATGGGCCTGGAGGGTTTGGGCCACCACCGTTACCGCCGATGGCGTTTGGAGCGGGGGAGGAGGATTGTGTATACATGGGTGGCGGGTCGCGTGGTAGGTCGTCCTAGGATTTCAAGAGAATATCGTATCAGCACAAGTTTAGGATGAAGGAGGCACGGAGGAGATGAAAAAGAGGAAAGAACTAACAGCACCCAATGTAGCTTCATGCGAAGCTCCTGCTGCTTCTCGTTCAGCTTCTCTCCTCTTTGCATCTGCAGTATCTTGGCTTGGGGTTTGGATGATCATCGTTGTTGGTTGTCTCAATCTCCCGATGTGGGGTGATCAAGCCGTCGAGCCCGTGGTCGAAGTCGTGGTCGTGGTCGTGGTTAGAAAGACGCAAGCACACCGTGAGGAAGGTGAACGAAGGATATATGACTGCGCAAAAACCAACTCCCTGCGCAAACTGATATCGTGACTTAGACGCCTATCACATTTCCGCAGCACCACCACCCCAATAAACTTTCTGGTCCTGCTGCGTATACATCGCGTGGTGTGCTAGTGAAGTTTCTCCGCTTTCTAGACGTTCTATAGTGGCGCTCAGTGGTCTTGTGTTCTGTAATGCATGCCATGCTGGTGCCGAAGGTGCTAAATGAGCTTGGTGGACGAGGACCTGAAGGGGAAAGAAATTGAGAGCCAGGATTGTGCTGATTTGTAAGCACTCTCGCTCTGTCCTTGCTTTTCCGAACATCGTTGACCCCAGGCTCCAGGCTCCGTCATGTATAGATGCTTGCCCGTCAATTTCGGTTCACATCCCTAATAGAAACAAAGGCGAATACTCTCTTTTCAAATCCTGCTCGTCGGTCTCGTTGCTTTTCATCGTCGGCTTCGACCTGGACCTCTCATGGAGAAAATACCACAGTAACTGGCCCTCCTCTCAATAGACCACACCTCCGCCTGCAATATGCCGCCCGGGGTCAAAACCTTTCTGATAGATATAAGCGCCTAGAGAAGTCGCTACGAGGAAAGCAGGAACTCGAGTCCGAGATTAGAGATTTCGAAGAAATTGAGGAGAGCGGGTTGGAGAAAGCTACGCCGAGGGAAGAACACCTAGCGACACCTTCCGGAAGTGGTTTGAGGAAGGCAGGTAGAGAGGTGGAAGAGACATTTTATGGGTTTAAGATACCAAAGGAGCCGAAACCTCCTGGAGATGATGGTACGTTCTACTACTCGGTTATTCAACTTCTTTCACCTCGCTGACGCTCGTCCTTACAACACAGAATGTTGCATGTCAGGGTGTGCAATTTGCATATACGACCTATACGATGATTCACTAGAAGAATACCGCAAATCTGTCTCCACGCTCAGAGCTTCGCTGAGGACGATGAAGGTCCCAGAAGAGGAGTGGCCTGTCAGCCTCCGGGAGAAGAAAGTTGGTGGAGGAGAGAAAGGGGGAGGACCGGAGAGAAAGAGTACACAGGAAGTGACGTTGAATGCGTTTGAGGAGATGGAGAGACGTTTGGCTGCGAAAGCTCAAACTGCCAATCAGAGTCAGAAGGCGTCGGGAACAGACTTGAATATAGATGCGTCAAGCAGTCAGTAATACCAACCACTACTACCACACCATTGTATCAAACCACCTAATACTCTTGCTTACTGCAGTTCTTGCAAATAGACACGATACATTCGACTCTACGCCTTCAGCAGCCGAGGCTCTGGCGGTGGCTCGTGCTCAGAGGAGAAATGCTATCCCTCCACCCCCTCCTCCAACGTTCAAGGAGAGGATGGTAGAGCTGAAAGAGGGGATAAGATGGGCTTTGTTCAGTAATCGCTGAAGCCCATAACAACTTCACCCAACGCATATATTCAACGTCTTTCACGATGGGCGAAGCAACACATGTTGGAGCGTGGTAAGAAAACGTAGCTCATTTAATTCTTTACGTTGGAGACACTTAGTCTAGAAACTGGTTCAATATATTCTACGAGCACTTTCTCGTATGACAGGTGTCTAATTTACCGAGATCTGTCTAGGGTCTCACAATGTATGAAGGCTCCCGAAACTCTACATCAACGTCCGTAATCTGATGCTCTTTCAGCAGAGATAGAATATCCTCAGCTGCGTTATGAGCAGCCGTGGAAGACGTAGATCCGGGAGCAACGGCAATCCAAATAGTGGCAGGAGTGGTGGATGGCATCTTCACTCCCTCTTGTTCTCCGGGAGGTGGTTCATAGCCGACCCATTTGAAACGGACGAGTTCTATTGTCGTGGAGTCGATCTAGAAACGCGAATCCAAATCAATAAAACCCTCCCAAAACTTGAACCTCTCTGAGACGGATATGATGGGTTGAATGCGAATTGAACTGACCCCGTAAGTGAGCAAAATCTCATGAACCTTCTCAGACCCAGAATGATTACACCAAAATCCCTCGAGAGGGTGACCGTCAGGGGGTAAATACATCTCTTTGTATTTTCGATCGTATTTGGTTTCGTGGGGTGGGGACCATTCTTCCTTGCCTGAGCGGTAGACCAGGCGGGGCTTTGAATTCAAGTCTGCGTAGTAGAGCTGGGCTTCTAGTTCTGGAGGGGCGTATGGGTCCGGCGCTGATGATGGTGGGGCATTGGCGGTGGAGTCTGAGACTAGAGAGGAGGTCGTGGGCATAGTGATTGTGGGTAAGGTGGTGAGCTTTTCGTGAAGAGAGCTCTCGTGGGTTATGAAATGGGTGTAAATCACAGCTGACAGAAGAGAACCGAGGGGAGAACTAGGGTGGCTTGTATTAGATATCTATAGGATTCAAAGAAACCGACCGACGGCCTTGACGGATGACTCGGATGCCAGTGTCTTAGACTAACGCTACCGGTTGCATCAGGAGGCCTCGCAGAATGAGTCCGAGGCATGGTGAGTCGTTCTCCCGGCTCCTATCTCATGTTTTGGCAATAGTCGTTAACATTGAGGGTGAGAGGAGCATGGGACTTGTCTCGTGCACGGTAGTTGCAACTTTGAAAAGCTGAAGATTAGCCTGAAACGCGTACGCGTTATTTGGCCTTGCTTGGTTACGGCAGGTTCCGGGTCAATTTCCTGCCCACTTCGAACTCAGCACGTTTTCCTGCTTGTCCGCCTCTGTAAACCTATTGCTCCATAATTTCCGCCCACGACGACGGCTCAACATGCGAAATCCATTGTAAACATACGGCTCCCTTAGTTCATCTCTTCAGTTGCTCTTCAGAAGCGACTTGAGCCTATAACGCACCCGATACACTCGGAATTCGATGAACGGACGCGCTGACTGTCCTTGATCAAATGTCGCCATCTGTTCGTCAACGCTTGGTCCTCCCGACTTGATAGAAGCTGCCTTCTCTGTGAGAGAACTAACGTTGCACCTACGTGTTCTTTGATTGTGGCTATCGTGTTGTTGCCCGGTATTACCAAGATTGCGGCATTGGAGACCCAACTTTCGTGTTTGAATACACATAAGGATTGCTGGATATAAAAGGCGCCTGGACAAAGGTTATGAGAGGATAGGAACTCTTCAAACCCCTCTTCGAGACACAGCCAACGAATTTCTCTGACAATGCCAGATTATACCGACCTTAACCCGGTTTCTATTACAGATGCCGTGATTGCTGTCAATTCCACCAGTGAGTGCTTGTTTCCCGTTGTTCCGGGAAATAGAAGCTCATTGTGATGTTGGCAAGGTTCGGATCCGAGGTTGAAGTTCGTCTTTCAGAAAGTGGTGAGATCGTTCACGCCTATGTGTCCTCCTATCCGCTACGCGACTGAACGAGATCGGTTGTCACTTTAGGTTCACCACCTTCATGATTTCGTTCGTGAAACTTCGTTGACCACGGAGGAATGGGCGTACGTCTGCCTACCGTTGTCGACGTTTGTCTACCCATTCACCCCAATACCATATTCTTAACAGTGCGACGCTTCAGTTTTTGACAGAGACGGGCAAGAGTTCCACTGATACTCGACGAGGTGAGCCATTGGGTCAGTCATTCTACTTCAGAAAGCTAATGAGACAACCAAGAATTCTATATCCTTTCAGATGTTCTTGGCGTATCGTCTCTCGTCGAAATGATGAACAACATCACGCCTCCAGGCGCGACAGAAGCATCTGCTCTAGGTCCTTTTTTCTCTGAAGACGCGGAATTCCGTGAGCTCTTGTCCCATCATTTTACTGCGGAAAGAGCACCCTCGGACTGACAAACGATCGCAGTTGAGAATGGTGACGCGATTGCGACCGAGGGAAAAGGTGATTATATGTTTGTGGAGGGACGGGTATTAGATACCAAAGGGATCCCCATCAAGGACGCTATCATCGACACCTGGGAGACGGATGGAGAGGGGAAGTATGATATCCAGGCAAGTCTCGACCGATGCCCGATATCTGGTGGTAGTAAACTCAATTTGCGCAGTATGAGGACCAGGAAGGCCCAGATTGTAGGGGAAGGTTGAAGACATCGGAAGATGGCTCGTTTGCGTTTCGCGCGGTTGTGTAAGTCCGTTTCATTCGAATCCTGAAAGAGAGCGAACGTTGAGCTAATGGTGATTACAGACCGGCTCCGTATCCAATTCCCGACGATGGACCTGTGGGATCACTGATGAAGAAACTCAATAGACATGTTTATCGCCCTGCGCATCTACATTTCATCGTTCAGGTGAGTAAGCAAGGATGTGATAGTTAAACGAAATCGCCTTAAAGTATTCAATGTTAGGCCCTCGGATACGAAAAACTTGTTACTGCTCTTTACTTTGAAGGGGACCCTTACCTTGAAAGTGATGTTATTTTCGGCGTCCGGAAGTCCTTAGTCGTCGTGAGTTTCTTTTACGCCTGACATGTATGGTTTGATATTGATTGTAAACAGAACCCAGAAGTTATTACCGACATCGAGTTAACGAAACAGCGAGGATTCGGAGAAGAGAAGTCCCACAAATATCTGAAGATCGACCTCGTGTTGGCTACGGAAGAGGAAACGAGGGTGGTGAAGAGCGGTGACGCTACAGCAATTTAGTAATCGCCCCTCGACTCCTGATCGCATAACATAAATTCCTATGCTCGCAGTCCTGCATCCTACGAGATCACACCTCCACTTGAGACTTGGTGGCACCATTTGATCAAAATAATGCTTGGCATTGATTATCCACTATGGTTGGGAGTAGCATCGCCGCAAACTTGAAGCAGTTGGCTGCGCCCTCCTTTCGCTGACAAGTCACTCTTTTTCGCGGGCTAGGACTGCTCTAGCCCGATGATAGCAAGTTGCCCCTACTTTCCCTCCGGAACATCGCAATTTGCGATTATATTCACGCGACAGCGGAGAGAAAGCGATCTAAACTCCCCAATGCCTGTCTACTACGTTCGGGTATCGGTATCTTGTCGCGCCCAAACCTTCAATCCCTGGTGGCATTTTGGGCGCTCAACTCGTGCTCTTCCCATTCAAATCACTCAATGAATGAATAGCATGAGAACGAGATACTGAGGGCCAAGTCATCAGTGAGCTAAATTTATCAACGCCAAGGCCATTCATCCCTCGCTTAGATCAATACGGGCAGATCACCAACGCTAATCTCACTCACCGTCCACACTTTCTATTGGGAGACATCGCAACAGAGGCTGACAGGAATCATCAATACTTCACCTGACCACCGCCTCCTTGATGAGGTGAAAAGTAGGGGTTGATTGAGCGGTCATTCGGGCTTGATCCCATCTCCACTGCGCATGGGATACGCTGGGATACGTCTTTGGGATAGTTCTACATTCCCCATCTATTGCGGCTGACCATCCCCTGCCCTCTCTTGTATTTCGTGGTGGGTAAAACGAATTTGGATCCTCGAATAAGGAGTTTTCTATTATCTCCTCGAGACAATAACTGCAGCAGTGCCTTCGATATCCATCGAGTGATCTTGATGATCTCTCGCCACACGCACGCACTCAACATCGGGCAACAAACCCCTTGAAGCCTTGATGGCAGTGTATTTGTAAATCCATGGCAGGCGTAGAACGCACATTCGTCGGTATTGCGGTAATGGTTTGGACGTGATTTGCAGCTAGACCTTATGGTCTGGAATTGATTACCGTAGACATTATCTGTGAAACGAGGCGGAGCTTGACTTTCCCTGGAAACCAGTCGTCGATGGAAACCCTCTCCTTTGGATGAAACTACTTTGTGGTCTAGATGGACCCTATCATCACACTCACTCGATAGCACTGGCGCAATATCTCGATCGCGTAATTTTCCCATACGCGTCAATCGGTTTGCTATAAGAAGGATGGGGGAGCGACTTCGATTCCTCAGTTCCTCAGCCGGTCTGAACAACTCACAGCAGCTCTTTCACGCTCATAGCAGGTCTATCGCTCTAACTCGCTTCTCATCTTTCCAAACAAATCTTTCATAACTACATCATGAAGTACTCCCAATCCATCGCTCTTGGCCTCGTCGCCGCTGCCACCCTCGCCTCTGCCCACCCCACCTCTGGTCGTCGTGCTTCTAAGCTCCGTGGTGCAAACAGCGTCGCTGTTCCCGAGCCTGCCACTGAGACCACCAACACCAACACCGTTGGTGGACGCTCTTACGAGGATGATCTCCTCTTCCTCCGTGATCTCTTCGAGGAGGTTTTGTCTGCCCGAAACCCCACCACCAAGGCTTCGACCAAGCCTGCTGCCGGTGCAGTCAAGCCCAAGCAACAACCTCTTGCTGGTGCTCACTCGACATCCCACTCGACCACTTCTCATTCGACGACCGGCAAGGTCCCTCCCGTTAATGGCAAGACCACCACTGGTGCTCATGCAAAGACCGGTGTCAACGCCCACACTGGTGTCAATGGCAAGACTACCCCCAACTCCCACGGCACTCACAGCACGACCACCGGTGCTCACGACAAGACCACCGGTGCACATGACAAGACTACCGGTGCACACGACAAGACCACTGGTGCTCACAGCAGGACTGGTGTTAACAGCAAAACCGGCGTTAACAGCAAGACTGGTGTCAACAGCAAGACCGGCCTCCACACCAAGACTGGCGTTAACGGTGCTACCAAGAAGCCCACCGACCGTAACGCTCAGCTTCTTGCCGACTCTCGCAAGCAGCACGCTACCGATCTCAAGCAGCAAAAGCAGCTCAGCGGCCAGGTCACCAAGGACAAATCCGAGATCTCTCGCCTTCAGAAGCAGGAGCAGGTCTGGAAGCACCGTGCTCAGCGTGAGCGATATGGTGGCATGAGGGCCGCCCCCGCCTACTACGCTCCCCCTCCTCCTGCCTACGGTGGATACCGCGCTTGGCGCCGTGAGATTGTTGACGGTAAGTTTCTCGGACCTCCTCATTGTGCAGCTCAATCCTGATCTCACTTGACAGATGCTGATCTTTTCGAGAGGGACTTTGAGTTCGACGAGGTTGATGCTCGCGACTTTGACGAGGATGCTTTGGATATGCGCTTCATCGATTTCGAGGTCGATGAGTTGGATTAGATTGTTAGATCGTTATGACGGATTGAGACTGTCAAGCGTCGATCGACAAGAGACATTCCTATTGTAATTTTACACTTGTACATATTTCACCTTGGAATTCAACTCCTCGATTGTTCGCTAAACCTACGGCTGTTCGCTTTGCCGATCAAATTTCCCGGAAAAGCCTCCCTCAATCACGGGTGCAATCGTTTAGAGCGCTAATGCAGCATTGCCTCAACTACTCGGACTTCCGCCTTTTTCTGCCTCACCACGGTATGATACTTTATTCTGACACCTATTCGACCGTACTCGTGCGGATGTATGTTGCCTTTCTCGTCTTTCTTGCGTCTCTCACTTTCACTCCCAGTACCGCGTGGTAGACCCTCCTGTAGATAATAATCAGAAAGGTACGAAACCCGCATCAGCAGTTTGCCCTGGCGAGGGAGTTAATTGAACTCAATTCAGTACACTATGTCGGATAGCGGGCTCCACATGAATCGGAGAAATTGCCCTAGTTAATTATATCTCAAGACGTCGTACCTACCAGAATTAATATAAAAAGTCACCCATCTCACAGAAGTAGCCAGCAGTGGAACAAATCTTCATTCTTGCCACTACAACATGAAACTATTTTCCGCCATCGTACTCGCTACCCTTGGTTTCGCTACCGCCGTTGTAGCATACCCCACACCACAGCACGCTGTCGAGGATATCGCCATTCGGCGCCGTGAAGGTGGATATGAGGTCTTTTTTCGTCTTGCTTGACCGACGTTGATTTGATACCAGCAGCCAATGATTTCTTGGAGGCGAGGGAAGGGAAAGGACCTACGAAGGTCGCAGATAGGCGAGGGAACCAGTTCAACGACAGACGAACTGATGCTCCAGGAAACCAATACAACGACAGACGAGCTGATCCCGGAAACCAATTCAACGACAGAGCCGATGCTCCCGGAAACCAGTATCAAGACTAGGAGCTATTCTTTGAAGATTGCTGGATAGGCCATTGTCGTATATCCTTGATAGACTTTGACTTGATCACGATCTTGATTATCCTTAAGCCCCGTAATACGAAGAATTCTGAATAATCCAGGCTCGATCAGTTATCGGAATATTCATCACTGGTAATCGCTGTGGTCCACCGAAATTTAGATCGTTCTCCCGTCTTCGTCGTTCTTCTATGAGGCACTTACGGGCAGAGCCTGTCTCTCCGAATCCGCGTCCAAGCGCTGGTGGATCAAGATTTATATCACGCCAGCGGTGATATCTAATCTACCAGCTGATCATGACTCTCTTCATTCCTCTGATGTCTGGACAGCTTTCAGCCTCAAGATGACTATCTTCCGACAATTCATCGCTTTAGGAGGGCGCCTCCAGTCAGGGGCTTGTTGTCCCGGCATAAACATTTGTCCCGTTGTGTTTTGTGTTTTGTAAGTGACCACAATCAAGAGAATCGACAAGTCTGGTTAAATTGGAACTTCAAACCGCCGAGCCCGTCGTAACAAGTTTGTTCCACCGATGCTTG
Organism: Clitopilus hobsonii; assembly: GCA_015708445.2. Taxonomy (NCBI): domain Eukaryota; kingdom Fungi; phylum Basidiomycota; class Agaricomycetes; order Agaricales; family Entolomataceae; genus Clitopilus; species Clitopilus hobsonii. Next base: position 1,587,436 of record CP067997.1, on the reverse strand, counting down.
TTCTCAGATCGTTATCCTGTTCTTGTCCCTATAAAGTTGAACTGGCCAGCGAGAATGAAGCCTCAAACTCGGCTGGTCTGAGCAAAGTCTAAACACAAGCAATCCTTTCTCGCATCCTCGACGTCTTGAAGGCGCTTTCTACCAAACTCTCTCATTAATCAACCATGAAATTCTCTCGAATCATCGCACTTGCCTGCCTTGGCTCCATCGCCACCGTTTCCGCCACCAAACACCACGTCAACCACGGATCGAGTAAAGGCGCAAAGGTTCTACACGCTGTCAGCAAGGGAGCACACGTCCTTTCGGAAGTCATGAGCTTCTTCCGTAGAGGTGAACTTGACGGCGCAGATGCCGACTTTCTTTTCACCCGCGACCTTGAAGATGAAGATCTAGTCGTCTTGAGAGATCTGATTTACGATTTGTTGGAAGAGAGGGATGGCCAGGGGCTAGCGGTAGTGGCGCACGAAGAACATCGAGAGATGGGAGTTGGCGAGGATACGGCTGGGCCGTTAGTCGCTCCAGTTACTGCTCATCACCATCGGGGTGCAGCCAGGGGACGGGCGCTTCGCCAGAGGAATTTCTAGGCCGATTCCTCGAGCAGTAAATTACATGATTGACATTTGGTCAAGGAGGGAGGCTGGGACATAATTGGCATATCACCACCTACGCCACATGTATTATAGTAGTACTCTTCTGAAGGCGTTTATGGCGATAGTAAATTCAATATTCGGCCAAATTAGTGAAGTCCGCCGGTCTGCGTGGCAGTCTAGACGAGCTCGAGCATAGTCAGTATGACGGTTCGGGCTAGAAAGGGGACGCAATTGAGTAAATAAAAGTCTTCGTCGATACCTTCCATGCTCAAAGATGCAACGCTAGTCATCCAAGTCCGAAGTCGTCGCCAAGGCTGGTGCGGAGAAAATGACCGCCGACAAATCAAATTTACGTGTGTTGTGAAAGCTGACAAAGAAACGCGTCCATGGTTGACGCGTCGCCCCTTCTTGCCAGCGAACCTCCACGAGTCTTTCACGCTCAGGCCCCCGATATCGTCGACGTGTACATGGCTAATCCAGGGCTTTCACTGGTCTTGAGTCGACAGTGGCTCGAGTCGGACGAGGATGACTACCGCAGCCAATGAAATTGGGAGGATTAGTGAGCACGGGGAAATCCCTGACGAAATCAAAATCAAAAAGCCACGACGCGTCACCGTGCCGTGTGATCTGCATCCAAAGCCTATTAGGCGCCTGTCTGACTGTACACTTGCTGTTATCTCGCACACAGCTGCCACGTCCGCCGGTGGAAGCTTGAGTATTAATATAAATAGTCAAGGCGGTTCTGAGGTCGACATCACCAACCTCCCCAACCTCCCGGGCCTCCAAAACCAGCAGAAGTCTTGCTCTTAGCACCGTTCCAGATTATTATCAACTATGTCTGCTGTCGTTCTTCCTGAGGGCTTCCAATACGTCGGAGCAGCGATCTCCTCTACATTCCTTATCCTCATCTACCAGACTCTTCTCGTTGGTCGATCCAGGAAGGCGGCTGGTATCAAATACCCACAGCGTAAGTCTCCAGTGCCTCATTCTCTATGCATGGTCACTGACATTGCATATTAGTTTACGCAGAAAAGGCAGAGATGGAGAAGAGCAAGGAGGCCATGGTCTTTAACTGCGTACAGCGTGCCCACCAAAACTCCCTCGAGGTCATCGTCCCCATCATCGGAGGGTAAGCAGGTTTCTTTGGTCTCACCTACCTTGGACCTTATTTCTTGTGTCCAGAACCGTTCTTCTCGCTGCCAAGTACCCCATTCCTGCAGCTGCGCTCTGTGGTACCTGGTCGTTCTCTCGTATCTTCTACACCCTTGGCTACGCTTCGGGCAACCCAGACAAGGTAAAGTCCCCAGATTCGCCCACGCAGAGGACCTTTCTTGACATCCCAAATAGCGCTATGGTGTTTTGAGGCTCGCAGGCCTGGGTTCTATTAGTCTTCTGGGTAAGTCTTCTGACTTGGCTCAGAGATAGCGTTTTACTGAACTTGCCATCTAGCCTTGTCTCTGGGATCTGCGTATGTCTGGGGAAAGGCTGCTATCACTGGCGCCTTGTAAAGGACATTTATTCGGATTATCTCCGTAATGTGGTTGCCTAGAACGTTATTTTATTCGAACTTAATGCACTCGTTCGCTTTCCCGAATTAAACGGACTCCATATGATACCAATCTCGGCGGCACGACTCAAGTATACGGTTTCCCGGCATGCACGAGTCATGACTGTCATGGAGATGCAAGAATATATGAATCAACATACAGCGTCCACTTGGCCTTCGTGCAATATGCCCTCTATCATACTTCCAGACGGGTATCGCTTTGTCGGTGCAGCTGTTTCGTCAACATTCCTCATCGCCTCATGGCAAGCCCTTCTCGTCACGAGCGCAAGGAAACGCGCTGGTATCAAGTATCCCCAGCGTAAGGCTCGTTCTTTCCTTGTTCTTGCGAGGTATGGCTCACTGAATAAGGAAGTCTACGCTGAGAAAGCAGAAGCAGAAGCGAATAAAGATGCAATGATCTTCAACTGTACTCAACGTGCTCACCAGAATGTAGTCGAGAATATTTCAATTATAAATGTCTCGTAGGTTATAATTCCAACTTGAAATATAATTTGGTCCAATGCGTATTTACGGACCGCTCTCAGGACTCTCCTCTTAGGCGTCAAATACCCCATCCTCGCGGCCACGCTATGCGGTGTCTGGTCACTCTCCCGTATTCCATACACTGTGGGATACACGACGGGTGATCCAGCTCAAGTGACGAGTGGGTTTCGTAGAGCTGGTGTTCTCTCCACGTTTGGACCTTGGTGTGAGCTAGGTGAGCTTTCTGCTCGTTGGTAAAGCTTAGCTTCAGTTTTTCTCAATAAATTCGCCAGGGTTGATTGTCACTTCGATGTATGTATGGGGCCGGGCTGCTGTTACCGGCACATTGTAGGGCGGCATGGATCGATCATTCCTCGTATACAATAATGCCAGTACAGGTGTAACCCTTAGAGTAGAAATGCAGGTGTATTAATCTCGGATGAGAACGTTGACCACCACGGTCCTCCTAACCCATGTGGTCCTCGGATTGCACCTACTTGGCGCAAGGCTTGAGAGGTTTGCATTGCTGCCTATTGTCGAAGGGGTAGCCAAATTTGTTCTGGGAATAGACCATCAACATTCATACGGTTTCTCGAGCAAGCCATGGAACATACGTAGTCACAGACAGCATAGTTGAATTGCTCATCTGAGGTAAGTGGCGCCCTAATTACGAGAACGATAAATTAGCAAACAACTTCTTGAATACGAAAGCCTGAGCTGAGACGTACCTGCAGGTCCTTCGAGCATCCTTCCTGTGAATGGGGAGGTTGAAAGGGTCTTCCTCGATTTTGCCAGTATAACCTGGACAGCAGAGGTCCTCCTGAGGGAACGGTCAGCATAGGTCAGGGGAGAAAGTGGTTGGTGATCTTACTGTGGGAGGCTTGACCTGTGCTTGAACAGAGAAGGCGAGAGTAGCCAAGACGAGAAGAGCTGAGCTGAGTTGGTATTTCATGGTGAAGGATGAGGTGCTGAAAGTTGGGGGCTTTCGATGCAGTTCAGACAAGAAGAAGGGGAGCCTTTTATGCACCTTTCTTTGGAGCAATCTCCGCCGAAAGCCCACTAGTACAGGATCTTGGACTTGATGAATGGTTGGAGTAGGCAGTACGAGATTATCTGGAGCGAAATGAAACGCCACAACTCTCATGAAGGAACTCTTGATTTTGGTTTTGAATTCGTTAGAGAAGCTCATCAGGTCACCAACATGCAAGAGTAGAACTTCCGCCAAAGTCAAGAATTCCGGATTGTACCAAGGCATTGTCAAGGTTGGTCGTTTGGTGTGGATAGGAGACGTCCTGAGATACCTCTCAAATTGAAGGAGAGTTCGGCTCGGCTCAGATATTGGTTCAATCAACCTTGACATGAAGCATGTCAGGCTTTAGAGCAAGATCCGAAATAAAGCAAGAACCCAGAAATCGTGGTCAACACCCTCAATAACGTGTACTCTTATGATCATGGAATGTTACAATGTTCTCCCAGAAAGGCAAGGCTTCACGGTAGCCTAAGAGTCTGACTCCTTGAATCTGAATCGGTGGCGGCCCAGTGGTTCAATTGTTTTTGATGGATGCTTCACAAACTGTGCAGCAAGATGGTAACGGCGAAACTGCATCGTTGGCTGGTCGTCGACGCCTGGCGATTGAACGTGGGCAAAGGCTAAGCGAACAGAACTGGTGAAAGCTTACGAGAAGGATATTAGCAGGTGGATTTTGCCTGATTTGTGAGCAAGAATTTTGCCGAAGTGCCTGGCTTGCGCCGCCATGCGAGACGTCAGACGTGGGGCCAGCATTCCGAAGGCCGCAGCGTGGCAATGGCAACGATGAAACATTCTCCGACATTCTCAACGCGTCCTCAGTCGCTTGGAAAAACCTTGGTCTCGACATAAAAACAGCTCGACGTCCAAAATCAAAATCATCAACCCCAGATTTTTACCCACTACAATGCCTGGCATCTACCTTCCTGACGGGTAAGAGAAGCTGAGCTCGTTTGTAAGGCTGAGACTGACATGATTCTTTCACAGCTACCAATATGTTGGCGCTGCCATCTCTTCGACATTCTTCGTTCTCGCCTACCAGTCCATCCTGGTCGGACAGGCTAGGAAACGTGCTGGAATAAAATATCCTCAGCGTAAGCCATACCCCGATCCGAAAATCCTCGCAGCTCACCATGTCCTTTTGCAGTCTATGCAGAGAAGGCTGAGGCCGCAGCCAGCAAGGAAGCCCATGTCTTCAACTGCACCCAGCGTGCCCACCAGAACACCCTTGAGACCATCAACATTGTCACCGTTGGGTCAGTTGCCGATTGTACAAAGTATTGTTCACCCTATTTGACGTCTCATTCAGCACTGCTCTTGCGGGTCTCAAGTATCCCGTCTTCGCTGCTGCTGCTTGCGGCGCCTGGTCCGTGGCCCGCGTAGCCTACACTATGGGTTATAAGACTGGTAACCCAGACAAGGTACGATCCCTCTCAAATTAACCCAAGGCTTGGTTCTAATGGTCTCTTAGAGGAGCAACTTTGTCTCCATTTTCGGTAGCATTAGCTTGCTAGGTAACGCGTTCTTTCATTCTCATCCAGAATCCACGCTGATGTTCCTTCTTTTCAGCTCTGACCTTGGTAAATGGCTACGTCTGGGGCAAGGCTGCAATTACTGGAGAATTCTGAATGCATTATCAAATATTTCGAAATAATCAACCTACAACCAACACATTGTAATGCAAAATACGATACATCGAATCTATTCGTTTTCTTCGTCCGCATTCCCCATGAAGACGTGTCCCAATAATCAAAATGAGAATTCGAAGACCTTACCTCCGAATAGCGATGGCGTCACGGAATCCCAGTGGGCGCTCACTTGTACGATCCCACTGAAGGAGGTTGATAGAAATCCATCATACTGAATCTATTTCTGTCGCTGCCGGGCGTCTGACGCGGCCAAGGCATGGTGAAGAGTAACTCTTTTCCCTGAGCATGAGGGTGCTATTTAACTAGTGGGCTCGATGGCAAGATGCCGACATACCTGATCTCAACTCACTTGAGCCGAAGTCCAGAATATCCCTAATGCCTCTCACTATTGAGCTCCCTGCTGGGTGAGCACCTTTGTCGCGAAACAGGGGGTATAACGCTTAATGACATCCCCTAGTTTTGAATACGTTGGCTTGGCCCTCTCAGCGACATTCTTGATTCTCGCTTATCAGTCAAGTATAGTCGGAAAGGCGAGAAAGCGCGCTGGCATTGCTTACCCCCAACGTGAGTCCCCTCACACGGAACTCGATGAATAATTGATGGCTTCTTACACCTCGTCAGTCTATGCCGAGAAAGCAGAAGCAGAAGCTAACCGGGAAGCCCACATATTCAACTGCACTCAACGAGCACACCAGAATACTTTGGAGAGCATCGGAATGGTATGGTTGGGGTGCGTATCCTTCAAGTTATCATCTCATCCGCATCAGTAATTAAAGCCACTTCTTCACGATTGTAGCACAATTCTTCTTGGCCTAAAACATCCCGTCGTCGCAAGTGGCTCATGTACACTATACACCATTGCTCGTATTGGGTATACAGTTGGGTATACCACTGGAAACCCGGACAGGAGAGTTAATGGGGTTTCAATCTTTGGCGCTGTTGCGGTCTTTAGTGAGGAGATTTCTTCCTGGCGTTATTACCGTAGACTAACCTTGAACGTAGCTCTGATTTTTGGCTCGATTTTTGTGTGGGCAAAGGCTGTCATTACTGGTGTATTCTGAGTTAGTGGACACAGGTTGTTATTCGATCTTTCGTTGAAAACAAAGTTTGTTCAATGAAATTCAGTATGATTGTTTAGGCCCTATGGTATGATACAGTGAATCGTCCAAGTCCACATCCGTTCGTTCCCTTTCCCCTTAGTGTCCCCTCAAGCAACCATGATCTTCTTTGGTGCGAGCTCAGGAACAGTCTTGGGGAATGTGATGGTCAGGATGCCATTCTCCATAGCAGCTTTGACTTCCTCATCCTGTGCAAGACGCCGTTAGAGACATTCGTTGGAAGCCATCTAACAAAACAAGCTAACCTTCGTTCCCTCAGGAAGCTGAAGTGTCCTAGAGAACTTGCCATACCTCCTTTCACGTACAGCATATCCGTTCTCGTTACGCTCCTCCGAGATCTTGTTCTCAGCCGAAACGGTCAGTCGACCGTTGTGCATGTCGATCTGGATGTCTTGTTTGTTGAACCCCGGAAGCTCGAATGTGGCCGTGACCAGGTTCTTCTCGGCGTCTTCGTGAAGGTCCATGCTGATAGAACCAGATTGTCAGCAGTTTTGTTTGGGGAAGAAGGGATTTGAAGCCTACCTTGGCCTTAAGGTCTTGACGAGATTAGCTTGACCATTCTCGGCATTCTCGAGACGTCTGCGCTTGGTGTGGTGGGCAGACTGAGGAATAGAGAAGAATGCGTCGAAGACGCGGTCGAGGTCGTAGTATGGCTCGTAGATGAATGCAGAAGACATTTGGATATTTAGAGAAGTAACCAAGGGCTCTCGATGAGAGTTGAGATTCGTCTCAGAGGATTTGAGTGGTTGTGTTTTCTGAGGATGGCTGAGGTTCCTCCTAGGATTTATACATTCAGCATGAAACTCAAGCAGTTTCTAGAGGATTCTTGCTTGCTTGCGTGGCGCATTTGTCAAAGAGTGGGGCCATGAAAGAACACGTTCCAGAGAGCAGGCTCGAGAACATTCTAGACGTCTTCCAGATTTGGCAGATACGAGTCCGTCTTCAATTCCGAAGGGTGTTACCTTTAAAGATTCATGTGTTATGCTCTTGTATAACTCGAGATTTCATGGCCTGATAGATGGTTGACTATTCGAAAGGGTTGGGCGGCTTGGTTGAGTCTGGCAGTCACTCGAAGCGCGGGAGGCTAGTCGGCAAATCGGCAGAGCAGATAGGCTGCTTGGTCATCTTTCCCATCACATGACGGGGAGCTGAGGCGCGTTTTCGACGCGAGCCTTTTCCTTTTCCATCGGCTCTCACTATGACCACCACAACGGTGGGTCGAGTCTCATCCACAAAGCTCACTTTTATTTTCATATAACTTGCCTTCTTAATTTATTGACTGCGGTGTGTGATCCCGATTAGTATTCCCCCGCTGAACGGTATGGAACCTGACATGTCAACAATCGTACGTCACAACCTAATCCGTTATATTGTCAGCAAAGCTGCATTAGGGTCTCTCCCAGGTTGATTCGGAAACAGTACTCCCCATACACACTCTCTACCTCGACGGACAAAAATGAGTGGTAAGAGGCGACCTGGGCTGTCGCCATGGCCATCCTACTCACCCTCTTCATTCTAGACTACGTATCTTTGAAAAGCTTTGATACTCGGGATGGAGAAGCGCGGAAAGCTCAGAAGGCTAAACTTGATCTTTTGAAACTGCGGCAGAAGCTTAAGGACGGGGCTTCTAAAACTGCAAATGTTGTCGTAAACTCAGTAGCTGGCGGATTCGGTGGACCTCCAATGACAGGCCCTGCTCAAGCAGCTAGTCCTATGTAATAACTGTGAATATTCCCTCTTTTTATGCGACGCTCTTGACGCTAAAGCTATTCCAGGCCTTTCAGGCTGATATCTGTATTTACGGACTGTCCAATCATACTTGATCTTCTTGACCCGATGGCTGCCTGACCACATGAGTTCAGGTCTGGAAATGTGCTAGAGGTCCGGGTGATTGAGTTGGTATATTATATTAAGGACGGGCGCCGATATGCTAATATACATTGCACAATCCCTATGGTCTGTAACTACTAACTACCTAGGTCCACCAAGAAGTCCGTAATCAGCGCCTTCTACTCAAACCCTCTCGAAACCCTCCTCGCAATGAGTGGTGAGTAGAGAGTTCTTTCTGGAGTTCTTGACCTCTGCCACTATTAGCCTGCTGCTCATCTATTCTATGATTAGACTCGCAAACCAAATCAGCTCAGAAATCTGAACAGAAGCAAACAAAGGTCGGAAAACTAGGCAAGAAAGTCAAGAGTGCTCTAGCCACGCTGGGGAGTGGCCTCATTAACCCACCTAATCCGAATGCGTCGAGGCCAACGAATTTAGAGGCGCGAGGCACTCGTAAGTTTCCAGAGGCATTGGCAATTCTCCAACACTGATAACGCTGTGTAGACGAGTCCGTCATATGCTTATATTGATGAAGCTGTAGTTGGTGGTAAATAGGGTATTAAATAAGTAGATATCAGACAACCCCATACTTCCATTGATAGAAATCACAAACTTTTGCAAACGAGATCCACAAAATATGCTAGCTTGAGTGAAGTCTTCTGAGAGCCGAAGCTTCCGAAATAATGGCCTGGGACATTCCTCATACTAGCATGAGGTCCCACTTCCAAATCCGCTCTCACCGACAGCACTTTACCGTCGACCCCCACTTCGTCCAACAGCCCTGATGAGTGGTATGCGAAGATTTATACCTCCGCGTGAAAGTATATCCTGACCAGTCTCTATAATCCTAGATACCAGCTCATCGAACACCATGGTCGCGCCAAACCCTTCCAAAGCGCCATCTAAACAGAACAAATCGAAAATTGGAAAGGTTGGCAAGAAACTCAAGAGCGTGCTTGTCACACTGGGAGATGGCCTCCTCCATCCTCCAAACCCAACTGCCAGTGCAAATCCTAAGGCTAAGAACGTCGGCCTTCAGTCCGCCTGTGAGTGCTCTTACTAGAACCACACAATGGTAGAAGTATTCGCTGACCTGAATGTTAGATGACTCGGGAAGTTGCCCGTACGGCTAATAAAGCCCTAAATGTATTTTCTTTCGCCAGAAATTAGTCCATATGTAACAGGATGTTCGATGTTCGAGTCTAGAGGTAGATATAGTACATACAATAAGAAAATTTTGGATAATAAACAACGAATGCGGTGAAAATGTCCGAGATAGTTTATTGATTGAATGAGAGTGCGAAGTAAATAAGAGTCTATTACCATGCATCAGAGTCCGGGCGACCACCACGACCACCTCGATTCAATGTTCCATTGGAATACAGAGCCATTCGCTCCATATGCCTAGCCCTCTGACGCTCTCCCCTCATCCCAGGTCGATGAGACATCATTGGGTCAATATCTGACTCGTCGCTGTCCCGATCACTCTCCTCCTCCAGAATAACATCATCGCTGCTCTCCGACTCCTCTTCTACTTCATCTGAGAAGAGGATGTCATCGAGCACGTCTCGATAGTCCCTATCGCCAACACTGCTTCGCATGTACAGTTGTTCATGGGTTGGCTGAGGAGCAGTGCGCGGCCGTCTTGGTAGCTGAGCAGTTCGAACAAGAGACTCACGTCGCTGAACCATGGGCGAACGAGAGTGATGGTGATGGGGTGGTGCAACGACCGAGCGACGGTCAACCGATGTCCTGACTCTGAGGGGCGCCACAGCTGGAAGTGGCTGGGGTGTAGGGAATAGCGGGATCAGAGACTCTTCGTAGTATGAATCCGAAGAGACGATGGACATCGTCGAGAGTCGGCGCGTCTGTTCTTCAACATACCCGAGCTCTTCGGCGTATGTGTCCTCTCGGGTCTCTGATCCTCGGGGAGAGTATGGTGGAGGCGGTGGTAAGAAAGCGTACCGATCCCGAGGGCTTCTGTAACGGTGTGAGGGAGAACGCATTGGACTCTGTCGGGCTACCATCAGCCCGGTAGATGTCAGTGTGGCTGGACGTCTATGCTGTGGCAATGGCTGCACTGGAATTTCTTCCACCCGCCGTGGCTGAGCCTCACTGTATCCACGCCTCCTAGAAATGATGGGCGGATGTTGGGGCATCGAATCAGATTCTGATTCAGGGGACAAATATGGGAGCATAGACGGAGGTGAGGACGGGGTAGGAGGTGCTCTGTGCAGCGTTGTAGAAGGAGTGACGGGGGTTCTGTACGAAGAGGTGGAAGAGGTGGAAGAGGTGGATGGTCGTGTTTCCATTGGTATGGGTGGTGGCCTGGGAGGTTGCGGAAGAGGCCGCGCAACTCTCTCTGGAGGAGACATGGATGGACCTGCTATAGGACTCTCAACTGGTGTAGGAGGCGCATATCGCACAGGTGCCAGTGGCTCGGGATTTGCTGCTCGAGGCGATGTCGTAGGAATAGAAGAAGGCAGGATTTGGGAAGGGGTAAGTGGGGACGTCGAAGGAGGAGTTGGCAGGTATGGTGCGGCACCCGGGGATGCCGAAGCAAAGGGATCGTTCTCGGTCAATCCAAGAGCGGTTGGGGAGTGAAGTTTGACTACAGTAGCTGAAGGAGGCGCAGGGCTAGGATCTGACACAGTCTATGTTAGCATGCAATGGCGGAACTGTAAACAAAAGAGCGAACCTGTTTCCAAATGGATTTCGGGTACATTATCCTTCCTCCTAGGTTTAACATGTCGTCGACCGCCGCCGACCGTCTTGTATTTCTTCTCCACTGGCTCCGTCACGATCACTCGCTGGACTGGCTGCACTGTGGTCTTAACATGTCGTCGCCCTCCTCCCATAACCTTCACTTTAGGCTTTGGCGCAGCTTCTTCCATTGATTGTACTCGAGGACTGATAGGCATTGAGACTGGCAGTGGTGTGTTCGGCGGAGATATAGAGGCAGCCGCCTTCGTCTTTACATACCGCCTCCCGCCTCCGTGGGACTTGATCTTTTTCGGTTTGTCCCCGTTGGTGCTGAAGGATCCTGTGGTAGGTGTGCCCGAAGACTCCGTGGACAGAGATGAGAAAGTTAATGAGCTCGAGGTGGTCGCCGCTGAGGAAGCCCGAAATAACGGGGTGAGCTTGGACTTGAGGGTGAATCGGCTCTTCGACTTCGTGCTGCTGGCAACAGTGGTAGCCGCGGTGCCAATAGAAGGTGCACCAATGCTTCCAATGGTCACGAAGCTATTCGCACTGCTGGTAGCGGGGGAGTCAAATCCCTGCATGGTGGGTGGGTGACATTCAGGGATCAGCAAGGTGGCTTGGCTGGGCTCTTAAGACAGGAGGAGATAAGGTTCCGCCGGTTTGGTCAAAAGTCAGGGGGCCAAAGATAGGATATGTCGATCACCCAGCGTTTTCGAATGATGGTTGTTCCTCTTTTCCGGACACCGCCTGGTGGTGTGTTCAGGGTCGAAACGCCATCTTAGGTATATCTGCAGGCTACCAAAGTCAATAGACGTTCCTCGGACCAGCAAACATATATTCAAACTCACCAGCCCGAAATTTTGCCTCAACCATCTCAGGCACGATGGTCTGCCTTTTTTGCACGGCGAGATGGAAAAGACTGACGCCATCAAGCAAGATCCTATAGCACAAGACATGCATCGACTTCTTTACCCAACAGGTGAAAGATGTGGCCGACTTATCCCCATATCCACGATGCTACTCTTGTTGGATGCATAGCCAACCAACAGGCGCATGACGCTGACAACTATCCATATCAAAAGAGCCATCGATGGGAGTAGCCAGAGGAGCGAAAGGTGACAGATTTGAACCGAATACAAACATGGAGCATGAAGGATGGTCGGATGACTCGCCCCTGCGACAAGTATCGTATCGACGTATGGAAGGCAATCGTACGGAAACGACGCAGCAGAAGGTGTCGCCTCGGTCTTTCCTACTTTCCTTTCTCGACAATGAAAACAATTTCTCGTTAGACTTTCATTGATGTTATGCCGACATTTGAAGGATGCGGCGGAGACAAGGCTTTCTGATGCGAAAGGATGACGCGCAGCATGAATCCGTCTGTCAAAAGTCTTGTCCGTGGCCATATGCGCAAACAATACTTGCGAGCATATGGGACGCTATTGCCTTCCAAGGACGTTGGTATTTGAGTTTGAGCCTGGATGCCGTTACGGCGCCACGCATATGGGTTGAAGGAACAGATTCCGAAAACGCAGAGTATGGAGTGTTGCAACTTTTTCTTCCGAGACGTCCCATGAGAAGGAAAAGCAGTTAGTGTTCGTAGAGAACCAATGCTCCGTAGTTATGAATATGGTGAAAGCCAAGGTTGACGTTGACACCTTGACGGTGACAGTAGGAGCCCATGCTGTTACTGTGAGAGCCTGAGGGTCATCGGGTAAGCGCTAAAAACAGATGTCCCAGATGGGGAATTTTCTGATGTGGAAAATGAGAATGTCATTGATCCAAGGAAAGTTGTACTCGTAGGCGTAGCAGTAATAGCCATACAGTAATTTGCCAGAGGCAAGGAACAGATATCACAATAGAATAATACAACACATTATGATTAGAGCGAATATAGTTAATAGCGTAAGGAGCGTGTGGGGCCTATTTCAGGCCTTTCCAGACAAATGAAATCAATAAACGAACGCGATAGATTCAGAACTGGAGTGATTCCTCGTATCTTGCCTTGCGATCCTGATAGCGAGCCATTTGCCTCTCAAATCTGTCAGAATCGCCCTGATATCCAGGGCTCTCGCAGACAGCTGGATCGACATCAGAATCTTCATCATCTTCAGTGGGTTTGTTGGAAGGAAGCTTATACTCTTTGTTGGCCTTCTTCGTGTCTAACGGTTTGATATGTCGACGAAGGAAGAGAGTTTCATCGCCCAATGATGTCTGATGAGGTGGTGCAGTATTTGAGCCTGATGCGCCCGAGGAAGGTGGGGTTGATGACGACCTCCGTCTGGAGTGGACTGGCCTTGATGAAGGGGATCCAGAAAATAGCGGCACCATCACATTTTCCTGATAGAACAGGAGATCGGATGCGACCGAAGAACTCTTCATGTGCAGCAGTGGCCCATTTTGGTCAAGTCCGTCTTCTTGCTCCTCGATCTGTGTGGGAAGAATGTTGGGAGAACGAGCATTCCGAGAACCTCGTCGATGCCGGTTCCTTCCATGGCGCATAATTGGGTGACCGATGGGTACCAGCTGCGGGCTGCCGTACCCGCTCGGAGAACTATGCTCACTACCGGAATGAGAAAGGGGTGGGGATACAGGGTCGACGGTGTAGGGGGGAAGCGTCTCGACCTCTGACACATCGCTATAGCGGCGATTTCGATATACAGATCTAGATGATGATTGCAATAATTCGAGCTCATGTTGATGAGGACTGAAGGACTGTGGCAGTGGGAGGGGTAAAAGAAGCGGTGATGGGGGTGTCAGAGGTGAGAAAAGTGACGAAGACGGTGGAGAGGGCAGCCTTCGAATGGCTGAAGGTAAAGGGGCGGAGGAAGATAACGGAATTGGCATTCCGCGAGGTGAAGGTGGAGATGGTAAGGCTCGGAATGGCCGGCGAGGAGAAGACGGTGATAGCGAAGGTGAAGGGGGCAGTGCATGGAGTATGCGAGCAGGCGAATGAAGAGGTGACAGAGAAAGCGGTGATAATGTCGGGTCTGAACCCGGAACGGGTGGAGGCGGGATACGAGGAGCTGGAGGGATTCTTATGCGCCTGGTTGACGGCGTAGAAGGAGTCGGTATAGCATGAGCAGCCTGCTGTGACGAAGATGAGGAGGACGGGACAGGCGAAGAAGGCCGTGAAGGCAGGCTAGCTGGTGGCGAGGGTGACATGACCCGGACTAAATGTCGAAAATTTAGTCGTGGCCATCAAGATTAAAAATTCAACTTACCATCCAAAACTTCTGCTTCGACATTGATAGGGAAGAGTGTAGGAGGCACTGGGGGAGGTTTCGCGACAGTCATGTGTCGCCTCCCACCACCAGTCTTGATTTTCAGCTTTGGTACATTCTGTTTAGCAGGTTGGACAGGAGCTGGCTTCGAGACTGGCAAGGTGGTCATGGATGGAATCGGCCGAAGGGAGACCTGGCTCCTGGACGGCGCGACATATGATCGACGACCTCCTCCTGGCCTAATTTTCTTAGGTTTTGTACTGCCATTCGAGTCAGAGAGAGAACCAGCAGATCCAGACCCAGTCGGATGTGTGGGCGAAGTTGGTGTTGGTGGTGCGGAACCAATTGAGGTATTCGAGGAAGAGTATGACGTTCTGTGAGAGAGAGTTGCCGACGCTCTGCGCTTCATCTGACTGGGGGCAGTCAAGCTGAGCATCGACTTGGCCTTGTTTCGCATCGTCTGTGTGGGGCTGAGGGAAGGTTGAAAGGAGGTGCCAGCCGCCATCGCTAAGTATACACCACACTGTTATCGGCCAGGGGAAATAAAGTTTATCGTCCGGCACAACCGCTTATATCAATTCGACCGCGGTGATGATATCTCCTTTTTCGGCGTAGCGTTATCGTCGTGTGCCAGTTCGCCTGAGCTTGCAAGCTCTGGACAGTGGTGTACTCTGGTAGTGGCCCGAAAGTTTCGGCCTGGATAAAGATACCGGGATGCGAGGGAGATAGTTGTGTCCAGACCTGATAAGAGTTGGAGTACGGGGAACTTTTTTTTCGGTTGGAAGGAAACACAGATTATAACTCGACAACCAGCCAAATCGAGGATAGCTATCCATACCGCCGATCATAACTGGGGTAGAAGAAGACTTGCTATAATATTAAAACAGATGGCGGGTATACAAGGCGTGGTGGAGAATGGGGGCGCAAATCACAAAGATAAGACGGGTCATGGTGTTGTGTGCATTCGGGCTGTGAAACGGAGGAAATCGTGTGCCTTGTTCTGCGTCAGGCAAGTAGGACCGGTCTGCCTGAACGCCAACGACGACCTGCCAAATGGCGGTTCAATGTATTGCTGACATAGCGAGGAGGGAAATCTGACCTTATCGCGAGCTAGTGATGTCAATTCTAGAACGTTTTTGGGAAATACGAATAAGGTTCTGCCAAGTTGACGAAGCGGGTCCGGCCAATCAGCCTCTGTGGCATTTTGACCTCAGCACGTGGGACAAAAAACCACCGGCATTTATCTCTGGCATCCAGATCCAGGGGAATTTTCTTTCAGGGAGGTGAGGGCATGTTTGAAGCTAGAAGTCGAGTCCATGAGGCCGAAATCCCTCAACAGTCTCAAGTGCGACGGATGATTTTGACTAGCTGAAAAGATTTTGGAATTGTGGGCGCTTCAAAGATAAGAGAGAAGCAAGGAATTGGTAGTGACGCATAGAATGACTGATCGTGACGCCTCGTTGTCGAATTCGTATCACGGGAGACCAAGCTATGTATTCAATTGAAGTGGGTGCTATTGCTATAGACATCCCATCACATCAGCAGGTTTCCCAATACGCATGGACACTGAGTATTGAATACCTTCTTCGAATCAAATCAAGGCGTATTCCTGTGCTGACCCTTCTTCTTGATTTCGACGGTTCATTCCTCGACCCGATGAACGATAAGCTTTTAGAGCTGGCCAACTCTGTGAGCGAGGGGTCGGACAGGTGTGTGCGCGTGTACAATGATGGTGGCAACCTTTTTTTTCGAGGCTACGACATAATGGGAAGCTTGCCTCCAACCTGTGAAATTCAAGCACTTATCGTGAGCTAGGCAGACAGGAAGGAAGAGCTATCTCATGATTTCACCTGAGTGAGCTAGGCTACTTATCAAAGGCCCGAAAAAATCCCTGCACGAAGCCTTGAGAACCGCGGGAAGCGTTGGGGATATGTCGGTGCTTTGACATAAATCTTCTGAAGTCACTGGCTCGCTTGTTCATGGGCCGTTATCAGACCCTCCTTGCGTTTGGCTGTATTCATGGACGTGGCAATGGAAGACGTTTGGGAAGAAAATCAGTGTAACCCAACTTGCCGAAGTTACTCGCGCCCGGAGGTCCTTGCGTTGACTCAGTCATTGATACACATTGTTCTAAGCACGCTGTTGGAACTTTGGCGGATGGAAATATGATTCAAATAGCAATGAAATAGTGAATAAAGATACAAATATCTAAGGAGCGTTTTCAGATTTTCCCAATAACAGATCCAGCAGGCAACCTGGGTAGCGTAAAGTAAGGAGATCTAAGCAGGGAGATACATAAGTGCGGAAGAAGCGAGACTAATGTAACTGATACATAGCGAAATAAGCGACTTGAAACAGACGATGAATGCGAAGGTGATGTGAAAAAATAAAGAATAGTGAACAGGTGATGGAATCTAGAGGGTAAGGGATCGGAGTGGCAAAAGCCGAATTTGAGAGAGTAGAATGCGATACAAGGAGTGTAGATGCTACAGCGAGATGCAACGAGTGAGAATAGGTAGCCCCAAAGATGGTGGCGTGCAGGAAAGAGTCCATGAAATGAGTGTGGTAGATCCGATCCGGATTTGAATGCAAAGATTAAAAAGGGTTGATAGAATATCGTGGATGGTAGGCAAGCAAGTCGGAAGGGTTGAGCCCAAAGTAGAACAACGCATATCAGCTTCCGAATCCCAGCTGATGTGCAGCAGGAGCCAGCCAGAATGCAATCTATTACCGCCGAGACGTTCGATAGCCAGTGAGTTGAGGATCAACATCCGAATCCCACCCTTCATCATCTGCGTCTCCCGAGTCACTGCCAGGTTTTCTGTAGGCCCGCCTCACAGGCCTATTGAGGAAAGGAGTAACCGGTGGATGTGACGAAGATGTAGGTGTAATGGGGAAGGAGGCGATCAAACCAGAGAGACGAGGGTCACTAGTCTCGTTGGACATGAAAGAGAGTGTAGACAATCTCCTATGCGCGTTACGCGCCTCATTGTCGCTATCCGAGTCCTCATGAACAGCAATGTTGATCAGCTCGCCACGCCGTTCCAGGGAGAGAAGTGATGCTGTCTCCTCATCCACCTGTAGGGGTAATGATGTCCTATTGAACGCGCGAGGGGAGACGCCAGCCTTTGGAGGAACGGGGCTGTGTCCAGGCCGTTGGGCATACGATCTTGGTGGAGAAGCAGCTATATCGGCTGTGAATGAAGTCGGCGACTGTTGAAGCGTGCTCATGAATACTGCACCAGCTCGCTGGTTCTGCTGAGCCGCGTACAGCCTCGGATTCGGATATCTCCCTCTCTCGCCTGATTCTCGACTCTGTCTTTCCCAAAGCGCCAACAAAGCGGGTGATGGTTTTTTGTTCATCGGTTGTTGGCGATGTGTGTCCAGATTCATCTCCGTGGTCGGAGGAGAGATCGCGCTCGTGAGTAGGAGCGACGTGTTCGGGACTGCACAGACATTTGATTCTGTGGTGCTTTCCATCATCAGAGGTGGGGTTAAGGAGCTTGTGGGCAGCTGGCCGCTAGCGCCTTGGCCTTCCGTCTGCAACAATAACGGTGATGATGGAGAAGTGATGAATGGAAGCACGCTCGGAGAGACGGGTGACAGGGTTGGCGTCGAAGCACGTCGGGGTCTGGTGTCAGGTAATGGCGGGAGACTGACTTCAGGCGGAGGTCCAGGAGACACTGCTGAGAAAGACAGTGGTGACGTTGGTCGAGAAGGAGCTCGAGAAGGCGAACAAGAAGGTGGCCTTGGCCGAGGTGGTGATCGAGATGTGCGAATCAAAGGATGTGAATTTGAGAGGATATCTTCAGGGGACGAGGGATAGCTGTGCGGGTAAGTAGGCCGTCTGGTTGCAGGTGATGTTGCAGGTCGTTTTGGTAAAGGAATGGTGGGGCTGGTGTTGTGTGTTGTTGGTCCCGAAGTATAGAAATTCGGTAATGGTAATGGGGCAGTCATCGGAGGGGACGGCAAGGGAGCCGTTGGCGGAGGCGGCTGAGGAGGAGGATTCTTGGGCATTGGCGGAATTTTGAGCATCGAGCCAGGCGCAAGAGGTTGCGAACGATACACGACTGCAGAAGAGCTTGAAGGCCGACGTGAAGAACGAGGCCGCGAACCGTTATCAGGAGCTTAGACCCGAAAATGAGCATACCGTCGTGCTCAGAGACAACAATTTGACTCACCATTGACATACTCGGCCCATGCTTTTGAAGTCCATACAGGTTCAGCGTACTCTCCAAGCTCCTGACGCAGGATAGCTTCCCCTGACCCTCGAGAAGAACCCGAATGTGAAGACGAGGAAGACGATGCGATTGGAGTCAATAAACCACCAGACCCTGCTGACAATGTCGAGATAGTCCCTCCTGTAACAGTGGAAGTTGTGGATCCTGATGACCGTCGTCTATCCCCAATGGTTGATGCATCCTCTACGCACAGGCTGGGAACACTTGTCATCACCATTGACCTCTCCGCGAAATCATTGACCGAAGCTGAGATACTTGGTCTCCATTTCGATCTTTTCTCCTTATCCCTCCCTCTGTCAGGCGTCTTGTCCTTCTCTCGCTTAGGTCCACCTTCCAACGAAGAGACGTTGTGAAGGGCAAGCGTCACGGCGAAGTGATCCTTCCTCGGCATACTGGGTTTGGCGTTCGGCTAGGAGGAAGCGGGTAGCTCGAACTTTGCCCTTTGACCTCACTTCGACTAGAGCAAGCGTGCTTCTGAAGCGCTTGACTGAATGTGTTGATCAAGAAGACCGTGTGGTGGTAGTATATGGGGTCGGAGGCCACCGCAGAAGGAAACAGCGCTTCTCCAAAACCTCGCAGCCGGCAAAGATAACAGAACACAATGCAAACGTGGGCAAGAGTGAAGGT
This sequence comes from Clitopilus hobsonii, assembly GCA_015708445.2. Lineage (NCBI taxonomy): Eukaryota > Fungi > Basidiomycota > Agaricomycetes > Agaricales > Entolomataceae > Clitopilus > Clitopilus hobsonii. The sequence goes on along the minus strand of CP067997.1, from coordinate 1,568,398 downwards.
CAAGCCGATTGAATTGTGTGTTCCTCGAACGTCCTCAGCGTTGCTCTGCCTGGTTTCCAGGAATAGAAATGTATGAGGGAGGGGAGCACGTTCGTCGGACTTGGTGCCGATTGCGGCAACGCGTAATCGCAAATGGATAGATGAGCCGGCGGATGCAGAATATCAGCTACGGGGGCTCGGACCTCACTGCCGTAGACTGTGGCGACGGTGGGGGTGACAGGAGAAGGGACTCGACCGCAGTCAGGTCCTTCTGAGGAGGCTGGCTAAATACCCGCACATCAGTCATTCCGAAACTTGAAGACGGAAGACATCGGAGTTCTGTGGCAACGTTTATGGTGTAGAGAAGACGTTGGCGGAGTTGGTCGTTGACATGGGAGAACAGCGTTAAGATGATCTCTTGGGTACTGGGGGAGTTAACCATCGACGAGGAATGCCTTTGGCTAGATGGTATTGGGATGTGATGAAGTGGGGGACCAGGGAGCCAATGAGCGGAAGCACGTTCGACGCGACTCGCTCTCAATTAGGTAGCAACTCTGGTGTTGCCTGAACGCGATTGATTCCATCTCTTGCAAAGAAGTTTTTCTCAGCGATGGGCACGGGATCGCTACAGTGACAAGAGTTCATGAGTATCATAATTCTCATCATATCTAGGCTGAACGACTTACATTGAGCAATAAAAATACATGTTCTAATGGTTTTGTTTCCTCTTCTCTCCTTTCTGTCTACGCTCGCCCTTCGCCCCACTCCTCAAAACGCCATACCCACCCCCTCCTTCGATGGCACCGGAGGTGGCTCATCGTGACTCTGCTGGCCCTGCCAAGCTCTCAACGCCCTAAACCTCTCTCGCAATCCTCCACCAGCGCTCTTCGGTCTACTCTTCATAGTCTGTGCAGCTTGAACTGGAACACTCGATTGCCTTTTCTCAACATTGGGCGTGAACGAGGACGCCAACGGCGACCTGATCTGAGGTGGAGGTGACATGGGAGGAGGGGGAGACAGCGATCCAGAAAGAGCTGGAGAAGGCATAGGCGAGTGCATTGAGCTAAGAGATCCCGGAAGCGGGGGACTTGCAGGTGGAGGACTAGGCATTCCTGCTCCTCCGAATTGCGGTGAAGTATGGCCAGCTTTGGGACTATTCTCGAGCCTAAGCACGCTCTCACTTCGGCTCCCTCGTAGGCCAAGCATAGTGGAGAATTTCTTCCTTTTCGTCGGTGTCTTGTGCACGTCTCCTCTCGTTGAGTCTGGAGTGATCCTGATATGAGGTGCGTCTCTCGAAGGGCTTGACTCAGGCAACGGCGGCGTGGGAGGCAAGCGCTTGATAGTACCCATGTTCAGGTCATGGCTGAAGCCTGGTCCACCGAACTCAAGTGGGACGGGCGAAGGCATTAGAGAAGGAATGATAGGGCTGGGAGACAGTGAAGCGTTGGAAGTAGATGGGGAAACTCCAGGAGGGGTAGGTGCAGGACCAAGAGGAGCAGGTGGAATCTCCAACTCGAGCTCAGTTCCGTTGACTGCAAAACGCATCTTGGTAGGCGACCGAGGAGGTGAAGTGAACCCTGATGATGACGACACCGACGGGCGGCCATTCATTGAAGGTGGGAAAGGCATTTGGGGGAACGCAGATGTAGAAGACAACCGTCGTAGCGAACCTGAAGAGGCTGTCGAAATCGATGGTCTTCCTTGGTCGACACCTAAATGGTAAAAAAAGCCAAGAAAAAAAAAGCCTCGAGTCAGCTTGTGCCCACAAAGCCAGAACGAATAACGACCGAGAAAAATGCTTCCGAAGAAACACCAAAGAAATGTAGGACTACTAACCTTGCCCTGAGCCGGCATCTTCATTTGCAATGCCAGCGCCAACGGGAGGATTAACCTCTGCCTCATTCGTAAAGTGGCGGTGGCGTGACAACGCCCGCATTTTTTCGTCATTTTCCGAGGACGACTCCATCGGATTCTCTTCAGGCTCCTCATTTGCAAGGCTAGGCCGTCCACTGTCAGAGCCAGAGCCTCCAGGCATAGCTGTCGAACAACTGCTCATCGAGACAGGACTGAATGCCCCGCTAGTTGGTGAATATGGAGGACTTGGAGGATATCCAGCAGTGCTCGTGCCAATGACCATCCTTGGTGATGAACCAAGTGGAGCACCAGATGTAACGCGATTGTTAATGGTAGGAGGTGGCGGTGATCCAGGCACCGAGGAGGGAATTCCTGCACGAGGTGATGGTGACGACGAGGTGGGAGTTGGGAAATCTGGTGTGGGAGGCGTTGCTGGGATGGGACCCAAGCCACCAGCAGCTAATGAACGAATGTTGGGGTGTGAAGCAGATGGAGCGAGGGAAAGTCTCGAGATGAGTGAAGCAAGACGTTTCCTCTTGCTCACAGTGGGTGCCGAGCTCGAAGGAGAGGTGGAATCGAACGGAGGGGACAAAGGAGCAGAAGGGGTCACGTCCTTATATTCCCTCGCAGCTTCAGCGATGGCGACGGATATCGAAGTTCCTTCAGTCCTGCCAAATGAACTGGACGCCCGTTTCCTCTGTCCTCTTGATTGCAGTGAAGAAGGACCAGCTTCAGAACCCTGTCCTTGTAGCCTCATCATAGCCTTCTTGAACGCCTTCTTCCCCTTCTCTTCCTTTTCATCCTCGCTGAAACCAGCATGCGCATGTGCATCTGCTCTCTCCTTCAACGTTTCCCTCAACCCGTTCACGAAGGGCACCAGACTGCTTCTCCTACTCCTTCTTTTGCCGTTCCCATCCTCCTTCATCGCCACTGTAGGTGCCCGGTTTAGGGGCATGGGGTACTGACTCTGTTCTTCTGAAGGTTTCGGAGCGGGTGGTAGGGGAAGGGCGAGAGTGGATCCGAAAGCAGGCGTAGATGGGGGAACAGAAGGAAACTCGATCATGGACGAAGTTACACTCCATCTTGATTGTAATTTCCTTTCTCGTTCATCGACACTGTCCTCTATAGGTGTCTGAGGCTCAGGGGACCTCGAGAGTACAGGTAGCGCGACAATCGGGGGACAATCGGCGCTTTCACTATGACCATGACTAGTCCTAGTTCCACCACTCGATCCTGAGCTTTCCCGTGCTGAGAAAGCAAAGGAAGGAGCATAGGGGGAGTTCTCAGGAGATGTGTCGAGCCCAGAGCCGTAAGACGGCTTTGTCTTCAGAGTCGTTGACAGGTGAGGCGTTACAGGAGGCGTAGGCTTAGCAAACGCAGCCATCACCGCAGCAGCGGAAGTACCAGGAGTAGCAGGAGATATCAAGCCATGAGGGGCCGAAGTCGAAGGACCAACATAGAGCCGGGAGCTCGTGCTACCGGTAGACAGCGGCCTTTGCGAGCTCTTTCTTGAGTTTGGCCCAGTCGACGAGTCCGCGGAGATGACGTCTTCTGCTGCACTTCCGTCCTGCCTTGAGGTGAGGCTGATTGCCAATTCAGGCAATAGAAAGGCTGATCCAATCCTATGATGGGCAGTCTCTTTCTCCTGGTTTGGAACGTATATCGTCTTCGTATTCCCGACTTCTTCCATATCTTGACTTGTGCCAAGGTCGAGCACAGATCCGTGGGGCGAGTTGAGAGTGTAGTCTAGAACCTCCAAGTCGCTCTCGTCGGAAATGTATACTGCATTTCGACAAGAGTCCGAAGAGAGTGATAGAGAAAGAGAGTGCATTGATGCAGCAGCGGAGCCCGCGCGCGAATGCGAGTGAATCCCCAAGCTACCTTGGCCAAGCATCGGACTCGGAGTAGCGTTTGTTGATGCTGTTTTTACGGGACTGTGGTTGACCGCGTTAAACGCGTCGTACATGGGAGTAGTGGGAGAAGAAATCGCAGAGATGGAGGAGATAGAAGAGATGGATGTGGAAGGGATATGAAATCCATCGGTAGGGGTGGGAGATGAAGGGAGGGGAACGCAATGCGGAGATGTTGGTTGGGGTAGTTGCGATGCTTGTGGTACCTCAGCAATACCATATTGAGGTACCTGTCCCAAGCTCGGATTCTTGGACACGCGTTTTCTCTTTTGCAGTTGCGGGATCACGCTCGCTGGAAGTGGTAGGGGCACCTCCTGCGACACTGGTCTTGAGAACGACCGTGAGTGCGTACTCGAGTGTATTGACGCGATTGAGATCGAGTCTCGATGATGCTGGAGCGCCAGTGGGTGTGCATGAAAGTCAGGCAGTGAGGCTTCCTGCTGTCGAACCCGTAGGCGCGTCAGTCTTACGTCAAGAGCGCGGGAGCAAAAAAATCGCACTCACTCCCTGAGGCAAATCTCTCTCGTATCCCGGCGACGGGAACAGTAGAGGATTCGTTGAATCGCAGTCCCCTTCCCAACCTAGCAGTGGTGAATCTCCTCGCTCGTCATCACAATACCCAACAGGTCGTCCACCATCATCTTTCCCAAGCACGGGCGACTCTCCACGCGTCGATGTCGCAGGAGTATACAGTTCAAAGAGAGAAGAGGAGGATGAAGAGGAAGAGAGTGAGAGCATGATGAGCTCGGAGAAGGGAGAGGGAGAATGGATGAAGTGGTCGAGTCACTCCAAGTTTTCCGAGTCGTCGTTTATTCTAGGGTTTGTTGATCGAATCTATATCAAAGGGCTATGAATTGTGTGGGTGCCGAAATAATTAGTCGACGTCGACGTCGAGGGAGAGGAGACGGTATGACGAGAAGGGAGAACGGAAGAACGGACGGGACTAGTGGAAAGTAGATGTGGCCCTCGTTTGCTATCCTCCATCCCACGGGAGTAATATAGTTCTCAAATAACCCACAGCCCGTCTCCTAGGCTTGCTTACAGTTTCGGTAATTTTTTGGCGAGTCCCAAACCAACCCCTTCGCTTAGGTCCCTTTCTCGTAACGCAGTCCAGCTACGTTTTCCCATGCGTCAACATCAGATCAATCGGGTCCACTAAAGGAGACTGCGCAACCCTAGCCGAGGTACCATATCGAGATCGAGCCGGGGTATCCCGCTCTAGCAATCCTAGGATTTGGCTCGAGGAGCCAATGGCCTCCAATGGCCCACTACGGCTGGACCCTCCACTCAGACAGCGATGAGAAAGTTGATCATACATGATTCTGTGGCGAAGAAAACATATGGACAAGAGCTATCGGTGACCTACGCCGTGGCGATTCGCCATATGTCGTTTTTCACAATTTCACAGAAGACGGAATAACGTGGAGTAGATTCAAGAAGCCATGTCTTCTGACGGCTTTGTGAGTAACCTCCCGAGGATCCAGGACGCTTTCTGGAGAAAACCGCGAGGTTATTCTTGTTCTTGCCATATAATTGTCGAAAGTGTACATTCAATTCGCCTCCGTGTCCGAATGCCCACGAAAGACTTCATTCAGTTTGCCTCGCGTCAACTCGACTCCTATTAGGTCGAGACTAATTCGACAATCCCGTTGTGACGTATTCCGCCGCCAACCACCTCTTCCAAGTAAATATTCGCCTCGAGTTCAGCGGCGTCTATGATCCTTTCATGGTCGTAAAGCACAAAGGGTAGGCGGAGAGTAGCGTAACATGAGGTGGCGGCCAAGGTAATTCCTTGATATGAGAATGGAATTTCTAACGCGTTTCTTCGGTCATAAATGCAAGATCCACAGCTCGGAAGGCCTTTCCTGGCATTCCCGTCCAAAGGGCGGAGCACGAGGACAAACACGTTTCTCTCATGGGACTCAGATTAGTGGGTGCGGAAGGGTCGATGTCATAGATACCGTTGAGAGAACATCTAGTGTTCGGAAGCGCCCGTTCAATCTTCTTATTAGTGTGCATAGCCCATCCTATTTCGGGAATTTGGGGCGGCGGAGGAAATCCTATCTTTGACCTTTTCGCTATCTTTGTCGATTTCATTGGCTTCTAATTGGTAAAAACAGATCGTGGCCAGCAGTGTGATCCCATAGCGCGTAAAGGTTAATTCGTCATATCTGGGTACTACCTTCCATTCGAACAGCATTTCGAGATCGCTGAGATTCACGCAAATTGGTACTTGCCTATTTCAATGATCGCCAGCTGCTTCTGCCTCACAAGGAAGAAAATGGCTTCAAGAAGATAATCCAGGGGAAGATCCAGCGCCCACAAGCTATCGAGCAACCCATCGGGCTTCTTCACTCTTCATTCCATTCTCTCTTATCCACACAGTATCTGCGCCGCCTAACGATCTTTTTACCCTTTACATACCTATGGGTACCTAAGAACGGAGACGGCGGGGTATTACGCACACATAGGAGGGGTTAGAAGCATCAGCCAGTGTCATCACTGTGTAAGAGAGTGTTTACCCCCTCAGGATGAGATGATCAAAGTCGCCATCAGACAGCTTGACCACGCAGCTGCGACACCCCAGCATACGTGATGGACAGTACTTTGACCGTTCAAGACCGGCGAAAGGTACCCATTCTCTAACAACCGACACCTTGTTATCATTTTTGATTACCCTTTTCGATGTTTTTGCCAAGAATGCGCTCTCGTCTCAATGGGCTGCGCGCGTTTCGGATGAAAAATGTTTCCTGCTGCCTGCCTCGACGGAAGGAGACTGAAGGAAAGGTAGAAGTAGGATTTCACGCATAGGCTCAAAGAGTAGGTAACCTGTCCAAGGTCTTCATATCTCCGCATCTAGCCGATAATCGAGTCGAAACCTTACGCTTAGTGGTTGCACAGGAGTCTCGCCATGTCGTGCCCAGTAAACTTTCCGTCGCCGGACTGCTTACCCCACACGATAGGCATATTCTTGAACGATACGTGACAGAGAATCATTATGATCGCCACTTTTTGCTTGTCAATGGAGAGATCGCGAAAAGGTCGGCAAGAACAGAGGGGAGAGACGGGAAATGGTGAACGGCCTTTCAAAAAGAGTGTCCGCCCACGGATTTGAGGCTCTTGGGTCGCAAGTTGGGCTACGGAAAGCCTTTTCTTGACTCTTCCGGATCGTACCGTTGTTGATGCTCGACGAATGGTTATATATACCTGAAGAGTGATAGATCTTGTAGCTCGGGCGAATAGGCTTCTGAGTATCCTAGCAGCTATTCAAAGAAGCAGGGCATACCAGACTGATGCAGGCTCGAGGGAATCTGCGGGGACTTAGCGATCGCCGGTCTGATACGGTCTCTCTGAGTAGTCTTCTGTTCTGCAATAGAGTTCAGTCATTGCGTGTAGTCAATTAAACACGTTTACTACTACGGTCCGATGTTGTCAGTATTACCTGGAGTCAAACGTTGACGCGTAGTCGAACAAAGTTCATCTTCTCTTTCTGTTTGAAAGCATCAGCTAGCTATCCCTTAGACCCTTGAAAACCCTATGCGTGAACGTCAGTGCGTCAACTTGTGTGAAGATTGAGCGATTCTGCACCTACCTCGCACCCTAAACATCAATGATACCCCATATCCATCCTAGTACGTGAATAAGTCCTTGTTTTTTTCCTGAACTTGGTGATGAGTAGATAGCAATATGAAAATCGAATGATGTATCCATGATTTGACGTGTCAGCGATATTTTCCGTGTGTTAAGCGCTAGGCGAAATGAGAGCTGATTTATTGAACCAGAGGCGTTGAGTATAGCTGGCAGTGGGAAACTTGGATGGGATGGTGAGCGGATATAAGGACGCCGGGTTATACACAGGTGGAGCATCATCATCCCCTACCTCATCGAGTGTGGATGTATTGAAGCTAATTGCACGATGAGGTCCCGGATGCAGGGTTGTGTATTCCGGAAGAAGGACCTCAATTGTCCGGATTCTTGAGTTCTGATTTGAAGTGGGCTTAGGTAGGCTTTTAGATATCGTCGAAATTTCTCGACTGAAAACCACAGTGAGTAGCCCTCAGCCCTACACCGAGGTGAAATGATTGGCATGTGCAACCGCAGATTGAGTAGGTCGTTCAAAGTTGACGTGAAGACACAACGAGCCTAGGGCTCGTGCAGATTCTCTTTTGTCGACGATCCCCCGACTTTCCATGAAGCGAGACATTGGTTTGTATTGAAGAAGACCAGGTCGATGTGGAGACAAGTGATGCGAGGTCGACGCGACGCGTAGGACAACGATCAGACGGATGGGATGTCTGGAGCAGAGGCGTTCGGTCGGACCAACTTGTCGGAGTATCTTTCGGAAGTTCGAAAGGGATTCCCACAACCCAAACTCTGTTTTGAATCCCTTCAGCTTCCGTGAGCCGCCCGTCCGAAAATCCCGAAGAACTCGCAGAGGCTTGGGGTGGCGGTCGTTTGAATGTTTTTCCTCTCCAAACTTGAGTCTGACTTGCTGTAGACCGAATTCAAGCCATTCTCGTTCATCGAGGTCCCCAAACCGACGGCGCATTTGAAATGTGCAACCTCAAGATCCCAGGATTCTTGTCAACAGTTCCAATTCAATGGAATTCGCCTTGCCGTCAACCTTCGTCAACGCAAGTAGGTTCTAGTCTCTTTGATGGCCATGTCGTATAATCCCAAAAGCCGGGAACTCGGTGCTTTTGCTCCTGTGAGCTCTCCTATGTCAATCTCAATCATCCATAAATATGCATCCTATCCTTCTCCTGGATCTGAATGATGCTATCTGCGATAATTCCGAGTCTGCCGTTCTCCTGGCCGCCGCGCTGATAAGTATTGCTTTGTCTATACACTGTCCGATACCACCGCTGCCAAAAATGGCACCTTGTGCTTCATTTCCATTGAACAAGGATGCTCACCGCTCATTGGTTGGGCCTTTCATTTCCGGTCAAGGTTCTCAACCCAATTTCACGGACCTCTTGTGAGAGAGGTCGTTCACCCCTCGCTTCAGTCGTAGATCTTGTCCCATAGAAGCCCAGTGATATTACTACTGGCCCTCTGAACATCGCCAAGTATCTACCAGAAGCATTCCTCACATTGCTGAGATCCAAGGTTCACGTTCACCCTCGCAGTTTATCACATTAAAGCCAAGAGGAGTGTCAACACACGCTTCAAGTTGTCTACGGCCACCTTATGATCTACATCTATGGGCGTCAAAGGCGTTCAGGCATCCTGCCAGTGCCTTGATAAACGCCGAATGTCCAGGTTCCCATGACTTTTCATAACCACCTTTCTCCTCATAGGTGCAAACAATGCCGGCATTCAGGAATTTCAAGGGTTCGTGACCCGTAAGATCTCTTCAAAATCTTTCAATGAAAGAGAGAATCCCGCTATCTAGACGCTTCATCCGTCGGCGAAGCTCATCTAATCAAACTTCTCATCGGGTGACGTTTCTGCGTTCGAGGATAGTCGCTGTGATCTATAGATGAAAATTCGAGCTGCCAGTGTCGTTCTTCTTGACGATTCTGTCGGCGCCTTCCGATGAACGACTCCTTACGGCCCTTCAAGTTACCATTCAAACCTTACGTTCTTTGACCCCATCCAGATAGATGCTGGCGGAAATCTTTAGAGAACCGTCAGTTGTACAATCTGAACACTTCCGACTGACAGTCCATTGCATCGTCTTTGATTGAGTTTACCACCATCAGTCATAAGTGTTGCAGCATCTGCATCACCCCTCTATCACCCTTCCGATCACGATACCTTGTGCGCTCACCTGGCAGGCATCTATTTCTGTATACCAGTAAGCCTTTGGCGAGTCAAGTCAAACGTCGTCTTACTCACTACGGAGGTACATCCAGGAGCTCAGTCCAATCCCCACTTTGTGATGTTGCCTCGCTAAACGCATGGTGGCGATATCTTTTCTGCCCCTGGCAGCAGCAGTCAGTCTTCTAGAGTGTAAAGTGTAACATCTATAACATCACAATGATTTGACTCGATCAGACTGATCATCCGACTGATATAACCCATGGTTTCACCCTGCCGAAATCTTTAAACCAGCTCTTTCTCCAAGAGATCGCCAATCCACCGAGGAGATCGTCGCGAGATCGCCGCCGACGGCCTCCTGTAGGTTCTAACGGTTTTCAGTTGACATGTTCAGATTCATGGCGCTCCGCTATCGCACAATTTGGCGTAGCAATCACGGCGACGGAGTCCTTGCACAAGGTATTCACCACCGTGATCAGCTTGACGACTGAACTGAGTTGGTTTTGCATTTCAATTCGGCAAAGAGATCTATATGGGAAATCTGTGAATATGATACGTGTATCTGCCTACGCAGTCGGGAAATTCACCCCATGCGCAGTTTCGAGGAGACGTGGGTTTCCTGAGATTTCACTACTCATGGATTCTATGATTTCTACCCAGTCGCATCTGTTAGGGTAGGATTTGATGAAAGAGCTCCCGGAATCCTCAGGATGACTCACCCAACGTGACCGTCTAGCCTTCCCTCTCGATATTCATCCTCGAGGACGCATCTGAAGGGTCCTCCAGGCTATGATACCACGCCACTCCGCATGCTCCCCTAAACGATCGTCAGTCGACAAGGAAACATGAGGGCCTGACCTCGTCCCGAATCTTGGCAGTGGTCCCTCGTCATTCCACTCCCGCCACCGCCACGGACTCATTCACGAACACTGTGGCACTGCCACATGGTACATTGATGACAAAGATGATGCGCGATCAATTTCTATCATTGGCAAGTGCGAACATCCATGGCCCCTGGCACTTGCCTGGCATTTTGGCCTAGGTGCCTGTCGCCTTGGGTCTCCTGATGTAAAAATACGACCGAGTTCTTTCGGTCTAGCTTCACAGATACCATCTAGCCAGAAATATGTCTGTCGAAGTAAATTAAGACCTAACTTAGAAATCCAAGCTGTATTTATCCAAGGAACCGAGAGTTCACAGCCTAATCTCCAACCCAACCAGGAGTAATTAAACTTGGCTAGGCATTACGAAACACGAAAGTATGTTTGTATACAGTACTATACAGCTTGAAAGAATATAGCAAGCCAAATGTATCTCGATTCACTATTTTAAGCCATCGTTGTTGGTGTCGAGTTTATTGAACATGCTTCTTGGAGATGCCAGCGTTCGGCACATCTTCGATTTTACATCTCATGTCCTGCTTATTCAAAATCTGGGCTGCTTCATCGCATCTACTAATCTGTCAAGCCAGGCGACGATATCTCGTTCTGCCCGACAATCCCGGGATCCCAGCATACTGAGCTTGAGAAGGAGTCGATGGATAAGCGTACCCCGGCACCCCAGACCGTCGAAATCTTCGTTGTCAGTGATTTATGCCATTTGGCTCATCCTCACCTGCTTTGTACGCCTCTGCTGGTGGACTTTTGTGCAATCGGAGGCTGCTTTGGGTCGTATGCGCGACACACTTTATGCCTCCATCCGCCCACTCTCAGGCTTTCAAGTTGGATGAAGATATGAACTTACTTTGCTAGGAAAAATGGCTGCTTTATGTTACTGGTAAAGAAACCGAAGAGAAGGCTCGGATCTTTGGAGTGCTTCATGACAGAAGTTGATCATTTAGGATGTCAACTTGAACGTGTTCAATGGACTCAGCGGAAATCACAGGCTAACTCTAGTGTCCGAAGAGAAATTTGTCCTCTGCGAAGCCATCGTAGGACTTGACAGAGAGAAGTGATGGGAAATCTAATCCGAGAGGAATAGATTGTCTCGGGCCAAGCGTCCTATATTGTAACAGCCGCCGATGTTGACTATTTGTGCCGTCCAGTAGGTGACCGGTTCTCACTTGGTGAGTCTAGGAGTACCAGCATATGCACCAGAACAAAGCCAAATTATTGGGAGGGTAAGGTTTTGAGCCATGTGCGAACGTTCTGTCCATCGAAAGGCGTGGTTATCACACGGGTGACGTCTAAACGACTAAATAGTGAGAAACGAATAACAGAGGTGATTTGATTTTCTCCAGCAAGAATCCTGAACCATCGCTGCTCGACATATCTCAGGATCTGAATGTTCCACCACCACCACACTATCGTGCCAGGATGCTCAGAAGATGCATGCCCACCAGATCAGGCCCGTGGATCCCTACTAGCCCTTTCTCGGAGGTTTTCTGTTTTGGGGTCGAGGCGATTATTGATAGACAGGAACTGGAAGTGACTAGATTGGGAGTAGCTGCTCGAAGGATTGGCGCATCCAGGTTGGTCTGACGACCCTAGCTCTCAAAGGTCCCGATCTTCCGATTTGACTGGTAGAACGCAGAGTAAATAATCCGAGCACCCCCAGCGAATGGAATCGATAATTAAATCCGAGCCTCAAGTTTGTCCACCTGAGCATCGGTTTACCCAGTCACACAAAAAAGACATGGAGTCTGGGAGATTTAGGAAAACATATCAAGGTCCTATCAGGTCCTGACTGGTGATGTCAGGCACAGTGGTAGGCGATGAGGTATGTCACCATCGACGTCGGGTGAGCAATGGGTCTATCATCCACATCCGGCGGCCTAGAGTTGCACGAGGAGAGGACCGAGTTAGTGCAGAACCCGGTCCCGCCAAAGTTCAAAGGTCTCAACAAACCGTCACTAGGGTGCTGAAGATTGGATGGATCGTCTCTCAGAGGTCAAACGACCAACGGGTGACGGACGCCGCAAAAAAGAGATCAACATGGGATAAGTCGAGCGACAGTTCGGGGACGGGATCTGTGGAGTGGGAGCTTCTAGTGTGATTTTGACGACTGAGATCTTGGCTAGAGACCTTGCATCTGGACAACACGAAATTGGCGTACACGCATGCTATAGTATCGATGGAAGATGTTTATCCAGGAGGCTGCTTGAGATTTGGAGCCTTGGATTTCGTACAACGTGATATTAGCCAAGTGACAAACGGGTGTTTCCTCGTCGCGGCTTCAATCCAACCGCAGCCGAGTTTTGAACGATAATATCACAGTGAGCAACACGAGTTCAGAATCGACAGGGCCAACGACAGGGAAGAAGTGGGTTGAGCTAAGCCAGGTGGACGATGCCCAGTTTGGGGTTCTGATCCGCCTCTTCGTAGTAGAGCTCGAAGGGTTTGCAAGTAGCCTTTCAATGAAGCCACGTACATTCCTTGCTCGATGGGTCAATCCCGGATTGAAGTGCTTTGGGCCCGGGCCTTGGATGCCTTTCAACATGCTCTGAAAGGTATATAAGTCACTAAACACCGGAACTCTTATGTCAGATCGTTGAAGGAGGGTATGCAGATGTAGTAAACGGAGACTGGAATTCTATCACAGAAAAATGGCGAAGGCAGCCATCAGGGTTATAAGCCGCTTTCTTCATTCCGGGCGCAGTTGACCAGCTTCCTCTGAATCTGGGGGCAAATCTCATGTCTTCGGCCTTCAACTTTCAGCATGATGTAATCCTTCGACAAAATTGGAAGATGAAATTTGTCCCGGTCATCTTGCGGTCACTATAATCAAGTGGTCAATCGATGGCGAATCAAACTGTGCTTCGACCTCCAATTCCGACATTTCGTTGCTTGCAAGCTTTATGGGCGGCTGTTTGATTGACTCTTGGCATGGCTCTCAAATGGACTGGTGTAGACGTTTTCATTTAGCAGAGAGGTCATGATCGCATGTTTGAAAGCTCCTGTCGCTCAATCCGACCGATGCCCGGTCCGTTGCTTCTCACGGATTTTCTTGCTTGATTTGGGAGCGTTGCAGGAAGAATCCTGGGATTTCTCGGATTTTCCACCGCATGGCAAGCGCTCTGCTGAAAACGGACGTGGATGCCCAGCTCCTCCTCCACGTGTATCTCATTGAGGAAGTCACTAGGACATCTTGAACTTTGACTTCGCCCATTGGACAGGTACACATAATCGCGGAAAGAAGAGCTTGCTTCTCCCTTCATTAAATCGCTGTTCCCTCACGCCATGATGCAAGCCTTATCTTCTCGTTCCTAGAGTCGGGGACTGCAATATGCCCTATTCTGCGAGCGGCAGATGATCTATGAATGCTCCGATTCCCTCTACGCTTGTTGAAGCATAGGTGAGTATATGGGTCACGACAAACACGAGTTTGGGCTCAGCGCCTTGACTTCCAGGTCGTGTGCCTGTCGTCCTAATCACCGTTTTTGACCCAAACGCCGCCTTCTGAGCAGAACCTGTCAAAGCCGATCGATGAGCTCTGTTTAACGCCACTTCAGTATGTTTTCGTCGGTGTTCCTTGGAACCATCTTTATTTCTGTCCACCATCCCCAAAAGGGTCAGATTGCCTAGAGCCAGTCTTGGAGCGCACCTGCTGGGTTGCTCAGTCAAAGGTATGTCAAGATTGACATATCAACATGTTGCTTATCTCCGCACGGACGTTGACATGAAAGTCCTTGGGCGCTGGGCGCGGCCCCTTGGAGCTTGCTTTCAGTCGAGTTTGCTGCAGTGTTGTCTTGGTGAGCCATTTGGTGCTCCAAAAGGGACCAGAGCTTGAGCGAGGAAAATCTGGAGGAGTCCAGGTCATTTACCTCCGTCTTCTCTGCCCTTTGTGACATTTGTGATGCGAATGTGAGGTGGAATGTATACTGAAGCTTTCGCAAACATTATTACATACGCGTTGCTGTCAACTTTGTCTGGTGCTTCTAGCAAACCTTTTCTGCAGAGGAGGCTCGCTGGAAAGAAGCGGGTGACAAGGTAGGATTCGGCCTTTTCGCTGAACCAGACCGTTCAAATCTCCTGGTCGAATCTGATTGTTCGCTGACTTTCATGCATTCCCTATATATGTATCTGCCAGTGACCGCTGATCGAACAATTTCTCAAGTTCCAATTTGTGAGAGCTCACACGTCTGTTCACAAGTGCAAGTTTGTTTGGCCCTACCATGCTTTCATATTTTGCATGGAAAGACCACTTCCCAGAACACCACAGCGTTCAGGCTGCCAGGTTCTAGGCCGCGTTACCCATTACGAAGTTGCCAAATCTCCAAGTAAGAGCCTGTTCCCTCACTCTGTTGATAGTCATTCAAGTTTGAACAGATACGAGGTACCCCATGGGGTGTTCTAGCGTCTCGGAATTCAAACGCAAGACGTCCCGACAAATATACATTGCGCGACGTCAGGTCATCGACCCGATGGGTCCATATCTGCCATCTGGGTGCCGTACGCGACTCAGCGAGGCTTTATCAGCCCGCAAATCTCCTGAAAACGTTCTCCATGAGCATTTGCCTTCCAACTTTTGTCTTTGTCTGCCTGGGTAAGCAATCGATACGCCATCGGCCGACTCCATGCACACCACGATGCCTCTCCGGCTTTGGCCATTTTGCAGTCTTCCAGGTCCAGGAAAGGCTAACACACATGTTTCTGCGTGGATTTGCCCGTATATCGACGTCAGATGATAGTTTTCCGGACAATTTAGTAATACCGTACTGGCTGTCCATTGCCAAACCCTCAGCCCAGTCCTGTGTATGGTAGCCACTTATACGTACAGTTTGAAGGCAATCATCGCCCCATTTTTGCTCTTCACGAACGCTCTGATCGTTCATAGTAATTCACTTCCTCGAACTAGCCTGTGGTCGCTAAACTCTCAATGTTATCGTGTCTTTGACCTTCCCATGCTATTGCAAATCAAGGGAGGCGCACTCTCAATCCAGCGATGACGAAGCTCGAAATGATGGCATTCTACAAAGCTACAGTAGGTCCTTGAGATAGTATTGAAATTGATATCATACAGATTGATTGGGTATTGTATCCATACAAGCCAGAAAGCTGATAAATAATATATAGGATCTAGATGAGGGCGAAGATTCGAAGGGGGCTCATCTAGAATAATCAGGAGAAAACGTCATGGACGTTGTTCGCTCGGGAGTTGAGGTCGTTGAGGACACGGACTACCGAACCTGCTGCTTCACGGACCGTCTCCTTCTGGTCCTCTACCACTCGCGGCAGCGTCTGGGTCTCGAAACGGTCGGGGTGCCACCTTCGGATGTGGTCTCGGAGGCGATCCTTGTAGGTCTTCACTTTCATGGTCTCTGGGTAGTGGGGTGATTGCATATAGGCGCTAACAGTCTGCATAGTGATTTCCTCGGGAGAGGCAGGGCTCTTGAACATAGGCCAGGGGAAGTCCTTCCAACGGAGCTCTGATTTGGAACCCATGGTAGCCCACAGGCGATCGTGGTTGTCGTAGATGGCAAGAATGTCGTTCTTAGAGAGTGGTCTTCCAGCGTCACGGGCTTGTCTGATGGAGTCCAGCCTTTCCTGTTCCTTTCGGAACTGCTCCTGTTGCTTCTTGAACATCTCCTCCTGACGTCGCTGCCAGTCATGCGCGCCGTCATCCTTCTGTTCGAAGCTGGAAGAGTAAACATTGGCAGAAGTCGTAGAAGTGCGTGGTGCAGAGTGGAAGGAAGGCTGGGAGGAACCCCATGCGTTGCTCTGTCCGGTCCAAGAGGGAGGGCTGCTGCTGGGCGGGAAGTAGGAACTGGACCCATTAGTGAACTCATGGGTTCCGCTTCGCTGACGTTTGCGTTCTTCTGCCTGCTGGCGGATTTGTTCCTCCTGCCTCCTGTACTCCTCTTGTTGCTTCCTTTTCGCCTGTTCTGTCTGTTTTTGCCTCCAAATCTCATCCATCTTCCTTCTCTCGGTATCTCGCTGTTGGGCGTCTTTGAACCGCCTTTCTTCCTCTTCCCTATCCTCCGCCATCAATTCTTCCTGCAGTTTCTCTGCAGCCTTTCGGTCTGACTCTTCCTGTTCACGGCGCAACCTTTCCTCCTCCTCCTTCTTAGCCTCCTCTTCTCTTCGTGCCTCTTCCTGCTTAGCTTCCTCTTCCCTCCTAGCATCCTCTTCCTCCTTCTCTCGTCGGCGAGCTTCTTCTGCTGCAAGCCGAATCTCATCTTCCTTCTTATAGCTTCTTCCGCCGAATGACGAGGCAGACCCGTAGGAAGATGGCGCCCAGCCAGCGTCTGGGTCGTACGCATCGCCTCTGCGGCGGCGAATCTCCTCCTCACGTTTGCGAAACTCGGCCTGCTGCTGCTGGCGTCGTGCAGCGATCTCGGTTTCGCGACGTTGCAGCTCTTCCTCACGTCTGCGAAGTTCATCTTCTCTTCGTTGCGCCTCCTCTTCTTTTCGCCTGGCTTCTTCCCTTTCTTCCTCAACTCTCTTCCGTTCGAGCTCCAATTCCTCTTCGCGCCGCCTGGCCTCTTCCTCCTTCCGCTTAGCCTCTTCCTCCTTGCGTTTGAGTTCAATTTCTTTTCGTTTGGTTTCTTCCTCCTTTTTCTTCAGTTCTCTTTCTTTCTTCCTTGCCTCCTGCTCTTTTTTCTTCGTTTCCTGTTCTTTTCTCTTCCACTCCTCTTCCTTTCGGCGCGCTTCCTCCTCTTTCTTCTTAGACTCTTCCTCTTTGCGCCTCCACTCTTCTTCTTTCTTTCTAGCTTCTTCCTCTTTCCTCTTCGCCTCTTGTTCCTTCCTTCTGAGCTCTTCCTCCTTTCGACGCGCTTCCTCCCTAGCAAGCTGCTCTCGTTTCCTCCACTCCTCCTCTTTCTTTTTAGCTTCTTCTTCTTTCCTGCGTATTTCTTCTTCCTTGCGTCGTACAGCTTCTCGTTCCTTGCGGAATTGTTCTTCCTTCCTCCATCTCTCTTCCTCCTCTTCGCGTTTACGTTCATCTTCCAGCCGTTGGCGCTCTTCCTCTAGCCGTTCACGTTCTTCCTCTTCTTGACGTCTGCGCTCGTCCTCCTCCTTCTTTCGACGCTCCTCCTCCCGTCTCTTTGTGGCTGCTTCCTTCTCAGCCTTCTTTCTCTGATCACGTTCGCGTCGCTTAGTCTCAATCTCCTCTCGCTTCCGCTTCTCCTCCTCTGCCTTCTTTAACTCTTCTTCCTCCTTCAACCGGGCTTCCTCAATCCGCCGCCTCTCCTCTTCCTGCGAGCGTTGCATCTCAGCCATGAGCTCCATAGCTTTCTTCTCAATTTCCTCCTCACGACGAGCAGCCTCCTCCTGCCGTTTCTTCTCTTCCTCTTCCTTTCGCCTCTGTTCTGCAGCTTCGAGCTCCTCCTTCGAAGGACCCTGAGATTGTGACCGCTTCCTCGCCATCTTGAGGGACTTCTGTCGGGTAGGAACCTTCTCTCGGACGAAGGAAACGACCCGAGGCCGTTCGTCGTCGGCATCGTCGTCAGAGAGGCTGGACTCGCCGGTACTTGGAGGATCAAGATACCGAGGTTTCCCGTGCTGCCTTCGGATGTCTTTGAAAAGCTCCGTACGGACTTCAGCGGCTTCGCGTTCGAAGTTGCTTCCTCTGACCCGGTGGTAATCTCTCGAGTACCTGGTAGAGTCAGAGTACTCCCGAGAGTATGGGTTGTCGAGGTAGTCATCCTCCTCTTCATCGTCCCATGATGGACGGTACTCCCTTCCGCCGAACCGGTGGTGGTTCTCGTTCCGATATGATGACGGCGAAGACCTCGCGAGCCCATAGCTGTCTCTCGAGTTTGAATGCACCATTTCCGAGGAATACCGGCTTGTGTGGTATCCTGTACGATCACGATCATAACCACCATTGCGAGGTTCGTCCCGATCGTATTCTCGGTCATCGCGTCCCCAGTGATCGTCCCGGGGCCTATAGTCACGATCTCTTTCTCGGTCATAGTCATACCCTCCTCGAGTGGGGTAGTCATCGAAGTCGGGTCGAGGACCTCGGGTGCGTGGACGGACGATAGGTTCGGCCCAGGTACCAGACTTCCATCCGTTGCCGTTAATATCATCATTGTATGAGGGGTTGCGTTGACGGATTGGAATAGCAGAGGTTGGGTGAGAGTCGTACTTGTCGTACTTGACAGGAGGATACTCAAAGTATCGGTGGTCATCATACACTGGTGAGTCGTCTGTCGAAAATAACCATCATCAATCACCAATATTCATGACTATATGCGCACAAAAAGACTCACCATCGGCGGGACGAGCATACTTCGTACCATACGAAGGATCCCTATTCAACGTCGGTCTCGGATTCTCCGATGGCCGTCTTGTAGGTGGGCTCTCAGGTTGGGTAGCCCTCCTCCAAGTATTACTTCTCTGCTCACCTCCATACGGTGAGTCGACTGGTAGAGGGGCAGAGTATGGGGGATAATAATCCCGCGGACGCGGGTATTCATAAAAGTCGGCACCAGGTCGTGGGCTGGGCCGTGATGCTGGAGGTGCTGGTGTGTATGAGCTAGGAGGGAAGGGTGCACGGTCATCAAAGGAGGTTTGATTCCGTAGGCGCTGGGATTGATAGTGGTCCCGATCTTCCGCTTGGAAGGAGGGCTTACGCGTACTGGGAGGTCTGGTTGGAGGGGTAGCTGGTGGACCCATGATATCCTGCACGCGAGTCACCGATGGTGGCTTAGGAGGGGAGAAGGAAGCTAGTTCATCGTGAAGCGTTGACGACTCGCTTGTGGTCCAGCTATCTGGACGGGCTGTGGAAGAAGGTGCGTATGTAGAGACAGGAGGGTCTGGAGGTTTGGACTGTTCAGATTCCCTCCTGCGCCGAGGTTCAGTAGGTTCAGTGGGTTCCTTCTCCCGTTCACCAGATTCCCCTTCGTGTTCAGGAATCGGCTCTGCGATATTGGGACGGATACTACCCGAACCTGTCGACCGTATACTTGCTGTACTCCCCCTCCTAGCAAGACCGCTACCTGTCCGTGGTGGAATGGTATCTTCCGCGGGAGACATCGACGGCTGCCACAACTGAGGATTTGATGGTGGACGAGCTGGTATCCGTTCAGATGGGGAGTATGCAGCTGGCCTCTCAACAGATCGTGATGAAGGTAAATCTACACCACGATCCTGGCTTCCTGACGTCCGTCGAGGATTCCATCTACTTGACATTGGTGAGGTCGATTCGTCCTCAGGATCAGTTGTAACGTGATCATCGGTCGATGGTGGCGGTTGAGGAGGCTTGTCGACCTTGGGTGATGAAAATGAAGGTATTGAAGGCCTTGGATAACCTTCCCGGGCTTGGCTTGCTGCGTTGGATCCTCGTCGGCTGAGGGAGCTGTATTGATCGCGACGTGCTGCCAGTTCCGGGGGAAGATCCCGAGCGACCACGTTGATTGGAGCTATGCCCAGTGTCGGACTAGGATCCTGAGGTCGAAATGGGGCACCAGACGTGAAGGGGGAAGAGGGAGGCATGGGAGATTTCGTCATGGATGATGGGAGGGCAGGGGAGGGTATAGAGTGAACCTCGCTCGATGTGGAGCGCCTCTTGGGAGGACTTGGTTCAGGTTGTGAGCGAGGAGGTGCAGGGCGTGGGTAGTCGAAGTTTCGGATATCGAGTCCACGAGGAGAATGACTATCGGAGTGTTCGTCATTAGGTCGAGTAGGCGCAATCGGTATTGTAGCTGGTATTGAAGCTGGCCCATTGCGAGGAGGGAACGATGAGCTTTCGTGAGAATATGCGCCCACGACGGGAGGTTGAGGCTTCTCGACCACGACTGCTGCAGCTGCCTGCTTCCTGCTCTCATGCCATGCCTTCTGGTTGACAGAATCACGCCTCTTCGTCTCAAGGATGGCCTGAGCTTCCTTAATGGTCGCCATACGCTCTTGCCGCTCACGGTTGAGCTCTGCCTGGAAGCTCTCCTTTGCCAGGTTGCGGATATTGTTCATATTCTTATGATATTCCTCTTCGGCCAACCCTCGTGCCGCCTCTGACCCAGCAGCCGCGAGGCGTTCCTCATATGCCTTCTTCGCATCATCCACCATAGACTGCAACGTCTCCTCGATTGTCTTGTACAGATTGTCCTTCCATGCCTTGTCAGGTTCTGGGTCCACCTGTTTGAATTGTCGAGGCGGAAATGGAGTAGATGGGGCTGGAGATGTCGCCGTTGACATCTAATGCGCAGCTAAGGCGTACGACGAGGTCGATTGAGATAGTAGTGGGCGATACGTTGTGGAGGCGAATGAGGACGACGAGGAGAGACAGTTAGTCGGCCAAGTCTTGCGTTGAAAGTGGACTAACTTGAAGCAGGAAACAATCGGCACGTAGGTCGTGGCTAGACGACCGTCAGAAGACCGACTGCTGGGTTCACGGGGATACCCTGACTGCCTCATGGTAGGACACGCGTCAAAGAAGGGTCCGACTCAAAATATGGACATAAGCGACTCACACTGGACTCTGGTACGTTCCCTTATTCACCAAAGAACAAGGAAATCGTCCAGGAAGAGCTTGAAGTACTGCAATATGGACTTGAATGCGAGCCTTGGCTTGGAGGCGCAAGCATTATTGTTGGGGTTTGTTGAGAGATTTCGCCTGCGTGCTACCGGATCAATTGCCCGTTATCTTATCACAACTCTATCATGTCCAAGTCCTTCGATTCCAAGCTATAAACCAGTCTAATCTATGGTATTTTACGAGACTAACGATACCAAAAACATGATAGCTATTGTCGAAATCTCGTACGATATTCAGCCCGCAAAACTTCAAGGTTGGCGAATGAGATCAGCAGCTGATCTCAAGTACCACAAGGTCCTCTTAAGGTAAGGCAGGCACAATGGATCAGCAAATTACCAGAAAATACCATTATTGTCCTAGTTCAGGAGGACACACTTAATTATCTATCTGGCGGAGGTGAAAACAAGTTTTTACCCCAGAAAATGTGCCAATTTTGGAACATGACTAGCCCGAATGTCACTTCTTCTAGGTTCCCTCCATTCAGCATACGAATATTAGAAGAAGGTATATCATGAGGTCATGGCCTCGTAATACCAAACGAGAGGCGCCAATGAGGAGGCTCGGAATATCCAACCTGGGCAAGCAACAGAATACTGCGGGAGTTCGCGACGATCAGCCAATTATCCAGAAAAGGAGGAATTGGGAAAAATGCGACAGTCTTCTAGTCTCCCCCGAACCGTAGGATACAAGAGCATAGTGGCAGATGGATTTTAGACCGCGGGATGTATTCATCTGTGGCCGAGGTCGATGCGTTATCGATCGAGGTGAAAATGAGACGAGTACCATCGATAAGGAAACGCCAACAAGGGATAGGCGCCCATAAATGAGCGCTAAGGATTTTGTCTTTATTGGGATACTGACGATGATCGGTACCAAATGCCTTCACGGAGGGTGAAAGCATTCTGAAAGGGATATCGTTGGATGACCTTGCTCAAGCGATTCAAATTTTTCATGCCGTATGTACTATCCTTTATTGTGTGGCGGAACGAAATGCACCCTCACCATTGGCCTCAAACAAGGGCAAGACGTTCCTAGCTCGCCACTTTTCTAGGCGTTCTTCGTGACCAGCCTCAAAACTTGAAGAGAGTCGGGGTCGGCGGAGGCGTTACTGTTGAAGAGCCTTACCTCCGAGTCGCAAGAGACACGATACTTCAGCAAGGAATACCAGCACTCGCAAGAATACTCTTCGGCCGAGGGTGAGAAGGCAGTATGCCGACACCTTTCTCATCGCAAACCCCTTCCAGCCGAAATATCGAGCCCACAACCCAATAGGCACCGCATCCAGCACCTACGGAATGTAATGAAATGGTCGCATCACCAGCCAGAGTAGATAAGCCGCCAACCGACGGTACATGAACATGTATGAACCGCTAATGCCGTCATCAGTTGGCTGCACATACCCAGGCCATTCATTTAGAATGAATCCAAACCCTTTTAGGTTCCCAACGTCTTTTGTTAAACACAAAAGCTGTGAAAACGCCTCTTGAGCGAGGTTGAAGAGATGTTATTTCTGTTAAGAAGGAGTGAAATATTAGCTTACCGAGGAGAGGGTCAGTGAAATGAACTCACCTTCGGCCGATGGGTTGGTAAAACCGACGTTTCAGACAGGGAAATGAACGAGAGTGGGCAGGAGTAGGCGTGAATTATGGGATTGGCGACGAACAAGCGAGTCTAAATGATCACTACCGGCGGTCGGAATCAGTCTGGAAACTTTGGAAGCGTAATAAAAAACTTTCTTGGTGGAGTAATACGTTCAACGCGCGGTGCGCAGTGTATCAATCGCTCCCCTCCCGCGAGGACATGTCATTACCGAAATCGCTAAGGTGCAAGAATGGGAGCGATCTAGGGTCGGAAGGGTTTAGCGTGGCGCATTAGAAATTCGTTCAGAAATCAAAGACCGAGATCGTTATGAATGAGAATGATCAGGTCCAGCTTCTACGGGTTCATTTGCGTTGACGCCTATCGGCCACTGAGCCTGGGCAAAAACGTGATTACACTCTAGGAAGCTGTAATCAAAACAGCCTTACCTACATGAAAAGATGCATACAAGACCCAGACTCTACATCTTCCCCATCATGTGTACAAAAGACTGACGCGAGAAGCAGAAGAGCCATAAAGTTGTCCTCTTGTCCTCAGAAGATGGGCTCAATCTAAGCGTGAGTAAAAACGTGGTGGTGAAGGGTCACCGAGGCGTTCGCAAGGCCGAGAACGGGACCTCGAGGCCTCTTTGATTCTT
This sequence comes from Clitopilus hobsonii, assembly GCA_015708445.2. Taxonomy (NCBI): domain Eukaryota; kingdom Fungi; phylum Basidiomycota; class Agaricomycetes; order Agaricales; family Entolomataceae; genus Clitopilus; species Clitopilus hobsonii. The sequence goes on along the minus strand of CP067997.1, from coordinate 1,545,238 downwards.
GAACGCATGTAACGCCTGTCCAAACTTGGACGAAAGCAAGGACGCGTGTGCGTTCACGCGGCGCGTCAATTTTCCGCGTCACTCGCTGTTGAGTACCCTGTTTTGTGGGTGCAAAAGGCCGAGCGATCTCGACCGCACTGCTTACTACCCCTGCGACAGCTCAGGTCGGTGCTTAGAAGATTAAATCAAGAAGAATATGAATCAAGGGTTGAAATCATTTCAAAATGGGAAACAACGTCAATGAGCAGCGCCAAACGGCCGCTAGGCGGGTTTTGCGCAGTTTGCTCAGTTGTCCGCAAGGCAGATTCATCTTGAAACGATTCAATTTGTAAGGAACGCGTGGGGAGTGTTGGCGAGCATATTTTCAGAGAAAATCAGTGTAGTAGAAAAGTGGTTTGATTTTGTCTAGGGTGAGGTATTGAGCCTTGAGGATGGGTGACGAGTGCGCCTCATTTCAAGTGAAGATTGAGGGCAAGCCAGGTTCAGCCTCGCCTAAGCGAGTGGTGCCACCGAACTCCGGGTTCATCGCAGTCAAAAGCAAGCAAGAATTTTTGATCTGTTTGTATTTGGATTGGATTGAGTTTATTGCTCAACGTCGTTGAGGCCTCTGAATGGACCTCTCGGGTGCTCGGGCCAATACGAAGCTTTATAGGGGCTCGTAAAGCCTCAAGAGGACTAGAGAGGTACAAGCAGGTCCGTATACAAGGCTAGAATTGGATATGATCGAAAATACACCCATGCCGACCAAGCTATCCTGATATGGTAGTGGACTCGGTTATGGCGCTACAGTATTCATTTCGTCACAAAGCTGTATTGCAAGGGACGGGCACGGGTACGAAGCGAAAGGGTCAGGTCGACGTCGTTTAGATCAGCGATTGGCTCATGGTAGGGAATGAGGCGGGTGTGGAAGGAGCAGAGAAGGAGCTCCTGACAAGAATTCGATACCGGTCTTGGAGAAAGGCGTGGATTCGCTGGGCATAATCATAGAATCACAGACTAACAGTTTCAATGGAATCAATTGTATAGTAAGTATAGATTGGGCAAAGGGGAACTTTGCGCGGGTCAGGACGGTTGCCCTGTACCGACGATTCGCCTCATGTTTTCGAATCAAGTGACAGCGAACTGGCATGGCAGCCACCGGAAGCTCCTTGTGGTTACCCTTAAAGTCCCCATAACCCAGGGATTATCATTGCTTCCTGCCGTATACAAAGGACGTCCTCTGCCCAGTTTGGTACCCTTCACCCAGCACCATTGCGGATTCATCGCGGAGAAGGCCCGGAAAGGCAAGGCAGCAGGACTTGATTTGACCAGATACAATCATTCTCGGCACACCGCCTGGCCTCGTGCCCTGCTCGGTTCATTTCCTTCTCTGGACACTGACGAAAACCAATTTTTCCATTGAAGGAGTCACCCTTTCACCGCTTTTCTTCCTCTTCCCGCATCGTCCAGGTGCAGCCAACAGCGAAAATGGAGTCCGCTCAACGCGTTCGGCATCTCTGGAACGATTTCGAGGTCTGGGCACAACCACACCGAGCAAGATTGGAGCAAGAAACCAGGGCAATTGAAGACAAGTGGCGACACAAGGCCACTTGGGCTAACAGCAAACAAGGCTCACCCAGCAGTGACGTCCAGCGTCAACGAGAGATCCGAGATGTCCAAGAGCGTTATACCACCACTGTCAGGACAGAGTGGGATCGACGACTCAACGCTCACAAGCTCCGCGACAGCGACTGGGGCTACATCCAACCTGAGCAACAAATGCGGATTGAGGTCGTTCTGGGTGGAGACCTCGAAGCCGAACCATCTCCAGCTCCCTCATCCCTCGCCGTTGTAACAGCCCCTACTCCCCCTCAACCTCAACGACCACCGCAACCTCAGCTCGTTGCCACACAGGCACCACCTGCGGCGTCACGACCTGCCCCAGCGCCCATTCAACCTGTGGCGCCACTACTCAACGGACCTCTTTCCGCGGGACCTTCCTCCCTTTCCTTCAACGCCAGTACCCGTTCAGCCAATACGTCTTCATCAAGCTATACATTTGTCAATCCTGCGGATTTCACCACCGATGATGAGCTTTTCGAGCCCGGTTCATCCTATGTCATCGTGAGTTGCATCAATCAACTGTCAGGTTTCGAATTCCATTGACAAACCCTTCGCCCTCGTATCTTAGCCGACTGATGATTCAGAAGATGATTCCATCTCCATCACTAATCCGGAGGCTTGGGGAATTCCCTCAATTGGTCGCTCGTCCAACCGTAGCTCTCAGTCGTCCTCTCCTGACTATCCCAATACCCACGTCTTCGACCAACCCTCCGCATTCTCCAAACCTGATCTTCATACTCCTTCTCCAAAACGACCGCTTGAAATCGATAAGCCTACATCCGGGAAACCTCGGGCTCGAGGTCCATCATACATTGGACCCAAACTCCATGACGAAGACGACAAGTCTGAGGAGGAACTCGAGTTCGAAAAGTTCAAAATGCACACTCGCATCACCAAAATCTGGGAGTTCCACTTTGCGGCAGCACAAGCGGATGTGGAGCTGGCGATGAACATCTACAACGACAGGCAGACGAAGAAGGTCACCGGCGGCAAGTCGGATGATGCTAGCAGGATCGCTCATCACGAGAAGAGGATGCTCAAGATCCAGGCTGAGAAGGAGATTGAACGAAAGGCCTTAGTCTCCGAAGAAAGAAAGAAGAGGAGAGACGCCATCAAGAAGCGAGGAGCGTTGAAGGAGCCTAGCAAGAACGCCAACATTGCAGACCCGACGAGTGCGAACAAGTCTTGGGGCGATTTCTTCAACGCTGATTCGACTCATATTGCCTTCGACGCGAATGGCAGGCTGATCCACTCTCGCGAAGTTGTTGACGAAGAACCCGAAGAACCCGAAGAATTGGGCGAGGAAGACGAAGAAGATGAGGAAGAGGACGACCAGGACTTTGGCCCAGTCACTAATGGCCGTGGTCAATTTGGAACCCTTAAAGCCTCTTCGACTTCTGGAGCCTCAAAATCTTTCGCTCCCACTCCAGCTGATCGTTCTACCCCGTCTGGCTGGAAAAATAACTTCACCCCTGCAGCGTCTGCTTGGGACGCGCCGTCCACTACTGCAGCACCTCCTCCACCTACCAAATCTAACAATCCCTTTGCTGCTGCCGCTGCTCCTCAGCAGCAACAGCCTCAAATGACCTTTGTCCAAGCCCAGGATTCAGCATGGGGCAATGGGTTCTCGGAAGATCGCCAGATCCCCGGGCATTTCTCCGACGAGTCACCGACCACGCCGACATTAGGATCCTGGATGCCATGGGGCAACAGCAGCAGCAAGAAACCTGCTGTCCCGTCCAAGCTTGCACAAGTCCAATCTGCTCCTTCCCCACCCCGACCTGTTCCCGAGCAAGATGAAGTCTCCTTCGATGTCCCTCCCACCAACGCGTCTACATCCGCCACGCGGCCCAACGGCAAGAAGCCTGCCCTCACTGCAGCAGCAAAGAAGCGTCTAGCTGCCAGCCAGCAGAAAGCCAATTCTGCCCCCGCCGTCCCTACGTTAGCGACTCCCGAGGTCGAGACGAGGTCACCTGTGATGCCTGCTCGTGTTCCAGACACTGTCGCCAACCCCAAGGACCTTCTTCACCAGAAATGGGCTGCCCATGCCGAGGAAGAGCTGTCTTCTACTCCTCGACCGAGCTTGATGACTGGTATCATGAAAAAGGGTCTGTCGGGTGGTCTGAATCCTCATGCGCAGGCGCATGAGTATTTCTCAGACGCCGCCCTCACTCCTCGTGCGCCCCAGAGAACGTTGAACAATGGGATGCATGCAAGTGCCGCGACTGATAACGAAACGCCTTGGGAGAGGCACCAGAGGTTGACTGCGGGCGGTCAGGCGCCAGTCCCGAAGGCCGCGGCTTCTCAAGTCTTTGCCGACGACGACGATGACGACGAGCCTTCAATCTGGTCGAGAGCTGGGATGAAGCAACGCCAGGCGAATCCAGTCCAACCTATGGCACGAGCTGTGAAGACGGCCCCCGCTGTTGTTCAGCATCAGCAACCGCAGGAGGAAGAGTCGCTCTGGAACCAAGTCATGAAGTCAAAGGTGCAGGCTCCTTCGAACCCCCAACCCATATCGAACGTCAACATTGCTGAGATGGAGGATCAGGCGAGGATCTGGGATCAGATGAAGAGAGCGAAGGCTGGTCAGAGTGCTGGAAACTCTGCTAAACCCGTCAATGGGTTGAGGAGTGGTTTCGCCCAACAACAGGCTCCACCCCAGCAACCGGACTTCGACGACGAGAGCCCATGGCAGAGGATGCAGAGGCTGAAGGAAATGGCTGCCAACGTCGCCTCTACTGCTCCTCCCCCAGCTCCTCCTGTACCTGCTAAACACTCTTGGGGTCCCCCGAACGATTTCGAACCTGCTCCCCTCCACCAACAATATGCAAACAATACCTTCGAGAACGCGAACCAGTTCTGGCCTCCACAGAAGCCTGCTCCTCGTGCTCAGCAGTCTGCCTGGGGAGCTCCCACACAGGCTCGCGTAGCCCCCTCAAGCAGGACTGCGAAGAGAATCACCAACGGTGGGACCGTTATGATTGAAGATGTCCAGGATGACGAAGATGCTGAAGCATGGGGTGGTCGAGGCTCGACACTTCCTCCCGATTCGACTGTACTCCTCGACATTGCAGTACCGAAGCCAAGCAAGCCTTCTGGGATCTACGACAACATCATCGGTTATGGCGAGGACGGCGAAGAAGACGAAGAGGGATACAACACTGGCCTCAGCTCTTCGGTTCCTACACCCTCGACAGCCCCAACCTCACCACCCAACGACGTACCTATGGAGGACGACTGGCTCGCTTCTGTGGCTGAAGACGTCAAGAACGGCAACTGGGACAGCGTCGTTGAGAGGGCTCGCCAAGAAGATTCTCCTCCAGCTTCCCATGCCATGCCCATCCCTGCCATGAAGCAAAAACCCAAAACCGCCTGGGGAGCCCCCTCCTTCTCGAAAGGCGCCACCACGCAAGGCTTCGACACTGCCAAACTCCGATCTGCCCTCGAGCAAGTATCCTCCACACCAACCGCCAATGCACCCTCCCCACCCAAAGCTTTCGGCGCTAAAGTATCACCTCCTGCACCGACCCAGGTAGCCGACAAGGCACCTGCGGTCCCCACCAAAATCGAGACTCCTGTTGAGAAACCCGCACCCGCACCATCTGTCCAAGCGAAAGGCAAGGGCAAGAAAGGGAAAGGACGCAAGTGAACCATGTATTTCATTCATTTTACTCGCCTTGTATGTACCAGTTGATTTATCTGCACTGTTATCTCTCTCTGTGTTACGTTCCGTTCGTTATGTTTTCTCTTTGACGCACTGTTTTCCTGGTCTGCTTTCCTCCTGCAAGTTGTAAATTATCTCTTCTCGCATCCATCATCTTGTCTCGCTGTCAGTGTTTTGATGATATAGACGATTGTGCATGACTTTTACATACCCACATAGATTTTCTTCTTTTTCGCGTTCCTCGTAGATATAGCATCCTTCTGTGTTAATACGACATTTTTAGCATCTCTTGTAATCTGTAAGAATATAATGCGAGGAAGATAGGGGTGATTACGACAGTCTTGCCTACGGTTTTTGTAGAATTGAACGCGTGGACGCCTCACCTCGAGCATATGAACATTCGGAGGGATCTTATCTTCCAATTTGGTGGTCAGTTGACCAGGAGGATCACAGCGTCTAAGCGAATCACTGCCGCCACTGGATCCAGAATTCGGCAACTTACATGTCGACGGTGCCTTTCACAACGACCTCTCCCATGTCACTTTTCACCAAACCCCAAGTGGTCTGGACAAGCATCTATAGGCAGAAAATGGAAGGTCCGGAGCGGTCGACCGCAGCGGAAAGCGCCAATGAACTCCCCTTTTTGCGGGACGGTCAAATTTAGAAGCTCGGAGGCATTGCTCGCATTATGACGTCGTTGGGGCTAGGATTGGAATAAAGCCACACAGGGTTTTCGCAAGATTGACCCTCACTTCGCACACCAATGTCGGACGTAACATCTTCAAACTACGACGTTTGCCTGTATTTCTTGGCATTGTGAGTTGGTGTCTTGAAAATTGGTGAACGAACCTCCCCCAAACTCACATTGTCTTCGCAGCTTATTGCCACCCGTTTCCGTCTTTATGAGTTCGTGACCAACCTCGCTTCCTCTCTCGGATTTGCTAATTTGATGGCCTTTGAAGAACGTGGATGTGCTGCTGGTATGCATATTGTGAATTTCTTGGAAGCAGGCATGCTAACGATCATGGGGCTCGATAGATTTCTGGATCAACATATTGCTCTGCATCTTGGGGTGGCTTCCTGGCGTCATTCACGCTTGGTGAGTTGATATATGCGCATGTATGAGTTGATTTACTCACCTATATGCAGGTACATCATCTCTCGAAGCGAAGGTGCTATGTAACCTCACCTGAATGAATTATTTTGCCGCTTTATGGGATCGATACCTTTGCTATGTGCGACATACCTTATTTCTATGTTGTACGAGTCGATATTCCCCCTACATCCTAATATAAATATCAGGGATTTATAGAATTTTCCTGTTCCTCTGTTGGATGCGGAAAAAAGAAAAGAACGCGCTGAAAAAATGGAAACGCGACTTTCTAGCTAGCGCACGTGACGCGAACTTTGTATATCCGAATTCCGAGCCGAACCGCACGGGCCAACCTCTCGTTTGGACTTCCGAGCTAAAGGGAGTTGGTCGAAGCTAACGCTGCTTGATTAGTGTTATAATACCTGCTAAATAATTACATTCTTCTTGTCTATCTAAAGCATTTTCCAGGGTCGCCCCAGCCAAAGGCTACAGCCCAGAAGGGCAAGATATGTCAAACCGGTGATAATGATGTCCACCAGAATGAGTGTATTCCAATTGAAACCATCACTTGCCGCAGTCGCAGTAAAATCAAGGACTTCCGTCGCTATCGAGTAGCACATTCTGAAAATGAGGATGGGAGATAGGATGTACAATATAATTTTGATGACCTGTATGAAACACGTCAGACTTTCTCCACAGGCCGAGAGCAAAGGAGCTGAACACACCCGATTGTCAAAACTCGACAACGCCCAAGGCACAGAATCGCTCTTCGATCTCCGCCTCCAGACCTTGATAACGGTAAAGAGGATGAAGAGCGTCGTATGGCAATAGATGCCCAAGAATAGGTGGGAGAGGGCCTTGTACGCCTGTATTTGCTTGTCTGTCACCATCAATCCGCGCACAATGGCGCGAGCTGTTGCAGTCAGGGCCATGGAGGATACATAGACGGTGGATTGTACCCTGAAAGATTTGGTCGATACCGTCCTCAATTCGTTTTCCTGTGTGCTTTGCAGTTCTTTGTCGGCTTGAACGAAATCAGAAACGTTTGTACTCGAATTGGGCTCCGAATTGAGTCCGTTCAAGCTGTCTGGCCGTGCTAGGCGCCATTCCAGGAGGAGAAGTAGGCCGGCGTAGAAGAAACAATCGGCATACGCTCGAAAGACTCCCTCGACTGCTCCAAATGCCGATTTTTCTAGTGTCGGCAGCGATATGATCTTGTGCTTCTGTTCCTCTATGAAGCCTGTGAGGTATGAGACGGCTAGCGATAGAGCCGCAAGAAAAATGAGGTAGAAGAAGTGTTTCCGTCTTGCAAAATCGTATTGCGAATTCTTTTGGTCGAGGAAAGGGCCAAGGATTTTAAGGAGCGATGTGATTGCAAATGCGAGGTGGAGATAGCGGATAATACCAGCGATATCGCTATGGGCTAGTTGATACGCAGTTGAGCTCGTGTAGGGACTGTGGTATGTGGCCGCGCTGGCGGTTATCTGTGCGAGGAGAATGAATGCTGCATGTCGTCGCAAACCATGCAGGTGGCCCATCGAGCGTGAAGGATGTGAAGAGGATAAGGTTGCAGGGCAAGGTATAAAGGCATTTGAACGCTGTGTCAAGTAATGGGCGCGTTTGTTTGACAGATATCAGTGGCAGTCTTTGCAACTGCCCGACAGTGGCCGTGATGCCAAGGTAAGCATATGGAGAGGCGGTCCTCGGTTGTCGGTCCCTTTAAAAGTGCAACGAAAATTATGGGCTATCTCTCCTCTTGACCCAGCTGACATGGGATTCTTCGAGATCCCTCTGCAAGCTTCCAGACCATCTGTGTATTCCAACGTCGTGTCTTTGAGTCGGTTGGGTCGTCGAATGTTGAAGATGTGCAGCTCTAGCCTCTCGAGTTTCACTGTTGTCTATGCATGACGACTACCCCGGCTATTTAAAGGAAGTTTGCTTAGTGTGTCCGGGCAATGCGGCAAGATAAGGATGTATTTCGTTGTGCATGGTGGTGTAAATGGAGAAGGACGAAGGGCAGATGCGCAAACACCTCTCAACACCACCCGCCCCAACCAGCACCACCATGGCTTTCCTCTCAACAACGACAGCTTTGTCCTATTATTCCTGCCTCAGATACTACAGGCCATCAGAGTGGCATCCTGCTAATACTTATCTGAACGGTCTCTCAAGACCGCGAGGGCTCTCAGTCGATGAGAATAGCTAACACCCATCTACTCTCCGTGTTTTCCGAAAACATAACATGAGCTTTGCAGAATTATGTATCAAGGAACACATAACCCACATCGCGAGCTAAATGTAGTCATCTGAGAGGAACACTATTCCTGCCTGCTTGGCGTTGGAAGGAATTTTCGCTTGAGGCGGTCTTTCTGCTCAGGTTGTCTCTAAAGACGTGCACTAGCACGGGTGCGTGGATCGGTATTGACAGTAAAGAATAACATTGTCTAATCTTGCTTTCCAGCCACGATATGCACAGAGTGTGGACAACTCAGAATTGTGCTCCACATATGCAAGGACGGCAGCATGACAAGGAACGGCAAAATCCACCAATTAGGCATCCGAGTGCGTCAGAATGAGTTCACTTCTCTGCCTGGCTGCTGAGGCTAAACCAGATCAACCCAGTGATTCTAGTCTGGGTGCAGAACCCACTCTCACGTTGACCGTCCCCGTCACCTGCCTCCACCCGGGATGCTTCTATGTATAGGCATTTACATGGAGGTTCATCGCCGAAAAACTCGGTTTCCAGCAGCCCACGTTGGTCAAGAATAGCCTATAGGCTCTGGAGGTTATTGATGTCCATTATGAATATATGCAGTCTGGACCGCATCACCGAAGCTCGACTCACCTGCTGATGATGATGAAAGATCGGAGAAGATTTGCCTCTGGGGTATAAAAGCCGGTAGGCCCATAAGCCACTCCTTCTTTTGTGGTGTCTCGCCTCGCTTTGAAGTCCGCCGGTTCTCTGTCGAAGAAAGATGTTCTCTCGCACTCTTGCTGTTGTTTCTGCCGCACTGGCTATGCAGACCCTTGCTTCCCCTCTTACTGAGAGGGCCATCAAGGTTAACTGCCTTCCTGCTGGTATCGAGGCTTCTTGTTACAACTTGATCTCTTCATGCGCTGGGACTATCAAGACCGCTACCAAGAGCCAGTGGGTCGACCGTCATCTAGGAAGAGTCCCCTAGCTAACTTTCTTCCCCACTAGACTCTGGCATACCAAGACATGTGTCGCTGCTGCTACATGTTTCGGGGTACTATTGCCGTTCCCTTGCATGCTACCTCACCATCTGACCTCCTTTTTCTATAGGTCGGTAAACTCGAGGACGCTGTCAGCTGCCAAATCGGTGCTTCCGTTACCAACGCAGAGCAAATCAGTCTCGACTACAACACCGTGGGTCTTCATTGTCGGGTGTATTCAATTTGAATAGCGTGATTGATGCTTCCTGGACAGATCTACGCTGGAATTGTGGGAAGCTGCGCCTTTGCTCCTGCTGGATGGTGAGTTAGCTTGTCAAATTCAGGTGGTTCTTCGTCCTCGTGATTGATGTCGTTCGGTTCAGCCCCATCACTCAACAGAATTACATTGACTTCTACTATGGTACACTCTCCGGTATTGGCTCTGGGTCCTATCCTAGGTATGTGCCCTCTTCAACTGCGGCTTGGGGTGTTGATCTCAGTTCATTCACGCAGCTCTCCGAATATCGTAATCTCTTGGTGGCAAGCCATTGAGTCCTGGACCGTCACTGGAGATACTGTTCCTTACTTGAAGTGAGCTTCATCTTGCTCTTACTCGCTTCTAGGATCGTCGTCTCACCTGCGTCAATAGCTTCAACGACTGGCTACACTACTCCACCTACAATGTACGTCGTTGGAATGCCTAGAGGCAAGTTGAACCGCTAACCATCGTTTAGACCAACGTCCCGACCACTACCCCGCCAACCACTACTCCACCCACCACTACTCCACCCACCACTACCCCGCCAACTACTACCCCGCCAACTACTACCCCACCAACCACTACCCCGCCTACTACCTCGCCTGCTTCCTCACCTGCCCCAATCTCCGTCTCAACTTCGACGGCCCCAGCCGGTAAGTCTCACCTGTGTCTTTCTCCAACAGGCTCTGACGAAGTCAAATAAAGTCACTGCCTGAGCGTACCACAACAGATGGCATAGTCCTTACAGTAGGACCTTAAGCAGATCAACGGACGCTGTTCGAGCTCTTGAATGTAGTGCCTAGTCTGCTTTTAGTATCCAGGTTCCTCGTCGTACTATTCTTATTGTTCACTTCAACTCTTCAAAGACATTCTACCTGCATCCTTGCTTGTATACCAAAGAATGAATATGCAGTTACTCTTGACACTCGCCTTTCACCATGATCATTCGAGGTTCTTGGCGATTTATTGTGGGAGGTCTGGAGAAGTGGCTGTGTTACCAGCTCAAGCGCTCAAGCTCACCACCACCACCACCACTCAAGGTCCTGCTCAAAGAGGCATTCTGGCCGTGCCATTGAAGTGTATTGCGGTGGCCCGAGTTGGTGGATAACTATTTCACGTCTATAGAGCCTCCCAGACCTCCCGGACTACACGCCACGCCTTGAAGAGCAACATCTTTGTGCGGCCTTTCAAGACCGCGAGGGTGTTCACTACCTCGCACTGCCTCCTCTTGACAACTACATATTCTCTGAAAACACATAGGTCATATAGAGATGGACGGAAAACTCACCGTGACATCGCGAGATAATTGTTTGAAAGGAAAGCCGTTCATTGGAATCTGCAACAGGCCGGAACAACAAACACAGTACAGCAAGGTATTTCTGTCAAGTTCACCCCGAGAACACTGTATTTAACGAGTGAAATAGGAACTTTTGTTGAGTGGAAGGGGATTTCGCAGTTGTCTAACTCGCAGTGGTGCCTAAGTACCTAAAGAAACGGGATGACGAACCGGAAAATCTGACAATGTGCGTCGGAATGATCTTATTCCTACGCCTGGGTGCTCATTATTGTCAGGCTTAGATCATTCGCAGAGGTCGATTGCAGTAATCCTCATCTGGCGCAGTATACACTCTCACGTCGACCGTCGCCATCATTTGTCTCCACCCAGGATGTTCTATGAATAGGCATTATTCATGGAGGTTCAACACCGCCGATGAGTTCAGTTTCCAGCAGCCCACGTTGGACAAGAATAGGCAATGGATTCTGGAGGTTGTTGATGCGCAATCTCAATACGCGCAGTCGACACTCTGCCGAAGCTGGTGATGATGGGTGGAGTACATATAAAACCCACGGGTTCTTCGCGTGGTACCTCATCTCCCTTTAGAGTCTCCCATTGCGTTGAAGAAAGATGTTCTCTCGCACCCTTGCTGTCGTTTCTGCTGCCCTTGCATCGCTGACCCTCGCTTCTCCTCTTGCCGAGAGGGCGACCGGACTTAATTGCCTTCCAGTTGGGATCGAGGCATCTTGTTACTACCTCGTCTCCACTTGCGTTGGTGGTGCCAGGGTTCCTTCCAAGAACCAGTGAGTCGGTCGATTTTCTGCACAAACCTCATCTAAATTTCCTTACTCTAGACTGTGGCACAACAAGGCCTGTGTCGCTGCTGCTACATGTTATGGGGTACGATCACCATTCTACCAGATGGAACCTCACCATCTGACCTTTTACCTCTAGGTTGGCAAACTTGAAGACGCTGTCAGCTGCCAGATTGGCGCGTCTGTTATTAACGCAGAGCAACTCAGTCTCGACTATGATTTCGTGAGTCTTCATATGCACGTGTCATCAGTCTGAATACTGTGATTTACCCCCTCGCGCACAGATCTATTCTGCAATCGTAGGAAGCTGTGCCTATGACTCTGGTGGATGGTGAGCCAACTCCCCAAATCCAGCTGGTCTACCGCCCTCATGACTGACGTTCGTTCTCTTCCAGCCCCATCACTCAACAGAATTATATCGACTACTACTATGGCACGATCTCTCTCAGCGGCGATGGAACCTACCCTACGTATGTAGCCCATATGACCGCGACTTGGTGAATTATCTCACTCATTCATGCAGCTCTTCCAACATCGTAATCTCTTACTGGCAAGCCGTTGAGGCATGGACTGCTACTGGAGATACTGTTCCTTACTTGAAGTAAGATTCACCTTGTTCTCACTCGCTTCCCAACCTATTCTCACCCTCGCATCACTAGCTTCAACGACTGGCTGCACTACTCTACTTACAATGTGCGTTGTATCAGCGCCTGGTGGCAATCTATCCCTGCTAACAATTGCTTAGACCAACGTCCCTCCCCCGACCACGACCACCTCCAGTACCTCTACGCCTACCACGACTTCCACCCCGTCTTCTACCGCGCCTGTTTCCTCACCTGTTCCCCTCTCCGTCGCAACTTCGTCGGCCTCAACCGGTAAGCCCCCTTTAGCGTCTTCTTTCCACAGGACCTGACGAAATCAAATACAGCCACGGCATGAAGAAAGAATGCCTTGGTCTTACAGAAAGACCTAAGCAGACCAACAGACGCTGTTCGAGCTCTTGAAAGTAATGTCTCGTCTGGTTTTAGGATTCCTCTTCGTACTATTATTATTGTTTCCTTCTTCGACCTCTTCATAGACATTCCATCTGCGCGTTTGCTTGTATACCTGAGAATGAATATGCTTGCTTGGTACACTTTGCCTTTCACCAATGCCATGTCAGTGATCGCCTGAGCTTTATTTGAGGTCTGGGAAAGTGGCTGTGCCACGATTGGAGTTCGAGCGCCTAACAAATTTGACCGCCACCTTGACATTAAGAGTGCATGGTGGCAGCGCAGTGCTCCTCAATTTAGTGAACAACAGCAGAATATGTTTCAGCAGAAGGCTCACTTCAGAAGGCTCCCCATTCATCACACTTTGTAGAACCGCCTGGATTACATGCCATGAGACTCGGAGCAATAATTTCTGTGCGGCCTCTGAAGACCGCAAGGGTGCTCGCTACCTCACTGCCTTTCTCTTGACGGCTATCGATCCGGGAAACCATTGATCGATATTGATCATGTATCGAGGGACGCATTCACCGTGATATCGCCTAATCACCCAGAAGAAATGCCGTTCTTGCCAACTTGCTTCAGAAATACATAGTAAACGGCTAGAACGGCGGTCACGGTATGGAGAGGTATTTCTCTCCAGTTAGCTCTGATAACATTGTATCTAATGAATGAAATAGGCGCCTTCATTGAGCGGCAAGAGCAAGAAACTTCAGTGGGATGACCATGGTGCCGTTGCAGTTGTCCGACTCGCGACGGCGCCTACGTAAAGAAATATGAAGATGCATTGGAAACAATGTGCATCGGAATGACTTCACACTTCCAATCCTAGTGGAACGCAGCCCACACTCTCACCGCGGCTTAGCCTGGCCTGAAGGCCGCCTCAGAACGGCTGGCTTTGGCCTGACCCTGTCTTCAAGCCGAAGCCGTACCATTACGACGGTGACCGTCCCCGTCATCCGTCTCCAGCCAGGATGATCTATGAATAGGCATTATTTCATGGAGGTTCGACATCGCCGATAATTCCAGTTTCCAGCAGCCGACGGTAGACAAGAATAGGGGATGGGTTTTACAGGCCGCTGATGCGCATTATCAATATGTGTGGTCGACACCGCGAGTTTGCCGAAGCTCATGATGATGCGGATCTTTCTCTGGAGTATAAAACCCGTGGGCTCTTGCCGTGGTACTCTACCTCACTTTAGAGTTTCCCAGTGTCTTCAAGATGAAGTTCTCTCGCTCTCTTGCTGTTGCTTCTGTCACCCTTGCTTCGCTGACCCTTGGTTCTCCTCTCGCTGCGAGGGATCCCGATTGCCCCCTTCCTGCTGACCTCGAGCCATCTTGTTCCTACCTCGTCTCCACTTGCGCTCAGGTTCACGTGGTCGCCAGCAAAAGCCTGTAAGTTATCCGACGTGACATCCTCGAAGAGCTGTGGCTAATTGTATTTTTGCCCTAGCCTTTGGTACAACAAGATCTGTGTTGCAGCTGCTACCTGTTATGGGGTACTATTGCCGTTTCGTTGGATGGAACTCGCAACCTGACCTCTTACCCTCTAGGTTGGTAAACTCGAAGACGCCGTCAGCTGCAAAATTGAGGCTCCTGTCACTAACGCAGAGCAATGGAGCCTCGACTACAATACTGTGAGTCATGGTCTTCATAATTGGATGTCACCAGTTAAACGGCTTGAATACTTATGCGTCCATAACAGGTCTACTCTACCATTGTGGGAAGCTGCGCCTACGACTCTGGAGGATGGTAGGCTAGCTTGTTGGATTCAAGTGGTGTATCGCCCTCATGACTGACGTCCATTCGCTTCAAGCCCCATCACTCAACAGAATTACATTGACTTCTACTATGGCACGATCTCTGGTAGCGGCGGTTCGATCTATCCTAGGTATGTGCTCCACGTAACGCAGCTTGGTGGATTAGTCTCACTCGTTCATACAGCTCTGCCAACACCGTAATTGGTTGGTGGCAAGCCATTGAGGCCTGGGCCGCCACTGGAGACACTATTCCTTACTTGAAGTAAGCTTCGCCTCATTCTGCCCCCCTACCTTTCTCACTCGCATTAATAGCTTCAACGACTGGTTGCACTACTCTACTTACAACGTATGCTGTTCTTATTTCTCGACGCACGTTTTCTCTACTGACAATCATTTAGACCAACGTCCCTACGACCACCTCCTCGAGCCCAAGCAGCACACCTGTTTCCGTTTCGATCTCCACTTCGGCTGCCCCGACCAGTAAGCCCCAGTATTGTTCTTTATTCAGGACAGACTCTTACCAAACCAAATACAGCCACGGCCTGAGAAACTTACGACTTTGTGGTTCTTACAGTAGATATATAGATGGACACTTTTCGGGATGCTGTTCGAGTTCTGTAGTGCCTTCGTATCGCTTACCTTTATACCCACTCGTACATTCTTTATTTTCTCCCTTTCTACCTCTCCGGAAATATATCTTTGATTAGTTGCCTGTTTGAATATGCACGGTGCTGGTGAGCCATAAGCGAGAGCAGTCTCGGCATTGTGGCTGTGCTACACGATCGTGACCTCTTAGGCCCAAACTCTGGCCACGGAAGCATTCTGGCCGACCTCGAGGTTGCTGGTCGACGTTGAGTGCATTGTGGCTCAATTCTTCGCTTTTCTTGGCCGTTCAAGCGATTGACCATAGGGGGTATGTGCCAGTGTCAAGCGCCCAAACGCTCAGCCACTGATCACATTTCACAGAGCTCCAGTTATCGAACGTCTGGCCACTTGAACTCATTTACGAACTTTAACGACACAGAGCTCGAGGCATTCTGCTCTCTGAGCCTCTGACTATCAATGCATTACGAAGAAACTCCTCCATCGTCTCCTGGGTCAGCGGCTTTGGCGTTAGTCCCAACGGACCCGGATTGGCAGCCCGTACTCCACGCCTCTAACCAGGTCGTCCTATACCACGCTACATCTCATGCGCTCGCCATTCGCCCCTCTAACTCTAACAACCACCCAGAAAGGCTTCGACATACATGCCCGTATTGCAAGCAGGTTCTACCAGATGACTTTGAGCCGGAATCAGACTCAAGCCATGGCGAGATGCACGTCAAGGATCCGGCCTACCACTCGCGAGCGACGGATTATTTCAGACTGTTGAACGTGGCGAATGAATCTTCATCTCAGCCACCGACGCCTGCATCTGAGGAGGCAGAGGAACATCATACGTTTCCCTCTGAGAAGATGGCGGAGGGATATTTCAAGGCGTTCTTCCAGGAGGAATATAGGTTGGGAATGGGTGCCAACGGGTCGGTCTTCCTATGTCAGGTGAGTAATGTGCACTATTGCGCGGCAAGATGATGCTCATGGATATGTTCACTTCAGCACGTCCTGGATGGCAACCCTCTTGGTGAGCGATAGCATATTTCTTCACTAGAAGCAAGGCGCTGACGCTGGTTTCACAGGCTATTTCGCAGTCAAAAAGATTGCAGTTGGCGAGTCTCAATCCTATCTTATGAACATCCTACGAGAGGTTCGTCTAAATTGTCTAAGCATGTCCCATTAACCAACCTATTTGTTATGCAGGTCCGATTACTTGAGCGATTGCACCACCCGAATATTGTGACTTATCAGTGAGCATTCCGTTACTTGTTTCGTATGGAACGGAAGCTGAGCGTATTGCAGTCATGCCTGGCTCGAATCATGCCAGTTCTCCCAGTTTGGGCCGAGAATACCCACCTTGCAGTCAGTAGCATCATTCTTGTCGGTATAGGTATACGACCCTTACATGTCTCTTCACAGCGTGCTTATGCAATGGGCGGAAGGCGGAAGGTAGACTATTCCTCTGTATTGACTTTCACAATGTTAACTTGACTCGATAGTTTGGATGACTTCATTGACGTGCGCCTTGGTCGACCAGTCCAACACATCCATGTCGACCCTCTGGGTCAATTTCTCTTCAATACAGCCGACAACTCTCAAGTTTCTTCTCTATCCACACCGGAAGAAGACGTACCTTCCTTTGAAACTCAATCACGATCTGCAAGGATACGTGCTTTTCGGGCCTTCCAAAGGGCAAGCCCAGAAGAAAAAGCAAGGCTGAAGAAGGAGATGGACGGTGCTAGGGGAAGAAGGAACAGGCAGTTGAAAGCTGTGCATTTGTTGAGTGCAGAGGAGGTGAAGTCGCTGTTTGCGGACGTGGTCGAGGGGTTGAGATTCTTGGTAGGTTGTTGTTCCGTTGAGTACAGAGTGATGGCTGACGGTGGACTGTAGCATAATAAGTCAATTCTTCATTTGGACCTCAAACCAGGCAATGTCCTGTTGACCTGGGACGAGGGAAAATTAATGTACGTGTCGATGTCTTGTATACTCAGACGCGATGCTGACTAGGCTCGTCACAGACCAAGAGCAATGCTGTCCGACTTCGGCACCTCTCGCGATATGTTGCGGAGCCCACTAAGCCGCAGCGGTAACACTGGAACGTACGTTCACGTATCCACCTGACAGTCATATCAACTCCTACTCACCGCTGCCTCTAGCTTGGAGTACACTTCACCAGAATCTCTACCATCACCAATAACTGGTACCCTTGGTCAAGTCGACTCGAAAGCGGACATGTGGTCTCTGGGCATGATCCTACACAAACTCCTCTTCTTCAAACTTCCATACCGATATGCCGCCGTTGGAGATGCCAATGGCGAACCAATAAGTGCAGACAGGGAAGATGTCAAAATGGACAGGTTGGAGAAGGAAGTGCTTGAATATCCTGGGTATGCTGTTCCATCCCTTCACTACAGGGCTGAGTCTGACATCCCGCTCGACAGGTTCAAGTCGACCACCCAAATGACCAAGCTTTTCCAGACACGGCGGTTACCTAGGGCGTACCTCATTCTGCTGGAAAGCCTTCTCAGCGTTTTACCAGCAAAACGGCCTTCGTGTGAGAGGGTATCTCTGGCTATAGAGGATGGAAAGGTCAACCGTCTTTCCCTCTGCATACCGTATCTAAATTGATCCATTCTTAACAGCTGAACCCACTCGTTGCTGACTCTTCTCGTTCAAGAGGCGCGACTGTGAACTCAATCCTAGCGGTTACCCGCAGACGAAGAGACACACCTCCGTTCGACACCCTGGAAGATATGTCTGCTGCAGTCGAGGTCGTGGATGACAATGAGATGGAACAGAATACTCCACGTATGGGGCCGACAGGGTTCCTACCAGGAGAGAAGATGAACTTGTTGGGCCCTCCGACACCTCCTTCACCGCTGAGCTTGGACGGGGTGGACGGATCTGCATCTCTGCCTCAACCACCAAGACGGTCAAGAATACTGGTGCCGTTTACTCGGGAAAGAGTGAAGACTGTTCTAAAATCATGCGTCTTGGCGGCAAAGGTGAGTTTCCTTAGACTTAATGTCCCATACCGACCATGACTTGGTCTTTTGACAGGTCGCAACTCTGTTGACCTTTTGTCCCTCTTCTCGAGGACTGGCACATACCTTGACCCTTACTATCCTCCTAACGGCAGCAATTATTGACACCGTCGTTGACGATACACGGACATCTATCCTACTTGCTCTTTTCCATATTGGGGTTATTTTTGGCAGTCCTAGCGCTCTTCATTGTTCGTGAAAAAGATACCTCTTGGTTTAATCATTCTCTTGTAGTAACTATTCGTGATGACATACAAATTACATATTCGATCCTTCCATGTGTACAAACTATATTGTTCCATAAGCTCTATGAGTACAGGTCTATTCGCCATTTTCCCCAGTCGTGCGCATTCCTGAATCCATTGTCCTTGCGAAACGAAGAGGCTCCCGAGCTCTCTGCTTTTGTTTCTCTGGTGGCCTGGTTGGCGAAAGTGCTTCACCATCCGCGATGGTTGACAGATTGAACGTCTCAACAACCGACTTTTTGCTGTGTACAAGAACAATAATAAGGGTGGGATATACAGCCTGTAGCGTAGGTGTGAGAGATTATCCATTTCCAAGCGGGTAGAACGCACAGAGAAGGAGAACATAGCAGCCACTAATACCCGACTTGCGGCTGCAGAGGCATAACTGTTAATAATCTGGTTCTGGGAGAGGTATTGAATGACCAGGGTCACGATCTACGAAGAAGGGAATTAGCTGAGTAAATCAAAACCGTTATTTGCAGTCATCGCTGACCTGAGAAAGACAGAATAGGACTCCTGATTCGACCAGCAAGAGGAGCGTTTTCTGGACTGGAGAGTTCAGCCGTTCACTCTTCATGCCAGCCTCGTTGACCCAAAAGCTGCGATAGACCCTATTGACCGGTGTCATCAAAATTTATATCAACCAAAGGTAGGCATACCATAGTCTGTAGCCAATTAGCATCGTCGCGATGGTGTTGGTAGACAAGGAGAGCCACCCAGTCGCAGTGTTCAAGTTTGCATCGATGGGGTCGCCAGTCGGATAGACAATGTAGTTAGTCCAAATTGAAAGCCTAATATCTTCCGCGAGTGTACAACCTGAGAAAGAGATAAGACACGTCTCCCAGGAATCATACTACACGTACCCAACGAGCCAAGAAGCACCGCGCATGGGAGAATCATGATCCAAAGGCGATCAGTGAAGAGTACCCAGGCTCGCCACAGTACTATAGCATCACTAATAATCAACTGGGAAGAGTCAGCCTCTAAATCACTACACAACCCACAGAAACGCACTGATAAGCTGAATGTCCAATTGTTGATAGTATCTGTCCGAAAGTTATGCCACTCCAATATGCCGAGTGTCGCCTTCAAATTAGAATTCTCCTCCATGAAAAGATGTATCGCATTATAGTTGCTTGCCATCTCAATCACCAGTGAGAAGGTTCCAATCGTATTGAGAACAAGACATAAAATTGCTGTAGCAAACATGACTTTCTTCGCTCTCGTACGAATGCCTTGCTTCCTACGTGGAAGTGAATTGAGTGCCTGTTCGGGGGCGACCGCAGAATGTTACACACCTGAAGATTCTCATCGCCATCACAAATACTGGCAGTCCCATTCCTGTAGATAAAGTTCAGTGGTTCCGACCAACGTACAGAGGTGTGACTGTCCCATACGCACCATAACCAAATACCAGTGCTAGGGGCGTCACGAGCTGGTTGGGAAAGTTGAGGCTCCCAATCTGAAATAGAAAGCTCAGCTCTTGAGGAGTCATGTTCGTCACTTTGAGGCTCGTTGCAAGCCAGAGAGGAACACTGGGTGGCCGCTGGCGGAATCAGGGCTTATATGTATTGTTCTGCTGTATGATTAGCTCAAATTAGTCCCAATCCATCTGAATCGGGGCCTGAAGGCTTTCGGCGCTCCACGTGTGTACCCCATGTCGACACCACTATAGTCACCTTATCAATCTTGGGGTGGGCCCATTCCATAATGACTGCAAGGATGTGAAGAAGCTTCCCGAAGTAGTTGAGGGGCCTGGAGGCTATCAAATAGATCAGAGAATTTGAAGTCGTTCGTGGTTGATCTGATTCGATGTGGTCAGCAGATGCATGACAATACATGGTGAAACGACAATTATAGCTGCATAAAACTGTGCTGGAGCTTCCACTGATCTCCAACCCTGGAGACACCGGAAATAACGGGGGCCTTTCTTCGATCAAATGAAATCAAGTGGCTCTGACGCTCCTGAGAATGACATGAAGTTTGGAGGGAATGTCAAATGAATGTTGTTGCTAGCCGTCGATGGCCGATACGGAATGAAAGTGCACAACAACGTCGACGGGCCAAGGCTCACGGCACCCAGTAGGAAGCTTTCGCTGCAGAACTTGGATTACACGAAATACTCGTCAACAACCATGAACTACGGATCTGTCTACTCAGCTAGCTGACGACCAGTCGGGGACATGTCTCTTCAATGTGATTGCTGATGTTCGATGACCAATGTTATCAACAATCGATCGACCTAGCGAAAAGTGCGTTAGGATTGTGTCGGGGTTGTGATGCTAGAGATCCCACCTTCAGATCGTCATGCAACTCCTGCAAGAAAAACACAATTGATGTGACCCTCCATGTCTTCCAAGCCTAAGTCGGCTCCCAGATTCACTGGGGGTTGACAAATAGCTTAAGAAGTCCAAAAGGAAAATGCTCGCCCGCCACCCGCCCTGAGCACATTCATGGATAGGTACATGACAATGTGCCGCTGCACTACAACGCAACTTCCTCTCGAGAGCCGCTCCAGCGACGTGGTCGCCAGAATACCATCTCGAGAAGCAGAACATACGGCACGGAGGCCACGACCCTAGCACAATCGGCCGCTCGAAGTCCACTTGGACCTGAGACGAAGGTCACGTTGCATGGTAGCAACTCGTCGAGTCTGCTAAGGATAGACAGACTGATGTTCAGGATCACTTGAAGTTCCAGACGGCAAGACCGCGCCGCACGTGGTGAGACGGCAGTCTGCAAGGCGCTTGAATACCCGCGAGCTGTAGCCCACGAGGACCTTCAACGATTCCACAACGGAATTCGTCATCAACACTTTTCGCAGCCTACCCCTCCGTCCATGATCCGTAATGCTGAGCCAACTTCAACTCGGATGCCATCTCAGACTCGTCACCAAGTTCAGATTTGACATCCAAGAGCATCAAGATCACATCCATTCCTCGAACCCAGCAGGTCTTTGGAAAGGTGAGGACGGCAGAGGCATGACCAGCGATACGACCACGAGCTTCCGATAGGTCACTCGCGGTGGCATCCTCTCCCTCTGCGGTCAAGGAAGTCGTATACCCATTTCGGATAGAAGTGTATCTGCCCCCGTTCAACAAGAATGACGGGACCGTGGGGTCCATACATCCGACCCAACCGCCTTTAGGAGATTGAGGTGAACGAGATCCAGATGGCGTTCGCCGACTTTTCAGTCGAGCGATCATGTTGTCCATGTCACAGCTCGACCCCTCCGCACCTAAACCCCAACCAAGCAAGTCGGGAAATGGGCGTACTAGAGCGAGATGTGTCACGCACGCAGTTATGCGGCTAGCTGGCTGATCCTCAATTCCTGACGATGTTAATCGACGGAAAGGGACATGACGCCGACGTAACCGCATGATGTGGTCATGTCGAACTAAGCCAAGCGCGCATCCAAGTCCCCGACCAAGCAAGCTAGGGAAGTGAGCAGCACGAGGCCTGATCGACATGGGTGGAGACGCTAATTCAATAGCCATCCCTTCAGCTGGAAAGGAACCAAAATTGGCTCAGATCCGTAAGGAACCGTGTCTTGCACGAATTCCTTGTATATACGATCCCTCTATCGAAGGCCGTGCGATGTACGCCAGCTTGCGCCGAACGTGGTATATCAGTCCACCTTTCGATGAGACTGGCTGTTCCTGATAAGATCTCGTGAGTACATGAAGTATCACTGGCATCGTTATCACTGGATTGTGGTAAACGGACGCTGGCTTTCGCTGGCATCACGTTTGGCAAGGCCTGCCTTTCGGCCAGGTTGAAGTATCAACCACCTTTCGTCCAACCACGGTCAACACCCAGCTCTGAGAACTGAGCATCAACCTCCTCGCTACCCTATCCTCGAACGAGACGAATCAAGCCCGAATCAAGAGAGAAAAGGGTTGTCGAAAAGTGGATTGATGGCGTTATCCTTGAGCACGTAACCGCATCAAAAGTTCCTTCTGTTACTTGACAGCATCTTTCTGAACTTTCATTCATACTAGTCGCATGTCCATTTCATCAACTCGACCGAGGAAGAGAGAAGAATTAAGTCAAGTAGCTTCGGGGTTTGGACGAAGTTATTAGCCTCGGGAAGTATATTTGCATTACCCCCCATCACCCACGACCTCTCCTCGACACTTGCCAAATCGAGTATCAATCCTCATCATCGACCAACAGGTCGACGACGAGAATGGATGATGGGGGGTGTGAACTTTGTCTTATGACTTGGTCTGATACCCAGCACATCCACGGCCAGTCTGGACGTGAAGTCCATTCGAAGCCTATCCCAACATACGATCGTGAAGGACGCACTGTCGAGACGAATGATGCCAGGATTTACTTGTCTTTGGATTATATCCTTTATATTTGTCCTTGTAACGCCCCACCACCCAACGGCTTGCTCGGGCGGTCACTCCCAAAACGAAGCCTCTCCCAATGAACGGCCGTGAAGGCGACGTTACGTCGAGGTGGATGATGAGGCGGTTCCATAGAATTTGCCATGAGAATTTCAGGCGTGCTTTTAGTGTGGTCCATCATATGTGGTCCATAGCATCTGGTCCATTAACTTGTTCCAATGCGGTTTTCCTTTGCAGCACTAGGTGCGACAATGTCTCTCACGTATCACATTACCCACACCACCCTTCGCCCCTTCCTAAGCCGCAGCTCGAGAAGAAAGCGTATCAATTCCAACGACCGTGAAGGCCATCAGAAGAGACGGATGATGGAGCAGGAACGAGGAGCAGGTACAATGAACCGATTAAATCCACCGAGTGTCATCATATGATAGTCCATAGACTTGATTTCAACGGTCAATCTTGACTATTGATTGGTATGCAGGTATGCGGCTCGACTTCTTGTCCTGCCTTATCCCCCACCACCCGCGGTGAACGTCAAGCCGTAGAAAGACCAAACGTTCTCCTCCACTTCGCCCTTGACCATGGAGGCGACCAATAGAGACGAGGGGATGGCAGGGGAAACATATCATGGTTTCTGGTTCCCAGGTATGGATGGAGCAGGTATGCCAATTTCGCAGATATGCGTCAACGTGGTATGCGTCATCAAGTTATGCTTTTCGATGGTATGCGACCATTGTATCCCGCCCGGACCCCAAACATCCATAGACTTCCCGCTTTGAGCATAACCCAAAACAAGGAGTGGACCCACCTCGAGGACCCTAAAGTCGACGAGAGAGGGCTAGACATGGGCCATCCAAACGGTCTACATTATCATGGTGCAAGTTATCAAGTTATCCTTGCCATATTTCGTTTATCTTTGGTCATTTATCTCTGGTCATTTGTCTTTTGGTCATTTAACTTTGTCTCTGGAGCTTCGCCTCCGGCATTCGTCGGCGTCGCCAATACAAGGTCGCATGGCGTAGTCTCCAACGTCACCGACCATAAAGGTCAGATGATGGATGGTGAATGTCAAAGGCTCCACCCTTTAATATACTTGGTCGAATAGCTTCGTCTCGATATCGTCTTTGATTAACCTCAACACCCATCGACGTCACCCAGGCGTTGCCCGAGCTCAATCGACCTCCATCGAAGACTTCGCAAGTCGACGAATAGGAGTAGGCGGAGGGTTTTGACAGATCGGTATTGCAAAAGTGTTTCAGTGAACATGGTGCGGTGCGCATCGAAGAACGGAATATCATTTCGTGTAAACTTGGCGGGTTACAAGGTTCGGAGTATCAGGCCTTTTCAAGCGGTATCACAAACATTCATGCGTTGTCTCGGTCATGCGTTATCTCGAATCATGCGTTGTCACAGGTCAAACGACCAAGGTCAATCATCGGTGGAATGGGTTCGGCTCAGCAGGCTTCAGGATGCATTCCGAGAACATCTATCGTATGCCAGAGACACCGAACAGATGACGCGGTTAAGCAAACGTCAGTCAGCAGCCGATGATCCAGACGGCGAGCAAGTCTCATTATGCCCTAAGGCATCCAGCAAGGGCTACTGGAGAGATACTCGAGCACGTCTGAATCCCCACGCCAGCCAATGAATGAACCTTGGTGTGAAATGCCTTCCACGTCCACAGGCCTCTCCAGCGACGCTGGATCGGACAGGGGGTTGGGCCATCAGCACTATGTGGCCATTGCCAGTCCTCCGAGCGGTGGGCCACTACGGATACGGCGACCTGGCTGGAAAATAACAGGCATCATCGCGGAGCTTCGCTCGACACGACCGGAGGCCTGCAGGGTCCAAGAAAGGTGTTGGGTCTTGAATCTTCGCGGAGCTCAACTCAACGCAACCATAGGAAGGTGTCGAATCTTGAATCTTCACGGAGCTTGGCTCAACGCAATAGGCCGTGGTCGTCCAAAGTCGAAGGCGGATGAGGTTGTCGGTCACCTGGAACTTCCAGGGTCATGCACTTGACGATCTTGCTGTCGTGGAGCTGCGCTCAACACGAGTGGAGGCAACAAGCCATCCACGACCACCGGAGGTGGCGAGGTCCACAGTACCATAGCTTGTCAACCTCTTCTAGTCGACAGTCTTGCTGGTCGCGGAGCTTGGTAGCTCGACACGACTGTTGCCTAGAGTGGTCCAAATCATGGCGTAGGATCTTGAACGCCAACATCGAAGTCGTCCATAATGTTGAAGTGCTCCCGGGACTTGAAAGGTCTTCATCGATAATCTTGAGGTAAGGAGGTCGAGTGGCCAGGTCGGGGTTTGAGGCAATGAGACGACATGAGGAAAATCGTCGGATGACTCGGATGCGTGAGAACATTTTGATGCTCCGACTCCCGGCTAGATTAGATTTGATCTTATCACTTTCGGCTTTTGCTCAACCCACCATGGACGAGGTATGCTGGTAGCTGAAGTTCCTTTCTTCAGGGCTCAGAGATCTATTAGAATACGCCACAGGATATCATTCAGGCTTTACAAAAATGTATAGACGAAGACGCTTCAATCCAGCCTCTCTTCGAGAAAATATCAAATGACAGCCTAGCATCAACTCTCGTTCGTCCTCCTTCTGGGCCATGCAATTCTCCACTGAACCTCATCCCCAGTAGGACTCGCTTGAAATTATACCCTTACTCCTTCCTATAAATGACGAAGCAGCGAAATCTATCCTTCTGCTCGTAGCAAAAGAATGTCCGCCGAAAGAAGTCAACATGGCTATCCAGGAAGCCATGGAAAGACTAGAACTGCTTTTTGACGACTATGATTCAGAGGACGAAGATGGCAAGAATTCTCCCCTCGTCGACCAGTTTAACCTACTAGTTGAACTGCTAGTATCGAGTAGCTATTTTGTCCTCTTTTCCGAATGCTACTAAGAACGTTCCTAGGTGTTCAAAGGTTGGATCGACGAAAACGAACAGCGTCGGAGACCATCAAACCCTTGATAGACGATCTCAGATCCGTGCTCCGAAAAGCTGGTCCAAAGTATAAAGTAGAGGACGGCAGGAAAGTGCTCACCTCGATACTTGAACTCGTAGAGGCAGCCAAGGCATGGTGCCGAGAAAATTCAAACGATGATGAGTTTCTCGAGAGTGCTGTATGTTTAAACGCATCAGATGAAGTTGTCGGGACTCTCTCATAATCTATCTTTACAGGCACTGTTGAGGTCTACTCTAGAAACCTCTGTTGAAAGTCTCCATCACTGTCTCGGCACCTCAATCGCCCAGCGCTCCTTCGAGAAGCTTTTCTCAAGACTTACATTTCGTTCTGCGGTACCACCCGGGTGGGAATCTGGAGAGAAGATCGCAGTGTCCGTCGTGGTAATACTCTTCCCTGGAAATTCTTTTGTTCCCAGTGATTGATTTTGTTGCTTCTAGGACGCGTATGACGGTCTCTCGGCTCATTCTGCTCCTTCTACCTCTCCCTCTCCAACAACTCTCTTTTTCCTTACACACCGACCAGCTTCTCTTTCCTCTCTCCGCCCGACTTCTCTTTCTGATCCTTCTCTGTCTCTCCCCCCTTCCTTACTTTCTTCGCTACAAACGAACGTCTTCCTCGACGAGGCGCTTGCTATATTGCTGTACTCGCTTGTTCCCCAACCTTCCACTGGAATTTCGACGCGAATGATGCCGACTCAACCATCAGAGCCACTCCCTTCAAGCACAACGCACCCTCTCCTCGCCCTTCTTCCCTCTCTAGCTAGCTCCCATCCCGATTCGTCAATACGCCACATCGCGTATCGAATTCTTTCCCTACTTCTCTTGTGCGTTCCTTCAGCAGACAGGTTGCATGTGCTCTATGATCTCGCTCGAGGTGACGAATCGCCTGATGGGCAAGCCAGTGGTGCAGGTCCCGCTATGAAAGTTGGCGCAATAGGACTCATCAAAGAGAGTATATTCGATGCTATCAGTCGAGTTGATTCAACAGGGAACGTCTTCGCTACTCAGAAAGTCCTCGAGGTTCTTGGTCCTGTACTCTTAAAATCTCATGACCCTACTCTCTTCGGCGATGAGAAGACTCAGAATGCGTCAGGTGGAAAGTGGAAGAAATGGGATGAGGTAGGGAGAGACGATATTGAGATGATGGAGGTGAAGAGAGTTAGCGAATGTCTGGGGTTGTATTATGCTTGGTTGATGAGGGATGTTATGAACGTCGTGAGTTGATCTCATCTGAGTTCCTTTCCGGTAACTCGATCTAAATGAGGGGCAACAGACGCACGTCAGGAACCAGCAGGAAATGCAAAAGGTCGAGAACTTGTTTTTGCAACCAGTTAAGAACGCAGTGGATAGATGGCAGAAAGAGGTCGAAGAGGAAGGTGTCGCAGAGGGAGTGGATATGATGCCGCTTGTCTCGCTTCAAATGAATCTCGAGAGGGTTTTGGAAGTTCAGGAGAAAGTGGTCGTCCAGCCAAGCAAATTCGAGCAATGGAGATGAGAAACAGGCGGTCACGGGCTATAGTATTGCTTAGGTATCCTCATGGGCGCACGCCCTCCTCAGATTTGAGGCTTATTGCTCCCTTTTTCTGCCCTTGCTTGTCGTTGGGAGCAAGATCTGTACAAGAGGGAAGTAGGAAATTTTTGCCTGATGAAGGGTTCACCGTATTCTAGCTCAAATATTCAAATCTGCTCATAGATTGCTGCAAACTATGTCATAAGGGTATAATTTCTGATACTTGCATGGTATGTGTTGATTCATCTGTCAGGCTCGTTACAAAGAACGAAATACGTGAAGTACAGAATTAAACCAACAATCCAAGATGTTACAATTCCATATACCATATCTAGCAAATCCATGTCGATCTTCCCTTTGTAGCGAGACGTTTGAGCAAGGTAGTATATGATATCGTGGGCAATCTCACAGACCGCACGAAAAAGAATCAACGCCGCTAATCGACAAGTATCCCTGCCCAGCTGATATTGGGAGATGAGCCGAGGTGTTAAAAAGAGGTGTAAGAGTACCCACAGGGTTCGAATCATCGAATCGCCGGCGGGCTATGAGGCTGTCCCATTGGCGGTACAGGCATATGTATACTGCGACATATGTAACGGCGATCGTGGTTGATAATATAAGCCACATATGCGACAAGACTTCGTATAGAATCTTCTCCCAGCCATTTTTACTTGTGTAGGTCGAAGCCGAGATAGGAGTGAACGAACTTGCACCTAGGATCAGTTGGATAAAAGCAATGACGAGCATGGCCAGAAGTATAGACGACACTGCCAACCTCGCTCTCAACCGTAGGGCAGTCCAAGCACTCCAGATATGCTTCTTCCATGATTTGACAGCCCAGAAATCTTCAGAATCTTCGAAGTTGGTATCCCGATCATTGGTTCCTCCCGCCTCATCCACCGGGAAATATATCACGAGACGCCAATATATCACCGCGCTGATGAGGAGGTGATACACGAGGATGCTCATTTGCTTGAAGAATACAGCCATGACCTGTCCTCCCACTTTACTGAACGAAGCCTTGACTGGGTTTGGGTGTTTCGTTGACTGAGTGGCAACAATGACCACCCATTTCAGAGCACATGAAATAGCATAGAACACAGCCGACGTGACGATGCTCCAAAATATTTTTGCCTTCAATGTCCAGTATCTCTCGTCCTCAGGCCTCCAAGGTAGTGCCCAATCACCACTCGGCACACGGGCAGGCTCAGAAGCCCAGGCTAAAATGAAAGAGTTGCCAGATGAAGAGGGGAATGGAGAGGAGTAAGAATACTATAGCTGAGATGAAGAGGCAATAAAGGTTGCCTGTTGCCCATCCTCCTTCGACACCAAACTTATCCAGGAAATTGGATTCGCCCCGGGCCGACTTGCATGAGTGACCGCAACTTGCACAAGATAGGGGCGCAACAGCGAGGACGATGAGGAGCCGGTGCAACGTTGCAGAAAACACTGGCATGTGGCGAGGTGATTGAGATACAGGAGTCGTCCTTCTAGCCTAAGAGGTTTATATGGTGGAAGTCACATTCAGAGTATGTCATATTGCTGTTGACGGGCTGTTCATTGATTTGATGCATCTCGACGTGGCCGTTCGGTTTGACAAGCAGGCGCAACAATGTGCCAGTGGTCGCCGGTTGATTCTCAGCGCCCATCTGCATCACGCCTTGGGGTATATCGCGTCGGACTATGGCCCAGGCAGAGAGGCCATGACTTGCGCTAACAGGCATCAGAGGCAATGATGGCTGGGTGACAGAGAGGGAAAAAAAGAACGCTGGGTAGGTTTCCCCAAGGTAGTTCAGCACGCAAGTATTCCCAGTATTCGACAGAGCTAGTATTTCTCGACTTATTATATTGTCCCATCGGTGTATATTCGATGCTATCAGTCGAGTTGGCTCATCTTCGCTAGTCAGAAGGTCCTTGAGGTTCTTGGTCCTGTACTCTTCCGATCTCAAGATCCTGCTCTTTTCGGTGACGAGAAGCTTCAGAACGCGTCAGGAGAAATGTAGAAGAAGTGGGATAAGGTAGGGAGAGACGATATTGAGATGATTTGAAGGCGAAGAGAGTTAGTGAATGTCTGGGGTTGTATTATGCATGGTTGATGAGGGATGTTATGAGCGCCGTGAGTTGATCTTACCCTCGAGAGGGTTTTGGAGGTTCAGGAGAGAGTAGTCGCCCAGCCGAGCAAATTTGAAAACGGCTTGGAAATGACGGTAAGTGGCATGTGGTCTCAGGTCGTCGTGTCCTTCAAGTTGTTGGCGCACATCCTCGGCTCTGGGCTTCGTTGTTCCTGTCTCCGTCCTTACTTGTCTGCCAAAGCAAGGTCTGTGAAAAAAAAAGCAGTCGGAAATATATCATTGATTAAACTATGCCAGTATGTGACCATTTATTCTCATTCACTTTCGTCAGATAAAGCCGCATATGTCAGAAAGAGAAGTGGGCCAAATAGCAAAATCGTCAAAGCCTCGTACAACGTGTCTAGAGAGTCCATGTCTATTTTTCCTTTGTAATGAGACGTTTGAAAAAGATAATATAGGATTTCGTGCACAATTTCAAACAGCATATGAAGAACAAGGAAAGCCGTAAATCGACTAGTTTGAATGCCAGTCTGATATTGTGGGATGAGCCCAGGGATTCGAGGGAGATGGAAAAAGCACCTACCGGATTTGTACTGTATGAGTGTGATGCAGGCCGCTGGTGGCACAAGCACATAAAGATTGCAACATGTGCGAAGACAATTGTGGTTGACAGGACAAGATATGTGTGAGATAAGACTTCATATAAAATCTTCTCCCAGCCTTGTTTACTTGTATATGTCGAAGCCGAAATCGGAATGAACGAACTTGCAGCTAGGATCATTTGGAATAGTGCGATAACAAACATGGCCAGAAGGATACACGTCAATGCCAACCTAGCTCGCAATCGGAGAGAATTCCAAGCCCCACGGAGGTACTTCTTCCAAGACCTGGCATACCGGGAACCATCAGAGTCCTTAGAATCGCTCCCCCGAAGGTCGTTTCGCTCCTCTCGTTTGACCGGGAAATATTCTATGAGACGCCAATATATAACCGCGCCAATGAGGAGGTAATACGCCAAGAAGCTCATCTGTTTGAAGAATACAGCCACGGCCTGTCCTCCCGCTTTACTGAACGACTCCTTGACTGGGTTTGGGCGTTTCGCCGACTGAGCAGCAACAATGACTACGCATTTCAGAGCGCATGAAATAGCATAGAACACACTCGATGCGACGATGCTCCATCTTATTTTCGTTTTGAGTGTCCAGTATTCTTGTTGCGGCCTCCAAGGCTCGGAAGCCCATAATGCTCGCCGACGGAAGTACACGAGTGCTTGGATGAGGAGGGGGAGGGAGGGGATTAAGAAGAGTATAACTGATATAAAGAGCCAATAAAGGTTGACCAACGCCCATCCGTCGACACCAAGTTTATCCAGGAACCCGGGTTTGCTTGGCTTGTCCCTGCAGTGGCGACCGCAACTTATACCTAAGGAAAGGTGCGCCATGGCGAGGACGATGAGGAGCCGGTGTAAGGTTGCACAGAACATGGCAAGGACGGTTTACGATACAGGAGTGCTCTTGCTAGCCTAAGAGTTTTATAGGGCGGGAATCGCATTCAGAGTATGTTGTATTACTGTTGAAGGGCTGCTGATTGACGTGATACATCTCGACGTGGACGTTCGGTTTGACAAGCTGGCGAACATGACTGCCGGTTGATGCTCAGCGCCGATCTGCACCACACCTTGGGACATGTCGCGTTGTAATATGGTCCATACGGAGAGGCCATGACTTGTGCTCGTCTGTGCTAGTAGTAGACAATGATGACTAAGTGACAAGGAGGAAAAGAACGTTTCCCCGAGCTTTGTCCCGGGGCTATGCAGCAGTTCAGTATGCGAGAATTCCCAATATTCAACAGAGCTAGTATTTCTCAATGGATGATATGATTGTCTTATCGGTAAAAGTGCCTGTGCATGATAGAACTCCGATATCTATGAAAAATGCCAGTGTTGCATGGGAATGCGCCACATCGAGGACGTCTATGGTGATCTTGGCCAAATAACGAGATGTTCAACTAAAATAATAGAGAACTTTGCGTATGATTTCCAAAACCGCACAGAGGAGGAGGAGAGGCGACACCGATATGAATGCTCGACTACCGAGAAGCTTCAAGTTGTCTGCCTTAAAAGTACAGATAAGCTCCGTCCGTCCACTTCACCGAACGACACCTTGATTGGGTTCGACTGTTCTAAGTTTCGTCGACTGAGTGGCAGTAATCACTGCACATTTCAAAGCACATGAGATAGCACACGAGTATAGTAGAGATGAAACGACAAGATTCCGGGCTTCTTGCGTCATTTCCCACCCTAGCTTGTTTTATTAGGGTGTGATATCTGATATCCTACAGGACATAAGATTCATCTTCACATTCGTCGATAAGGGTTAAATACGCGAAAAACAGAAGCGGGCCAAAAATCAAAATTGTCACAACTCCATATACCGTGTCTAGGCAGTCCATGTCGATCTTCCCTTTGTAGCGAGACGTTTGGGCAAGATAGTATAGGATTTCGTGAGCAATCTCACAGACTGCACGGAGAAAAATCAACGCCGTTAATCGGCGAGTACCCTTGTCGATCTAGTGCTGGAGGATGAGCTCAGGCATCGAGAGGTGATGGAAGGAGCACCCACGGGATCTGTACCATAGTACTGCGGGCGAATCCGCTGGCAGTACATGCGCAGATACAATCCAACATATGTAACGGCAATCGTGGTTGACAGGACAAGCCATGTATGAGACAAGACTTCATATAGAATCCTCTCCCAGCCTTGTTTGCTTGTGTAAGTCGAAGCCGAGATAGGAATGAACGAACTTGCAGCTAGGATCAGTTGGATGAAGGCGGTGACCAGCATGGCCAGAAGTATAGACGACAATGCCGACCTCGCTCGCAACCGTAGGGCGGTCCAAGCTCTCCGGATATTCTTCTTCCATGACCTGAGACCCCAGAAATCTTCAGAGTCTTTGGAGTCCTCTATCCTATCCACAGGGAAAAATTCTTCGAGACGCCAATATATCACCGCGCTAATGAGGAGGTAATACGCCAAGGAGCTCATTTGTTTGAAGAATACAGCCAATGCCTGTCCTCCCGCTTTACTGAACGAGGTCTTCACTGGGTTTGGGTGCTTCGTTGACTGAACGGCAACAATGACTACGCATTTCAGAGAGCATGAAATAGCGTAGAACACACTCGATGTGACGATGCTCCATCTTAATTTGTTCTTGAGTGTCCAGTATTTGTCACACATCAAAGGCTCATAAAGCCACAGCGAGAAATACGCGAGATGTTGGACGAAGAAGGGGAGGAAGGGGAGGAAGAAGATTACGGCTGATATAACCAGACAATAAAGGTTGCCTACGGCCCAATCTTCGACGCCGAGCTTGTCCAGGGGTCCAGGTTTGCCAGGTTTGCAGTGGCTACCGCAACTGTAACCGAAGGAAAGGTGGGCCATGGCGAGGACGATGAGGAGCTGGTGCAACGTTGCACGAAACATGGCAAGGTAGTTCAAGATATAGGGAGTGCTCCTCCTAGCCTAGGAGTTTTATAAGGCAGAAATCGCGTTCAGGGTATGTCATGCGAAGGGACTGATGACTGACTTGATGCATCTCGACGTGGACGTGCGGTTTGACAGGCCGGTCCTCGTAAATACCGATGGCGCAACAATGTACCCATGTCCACCGTTTGGTTCTCAGCGCCCATCTGCATCACGCATTTGAACTTGTCGCGTTGTAATATGGCCCCTACAGAGAGGTGATGAATGGTAGACACCAGAGACAATGATGGATGAGTAACAAGGAGGGAAAGAACGCAGTGCGGGTTCTCCCAGGCCTGTTCCCAGGGCTATAATTCCGGCCTCAAGAGTTCCCGAAATTCAACAGAACTTCTATTTCTCAATTTATGATATCGTCCCATATGTGAAAGTGCGATACGTGTACAAGAGAACACCGAGATATATGAAAAATGTTACACTCGAATGCACCACGTCGAGGACGTCCATGTTGATCTTGGCCGAGTAACGAGATGTTTGACCGAGGTAGTATAGAACTTCGTGTATAATTTCGTAGACTGCGCGGAGGAAGAGAAGCGATACCAATATTAATGCTTGAAGAGCGGCTTTGTTGTTCTGACATTCGATTTGCAGCGTGAATTTGAATATTCAGAGGAGACTGGAGGAGCACTTACTCGAGGGATGTATCGTGTGATAAATGCAGCGGCAATCATGGTCGATAGGGCAAGCCATATATGGGATAAGACCTCATACAGAATTTTCTCCCATCCCTCTTTGCTTGGGTAAGTCGAGACCGAGATCGGGTTGAATGACCTCACGGCCAGGATGACTTGACATAGCGCGATGCCAAACATGACCAGAAGCATGGAAAACAGTGCCAATCCTGCGTGGCGCCGGAAAGCAGACCAAATGCCTCGGATGTTCTTTCTCCACGATCTAGCATACTGAGAATCCTCAGAGCCCTCCGATTGACCGTCCCCATCATCATTCTCCTCGTCAACCCCACCCCTGCCGACCGCGACACGCGAACCTACCAGAGTGCTGATGAGTAGTAGGTAGTTCACCATGAAGCTCGTCTGTCTGAAAAATACAGATAAGGCCTGTCCGTCCACTTCACTGAATGACGCCTTGACTGGATTTGGCTGTTTCGTCGACTGAGTGGCAAGAATCACCACACATTTCAAGGCGCATGAGAGAGCATATAGAACAGACGAAACGACAAGGGCCCATCGTATTCTCCCGCTGAGCGTCCAGTACTTCCTCCGATGTGAACTTAAAGCCCACTTTATGAGGTGGAGAAGGTCGTAGATAAAGATCGCGATGAGGGGGAGAACGAAGACTACGCCGGAGGTAAAAAGCCAGAAGAAGTTGTCTCCAACTGGGCCGGCGAGACCAAGCCTCTCTGCGGTTGAAGGCTTAGTAGAGTGGTAGCATGAAAGAGAAGTGCAGCCCCCCTGTGAAAGGTGCACCATGGCGAGGATGATGAGGAGCTGGCGCATCGTTGGACCATGGCGAAGCATGACGAGGCAATCTGGGCTACATGAGCGCTCATTACATCCTATGAGCCTTATGAGCTCGAGATGGCAAAACTAGTTTGAACGTGTGACATTCATGTCGAGGAAAATTGATGGTTGACTTGGTCCATATCGACGTGGACACTGTATGGCAGGCAGTCCTAATCACAATATGTCGACGCCCATCTTTTGGTTTTCAGCGCGCTTTTGCTGACGCGTTTTGACATGTCGGCGTGAGAAGATATTCCGATATCCAACCGTGCACATATTGATCAATTTATTATTCGTCCTCATCTGCGAAAGCAAGGTACGTATATAAGAGAACTTTGAAGTATATGAGAAATGTTGCACCCGAATGCACCACATCCAGGATATCCATATTGATCTTGCCTGAGTAGCGAGGTGTTTGACCAAGGTAGTACAAAATTTCGTGCACGATTTCGTAGATCGCACGAAGGAGAAGGAACGCCGCCGCTTGACGAGCTGTCTTGTCATTCTAATATTGCAGGGTAAGCTGGGGCATCGAGAAGGACGACAGGAGTACTTACTCGGCCGGTGAGATATGATGGCGTCGGAACATGGCGATAACTGTACGCATATAATGCGACAAACGCGGAGGTGATCATGGTTGACAGAA
The DNA here is from genome assembly GCA_015708445.2 of Clitopilus hobsonii. NCBI lineage: Eukaryota > Fungi > Basidiomycota > Agaricomycetes > Agaricales > Entolomataceae > Clitopilus > Clitopilus hobsonii. The sequence goes on along the minus strand of CP067997.1, from coordinate 1,510,148 downwards.
TCAACCATATATGAGACGAGGCCTCATACAAAATCCTCTCCCATCCTTCTTTACTTGTGTAGGTCGAGGCCGAGATCGGGTTAAACGATTTTGCAGCCAGGATCACTTGAAATAATGCGATACCAAACATGGCCAGAAGTATGGACGACAGCGATACTCCTGCGCGGCGCCGAAGAACAGTCCAAACGCCTTGGACGTTTTTCCTCCATGATCGAGCACCTCGAGAATCATCCGAGTCCTCTGAGCCATTATCCCGACTATCATTTTCCTCGTCAACCCCCACCCCATTGACTGGAAACCAGTCTGCAAGACGCCAACATATCGCCGAGCTGATGAGTAGGAAATTCATCAAGAAGCTCATCTGTCTGAAAAAGACAGCAAGAGCCTGCCCATCCACCTCACTGAATGACGCCTTGACCGGATTCGGGTGTTTGGTCGATTGAGTGGCAGTGAGAACCACACATTTCAAAGCGCACGAAATAGAATAGAGTATTGATGATATGACAATATTCCATCGTACTTTCGCGCCTAGTGTCAAGTACTTTTCCCGGTATGAGTTGGAAACCCAATCTGCGAGGTAAAGGAGGTCGTAGATGAAGATGGCGATGAGGGGCATAACAAAAATGATAGATGAAACGAAGAGCCAGTAGAAATCGGCCTCAAGCCATCCAGTGAGACCGAGCTTCTCGATGAATGAGGGTTTAGAGGAATGATGACACGAGAGCGACGTGCAACCACCTAGTGAAAGGTGAATCATGGCAAGAAATGTGAGGAGTCGGCCCGTTACTGGTCGGAGCATGGTGAGGTAGTCCAGAGTGCAAAGGCACTCATCGCGCCTGGACGTTTATGAGAAGTTGAAGACAGTGAAGGTCGCGTCGAAGGCCTGTCAAGCCTGTCGACAGACTGATGGTTGACCTGGTGCTTATCGACGGGGCGGGGCCATTCAATGTGGGAATGGCATGATCATTGATCGGACGTCAGTGCGTCAACGTCCGAAGTTTGGCTTCCGGCGCTCGTTCGCTTGATATGCTTTACCGCCATGCATTGCACATGTCATCTAAAGAGAAAGTGAACGAACGTGGGTTCTCGCGCTAAAAGCCGGCCATGTATTGGTTACATAGGATCCCAGTGTATGTCGTTAACGTCTCTGCCTTAGACATGGTCTGTAGATTGCGGTTGGTTGAGAGTACAGCGCATTATGGTGATGGAGTATATTCGTAAGGAATGACGATAAGTGAACGGGAAGGGAGCAAGGAGCGGTGCAGGGATATCCCCTTCATTGGGTAAATCCGTTTAATCTTCGTTTTTATTGGTATATTCGTCGCTGAACGCAAGGAAAGTGAGGACGACGAGAATGCCGTAGGTGAGCAATGTAAGAAGATTGTCGACAAAGTCGAAGGTTATCAGGTTGATACCGGGTTGGGTTCTGGCTTTGACAATCACCACTTCACGGGCAATTTCGTATATCCCGCGGATGATAAGCAACGGTATAACCCCTCTACAGACAAGCTTATGACCCTGTGCGATGGAATGTCAATGTTGTATCAAGGTGAAGGTTCAAAAAACATACATCATCGTTCCTCATTACTGTGTGGTGGCGTTCAGTGAAACGAATGTTGAAATAAGTCAAACAGAATGTGAGAGAGATGATGATGTAGATCGCTAGAAATATGTGAGACAGGGCGTCACTGGCACTAACTTTCGCCGCTGTGGAAGGTGTGGTGGCGGTGATGATCACCTGGGCGAGGGAGGAGGCAAACATCAAAAACAGCAGGATGCCAGCCGTCATTCGGATGGGGGAGCTATGGTCGGTCCAGCTTCTGTTGCTTTGCACATCGGAGGTCGAATCCTTCGGTTTCCGTCCATATTTATCTCTATGTGAGGACAACTCCTTGAGGCGCCAACAGATACCGGCGGCAATGGTGATGAAGAGGATGGTGAAGCTCAGCTGCCTGAGAAAAGTGGCAACTGCTGATGCGACGGAAACGTTGAGGGGCGACTTGAGCGTGAGTCTATGGGACTGTGACACAATGACGGTCTTCACTGCGGAAGAGGCGGAAAAAGCACACGCTGCTCCTACAACGGGGTATTTGGCGAGGGAGTGTCGATCCCGGAATTTGTTCTTCCGAACGTATTCATTGAGGATTGGGACTACTAACATGAATCCGAGGGGAATGACGAATACGAACGCCGATATCAGACACAGGAGGAAATTGCCAGCTTCAAGGCCCGTCAGCCCCAGGTTCTTCTCAAGGAGGTTGACCCCGCTGTGGCCATACGTGCGGTGGTAGCGAGCAGTTACTTCGGTGGCATGATTGAGGAGGAGGAAGGCGATGGGTAGGAGAGTGAGAGACATGAGCGATTGGAGGTCATCATTGGCCGATAGGAGGAGATATAAGAGCCTCGAGTGAGCATTCTCGGCATTGGTTGGTTGATAGAGCTGGTTGACAGATTGGCGTCAGAGCGCTCAATGTTTTTCTTGCTGGCAACTTGCCGGCGACTTTTCTCATCGGCGCGCCACAACGAGCTCGGCACAGACGACCAACACACTAGCAGCAGCAGCGGACATTACAGATATCGACCGCCGACCCATGCAATGTACCAATAATGGGATAGATACAGATTATCACGATCTGGGATATATGTACCGAACCCCTTCAAACTCGTGCAGAGACGCTGATCGGTCCCGCACTATCGAGAAGGCTTCTCAAGAGACTCCTGATATCTCTCACAAGGGCTCCATGTTAATTGTAGCTTTCCCAGCTCGAAGTCTCTGTTGCAACAACGGACGCGGACCAGAAACCTAGCTACGAATATCTTCCTCTCATCCCCGTCACATAGCATCCTGAGTTTCCATCGCCATCCTCTGCCTGCATGATCTCTACAGATAGTTGGTCAAAGGTACGGGCATTATATCATTGGGGCGGGATGTAAGGAGTGTTCAGGAAGTAAAAATAATGAGAGGCTTGCTTTCCCACTCTCCTATTGGCAGCCTGAATGGATCTAATCTTCCTCTTCCTCCTCCTCCCCGTCAGTTAGATCGGTTTGTTCGTCCCAAAATGTAAGAAATGTGAGCCCGCAGAGGGTGAAGTAGGTGAGTGTGGTCATGATCGTGTCGACGAGGTCGAAAGTCATTAGATTGATTCCATGCTGGGTCTTGGCTTCGGCGTATACTACTTCGCGTGCAATTTCATAGATCCCGCGTAAGATCAGCATCGGTATAAGGCCTTTATAAACAAGCCTGCCACCCTAACGTATGAGCCATCAGTCACATTTTCTACGGTTTTAAAAGGATCTTAGAACACATACCGTGCGATTTCCCGTTGCTCCGTGGGGTGGACTAGAACGGGGTTTCCAATAAACCACGCAGAATGCGAGAGTGATGAGAAGGTATATGGCTAGGAAGACGTGTGATAGAGCGTCGCTGACATTCACTTTTGTCTCTCTAGAGGGCACGGTGCTGATGATCACTTGTGCGAGGGCAGAAGCAAACATCAAGAGCAGCAAGAAGCTAGCTGCCAGCCTGATGGACGAGTTGTGGTCTTTCCAGCTTCTGCTGCTTGGCACATCGGAGGTCGAATCCTCCGCTTTCTCCCCCTGGTGCGAATATTCCTGGAGGCGCCAACATATACCGGCTGCAATAGCTATGAATAGGATAGTGAAGCTGAGCTGCCTCATGAAAGTGGCAACTGCTGACGCGACGGGGGCGTTGAGAGGGGACTTAAGCGTGGTTACATGGGATTGTGATAGGACGACAGTCTTCACAGCGGAATACGCTGAATATGCCGTTGCCGCTCCAATAACTGGATACTTGGCGAGAGAGTATCGACCCCGGATCTTGTGCCGCCGTACACAGTTGTTAGCGAATGGGAGTGCACACATCAATCCAAGTGGAATGGCGAACAGGGCTGCCGATAGCACAAGGAGGATGAAATCGGCAGCTTCAACACCAGACAGCCCCAGTTTCTCTCGAAGGATATTTGTCCCTCGTCCATATGAGTGAGGATAGCGAGCAGTCACTCCCACAACGTGACTGAGGAGGACATGGATGGGTCTCAAAGTCTGAGCGTCTCCATTGACCTGTCGGAAGATATATAGTGAACCTCAAGTGGCCCGGGACATGCTTGAGTTTGACATTGGCGACGTTGGTGAGTTGGTAAGGCTGGTCTGACAGATTGACATATGAGAGTGAAGGCAAGAAAGGTACCGGTGTTTGTTGTTGTCGTTGATTTGAATTTCTATTGACACGTTATGATGATGGCGATGGTATTGACAATGGCAGCGACATACTGATACAGATACTGGTGAGTGTAATTGACTAATAATAGGTCAGCTACGGGCAACAAAATATGCCGACCTCCTAATCTATACGAAACTGCTAATAGGCCCGATATTCTTGAGGAGCTTCTCGAGAGGCTCCCGGCATTCTCGCATGGAATTGATCGCTGTCCCACAAGTCATATTCTTCGTGTCAAATAATTTGTCTAGGTCCCTCAGGCTGCCCGGACCTAGAAGAAGCCTCTCGAGAATTGGTTGGATATGTGACTCCAAGTACAAGCTGCCACAATCGCAGTACCCTTTGTTCCGATACCGATTGTTGCGAACATCGGTCTTGGTCGCTTCTTGTAAAATCTGGTACGTGACTTTCTGTGAAAGGTCTTCCCAGATTTGGTAGTACTTCGCCTAGGGAGCTCTGCATTAATTATCTGAAGCAAGATAGACCTGATAGTACGTACCCATGGTACAACCATGTCAGAAGGAAGGTCTTGCACAATCTCCTCGAAAGATGCAGCGGGAGGCAGGACTAGTGGGGCAGCTTCGTCTAGGATGTCCGGGTATTTGAACCGAGCAGCATACTGAAATACCTCCTGTGCATGCTCAGAAAGTGCTTGCCTGTTTTCGGCCAGTTCGTTAATAATGGGATAGCCCGAGGATTGTCAGCATGACCTACATCATGAAAAGCCTGCAAAACCACATAGCCTGGGAGATTGCATACTTCTCAGCTGCGAAAGCTAGGTTCTTCAATGTTGGGAAATCCAGAGTGTTGAGGTCTGGAGACCGAACAGGGCGAATAAATTGCAAGAGGAGGCTGATTGTTGAAAAGCTCTCGGGAACGGCAATAATATCCTCCACAGGATTTCCCAGTCCAACAGCGCAGGCCTCTAAAGTCGCTCTCTGGATGTGATTTCTGCCATCAGGCGATTGAATGACAACACTCCCTTCAGTATTGGCCGAAGTAACCTCCGAGGGTAGTACCTTGTCTTTGACCCCTATGACGTCCGTTAGGCTTGGTGTGTTTGCTATGTCGGTGTTTATAGAGGCGCGCCATTCATGCCACTCGCCAAGGATAGTGTCAACTTTGAGGATTGACGGGAGTCCTTTGGCAAGCTCAGACATCAGGGACACATCCGATAAGTAAGCTGGTCGGTGGACGGTGAGGGCTCGCTTCTGTACGTTGAGCCATTTATTATAGTAGATTAGCTAGAAGGGTATTTCAATAAAAAAAGTTGGAACATTCGGAGAGATAATGGCTTACCCATGATCGATGATATTCACTCGGTATAATGGACAGGACATCTGAGAGGGTATAATGGAGAACGTGGGGTGCCGTCTCATTGGTCAAGTCATGGTAATCATGTTTGAGTGCATATCCGAGAATGGAAACGGCATAGTCGGGTAGTGCTGCTCTATAATGCAAAAGAGTGAATAAACTGCCAGATGTCAAAGTCAACCACTCAACTCACCGCAGTTGCAAAAAACACGCATACATCGCTGGAAAGACCAGGTACTTCTCCGCAGCTTCAGCGAGCTTCATGAGTTTCTCAAACTCTGCACCGGAGTCAACATCTGTTGAGTCCCAAGTCAAGTCGGGTTGACGATTGGGGTAGATGAACTCGAACAAAGGCTCGAGCACCGCAGCAGGTTCGGTTAATCGGGCTGGCTCCTCTAGAGAACAGCCCTCTGGTGGTGCAAGACCTCCTGTATGTATCTTCAAATAGATGGAATGAACTCGAAAGCCTATGCCGTCGGAAGAGTGATAGATAACATCTGCGGATTCATCCTGAACTAATTGGACGAGATCAGCTTTAACCACTTTGTGGAGCGTGGTAGAATCAGCTTACACTTTTCTAAATAGGTGACAGACGGGTCCATTTCTTGTCCAAGAATGCTCGTGCTACTCTTATTGGAAGGGAAAAGGATGAAGCCGGACATAGGGAGGCAACTCCAAGGTCGGCCAGACAGCAGGTGATGGTGCCACCAATTGAATGAGGCGAGGCGCAGCAAGTCACGACATCTGGTCAAAGAATGGATCCTATGTCGGACACCTTATAACAGACTGGGCCCTCCTTTCCTGATAAAATTGGGTATAGCTCGACGTCGACAAAGCTTCATTCGAAAGAGCTGGTTGATTGGTAGTGATTCCAAGGGGGAAAAGCGGTTGCGTTACATAATCCACCTCTCTTGAAAGCTAACCACATCCTTGCGAGGCCAATTCGCGAAATGTTAGCCATGCGGCCTGCAACCTTCCATACTCACTCGGACTAAACGAAGAGCTCTTACATGGCTGAAACCTTGAAATGACTGGGGATTCGAAGATCAACTGTTGAACAGTTCGATACAGTGGCTAGCGCTGGTCAGGCGCTCAACCTGACCCTTGTCACGAGGTAGCAGGAGAGATCAGCTGAAGTGTCCCTTGCCCTGTACTGCAGAGTGAGGGCGGGCGCTAAGCTGATCCTCAGGCGTACACTCAATATGTCGCGTATTGAGGTAACTGAGATCGAAACGAGGGCTCAAAAGAGGTGTTTGGTCTCCAAAAATATTGTTAAATCCGAATCTTATGACATGACCCTCCCGATAGTTCGTCAATGCTCGCTGAAGTTCGCGACGTTTATAACCATGGTACAACTCTCAATAGTGTCGCAGGAGATGTTCATTATCATAGTTATTCCGTCGGTATGTATGCGTACTATATCTTTCTTTGCCGTCAATGTTGATGCTCAATTGTTCCAGCCTCGAACCAATCGCCAAGCCTGAATGTGCCATCCTCTTCTGTCAATCAATATGAACTTCCTAGTCAGCTATACTCCCGTTTAATGATGCGAGAGGGACGCGGTTATCCGTTACTGGATGCTAAGCTCCCCAACGAGCTCCCAAGCGAGTATCAATCGCATGGAGTCATGATCGGCGATGTTGGGATCGTCGCACAGGATGGGTATTTCGACGTCTTATTCAACATCTGTGAACCAGCCCATGGATCGATCAATGGAGGCTACGTCCCTGATGGGTTTATCCAGCTGGAAAGACCTCCCGACGATCGTCACAACTACCGCCGCGGTCAGTCGTACAAGCCAAGCCAAAGTGCAGTGACCGATTCTGTTCAGATAGTATCTTATCCAGCGTAAGTGTCCTCGCTTAAATATAGTCAAATTAAGCTCATGCACCTCGTAGAACGACCGATAGTCATCTTGGCACCTATGAATTCCAATGTGGACCGGGTGAAGGTGCTGTTCTGGCCTTACCCCATGGTGCCTCAAAGGAAGACCTTATTCATCGCAAAGAATTCCTCGACTATGCTACCAGACATGGAGTCAGTTGGTATGAGTTTGCAAATGGCCGTCTGGGACGCGACGTTCCCAATGGATCAATATATCTGATCACTGGCTATGACAAGGCATGCAGTTGGGGTACTGCCGCATTCTTTCACACCACGACAACGCCCAGTTTCGGCATGAGCTTCGACGGAGCTGCATGGAATCAACCTGGCCGAGCATTTGCTAAAGAAGGTCCCACCTTTGCAGCCAACAGTCCGTTGCCAGAGAACCAATGCATTTTTCTTCGGGGGTATAAAGTCACTCTGAGTACAAGAATCTTGACCAGGCTCTTCGGGGTGACAGTCGTCGAGACAAGCCCCATGGATGATATCCCACAAGAGACCGGGAGTTGGACTCTTATCAGCCTCTTGAGTGGCAGTTTTGCGACAATTCTCGGCCATACGGCTCGCGAGAATGTACCTTCCCCGTCGGCTCCGCATTTTCGAAGGAGCCTCGGGCCGTCGGACGAGCAGCACACCGTTCTAGAGTCAATGGTTCCCCAGCTATCAACGGTGAATCTATGTCCAGTTTCTTCAGATTCACACGTTGCCTATACTCACGTACCGATAGGAAATCCACCCGTCCAACCTGATTAATCTGTATCTGCTCAACAAGGTCCGTTCCTCATGCTCGATCCTTCCTCTTCCGGTCAATTGAAAACGCTGTCAAGTTTCCCGAATCCGATCTGGCCGTCTCGCACGATGATATCTGGTGTTCTTACTTCGAGGTAGGTGAAATCAGTATTGCAACACTGCAGCCATCCTCAACTCTTTGGCAGGAACAAGCCAAGAGTGGGGCTCGAAATTTACCCTCAATAGTTGATTACCTGGCCACCAACTACTCAGTGAAATGCGAAGGAGGTGGGTATCTTCGTGTCGTTCCCGATGTTAACAAGGAGTCTCTGATGAGCATACCAGGAGCCGCATACATAGAAGACACTCTCCAGCCGTTAGAAGCTGACCAACACATGGGCCGCTCCCCACCGGATATGCCTGCGGCCAGCGAGTGGGAGAGTACCCCAGAGGCTACAGACAGCCTTTCAGAGCATCACAGTCGTTCGGTTAGGCGGTTCTCGGGACCATCCAACCGTGGGCGTGTTTTGCACCAAACGTCCTCACTTCGCCCTGATCCAGCACATACGTTGACTAGCCTGCCTTCTGAGCTCATTGTGTCTATCCTCAGCACATGCGATCCGACCTCCATTATTGAATGTGACCATGTACGCCTTTCTTGCGAAATACGGAATAAATATGGAGGTGCCCTAATGCTACTCATTTTCTAGGTGTGCAGTCTCTTTCATAAGCTGATTTCATCCACCACAATTCTCCAATTGAACAAGGAATTGCATTTATCTGGGCAACAACTTGGCACCACTATGACCTCAAACCGTCCCGAACAGCTTCTTGGGGAGCTGAAGGCGTATAACAAAGCGTGGAGGGAACTTTCTTTTGTCGAGGAAAATCCGATTGTCATGAGCGATGGCAGTCTTTGGGAACTATATGGTGACACCCTGGCCTTCACAGATGCTCGTCAATCTATCACCTGCCACCGTCTGCCTTCCCCTCTTAAGGGGCTTGGACATGAGCAGTGGACTATCAGTGACTTTGGTATAGCACTCAGGGAGTTCGCGATGGATCCAGCTCAGGACCTACTGGTACTCATTGAAAACCCAGGGATGTGAGTACATGATGCTTTCTCTCCTGATTGTGGGTCTTAAGCGAGTGATAATTAGGAATGCTGCCCACAGACTTCATCTTCGAACACTCTCCTCTGGGAAACCTCATCCATCGGCTTCTGCACCGGTGCTTACCCTTTTTCAGAATGACCTCGTCCCATTCGCATCTTACGAAATAGAAGTTTCTGGTGCACATATTGGTGTTCTCGTCCGACCTGGTGGTTTGGATGCGCCATTACAGAACGTGTTATACGTATGGGAGTGGAGGCTGGGAACATGTGAGATGGTGCGTACACCGAGAATTCCAGATTAGAGGGATCATCTAATCGTATCACAGAGGTTGATTGGCAACGACATCCAATCTTTCCTTTTCTTTGACGAAAGGCATTTAATCTTAGGCATTCACACGGCTGGTGTTCTCCTGGTGGACTTCCTCCGCGAGCCAGCTGGGGAGCACATCACTGGAGAAGTAAGACATGGTTGCAAATTCTTGCTGCCATCTCTGCATCAGGACGCACATTCAGCATACCTGGAAATAAGAGCAGATTCGGCGCCAGACTGGACTTCCTCCGCACAGAGTCAAACACCATTCTACACGGCCAATCGGAGCAGGACGTATGCGCTCACTCTGACGGCGTCACAAGAACATGAGGAGCGTCATCTCACGTTTCTTATTCCCCATTCCACGATCCACAAATACATGAACGACCTGCCTCCTGGTCACCGTTCTATTCCCTCCTTCAGCTGGGAAGAATGGGGTCCGATGGGTAGCCGATGCTTGGACACAACACTGGTATACGATCCAACGTGGATACGCTTTATGAGTGGCACCAAATATGTGACACTTAAGGAATCACCAGATCATCAAACCATGGTACAAGTATTCGACCTTAATCCCTATTTCAGAACGTCGCGCTCCTTGAACTTCAACAGAAGCGATACGACGAAGACGCCTCCAGGATACGTTTTTGACGAGGAGGTTGCGACGACCTATCCTTACCACGTACGAGAAACCATCATCCCCGACTTGACCTGGGATGATGATCTCACAGTGGTCTGCAGTGACAATTGCATTCTCGTGGTGAGTTCCTTCAGGACTGGAGAGCTTGAGTCAATCTCACAGACTCATCTTCGACTGGTTCACAGGTCAATCCAAGTTGCCGCCATATCCGAGTATTTGCCTTCTAGTTGCTTGCACAACCTCAAATACAAAAACAAGCTTTGCTGTGCTAAGTCTCTCAATGTATATTGTATAGCAGACTACAAGATAACAATATGTCGTATAGATATGATGAATAACATTAACTTTGACATTTCCCCCTTCCCTAGTTGAACATTTGACTCATAGCCTTCCTCTAACTTTTACCTCGATCGTCCTAGCAATGAAATACAATATGCCACCCAAGAAGAATGCAACTTCAAACCCGATATCTCCTGTTCCCTTCTCCGCGATCGGTCCTACAAACCAGACTTGGTCCATGCACGGTATCACCAGGCCAAATGAAGCGATGAAGGCGAACAATGCTGAGATACCCGTGGGTAGAGCTTTGGGTTGGTCGTAATGTGCTGGGTCGTAGTTTGGTTGTCCTAGGTGTGAGACGTAGGAAGATCGGCGGAAGTAGAGATGTTCGATGAGGACGATAGCCGCAAAGGATGAGGCCCAATAGCCGATCAGACCAAGGAAGTTGGTGAGAGTCTCGTAGAACTTATGTTGGCCGACAATGGCGAGGATGATGACACTGTAGACCAATACAATCAGTCGCTGATCGACTAGGATGAAGGAAAGATGCTCACATGGCAGCGGCCACAATTGACATTCCCCACCTGGGGATATACCTTAGCCACTTCAACCCCAATATCTGTAGGTTGAGGCTGATGCTGTAGAACGTGGCAGCCATATTCCCGGCTACGCTCAGACTGAGCAGAACAGTCAAGAATTTGCCGAAGCCTTTTGCAGGGCTAAGCATGGCTTCAAGCAGCCCGCCAACATTGCCACCTTCGTACCCTGCAGCCCATGAGTCTACAGAGGGAGCTGCAACAGCGACGGCTGCTCCGAGAACTTGAAGAGGTACGATGGGCAGAAGGAAGCCGAGGTAGGAATAAGTGAAGATTTTCCAGCTGTGCGGTGTTTTAACATCAGCTTTGTGTCAGAACTGGGTATATTTGCATACTAACCTTGACACGTCCGCCTTCAGATACGTGGTAAAGTCACTGCTCAGCGCTGAGTAGGTGATCGTGAAGCCAGCCATAGTCGATGCGAAACTCAGGACCTGAGCCGCGGTTGCTGGCTCTGCCGGCGGCGGGTTGTACAGGTGCTTGCCACCAACACCGAGTGCCACGACGAAGGAAACTACGACTGGGATCCATGCTACTCGTTCGTACCAGTTGAGTACTTTGTAGCCGCAGAAAGAGACCAGCAGAGAAACAACGGCGATGATCACGATGCCGACGCTGTAGGCATAAGCTCAACGACTGATGATGAACAGGCGGAAATAAGACGCACGTCCAGCTGAGGTTCCCGTTGGCGACACTAGCTAATGTTTGTCCACCTAGAATACCATTGAGCGTCGAGAAGCCAATCATGACGATCAAGTTGAGGATGCAAGGGAGAATGACGCCGTAATACCTGTGGGCGCGTCCTTGAGCACACCAGTGACATAGAATATGAAATAGATAACTCACCCGAACGAGTATCTTGAAATGATCATCTGCCTCATACCAAGCTTGGGTCCCCATGTTGTTAGGTACGCAGGTGGAATACAGCATAGTAGATTGAAGAACAGGATGATGAGGCAGGTATCACGAAGTCCCAGACCGAATATGGCTGGACCGAGAGTTCCAGCTGAGAAACTAGCAATAAAAGGCCACACATGTTATTGAGCTGTACTTGTCGCATTAGGCTGTAACTCACGATAAAATATTGCAATTCGACGAGAACCAGATGAAGAAGATCTTGCTGTAATGGGTATCTGTACGTTCTTCATAAGGGACTGGCTGGATACCTGAAACGAGTCAGCTCAGAGGTAGGTGAAGCGCCACTGTAACGTCATCGTACCTCTCGCCTCGACACCGTAGTTGTTGAGCCTCCTCTGAAGCCAACCGTACTTCCCGTCGCCTCCCAGACCCAAACTTGCATCCGAGTCCTCGACCCATTCCTTCGAGGTCGAGTCCTTCTCGAGATCCTTCTCCTTCTGATAATGTGTCGTGCTCATAATATCAGGCTGAGATACCCTCAAGCGTCAGCGACAGTGACGGGTATGGACGGGTATGAGAGGGAGGAGAGGAGGAACTGAATTGCATGTCGAGCAATAATTTTATGCTGGTGCGTAACAGTTACGTGACTCCACTCAGGGCACCCGATTGAATTCGATCGCAAATCAATTTATCGGTAAGTCTCCGCCTATCATCAGCTCCGTCCCTCGATGGGCGAAAGGGACTCCGTTGCTCGCACTGTTTCGTGAAGCGCCACGCCATGCGAATCCGTTGTCTTGATGCATTGGTCGCCTCTATTGAGTGCGCCGCAAAGATGGAGTTCCCAGCTACATTCCCTTCAGGGAGGTAAAAATTGAAAAAAGTTGCATGTGGCAACCCACACCTGGAAGATTTCTGGCGCCGTGGGTCCAGGCTGACCGGAAGTAAATCTGCCATACTGTCGCTTGCATGCAGGCAACGCCCTCCCATCCCTCTCACCTTCCATCAAGTTGTAACACCACCGTCAACCCGTGCCTCAACCCACTCATTCAATCGAACGCCCTCATCAGGTCAGGCGGGTGATGAACATCCGCGAGGGTCGCCACTTTCCCATCTTGTAGCCCTACGAAACTCCAGAGCAACTGTCAACTTGGCCCATCGCAATATTACCCTTTGCGACGAAGCGAACGTTGCCACGTCCATTCAGACCGTAGGCATTGAATAGTATCCCGCAAATTCTAAAGGCACCTACAAACAGGCATTCTTCCCACCAATTTTCGTACCGATTTCCTCGTGTCGTCATCCTGTGACAACCTATGTGGTGGCTGTTTCTCCTTATGTTTGCTTCCTCCCATTAAATCTTCCCGTATTACTGATATGGCAGATATCGGTTCAAAGCCTGCATTCCGCCACGACGGTCGAGGATACACTTCATTCGACTCGGCCAGTTCTCGTGGATTCCAGCATTAAACTCGGATGCCAATACAATTTCCGTACCTTGAAGGCACAACCTATTCCGGCGGCTTGCTCCGAGTCTTCAATGCAACAGATTGTGAGCGACGGGTGGACGACAGCGTGGGGATGAAGATCCACCTCTCTAACCTGATTGGCAACCGCAGGGACACCGATGGGAATGTTTCTGATGTAACATTTTGCCTGCAATACTGCTCCGCTCTGGTACGGACTCGTACGGCTTTGTCAAAATCCCTTGACGAACGGCAGAACAGAAGATATAATGAAGGTTCTCTCTGACCTTTGGTCCATCCACGACTAGTAGTCGAATGCCACCTTCTCCACCAAAGCAGAGTCCTCCCTATGATGGATGGTCTTCTTGAGGCGAATATGCTTGGCTTTGCAGGGTCCACGATCCTCCTGAGAAGGAGCGCCTTATCCCCTGATCTAAAGTGAATATCACAGGAGATCCAATACTTGGGTTTTGTCTCCTCTTTTCTCGACTCCCATCGCCGCCGGCGGTCGAGCTCATGAGCGAGGCCTTGCCCGCCATCCAACACCATCCCATAACGCTATAACGTTACCATTCTGGTCGTTGTTTCACCCAATGCGACACCCCACCAGCGTTTTACCAATACCCACTCTCCTTTTAGCACTCCTCCACTCGGCCTCCCCCGTGTTCGCATTTAAACACAAACCTTCGATAACCTCTACGCTCGAACTCACAGGACTCGATGCCGCAACATTCAAACTCCTCTTTGTCTTCGCCGTCATCTTCATCCTCCCATTCCTCGCTGTCCTCATCTACACCCTTTCCAAACTCTTCCTTGGAACATACACATTCCGGAGACGACTCTCTTGGGCGATATACCCCATCGCTCTGGGAAGCGGACTGTTCGCTGCATCATGCACCTTGAAAGCAGTGGTACTCAGCCAAACGAGAAGACGAACTTTGAAAAAGGCGTTCAATTCCAGCGTTGCTGGCGTTATGGCTAGATTCACGAGGAAGCTCAGCTTTACAGTCCTTTGCATCGCGTTGCTGGCGAATGTTTCGTGGAGGTTGAAGGATATTCTACAGCGTCATAATACCGGTGCAATAAGCGGCTATGTGCATCCGGAGCAAGGTGTTCGACGGAGGTCGACTTCCGTTACAGAATCAACGACACCGAGTTTTGTCTGGAATGACGTGATAACGCGCTTTGAGGGTCTTTCTGGGATTGTGGTCGTGATCATGTTAATTGCAACAGCGGTGCCAAGTGTTCTAAACGCGTCTTCGTCGCCGTCGGACGCAGAGGTGGACATTTCGGATGGATTTGAATATGTGTGGTTGGGCTTTTATGGATTGGTTTCCCTGGCTTATGTGGGGGTGCATGTGTGGATGTGTGTCGAAGGGCATGGTGCATACAAGGCTTACGAGGTATGTGTCGCACACGGATTCTCTTTTACTAGTCCTAGAATTATAATGCTGACACTACCGTTCATAGGGATATAAAATAGGCTTATTTGGCGTTTCTCCCATTATTCTCATCCGATGGATCTATGAGGTCGTATACACCGCCCTAATAATAGAAGCTCACGATAACAACAGCATCAATCTGGCCCAACTTGGTCTGGCAGATGATATCGTTACGCCTCTAACATATCTTTTCCTTCTGTTGTTTGTTTTCCTTGTAGCTGCCGATGGCAGGGTGGACAGGAATGCCAGTGGAAGAGAGGGAAGAAATACAATGTTGAGGAGAACTGCCAGGATCTCGGCGGAGTTTGATAAAGATGAGTACTAGCAGTGTAGATTTATTATTAATGAACGTCTCAGCAAATGTATATCAAGCTTGTAATAGTTGTATCTAGTTGATGGGAGAACCAGGCGCCCACTGGCAGAGATGATGCACAAGGAGGAGTTAACGGCATTGACGGCATCATCATTGTCAGGTTATGCCGATCAGCCGATCAATGCCGATGCGCAGATTGAAAATAGGTCGGATGTTGCCGAAAATCCTTCTCCAAGCTTCGTCCAGCAACCAAAGTCTACTCTAGCAGCCGCAGACAGTCACAGCGGTTCCATCTATTCGCCATGTCCCTGCCTACTTTGGACGATGCAGAATTCAGTCAGAACTCCTTTCAAAACCTTTTCAGCAAATAGAGAATTTGATTCAGTTCATTGTCCCTGCACATAAGAATTCAACCTCAACGATGCCGCAGCGCACTCTCGGTCTGATATCCCGTTGAACCAAATGCCAAGCGTCGAGAGGCTATGGTAGATGCTATACTTGCATACCCTGCTCCTATCGTCACCGAAAAAGGCTGCGTGATGACCAACGTAGAAGATGCTGGCAAAAAGGCGGATCTTTCGGCTAGGGCCACTCGCATTTCGATTCTCTGGAACTTGAGGGGGAAAACTATTTCGCTCATGGTATGGTTTTCCGTATAAAAATCGAAGGCAATATCGTAGTAACCTCATCCTGACTCTCTAGCTCAAATGGACCCTATCACTCTGAGACTCGAGTCATTGACCTCGAGGAGCCGCATTTTCGAGAAGCAACAAACCGACTTTTGTGCCGAGTTATTCAGCATCCCGACGAGTCATCTTCATTCTAAATGCACTCTGTGCCACGCTCAGAGCGCTGCAACAAGAGCCAGATTCAGCTAGGCTTTGATGGGCGTACGAAGAAACCCGGGGGATGCTCACCTCCGCCAATCTATTCGGTAGAGAGGCAACACGTTACAGCACGAATCCAACGCCAAGAGCAGACCACACGGTCACAATGTGGTGGCATTACGGCTTTGCTCAGATCGTTGCATGCTTGCCCTGCATTGATCGTAAATTAGGCCATGCAACTAGCATAGCTCAGCGGTATGCGCAGCACGTATTGAATCATTCAATTCGTTCCCGAAGGTATTGTCATTGTATCCCGTCGCTTGGCTTGCTTCTTACGAAGATATTTTCAGATTTTAAAAGGCGTCATGGAGAGAGGCGATTCTATCATCCCATCCAAGTTCTTTCATCTCAACGATGAAAAACCTCTATCTTCTCTTCCTTACCTCGATTGTTACGGCGAAACCCGCCTGCAAATGCATTTACGGTCAAGAATGTTGGCCATCCGACTCAGATTTCCAAGAGCTTGCAACTCGAGTCTCCCAACCCATCCTGTATCCCGTGCCACCGGAATCTGCATGTTACCCTCCATCCAATCCGTCTGGAAACTGCACGGATGCCCAGGTGAACGCACACATTGGCAGCTGGCGATCTGAACAGCCGGGTGCAATGCAGGGGAGCCACTTGGAGACCTACGTCTTCCAGAACGGCACTATTAGTGCTTGCTACCTGAACACTGATCTTGGTGTTCCTTGTGAGCAGGGCAGCGTCGCTGTCATTGGCGTAGACGTACGGTCTGTAAAGGACGCACAGACTGCCATCAAGTTTGCGGCGTCTCACGATCTACGGTTGTCCATCAAGAATACAGGGTAAGCAGTTCTGTGCTATCAAGCCACCGAGTTGTTCTAATAGACTTTCCGGCCTCTAGCCATGATTTCTTGGGTCGTAGCACTGCCCGAGGTTCTTTCATGATTTGGACCCACCATCTGAAGAACATCACCTACAACGATTCATTCATTCCCACTGGAGGCAATGAGACATACAAAGGTTCGTCCTAGTCTATTCAAACCTATCGCCCCATTCATTTTTTTGCTACCGTAGCCATCACCCTCGGTGCAGGCGTACAGTGGTACGAAGCTTATGATGCAGCTGAGAAGAACGGCCGCATCATGGTCGGTGGTGCTGGCCCTTCCGTTGGTGCATCTGGAGGCTGGGTTGCAGGTGGTGGAACTAGTCCACTCAGTGCCTTACATGGCTTAGGTATTTACGCCTCGTCCCAGACAATTCGAAGGGAAAAACTCACATCAACAATGTAGGCGTCGATAACGTCCTAGAGTTCAAGGCCATCCTCAGCAACGGCGATTATGTCACCGTCAACGAGTATGAGCACCCTGACCTTTTCTGGGCAATGAGAGGTGGTGGAGGTGGCACTTACGCTTTGGTTCTTGAGGCCACGTTTCGGACTCATGACCCCCTCCCTCTCACCGAGATAATCATAGTTGCCAACTTCGCAACCCCAGAAATCGCCAAGTCCGTCTTAACGGAACATACAAGGCTTCATTCGACCCTCACCGACTTAGGATGGGGAGGTTCTGGCCTAATCACTGGAAAGAATTTGACAGCCATATACATTGCACCCAATGTTTCTGTCGCGGACGTCAACACAACCTTACAAACCTTCATCGACAATACCTACAACCTCACGAAGGACTCGATCAGTATCATCCAGCCTTACGATTCTTACACTGGCTGGTTGAAGTCCCACTACACCAAAGAAAGCACAGTTCTCGGAAACGTAGAGCTCGGTTCCCGACTTATTTCTCGCGAACTGACAATTCAAGATCCCGGAAAAGTTGCAGACCATATACTCGCGGTCAATGATACCCTCACATTCATGTAAGTTGATCAAATTCAACTTTGACTATCCAGCACTGACGCAACGTAAAGCCTCTTTGCTGGGGGTGCAGTCACCAGAGTTGACCCAAATTCAACCGGCCTAAACCCCAACTGGCGTAAAGCCGTTGCTCTTTACATTGCCGAAGGTGCTTGGCAGGAGGGCGCATCTATAGCTGAGATCCAAGCTGTCAGGACGAGGATAGGCAAAATCATTGACATCCTCGACGAGGTTTCTCCTGACTCAGCTACCTATTACAATGAGGTCGGTCCTCTCGAAGAAGCCAATGTCCAGCTACTGATCAACCCCTTCTTAGGCGAGCCGGTATGAACGCGATTTCAGGAAATCCTTCTTTGGACCACACTACAACAAGCTCAAGACCATCAAGACCAAATACGATTCGGAAGCACTCTTTGTTGTCCCGGCTGGTGTGGGTTCTGAGGATTGGGATGGCGATGTTAATTGTCCCATATAAGAGGTGGACTAGATATTTGCAATGCTCCACACAACCAGTCACACTCCCGTCATATGTAGCATGTGTCATGATTGTGAGGCGCGAATTCTATCTAATTCAACGCACTAGTTTCTGGTTAAAAATCCGCCAGTGAGCCTGAGGCAAACGACTGAGTAACTCGACTTGGATGGACAATCACGTGTAATCATGAGCGGAAGTATGTTATTGATCTCGTGGTAAGTAGCCAACCCAGGCTTTCACAGCTTGGAGGCGCAGCCTCGGTTGATGATATGCCAGACACAGCCGAGGTCCAGGACGTCCCAGGGTACGAAACTACCCATCAGAGCTGCCTTTCTCAATCCCACCAGCAACCCTGATTCTCTCATTCTATCGATTCGATTCGACATACCATGTCTACCCCTCAGCTTCCAGATGAACTCTGGTTACGAATCACGGACTTTTTGGGAGAAGAATCAGACTATTTGCGGAAAGTTTGGAGGTTTACGAGCCTATTCCTTCACCGCTATTTGGATGTGAAATATCATTCGGTCGACTTGTTTCCGGAGAACCTCGATCCAGGACGCTTTTTGTCATACCTTCAGCACTTGTTGTAAGTCCGTCGTTGGTACCTACGTCCAAATGGTTCTCCTAATCTAAAGCAACCAGGGAACCTTATATCAAGGGAAGGATCCGTCGTTTGAACATCACTAGGCCAGCATCATCATACACTGAGATTCTCCAGCAGATGGAGAGTAAAACGTCTGTCTTAAGTGGAATTCTCAGTCTTGCAAGACCTCGAAAACAAACTTTAGAGGACCGCGAAAATGTTGCTAGCCTCGCGAGCCGCCTTGTCATCAACCTCCCTAACCTCCACTCCCTCAGCGTGTCTGACAAGGTGGGGGCCCTGCCGAGACCTCTCTCCTCTCTTATTCGATTACTTTGGACCCATCAAACTCGGACTCTTGGGCCGGATAAAATGACAATCCGGCACCTCTTTCTGGATGTATTTCCCAGAAACTTGGATGAGATGTTCCTTGTCACCAAACGAAGCACTTCTATATGTATGACACGACTCAGGACGTTAAACATGTCCTTTCGTTCGGTTGATACGAAAGGACGCCACGCCGTTGCTGCCTTCTTCCGTGCCCTCGCCAACCCACAGACAGACGGCACACGACGGCCAAGCCTTAACTCACTTTCTTTACATTTCTATAAGGAGGAGGTCCACGCGATCCTGTTCAGACAGATCTTTCCTATCCTTTGCCCCAAAAAGCTGATAACAAGATATGCACGCATCTTGCAGAGTGGCATTGATATACCAGACAATTTACCGGAACCGACGCCTTTATTACCTCAGCTTACACATTTCTCCCTCTTCCTAACGGGCCCAACAGAAGGCTACATCCTTTCAGCTCTCAAGTTCCTTGCAGCCCAAGGAAGCACCATTACTCACATTCGCCTTCCTCCTCATCGACTCTCGTATAACATTGAAGACGTTCAGCTAAATCCTGGCCTATCTGATTGGTCATGGCAACTTGCCCCATCACTTCCGATGTTAGAGCATTTGGAGATGGAGGGGTTAGGACAGTACTCTCTGGTTGGCACCGGAGCAATTTGTTCGTATCTTGTCCGTTCAAAACCAGAGAACCTCAAGACAATCCTCTTGGATGATCCCAAATATCCGCTTTCCTATCTCGAGCTCGATGATCTGCTCTGCCATTTCAAACAGTATGATATGACGAATCCTAACAAGGTTGCGTATTCAGGAGCTCTCTCCCGAATTGAGCGGATCTCACTACACATCCTGACGCTGACTCCAAATCACCTCTACCTGATGTCTGCCGCCCTTCCCAAACTCCGAGTCCTTCAGTTGAGGATATTCGCGGTTGGCAGCGCAGGTTTTGGTGAAGATCAATTTCCTCTTCGAGGTAAACAGGCTGTGGGATCGATTCCAATTGAACCTTACATCGAGAGAAAATACCCCGAGGCTGCTGTAATCCGATCGCACAACACGGGTAATTATTGGAATCGTCTTGAGGAAGGAGAGACAATCGAGGAGACATTCTTTGTGGACCTCACCCTCTTTACGAGACAAGGCTTGTTCGACACGTGGAACCAGGGGTCAGATCTTCAGGAAATGAAAATATCTCTGCAAGACGTGGACGAGAGAGTGGTGAATCGCCTTCGGGACGCACTGAAAGAATGCTTTCCTTGCGTTCGACACTTTGTGGTGGGAAATGGTACCGTCCTCACGGATAGTAAATTCGATGTTGCATAGCATTTGGGTTGCATTTACTTTGCAAGGTAGTCACGTCCAAAAAAGCTCGCCGAATCGATGTGCTTTACCTGTGGATCATGCTAGATCCTTGACTTTCGATTCGTATCAGTGATTTGTGACCAGGGAAAGGTTTGGCATGGGCAAGCGTGGACATATTCAAAACACGTTATGATACAAGATAAAACCCAATAAGATGTATATTCTAGTTATTGGTAGGCGTTGCCGTTGATGCTATCGAAGTCCTTCGTTGTCTCTTCGTGGCTGGAATACCAGTACTGGCGACTCCAGAGGCAGCATTACGGGCTATTGTTGTCAAACCACGGGCGGCAGGCGCAAAATCACCTCCACCGGTAACACTTCCATTGGGATTGGACTTTGAACGAGGCCTTGATTTGTTCCCGGAGCCTTTCCTCAAGCTATCACTGGAGCTACCGGATGCACGATTTCTGCAATGCCGTGTCAGTCTTTGAATGTCTGACAGGAAGTGTTAGCCTACCTCTTCTTGATCACGTCAGTCCTCCGGGAAAGTGGACGGGCAACGCCGTGAAGCCTGAAGAACGAGCCGCAGGAGTTACCTACAAATAAATATGTCGGGACCTCAGAGCCAGAATAGATGCGAATACTACTTACAAAGGAGTTTCCCCGCTGGATCCCTACGCCAGAGAGTGGACTTCGTCGCTTGACAGTTTGTGCAGGCTCGAAGAATTGACGCCGGTTGATCAGTCCCTTCTTCGCCGTCGAGCATCTTTCCAGTAGCGGTGGGCTGGGGGTAAACTTCGGATGTGACAGTATACTCCATATTTAGTCTCTCCTGGTATGATTTATCATCAAAATAGACAGCGCCTGCTTTGATTGAGATGAACTTCGCCCAAACTCTGATAGAAAGTTGAAATTACTGACTGCCCTCTTTGTGCACTACGTATTTGTGGTCGACGTAGTCAAGAAGAGACTTGTAATCTTGGGTCCCCCCTCGCCGTTCCTAAAGAATGTTAGCTATAACAAACATTCCTTCTCCGAGTACTGAAATAGCACGCGCCTCGAGATAAGAGCACCATATGGAATCATGTGTAATTGCCAAGTCGCATTCAGGGAACTGGGATGCTAGACGATTACTCGGATAGCTGAATGTATACCTCCCACTCACCTTGCTTAGTAGATACGTATTGATAAGATTTGACGGATGAATGTCCTATGACGGAAGCCTCGTGAGTGGATGAAGATGCTTTGGTAGTAACACGCACCAATGATAACTCTGGCTCTGTTGCGGTGACTTCTGGATTCATCCCTACCTCATCGGAGCCAGCTATGGAGCGCCAAATAGACAAGAGCCCAACGACGCTTGGAAAAGGTGTGGAATCGTTCTGCCGTATAGGATCCTGTGCTAAACCGCCCAGCGGGCTTGTTTCGACGACCTTGATCCCGAAAATACTGGTTAGGCCCCTGCTGTTTAAGGTGACTTTATAACCACGAAGAAACAAGCATTGGTTTTCGAAAGAGTTGCACATTCCGCCAGGTCCCTTCCGAGTAGATGCTCGGCCGGGATCAACCCATGAACCCTCTGAGAAACACATTCGGAATCTCGGAGTGATATCGCTTGAAAAGAATGATGCGGTCCCCCAAGAATTGGCTTTATCGAAACCCGTGATAAGGTACATAGCACCATTGGCTACACCACGCCCAAGGTGAGTGTTCGCAAATGCATACCAGCTGACGCCATGCTTCGAGGCGTATTCAAGAAAACCCTCGCGACGTAGTAGGTCCTCTCGTACGGCTCCTTCGGGCAATACAAGAATGGATCCTTCTCCCGGACCACAGGTAATGGGGTATCGACCTGAGAACCTGTAAAAGTTTATTTTTGAGAAACCTAAAAGGGTATAAGAACAAGGTACGTTTGGTGAGGAGTAACTTCCACAGCGTCACTTGCTACCCACGTTCCCAAGTCGGAACTTCTTCCCTTTCGGTAATTGTGTCGGTTTCGAGGCGGCCGTTCAAGGGTGATGAATCCATCGGGAACACAACCACCGTTGATGGGACCATCAGCTGGCTCGCAGATATTAAACAGGACGTCAAAGTATCCATCTGGCGTGACGATTCCGACATCACCAATCATCGCTCCAGACAACTGATACTCTTCCGGCAGTTCATTTGGCAGGGTGGCGTCGAAGAGAGGGTATCCTCGCCCTTCGCGCATTAGCAAGCGTGAATAAAGTTGACTAGGAAGCTCAGATTGTGTGGAAGCGACAGTCCCGCTTCCCAGAAGGCCATGGCCCTTGTGAGCTTGGGCACGTAAATAGCGATTTCGAAGTATGAGGAGTGCAAGTTGCATACCAGAGTAGTTGTGATAGTGAATATCCCCTGCCACACTATTCAGAGTACTGCCATGATTGTAAACGTCCCGAGCCTCGGACAATATACTTGAACGGCTTTTA
Organism: Clitopilus hobsonii; assembly: GCA_015708445.2. Lineage (NCBI taxonomy): Eukaryota > Fungi > Basidiomycota > Agaricomycetes > Agaricales > Entolomataceae > Clitopilus > Clitopilus hobsonii. The sequence goes on along the minus strand of CP067997.1, from coordinate 1,487,090 downwards.
GTTCGACGAAAGTCAGAGCGGAGTGAAAGTGAATTGTCGAGGTACGCGCCTTAGTGGAACGTCGCATGGTATTTCGGCCACAACAATGCTCGCCATTTGGTTTACTTGTGGTCAATGAAGTAGAGTTGTAAGCTCCTATTGCCAAGCACCGCCTTCTCAGCCAGATTGTGTCAAGACGTCTAATGCAGTGGTAGTCACAGCCCATGCTTACAGGGGCCAGGGCTATTACAGCTCTGCGTCCAGCTAACACGGGTTCACCTCACCAACTCTCCGGCTGAGCCTGTCACGTTGTCATTGGTTCATTATTTGAGATATTGGTTCCACGAGGCATATTTGAGAACGTCAACATACATCGGTGGGCCGTGTTCGAGGGAATGCCGACGCCAGATTCCATATTCAAGTTCCTGAGCTGTGCCTTTTCGGGTTGTGTTCTTGTAAGGCTTGAGATCATGATTTCTGAACTTGAAGCTTAAAGTTCAAATGGGAAAAGAAACCTTTCGTCCCGAGAGAGAGAGAGTGTGTATTGAAACTCCGCTCAATAGACGCGATTCTGGCGTGAAAGCCTTGCCTACAAAATCCGATTTTATCCTCATAGTTTAGGGATATTCTGTTTCCCCCGAGTATCGAATGTCATTGTGCTTGGTACGCGTCTCATTCCGACCGTGTTTTCCCATTTTTACACTCTCGGTCTTGGCCTCCTCTTGGCTCTTTCATCTTTTACACATTCTTCCACCGATGGACCGGAGAAGAAGCACGTCTTCAGGCGTCATAACCCGTAAATCCGATAAATTTTCACCGTCTCAGTGTACTGAAGACGGCGGTGACATGTGGAACGAAGTGGTCTGATCAAACCGGCACGAGTTATCTGATATGATCTTGCCTTGATCTCGGCCGCAAACTGGCATAGGCATCATCGGGTCCACTCTCATGCCTGCAGTCACCCTCAGATCAATACCATTTGAGCTCATCCAGACCCATTTCTAGAAGCGAACCAATGGGAGAACGAGGTAGAAGCGATGTCATTGACCAAAAGAAAATCTTATCAGATAGCAACACGTAGTCTCCCGAAGAGAAGCAACCCAAGTTTCCCCACCCATAGCTCCCCTCTGTGAAACGACTGGGCTCTCCTTCTTTTAACGCCAACACCAGGCTAATAGCTCGTTCGCAACTCTCCGAAAAGCCACTAGCGTTTCTGCCTCGTTTCCCAAACCAGCTTAGGCTGACCATATCCACTTTGGCCCTCGCATTTCGTCCTTTTCCAATCCAAAAGCAGAAAACATGTCGTCGGTGACGACCGCAGCCAACCGAAGGCTCCGTGATATTCAACGCCATATTTCTCCTTCCTCCGGCTCTCATTCCAGTGGCGGGGCTGCTGAGCCCCGCAGCACTGTTGTCCTGGTTCTTCCATCTGGAGAAGTGGTCACCGTTTCGCCAGCCACTTCCTCTGACCAAGATGGTCTGGTTGAACTCCACATCTCCGGGCGTCCCATCTGCCGCTGTATCACTCTTCCCTCTTCATCGACACCCAAGCTGAGCTTGGAGATCTCCGCCGTCAAGACGCCTTTCGAAGGCGCGACGACGCACATTCCCAAAACTAACGTCGTCGAGGTATATCCTCCTTCGTCCATCAAAGAAGACATTCCTATCGCGGATGTCTGGGTGTTGGCATATGTCCTGTTCACATTGAACAAGGAGAGCGAACACATCCCACTGCGACTGCGCTCGTCCGAGTCAGCGAAAATCCAGAATGGGGAGGATATTGCATGGTACATCCTCTCGAGTGGTCTAGGCCGCTTGTACCAAGGAGTAAAAGACGGCGAGGGAGATCGGTATAAAGGTATCATCTTCCTTTCCCGAGCTGCATTCTGGCAGGGTGCAGGAACAGGAAGCTTCCACAACCGTGGATGGCTGAGAACACCTCGACTTGCCGGTACTTCGTACTTCCCCAGTCTTCCTTCCTTCACCCGCACCGACTTAGTGAATGCAGCTCATCCCTTGCGACCGCCTAAACCGAAGCAGGGAGAAGTGTTGTACAGCAGGTACAGTGCTGCACATGGGGAGATGCTGGAGTTCACAGCGTTTGACCTTGGTACGAAGGATACTGTATCTCCGCACCTCGCGGCGTTCCACAAGTGGCATAACGACGATATAGTCAATGTGGCTTGGGGTGAACAGGGTTCACTGGAGAAGCATCGAGAGTATATTGAGACTCTGATGAATGATCCTGGTGTGCTCCCAATGATCATGAGCTGGGATGGGGAGTTGATGGGGTACGTTGAGTTGGTGTGGATCAAAGAGAATCATGTAGCGCAGCATTTCCCTGAGGACGTCAAAGTCGGGGAATGGGACAGGGGTATCCATGTGTTGGTCGGTGAGGAAAGGTTTTTGGGAAATGGCCGATGTAGGTCACCATCTGTCATCGTGAAAGAGAAGCGTGTTGACCATTGTTGAACAGCGGAAGTTTGGTTGCGCGCATTGGCGCATTACTCATTCCTTGAAGACCCGAGGACACTCAGAGTGGTTGGAGAGCCGAAGGCAAGCAATATCGCCATAAATAAGGCAGGTATCGCTGCGGGATATCTTTTGGCAACGGTACGCTTCGATGCATCTAGTGGTTGCCAACAGGAGCCTGACGATTCTTTCGACAGACAATTGACTTCCCATACAAGAGGTCGTCGCTGTTGATCAACACGAGGGAGCGATTCTTCAATATGTGTCGATTGCATTAAAAAGCTTCATCCTTTTGGATAGGATGGCCCTTTATGTATACATGTTATTTATGCTGTTCATCTTGCTTTGATATTTTGCCAATTTTATGTTTTTATGGCTGCTGGATGTTGAGGATGAGAGTCAAGGGCAAAGCTGCACAGCCACAACTCCACACCTTGCAAAAGCACCACTCACTTCACAAACACACGACAGTGCGCTGAATGAAAAACTCTGATTATTTCGAGCTCTTGAGATTACATGCAATGATACTGTCAACTACGCCCTCCATGTGACATTCGACAGGTCAGCCAAAGTCTGATTACCACCTCCAGCACGCCCTTTCTGCTGGTCATCAACGACATACATCTGTCTTCCCCCATCATCCAACAATTCCGTACCACAGGGACCGAGAGCCTTCTTGAGATAACTTCCACTTGGTTTCTCAGGAGAAGTTAAGCAGATTGGTGAGCGAAGGTTACCACTGGAATCGACACCAGTATGCCCAATCACGAACGTCGGCTCCCTCGTCAAAGGCTCAATAACCTCTTCCATGCTGCCCATATCCTCATATTCTCCAGCCCCTTCAGTATGACTCTCGCATAAAATCGACCCTTCCCTGCTGAGGTTCCACTTTGGAGGATCAGCAGCCCGAGCGTCCGATGAAAGCACGCGTCGCTGTTTGTGAGGTGCACCAGGCACAGGTTGGAGGAAGAATTGGTTAGCTGGCGTGGTGTATCGTCCGAGAGCAGCTGGTGGGACCATCGCCGCTGATGCACTCGAGGAATCTTCGTCCATCTCGAATTCCTCGCCTCCCTCTACATCAATGGGCGTAAGCTGCTCCTCGTAAGGCCTCTTCCACCGGACATGGGTTCCCAACCCTGTGTTCGAAGAAGTCACTTCAACGACTGTTCCCCTTCTCTGGATAGGTGGAGAGACCGGATTGCCTCGTCTGGAGCGGGTAAATGGGTGGCTGACGGGCGAGGTGGGTGGTGTCAGCGGCGTGGAAGCAGCAGCTGATGCAGCAGCTCGGGCGACTTGAGCTCTGGTGAGTGGCATTTCTCGATGCGTAATAGATGTATCGTTTAAGCTGAGCAAAGAGTAGGTCGGCAGATATTGGGTTAATGAGGAGGGAGTCTCAGACACAACGCCATGCCCTTTTATACGAATAGAACCGCCAAAGCACCCAGGAAACCAGCGAAGGTCATCTCAACAACAAACGAAGGACAATACGCGCCTCATCCGACCGCCCGGCCCTTTTTTGTTCTTTGACTTCGTCGCCGTGACACCCATTGTGGAATGCCCACTGCCCCATCGGAGACTTTCCTAATAAGGAAATCGGTCAAAGCTTCGAGTGAACAGGATGGCCTGGTGGTGAATTGGACGCGTTTCCACGCGTCAAAATGTAGTTGAGCTACGATGTTACCTTTTGCCTGATAATGGAGATCTTTAGCCGCGTCGATTGAAAGCCTGGAGGTTGGTGTCGCTCTCATATGCTGCCAGCCTGGGGCAGAAATGTGTTTGAAACTCCTACTGACAAGTATACTAGGTTTTATCACAGATTAGCGATACGAGAGAAGGATATGGTAGCCTCTGCCCGAGTTACGGGCAAGTCCATCGCACGGCTCTGAATTTTCAACCTAGTAGTGCACTCGGAAACGTTCGCTTTGCCCTTCGTGATCCTGCTCGGCAAGCACTGGACCCACTCAGCCGGCGTGGTCAAAGCGTGCAGTATTTTACCCATTCTCACGTCCACCGAATACGATAAGTCGGTGGCCAAGTGCTTGGTGACACCTGTGGCCAGTCCATACTCCCTCGGCAACCCCTTGTATTCAGAGATCAGCACACCATTTCCTCATCGAGCCGGTTTCTGAGCACTTTTGGCTGGGGCCACGATCACAGTCCATGATGGAAATTCATGAAAATATTCGTTCATCACACTCCATCACACATGGACGGACGGCGGTAACGACAAGAATGGACAATGTGATCAACCAACCTCTCAAACAATAATAATCAAAGATCAACTCCAGGGCCACGGGATAGTGGTTGATATAAGATCAGGAGGTTCAAGTCGTGGAGAGTCATCAACTTTCCTCGACGATCAGCAAGTCTTGCGTCGGGGACAACTCTCACTCATCGCTCAGTGGCTTCTTTGGTCAATAACTCGGAACAACACCCTCAAGAATCGTTTATCAAATCGACGTAAGCCGGAACATAACGCCGTCATTGCTCTTGTATTTCGTGTGGCTGCGCCACGGTTGAACTTTATCTACATCACTCGTCTCCAGTTGCTGTGGTAAGTGCTATTCTGCCACTCTTTCGCGTCCACATAACTAACATCCTTTAGGTTTATTCGCGTTCTTGGCTACCTTCGTCCTGTCATTTCGCATCAAGCAAGTCGTCTGCCCCATCATGCTATCGACTCTCCTCTCCCCCGTCAAACAACTATACAATCTATCCCCGAGAAAGATCTTCTCCTCCCCTCTTGACTTTCCCTCATCAACAACCTCTCGCGCCCAACCCAGACGTCGACCTACACTTGCTCGCAAAGAGTCTTCCATAATCCTCAAGTCGAAGAGGGATGATGCGAGAAAAGCATACGTCAAGCATCAACATCAGCAAAAGAGGAAGGCTGGTATAATCAGGCAGGAGAGCACGATACTGGGTGTGCCCGGAGCTTGGCCTGGGTCCTTCTACGTGCCTCCGCCTTTCCCGAAGACCTCGACCGCACCAGGAGCCACAGCGAACGATGGGGAACCTACCGACATTCCTTCGCTTCTCAACTCTGCAAGAACATTCTTCACGTGCAATGAAAATCCTGATGGGGAACGACTGGCAAAAGAGGATGAAATCATGCTCGAGGAATTGGAGAGGCTTGGGCGGAAGGAGGCGAAGATGGACAAGGAGGGTGGAAGGAAATCAGAGAAAGTAGAGGAAATAAAGAAGGAGCACGAGGAGAGGGGGGCGGCAGGCAAGGAAAAAGAAGGAGCAGGTCAAGCCAAGGTCGGGGATATTAAGAACGGGTATGGTTTGGGTGCCGGATATGGGAGCCGTTTCAATGGTGCCAGTTCCAAGAAACCAGCGGCATACTCGCCTAGGAAGACCAATGGATTTCATCCTACCGGTGGCGCAACAGGGATGAAGACTACTTTTCCATCTACCCCCTATCAGTCTCATCGACCATTCACGACAAATCCCTCCCCTTTCGCTACTCGTACGCAACCGAGACAATATCCATTCTTTCCCTCAACTCCAACGAAGGCACAACCTAATCACGCACCATTTACTTCGCCAAGGCCCAACTTTGGTCCATATGTGAGGGTTGGGAAGGCTCGGAATGTGTATGAAACGGAGGACATCCAACGAAAGAAGGCTGAAGAAGAACGGAAAGCAAAGGAGGAACGGCGGAGAGCGGTGGAAGAGGAGCAGAAGCGGCGGTGGGAGCAGGCTAAGAAAGCTGCCGAGGCAGAGAGATTGCGGAAAGAGAAAGAAAGAGAGGAGGCCAAGCGACGACAGCAACGAGAGGAGCGGAAACGACAAGATGCAACCTCGCCTTCGCCTCTGCAGCAGCTTTTCGAAGTATACGAGCATAAGTGGTCGGTTCTCAGATCGACACCAGCCCCGCCCTCCAGTGCACTTTGCCCTGTCGAACAGCAACTCCATTTGGCTGAAGTTCCTTGGCCTCTCCTTGCTCCTCCAAACAGCCTAGACGACTTCACTCCAGACAGGATACGCGCGTTCCTTTTCCACCCTGATCGTCCAGATTCGGAGGGTAAGAGTCGAAAGGACATACTTCGGGTGGAGATGAAGAGGTGGCACCCGGACAAATTCGAGCCTTATGTTGCTAGAAGGCTGGTCTTACCAATTGGTGCTACTCATGAAGATGCGATGGAGATTAGCAAGGCGGTTACGAGGGCCCTTGGAGAAATAATGCTGACTGCTAGCTGTTAGATGACGAATTGATACTTTACTTCGACTCAGTGACTTAGGCTACGGTGCTCAACACCTGACATTCATTTAATATTCGGATTTTGTTATATTACACGCTCTTTTACTCTTTCCACCATATACTCCTTAATGTGATTGGTATTTATATCGAACCAAGCTGGTATCAAAGGCAATTGAGCCCCTCTGCCTTCCGCTATCGATGATTAATGAGGTCTACTAGAGAGATCGGGGTACCTCGAAATAGCTACAAGGGTGATCGGGCGCTTGCACTTAAGCGCTCACTTAGACTCATGACCTTGGCGCCAAATCATCGTGACCATCCTGATTGATCACCACGAAGACATCGAGATAGGCACAGTTGCGTCTTTGGATGCTTCCATCTTTCTGGATACGTCTACGATGCAACACAGCACCTCACGTTCTTCGAGTGGCTCGGCTCAACCGGTCTCATCACCCCCACCGTATACCGTGAATCCCCTTGCCACTGGCACAAGGGGATCATCGTCAACAGGAACGCAGCTACTGCCTCCACTTTTGGCCCAGATGGCGAGACAATTCAATATTCCGGAGGCGACAGTCAACATCGCACGTCGAGGATCTGAGGCGAACCTTGTCCTTTCTACATTAGCACTGTCCTTTCAGGAAATGCAGGCAGAGATGGAACAGCTGCGAGCAGAAAATGCGCAACTCCGTAGGGATGGCCCCGACGAAGTGGCTGGTTCAGGGTGCATGTTGATGGATCTCCATGGGAGTGGTCGAAACTCTGCTTCAGATGAATGCACCACGGCACTCTTGCACACCGCTCAGAATGGAGATAATATGTTTTTGATGGAGCTCCTCCTCAGCCACGCTGAGGTAGATGTCAATGCTGGAAATGAAACAAGAAGAACTCCCCTCCATTGTGCTGCCGCAAAGGGCTACGAGCCTGTGGTTCGGCGGCTCATACAGCATCCACGTATTAATGACATCAACCCAAGGAATACTCACGGTAGCACACCGCTCCTATTAGCTGCAGAGTATGGGCATGTGGAAGTAGTCCGGACACTGCTCGAGCATGGAGATGTAGACCTCAATGCCCAAGATAATGATGGAGATTTCCCGTTGAATTGTGCCGCAGCAGGTGGACACATCTCCGTACTTAGGCTACTCCTGGAACACTCCGCCGACACTGTGAATGTCAATCTCCCAGATAACAACGGAAGAACCCCACTTTCTTGGGCCGCTGACGCTCATATAAACCGTTCTTGGCGGTCAAATTACCCACGGAAGGAGGAAGCGACAGCATACGCCCTTGTAAAGCTGTTACTCCAGCAAAATGAAATTGATATCAACCGTTCGGATGCGCGGGGAAAGACCCCTCTCACGTATGCTCTTGCTTCTGGTTTCGGTAATGTTTGTCGTTTGTTAAGAGCGTCGGGAGCTCGATAATTTATGACAGATGCATTTTTGCGAATGATCGTATATTCCGTCGGTTATGGAGTAGTCTTTCTGGCAAAGCTTGTGAACACTCACATAGACAGAATCTCCGGAATTGTTGGGTACAAATGATCAGTACAATTCACCAGCTCCCCCATTGTTCAGTGGGTATTTATCCCCTTACTTGTTTCGCACATCCTTTGGTGGTCCACTAGCGTACGAGGAAGTTCTCCAGGAAGAACGCAGGCCCATTTCTGGTGACAAGGACTCGGAGGAAAGGGTTAAGGCTCAGTTAAAAGAAGCTTTCGGTACGCATGCTACTTGCTCGAAGTACCCTTGCTGATATCTTCCAGGAATCGAGACATGCGGTTATAAAAGCTACTGCTCTGATAAGTACTACTGAGGGGCCCCTTGTCTGCGAAGCAGGGAGCAAGGCGAACCTGTTCAATCGTCAGCACTGCGTCAAGGACCGAAAGCTAGGACATACAGGACGTCGTGCATTTAGACACGCAATCCTCACGAATATCAAGTGCACAGTTTTACAAATTCTGTGAGTATATCGTTAGTCGTCTGCTTCCAAATGGTACAAGCAAAAGGCTATAACCTTCGCGATTGACCTTCCCGTCGCCATCATCATCTACGTTCCCAATAACTTCTTCAACCTCATAATCCGTTATAGTGTCTGATACTTGGAATCAGACCATCTAGAGAGTCATTGGTGGATTCGCAATACCTACCATCGCCAGACATAACTCTTTTCATTTCCTCCTTGTCAATGAACCCATCCCCATTCTGGTCAAATTGTTTAAACGCCATTAGAGGAGCCAATCGCCCGACCAAATCGGCCACCTGTTCTTTCGAAACGAGGGTGACAAACCGATCGAAGTCAAGAGAGCCATCACCATTCAGTTTGATCTCCTCTACGAGACTCTGCATTGGCTCCTCCGTCGGTTCTTGCTTAAGTATACGATTGACTTCGGTCAGTTCATCAGACGTGATGATGCCGTCTCCATCTGTGTCGTAGACAGCAAAAATTTCTCGATAACCTGAAAGGAGTTTTTAGACCCAGTCGAAGGCCCAACATATAAATTGATCACTTAAAGATAATTGTTCTGACGACAGAAGAGTCATAGTCAACACGAGGTCAATGCAGGCATACCAGGCAACCTACCTTCAGTCTATGAAGGTCGGTCAACATGGACACAAATGAAAGAAAATCATGTTAACATACCAGATGGGCCACCATGCCGGTTATGGGTTTCGCCCTAAGTGGTGGGGTATCAGTATCATATGCTGGGTTATATAGGTCCTTGATTCTTGCGTTGATAGAGCCAAGCAGTTACTACCAGGGCGCCATTCTAGGCACCGCTCCCCACTGCAGGTAATGAGTTGCAACCTGACACCTTCAGGTCTTTGACAAGAGCCTTGCGGAGCCAAGAAGGGAGCCAAGACCATCGATTCTTGTGAATTGCCCAAACCACTGTAATTCCTCGAAGGGATGCGTCGGAGGATATGAACTTGAATGGCCGAGTAACAGCAAGCACAGTGGAGAATTAGTAGATTCATTAGCGACCCTCTACAGAATTACAGGTCGGACAATACGTGTACTCGGAGGGTGATTAGACTTGAGCTGAAACCTCAGCGTTGGCAGCCTCTGCTGTTGATAGCAGTTCCGGGCTGATCTTTGGTGGTGTAGGCGGGTGAATCAGCAGGTTGCCGAGCCGAGGAGCTGTCGACCTGTCAATGAATTCCATCTTGGTGGGGAGTTTAGAGGCGGCTTGACGGAGTGCTGAACAAATGAATGAGCGAGTGAGTCAGGGCAATGTTATATATATCCGTACCTTCACGAGCCAGCTCCTCGCGAATTGGGACGCCACCAATTTCGAATATAACTCGGCCTTTTGGTACTCGGGTGGCCCAGAACTCGAATGTTCCCTTTCCTTTACCCATACGAGTTTCATTTCCCTGTTGGGAGCTTCAGTCGAGTCCCAGCAAGTAGAATGAGAGGGAGCATGCACTGACCTTGATACAAACTGGAATATCCGGGAACACCCTCAGGTAGACCTTTGCTCCCTTGATTATCTTTATCTTCTTCTTAATGACCTCCTCCGCTGTCGTCAGCTGTTTTGCGCTGAGCCTAGCTCCGTCACCCTTGATTCTTATTCCCCATTCTCCATAAGCCAAAGTAGTGCCTTTCGTCGAGCCACCAATGGGAACTGGAATGCGCCCCTTATGTCGGCGGATATTTTTGACGTTCTTGGGAGCAAGTTGGCCTCGGGAACGCGTAAAGAGAGCAAAGTTGGGTAAAGCAGAAGGAACTGGAAGAATAGCAGAAGGGCTACGACCAGCAGAGATACCTGCAGCCCGAGAGAGCTGGCCGAGGGACCGTGACAAGGAGGAAAGAGAAAACATGGTGGCGTTACGTAATCACACCTGACCCTCTTGTCGCGCCCACGAGCACTGGGGACTGCTCTGCTCTCCAGCCCAGTTCGCTGGCAAAGAGAGAGCCAAAATGAATGTCAGTATTGAAAAGAACATCATCGGTGTGTAGAAGTTGACATAGCTTCACCAGATGCATAGAAAATTGTAACACCCGGAAATATAAAGAATCCATCATCGGAATCCACACCAATAGCCCCAAAATTGGTCCAGAAGACCCAAAGAAGACCTGTATCTTGACATACACGATAAGGTGCAGGCCAAAGATCCAATGGAAAGTCTACTCGAAATTTTCGCATTGAATTACGGGACGATTGCGGCTGCTGTGATAATTGCAATGCTCTCTTCTGCTGCCGTGAACAGGATCGTCAGCCGGAAGAAAAGGGTGTTCGCGAGGCCGAATAATGGTACAATGACTGCACCAGGCCACCAGGGCGTCTCTCACCGCGATGAAGAAATCCTTGACTCATTTCCATGGGCGCCTTACTCTGGATTACCTCCAGCATATCAGGCGTCCGTGGAAGCGGCGGTGGTAGAAGCCATCTTGCAACAAACTTGTGATACTTCTTCGAAGGATCCAACCGTCCTCCCTATTCGTGCAAGGTCTCTACTCGACGATTCTGAATTTTGCTCTGTCCTGCTGGACTGTTGGGAGGGAGGCTGCTTTCAACGGTTGCGCGACCATGATGCACTGAAGCCCGTTGAACAAAGCACTCCGTTAGTTGCAGTGAGGGCTGCTCCTGCAAGTGCTGCGTCTCATCTGGTGGATGGTCCCAAAGGAAATTACCTGAGCATTAAGGGCTCCCTTGTCGGTTCTAGGGCACAAACAGTGACGATCAATCAAGTTTGCAGTACGTATGCTACCCCTCTAACAATATAGTTCTTGCTAATGTCTGCATAGATTTGGGTAAGTCCACATATCGGCCGTTCAAGTCCTCTTGTAGGCTAACTGGTAGACCATGCCTTAGATAATGAGGATTCCAAGATCTCAGAATGGCTATCTCAGTCGAACTATCGAGTGATTCACGATGAGATTCGTAGGCGACGAATGGAAGATACGGGAACTTGGTTCCTCGGCCAACCAACGGTAAGGAGTTGGAAAGCTGCTCCTGGCTCCCGTGTTCTCTGGTGTCCCGGGATTCGTATGTACTGTCACTTTTCATCGAGTCTCATACTGACCATAGCTCTCTCAAAGCTGGTGTCGGAAAGACAGTCTTAGCGTACGCTCTATAATATGACATTTGACCTAAATCGCTCATGAATTTTACAGATCGTTGGTGGTTGACCACCTCCAGCAAACCCACAGCGACTCAACTCCTGTCTTATTTCTCTACTTCAGTTATAAATTCGGGGGCCAGCAAAACCTGACAACTACGATCGAGGCTTTGGCGAGACAGATGCACGAGTTCTGCTGTGACGCGAAGAAAGCATCTCCTTTCACAACTCTCCACGCGCAACTCAAGGGTGGATCCAAGCCAACGACAACAGAGCTCCGGATACAACTTTCGCGGGTCGTCGAACATTCGGAACAGTGCTGGATTGTTATTGACGCGCTTGACGAATACCTGGAATCTTACACAGATTCCGCCGTCAGCACCCTGCTTGAAACACTGATGGACTTGGGAAGTAATATCAAGCTTTTTGTAACGTCCCGAGTCGTAGGAAGCATGCACGAGATCTTTGACACGTTTGGAGCCTTGAAACAGGAAATCAAGTCAAACAAAAACGATACGGACACCTACCTGAAGAAAAGGATTAGCTCTGGCGACCTACGATTCGAACTCACAGATTCGCTTGCCGAGGAGATTACGGAGACCATTTATAATGCTGCTCGCGGAAGGTATGTCCTCATTCATGCCAATCCCTTATGATCGTTTCTGAAGTCCATAGGTTTCTCATGGTAGAACTCCATATGAACTTTCTGCAACGATGTCGCAACCGTGGCGAACTCAGAGAAGCCCTCAGAGATCTTCCGCATCAGATTGATGCAACTTATGCCAGGATTATGGAGCACATCGAGAAATATTCCGAAGAGGACAGAGACTTGGCTCTCAAGACCCTCATGTGGCTCACATGTAGCGTCAAGCCTCTGAGGCTCACGGAACTGCAGCATGCCCTCGCCACGAAACCCGGCAGAGATGTCTTGGAAGATTATATTACACCTTTTGCAACCATTAGCTCGCTTTGCGCTGGCCTGGTTGTCGTGGAGTCGGGTCTTGTGTCTTTCGTTCGTGAGTGTTCGTCTGTTTCGCCTGTACGTGATTTCCGATATAGTTCTTGATAGATTATACTGCCTCAGAGCACTTCAAAACCAGTCGAAATTTGTACTTTGCAGAAGGCGACCAGTGTCTATCGCAGACCTGTATTGAGTACCTTTCCCTCCCGTGCGTTTACAACGATGTTCAAGCACGCCTGGGTGGGGTCAATGATATGGAAGATGTCGTCGAGCTGCTTTTCGGAGATCCATCCCTTTACAATTACGCATCTTTGTATTGGGCACACCATGCCTTCATGGGCGGCTCTTCCACTCTTACCAAAATATTGGTGATGGTCAACCAGATGGGTCCTGCAATTGACTCCTACACCAGCTATATCACACAATTGCTGGACTTTCATATAGACTTTCTTCTGCCCTGCGGCGCTAATACTCTGGACACTGGATCCATTCCTATTCTCCTTGCAGTGTACACGGGCAACGTGCCTATGCTTTCCGCCTTTCTGCAAGATACGACAACTCTTCCCATGACGCATTCAATATCACCATTGATACTTGCTGACCGCATGCGTAATGCAGCAGTCATGCAATTGCTGTCGGATTGGCTCGCTGAAAAATTGGCGACAGCTCCTAGTTCAGCTTCTCAGGCCATACCTCCCATGATCGATAAGACCATTGTGCTCCTTTCTGCCAAGCGAGGCCACCTTCATCTATTGGAAATACTCCTTCGATATGGGGAGGTTACTATGCACGCAGCCGACGACAACGGCAACATGCCTTTCATATTGGCGGCTGCAGGCGGTCACGAAGAAGCCATGTCTTTGCTTCTCGAAAGTGGCGTTGCAAATATCGATTGTAAGAATCTCATCGAACAGACAGCTATATTCCCCGCGGCCTACTGGGGACGAGAAGGTGCCGTCAAATTTCTTCTCCAGAAGGGCATCGCATACGACGAACAAGACAGTAATGGGAACACACCGTTCATGCTGGCAGCTCAGCAAGGACACACCGCCGTGATGCAGATCCTGCTTGAATATGGGAAAATCCATGTCAACACCCAGAGCAAAGATGGACGGACCGCTTTGTCTCATGCGACTTATTTAGGACGAGAAGCTTCGGTCAGGCTACTACTCCGCGAAAAAAATACCAACATAAATGTACCCAACAACCGCGGCATTTCTCCCCTGATGATTGCAGCCTTGGAGGGCCGTGATAACATCCTCATGCTTCTCCTCTGTCATCGGGATAGCGAAGTGAATGCTCAATCATACGATGGCTCGAGTTGCCTTTCTTACGCTATACAGCATAAACGTCACTCCACGACCAAGATCCTCCTCGACGTACATCACCTCGACGTTAATCTACAGGGTACCGGCGGTAGAAGCCCTCTCATTACCGCGACTCAAAATGGTAGTACTTCTTCAGTACGCCTCTTGCTCTCTCACAGAAACTTGAGCGTCAATCTCCGGGATATCACTGGGAGGACAGCGCTTTGCTATGCGTGCCGCAGCGGCCAGGAATCCATGGTCCAGCTACTTCTGCACCACCCTTCCATTGACGTTAATATGAAGGATAATCACGGATCTACCCCCCTTTCGCTAGCCGCGGAACGTGGGTATGAATCTATCGTCCGGTTGCTTCTCTCCCATGGGGAGGTGGACTTGAATGACAGAGACAATGATGGTGACACGCTTTTGTCCTGTTTGGCGATGGCAGGACACTACCTTATCCTTGAGTGTTTGCTCGAACATGCCAAGTTCACAATTGATGTCAATTCCCAAGACAACGAGGGTCGTACACCCCTTTCTTGGGCTGCTTCGGCTCAAAGTAGTCGATGGCGAGGGTCAACTAAGTCTGAACGGTCGTCGTATAAGGCTGTACAGCTACTTTTAATGCATGAAGACCTGAATGTCAATTTAGGGGACTATACGGGTCGAAGGCCGCTGCAATACGCAATAGAGTCCCAATTCAACACTGTGATAGAATTGTTACGAGCGAAAGGTGCTATATGTTGAATTATGTACCCTCTACTTCTCTTTCTAGCAGACATTGGTATTGAAAAACGCACTATGTCACCAGTTGCCCTCTCTATTTCATCGACCTTGTCAATGGTAGGCTTGGTAGCACACCCCACCGATAATCTTACTGTGGAATATGTAGACAATTGATTGGTCATCGACTGCTGAAACTACTCAGGCTTGCGCCGTGATATGGCCATAGCCTGACCTTGAAGCCAGGCGCTAGCAAGCGCCCGTCTCGTAAGCACTTAGGCGCTCACTAATCTACCATCACTCTGACCCGAAGGCAGTGCAGCCTCAGCAGTTTTCGTTGACCAGAACCTTCATGTCCTTTCTTGCTTTCCTACTATGCAAGTGGACGAGAAGGCTCCCAGTGTCATCTACTGGACTCTATCCGCTTGCTTGCTCAGCACCTTGATTCTGGTCCTTTTAGGCCGCTTGTTCGAATGTCCTAGAAAACCCAGGGAGGTCCCAGGCTCAGCCACGCCTTGCGGGGAGCAGTCAAGTCATCATCGATCCTCAAACCCAGATTTACTTGACCAGCTCATCTTTGAGCGTTTTCCCTGGGGACCCCATTGTTCCCTGCCCATTGGATACCAAATGGCTGTCGAATTAGGCATCTTGACGGACATCCTCAAGCAGCATCAATCTGGAGAAGATGTAGACTTTATTTACGCTCATTCAGAAAATCTTCTTAAAGATCAAAATTTTCGTGCTATCTTCCTCGACTGTTGGGAAGCAGGCTCTTTTGAGAGGCTTCGATTGCATCGTGAGTTAAGAGTAACATCGGAGACAGATACGCAGATTGACGTTTTCTCAGTCGGATCAGCCATAGTTCTTGCGGATATGAGACAACCCCTTGACGATGAAAATGAGAAACGACACAAGCAAGCTCGTTCGGAAAGAGTGTTGGATCGTCAGGGCGCAATTGCCCAGAAGTCGTTGGGCTGCCCTGATTCAGCCTTTTTCACCTGCACCGGTTCTGAATTTGAACCCAATTCATGTGCTGATAACGTCAGTAAGGCGAATGGGAACTATCTGAGCATAGACAATTCAACTTTGGGTTCTAATGCCCAAACCATCACGATCAGCCAAACCTGCTGTATGTATTCTCGAATTCAATGTTCCAGGACAATATTCTCAATTCCTGATAGACGCGAGTACGGAAGTTGGACTCTCATTGAACAGCCGATTCTGACGAATTTCAAGCTAGGTACGGAGGATGGGAAGATACTGGAATGGCTCTCGCCAGTAAATTACGGATTGATTCATCAGGAAATGCTGAGAAAGCGTGCCATCAACACTGGAAACTGGTTTATAGAGCAGCCCTCAGTACAGCAATGGTTAAACGGATCGGGATCGCGTATCCTATGGTGTCCTGGAAATCGTGAGTTTCTCCTCTGACGTACAATGTTTGGCTCAAATTACATGCTCATTACGCCGTGGACAGCTGGCGTTGGGAAAACCGTGATGGCGTAGGGCATTTTATCATGTTTTTTGTCATCACTGCTGATACTAGTTGTAGATCCGCTGTCGTCGACTACCTCGAGAAAACACAAGATGACCGTAACCCTGTTCTTTTTATCTACAACAGCTACAAATCTCGAGATGAACATAACCTCCAGGCCATTCTCGGGTCCTTGTCTCGACAAATGCATGAAGCATGCATCAGGGCACGCATTCCGTCGCCCTTCAATACGCTGTACAACGCGCTCAAAAGTCAGGTCAAACCAAGCAAAAACGAGCTGGAAAGCCGTCTCTCGGACTCACTCAGAAAGTTCAAATCATGCTGGATTGTGATTGATGCCCTTGACGAATATCTGGACTTTTACAGCGAAACTATGATTCGAGCTCTTATCAACGCAATCACAGGTCTAGGATCTTATGTGAGAATCCTCCTTACTTCACGGCTCGTCGGAGACCTGGCACAGATCATCAGCCAGTTTGGTTGTATCACCCAAGAGATTTCAGCTAGTGCGGATGATCTTAGGACTTACATTCGGGGGAGGATCGGGAACGCGGAACTGCGCTTTCAAGTGAAAGATGCTTTCGCCCAAGAAATTGAAGATGCTGTCTATGAGGCCGCTCGGGGGAGGTAAGCTCTGGAATAGTTTTGGAGGATGAATCTCAACTGATTAGGTTCAGATTTCTCATGGCTGAACTTCATCTAAACTCGCTAAGAGAATGTCTCAATCCTGGCGAGCTACGAGAAGCCTTGAATATTTTGCCATATCAGGTTGATGAAACGTATTCGCAGATCATGAAGCGCATTGAGGCGTATCCCCCTGGAGACAGGAATTTGGCCTTGAACACGCTTTTATGGGTGACTTGCTCTGTGCGACCTTTGTCGGTGGAAGAATTGCAGTACGCGCTTGCCACTAAACCAGGGAGACCAAACATCAACGACTATATTACACCGCTTTCAACCATTACATCTTTATGCGCAGGGTTAATCATAATTGAAAACCGTCGGGTGGTTTTCGTTCGTATGTGTATGCCTCTAAATCGCTCTGCTATTGACCAATTTCACCCTTTAGATTTGACTGCTCGGGATTATTTTACCCAGACAAAGGGCCGATACTTTCCAGATCCTGATAACGTGATTGCACGTACTTGTATTGCCTACTTGTCTCTTCCTTTGGGCTATCAGTCTGCGCTTCCTCGCGTCCAGGATACTTCCTATTGGAGCCTCAGTTTCGATGGACCTCGGAGTTGGCCCGATCTCTATCACTACGCTGCCCTCTATTGGGTCGTTCATACATTCAGATCTAGCCACATCACAATCCCAGAGATGCTGTCTGCTCTCAATAGCGGCGATCCCGCTGCCGCCAATACATATGCGAGTTATTTGATAGCTGCCTTGGACTTCTCAACCATTGATTCTTCTTCTGATGCGCTTGATATCGAGGATAGCCCTATATTCTTGGCGGTTTTTCATCACCATTTCCGTATGCTGGCATCGTTGCTGCAACAGACTCGGGAACTACCGATGACTCGCTCAGGAAAGTCCCCCTTACGCCTTGTCGACAATGACCCTGGAGGACCATGTACACTCATTCTCCTGCGTTGGTGCGCGGCAAGAGCGTCAGGTTCACAGTTGTCGCTGGATGAAGACGAAGTGCACTGGAACTGGCCTACCAGTGCAGCATCTCCGATTTACGAGGATCCAGCCTTAATGTTCATTGCACTTTCGCATAACCAGACTGCATTACTTGATATTCTGGTGCAGCAGAAAGGATTCGATATCAATCGGCTCAATGAAGCTGGTAACACCCTTCTCATGTGCGCTGCCCATCATGGGAGTGTCGATGCGATAAGACGGCTTCTTTATTGCACAGGCATCAACGTCAATTTCGCGGATGTTTATGGGGAAACCCCACTTTCCGTCGCAACTTTTCAAGGTCGGACCGACGTTGTACGTCTGTTGCTGCTGCGGGAAGACATAGAAGTGAATGGACAGGATGTTGCGGGTGATACGGCCCTCATCATTGCTGCAGAGGAGGGTCACATCGAGGTCATGGACCTCCTACTTTCTCACAAAAAGGTGGAGATAAACCTTCGTGATAATACCGGACGGACCGCACTGCATAAGGCCGCCAATGAAAGTCATGACATCGCTGCCCTGATGCTGCTTGAATACTACCCCGTCATCGACATCAACTCAAGAGATAACCATGGAAGTACGGCTCTCGCTATCGCAGCGGAGGCAGGCAATACTACCATTGTGCAAGCTCTCCTGCAAGCTGGAGCGGATGTCAACACCATGGATAACGACGGAGACACTCCTTTATCATGCGCCGTGATCAGGGGCTACTCCGAAATTATCAAGCTGTTGCTTGAGCAGGCCTCATTGGATATCAACATCCGCGACAGTAACGGTCGAACCTCCCTTTCGTGGGCAGCGTCTTTGTGTAACATGCAACGATGGGATGATCAGCAGCCGAAAACAGAGATGGCATCTCTCACCACTGTTCGGCTACTCCTGGGACACCCTGACATCGATGTTGGATTAGCAGATCATGAAGGAACGACGCCTTCGGACTTTGCACAAGCAGCTGGGTTTACCAGCGTTATGGCATTGTTGAAAGCGAGAGGGACACTCGATGGCGGTCTTTCTTCAGGTGACTGATTCATCGGACCATGCGTAATTTATGAATGGACATTATAGGCATATGTATGACCCATTTGACCTTTATTCGGGCTATTTTTTCCCCTAATTTTATCACATATTTGAGAATGAAGTGTAGATACTCAGGAAAATACTCGCCTTGAGGAAAACTCTAACTCCGTCCATAGGGCTCTTCCCTAGTATAGTGTAGCCAGACGTACCCTTTACCTGATTTTCTAGGACAGTGATTGAAATGAATTGACAACGCAGAATGGGAGAATAGTTCCACAATCCGTTTCTGGTGGGACAAGTCATAAATTGAGCGACTCAGAACCAGTCGCCTTCTCTCGATTCTTCCTCAGTTCAGCAAATAGGTGCCAATGAAGGCCACGAATTCCGGGCGTGGCGGTCCTCAAAGTTGACCCCAGTTAAATCATGTCGTTCTAGGTTGTTCATAGTACTGAGCCCGTTGCATAAGAGTCGAGGAAAGCTTAAGCTTGACTTGTTGAAGGAACTTGTGAGAGGCGCCCCGCTTATGTAACGTACGCTTTCCTTGACCTACGGCCACCATCATCAGCAGCCACTGCAACGCTCTTGCCTCACGAGGCCTCCAGGCAAACCATGAGCGACAGGAAAAGGCCATTTGAAGGTAACGGTGACGCTGGTTCAAGCAAGAAATTGAAAAGGTATATTTTTCGCCGTTTTTTCCTCTTTACACCAAAGCTTGCTTCACCTTCATCTTCTACACCCCTTTTGACCCGCCCTACTTCGATAGACACCATACTAATGCACAATTCTCCTTTCTAGCGACGTGAGTCTTTCCTCCGACCCTCTTTGAAGCCTTGTCTCCTCTGAGAAAAGGTGATTATCCTGTCAAAGTATCAAGTTCTGATTGCTTTTACCCTTTGAATTTCTATCATATAGAATGCGCCTGCTCAAGGAGGAAGTGGTGTCGTCGTAAGTACATCCTTGCAAATGTATGGCTCTATGTATGTGCTAATGGATTAACTGCTTCTGTTTCCCCTTCGCGTCTCATAACGGCTATCTATCAAAATCTCTGCAACACGAATGGCGTCCTTTTCCCACCCCTTCCGCCACCAATGGCGACCAAAATCTCTCAGACCTCAGCTGACATTCTCGCAAAACGCGCTGAGGTAGCTGCCAAACTTGCAGCCTTCAAGAAAGATGCACTTGGTTGGACACCGCCAGTTCGGGCGCCTGTTCCCACCAAACCTATTACCACCCTACCTAGTGCTGGTACGGGCACACCAGGAGCTCCTACAGCCGGAACGCTAGGTAGCAGTTCGATAAGCGATATTGCAAGGAGGGTGGCTGAGGCGAAGGCTAAACTAGCTGCCAGTGGGGCAGGAGGTGCAGTACGTAAATTTCCGCTGAACATTGTCATGCACAGTTGTCTGATGCTATGTCTTTGCAGCCCACACCACCAGGCGGGAAGAAACCTTCCACTCCTGCTTCAGCCCTAGCTTCAAGCAGAGGCAGTGGCGCCTCGTCGACCGAACCCCAAACAGGGTCAGGGTTGAAGATGGCCGCCCATCCTCTTTTACTGGACACAGGCTCGTCTACTCCACAACCGCAGAGCAAGAAAGATAGGTATAAGCCGATGCAACCCAAGTTTGCCACAATCAAAGCCAACGTCCGCAACCAACCTTCACCATCTCCCGCCGCGCCTACACCAGTCGTAACCCCTCGCCCTGAATCTGCCAACCCATACACCCAAGCTGCATCTGAGGCGTTACAGGAGCAGTCGAGTGCACCTGGAGGGACGACGCTTGGGCTGAAGGAGAGGACGGGGAGAGGATTCAGGTTTAATCCGAAGGGAAAATATGTCGCGATGGGGAATCAGTTGAGGCACGAAAAGCAGTTGGAGGACTTGAAGGCTAGGATTGCGGAGAGCGCGAGAAAGGCTGGGTTGGATGAGCGATTGGGTGGTGTTGAGAGGGGTGTTAAGGTTCGTTCTTGTGAAATAAACGTGAGGTTATGTTGCTGATTGACCGGTTTCCAGCGTGCTCCACCACCTTCTGCGGAATGGTGGGACGAATCTCTTCTGCCTACGAAAAACTACACAGATTTACAAGACTTCGGGATGGAGAAAATTGCTTCGGGGATTCGGAATGGCAACATCGGAGGAACAGGCGATGCTAGTCCTGTGACGATATACATTCAGCACCCGATTCCTATACCTGCCCCGATGGACAAGAACAAGGTTGAGTTCAAGCCTTTGATGTTGACGACAAAGGTACTTTTTATTGGAAATTTGTCCCAAAACGAACATTATCTGAGAATGCATCACAGGAACAAAAGAAGATGAGGAAACTCCGTCGAGCATCTGAGTTGCAAGATAAACGCGACAGGATCCGGATGGGTCTCTTACCTCCTGACCCGCCCAAAGTCGGGTTGAAGAACCTCATGAAGGTCTTGACTTCGGATGCAGTCCAAGATCCTACCCGTGTCGAAGCTCGGGTCCGTCGCGAAGTCGCTATGCGTCGACATAACCACGAAAAGATGAACGCCGAGCGAAAAGTGGCTCCAGAAGACCGAAAAGCCAAAATCGAGGAGAAGCGGGCCAAGGAGGAGGAAGAAGGTGGTGTTTGGGGACTTGTGTTCAAGATCAAAATACTTCAGGACAAGGCTCAGAAGTGGAAGATCAAGAGAAACGCAGAACAGGTTGGGATGACGGGTGTTGTCATTATTGGTGGAGAGGCGACGGGTGGGTTTGGTGTGGTTTATGTTGAGGGGAGTAGGAAGAGCGTGCGGTGGTATAAGAAGTTGATGTTGAAGAGGATCAAGTGGACGGAGGAGGCGAGGGAGAGAGGAAATGATGTTGAGATTGATGAGGATGATGAGGATGGGGAGGGACAGCCGAAAGCTGGACCATCGAATACCACCGTCAACGGAGACGAAGAAGGCGGAGAGAACAAGATTTCACTGGAGGACAACGCCTGTTATCTGATATGGGAGGGTCAGTTGAGGGAGAGGAACTTTAATAATTTGCGAGAGAGGGCGTGTGCTACCGATCGGGATGCAAAAGAAGTGCTTGGGGAGAAGCTGAGAGGTTACTGGGATGTTGCCAGGAACTGGAAGGGTGAAGAGGAGGATTTGTTGGCGTAATGTACCGTCGTTTCTAGTATCACGCGTTCTGTAGAATAATTAGTTGGTTTGTTTCGTTTTCGTGTCGGGTCGCGTCTTGTGTTTTGATCGAGGACGACAGCCTCGTGGCAGGCGTGCTTGTTCCAGCCACTCATCATCACACAGCGTCGAGCCTAAACTCTCTTATAATGAGCACACCCACGCGATTCGCTCGCTATACACGCTTTCTTGACTTACGATGAACACAACACAAACGCCAGTGCAAGTACCTGCGGTTGGTCTCGTTTCATTCATCCTCGAGCTTCTCTGATGTTGAATAGATCGTCTTACCTGCTGGAGCTGATATGTGCCAGGTGAGCATCGTGCCCAGGCTTTCGCGGGTATCATGGAACTCATTCGGAAGGATTCATTAGCACTGTAACCGATTCCCGAAATCGACCACGACTCAAGGACATCAACATCCGTTTTGCAGCAAGACGTGTGCGAGGGAACATCTGAAGCAGCAAGGGAGGGTCAGGGTGAAGAAGGTTCTTGCCGTTCCAAAGGATCTATGTCGTGTGCGTATCGATATCCACACCTCCCTTCTTTGTCTATTTCATGCTCCTCAGCGCTAACTTCCTTCGTCATAACAGGGCTGCGGAAGTCCATGCTCGATTGTCCCAGACCCAAATAAACCAAGCACATTTATCCAACACACCCACTGTAGCAAGACCTGTGCCCTCAGATGGCCACTCACCACGAGGCAATGCGCATTGGAAGACTGCGAAGAATACATCACAGGTGCGATGGGACAATACTGTTCTGTTGCTTGTTTGAAGTACGTTCTTAGCGTTACATGCTGTAGGTGGGAAGCTAATATAGGGTGTTTTTGGCGCCGCAGTCTCTCGCAGATTACACCTATAAGCTCAACGGGTTCCTCTGCTTCCTGGGCTACACCTTCACCTTCTCCGTCGTCTGCGACATCTCCTATGGGTAGCTCACAATCCCATTCGAAGAGCTCTTCGTGGAAAAACTTATTCAAACGAGGTCCTATCCGCTTCTATGATAAAGCGGATGATCATTATGGGTTCACCAACTTTTCGAATCACCCGATTGTGTACCAGAAAAAGAAGTATCCGACGAGCGAACACCTGTTTCAAGCGTTGAAGGTGAGTTGTCCGCCAACCGCTCAGCTCTTCAGAATAGAATTGAACGACCCTGCTAGTTTATCGATACCAACCCTCAAATTGCAGAACACATTCGCACATTCTCTGATCAACCTCGTGTTGCATTCGCAGAAGCCAGAAAATACCAGAAGGACGCAAGGCAAGATTGGGGAAGTGTCAATATCCAGATGGTTCGTTCGCCCTCCTTCCCTCATGCCATTATAGACCCTGTGACTTACTGAGATCTACGACACCCAGATGGATGCAGTCCTGAAGCTCAAGTTCTCGCAACACAAAGACCTGCGGGAAGAGTTATTGAAGACAGGCGAGAGGGAGTTGATCGAAGATTCTCCTGTGGATGCTTTTTGGGGCATAGGTCAAGATGGGAAGGGGAGGAATGAGCTGGGAAAGGCTTTGATGAGGCTGAGGAAGGAATTACAAGCGATGGCGCAAGGGAATTCCTCGCGGTAGGAATGGGTCGGGGAAAGAACGCTGACTCGCTGGCGAGTACTGAAAAAATGATATACGCCTTCTTATATAACATCGTTGGGATTGGCAGAGCGTAAGAGTGGACCAAAAAGCGTAGGCGGAGGTCTAAGTATGACGCTCAGCGAACTAGAGGAACTGAAGCATATATTGTGGGCTAGCTAACGCGAACGCGTCTATGTTAATGATCCATCATGTTGGGAAATAAGCGCTGAATATGGCCGATTAAATGTCATCCATGCCGACCTGAGGATGATTGAGAATGAGGTACGGTGTGGGGAGTTTATAGAAGAAGACTCACCCCAGTGTCTGCAGCGACAATCGGGTTCTGCTGAGCCGCAATGCCACTCGCAACCGCGTTCGTGACTGCACCCTTTCCAGCCTCAATGGCGAGTCTAACGCTCGGTGAGGGTGCAGGAAGAAGCTTGGTCTCAGCCTGGGCCGACATGACACGCTGATCAAGAGTAGCGGTTGTCGCCTTTTGCGCCTGATCAAAGCCATCGTAAGAAGCTCAGCCCCTGGAAAAGACATGCTTACCGCTGCAACCTCCTGCTGGATAGCTTTCTGTGCCTTGTCAGTGAAGTTGGTCAAATTGGTCAACTTCCTGTCTGTTGCGCCAGGATCGTTCGTGGTCTTGCTCAATTCGTCACAAAGTGCGACGCCGGGCATGATATGGTTGACGGAAACCTTCTTGTACATATTGGCGATAGTGTTGAATAGAGAGAAGTATGCCTGGACCATCAAGGTGGTGGTGTAGAGCTCTTGGCGACTCATGTCCGAGAGAGAGATATTGCCAATGAGGCAAGACGAGGCAGTGTCGACTTGGTCGAGGAAGTCACGGACTTGGGTCTTTACGACGTGCTCGACCATGGCCGATAAGGCTGAGAAGAAGCGAACCAGGTTCGTGATCTGTTGCTTCATCTGGACGACCATTCCGATGCACTGCACGAGAATTTTCTTGATTTCATCCTAAATGTACCCAGTTACTTTGTCAATGCTGATGTAGACATCGACCGGTGAGTAGACGTACCAACTTGGCTTGGCTCAACTCGAGTCCTTTCAAACCAGCCTTGATACGAGCTAGCTCAGCTTCGACCCTTGAGCGATTCTCAACAGCCTTCTGGTAATTCTGCTGGGACGACATATAAGCGGCTTCGGTGACGTTAACCTTCTCTTGAGCAGATTGAAGCGCTGAGTTCACTAAATTCAGGAGATCGCGTGAGTTGGAGTTCAGGAAGGAAAGAAAGGGAAGCGGTACTTACCACCACTTTGGTCGTTGGACGGTGCTGCAGTGGGAGTCTTGCCGATGAACGGTGCCTATGGATAGCATGTTTAGCTATGAAGAACAGTCATATTGATTCAAATAGCAAACTTACCCCTCCAGGTGCAGAGCCAGGTAAAGAACTTGCTGTGGTGACCAATTGCGTGACCTTGGTCTTTGCATCCAAGGCAGCGTTTTGCCATCCCTTAACGAGAGATGATTCAGCACCTGCCTTCTGCGCCATGACTGAGGTATCTTTCTTCGTCTCATCCTTGATTGCTTTCAAGACATCGTTGAGTGTGGTCAACACAGCCTGGAGCTCCTGGCTGGCTGGCGTATTGGCCCACTGCGTGCTCTCCAAAGCATGACTGATAGTGCTGGTAATGTAGGTCAATCCATCCTTGGGAGCTTTTCCAGCAACGGGAGGAGGGTTAAGATGCTCCCAATCGACACCCTTGGCTGTTCCTGCGCCGAGGACAGTCACAAGGAAGGTGATGGAAGCGCTGACTTGGCCTGCAACTAGATAGGCTGGATCGTTGGCATCCGCAACGGCAACGTGCAGCTGAGAAGAAGCTTTCTTGTTGCCCTTGGATGGCCCTTGAGTTTGGGCACCGCCGGCCTTGTTCGCCCCAGCAGCTGCCCCAGCCATCATGCCGCCCATCGGACCCATCATCATCATGGGAAGTCCTTGAGAGATGACGGTAGTGGCTGTCTGGGCGAGACTAGACACCAGCTGTATACCAACTTGTTCCAAAGCTGCAGGTAAAAATAAGTTACTTTTCTCATACAGACAATCAACGATTGAACTTACGGGAGGGGATAGCATCCGCAGCCTTCTCGAACATCTTCTTTGCGGAATCCATGTTCTCCTTCATGTTCTTAGCAGCTTCCTCGGCATGGTTCAAAGAAGTTGTCGTAAGCTCCGCTTCCACATCGAGACCGGCCATCTTGATAGCATTCTCCTTCTGGTCTATGCTGGTCAACTCTTCCTTTGCAACAGTCACTTGGTGGACCTCGCAAACAAGTTCAAGCCAATCCTTGAATTTCTCTTCGATATCCTGGGCATAGCGGAGAGAGTTATCCGAACCCTCCTTGAGGAGGATCAATTTCTTGTTAAGATTCAAGGCGGCATCTGGCTCGGGTAGGTGGCCTAGGTAGGTGCCAATCTGGGTAAGCTGGAAAGAGAGTCAATCGCTGTCGCTTGTTCTTCGAATGCGTCTGCATTTACCCATTGACCGATGGACGCGGCTTGGCTAGAGATCAAGTCCATCTTCTTCTCTGCTTCGATGAATGCGAAGCGTCCCGAGTCCGAAACTTGGGTAAGGCAGGCGCGCAACTGAGGGTATCTGTGACAAACGGTGAGGTGTTGCAGAGGCGACAAGAATCGTTTCCACATACTTGATCTTCTTGAAACCTTCTTTAGGAGCGCAATCCGCCAAGGACATACCGCTCGCCTGAGGGGAAGTAGCGGCAACGTAGCAAGAGCCAATCATCGAGATGCACAGGGGTGCGGCAGAGAGGAGCTCAGCCCAATCATATTGGAACAGAAGTGACTGCTTGACGTCTTTGGCAAAGGAAATAGCGGCATTGCCGGCACCTTGCTTTGCAATGCGTTCGTCATTGCGTCTCTGGAGCTCGGAAAGCTGGTTAGATGCGTCTGCCACAGCGAGAGTCATGTCGATGAGAGTTGTCGAGTATAAGAGTGAGGTTTGAGTGTACACTGGATAGAATCTGGTGATTGGAAAGACGTCGCTGTCTCCATGGCCTCTTATATGAATTCGAAAAGCCCTGACCCTACCCCCCTAACCCTGAAAGTCCTTACCCCTACCTCTCAAAACCCACATCTCTAATCCCACCGTTCAATGGCCAAACCCAGGCCGCATAGAATCCACCCTCCAAACGCACAAGTTTCATCTATTCCTGCCTTTCTCCAACAGAGCGCCTTGTTTCGTGCAGAGAAGCTCAGGCGTCAAAAGTAAAGCGTTTATTGTGCGAGGAAACCTGGAGAAAGAATCGTTTCTTGTGCGAGGAACCTTCAAAAGCGATTCTTGAGCGAGGAACTCTTGATAGAGTCTGAACCTGTTCCTGGTGTTAGGAAAGTGGATTATGTTGTGAAGTTATCCGAGTTGAATCGTCCAAATTATCAAAGCATCTTGACTCCCATGAGGTGTATTACACCCTCAGGCTGCACTCCACTGGTAAGGCCACAAACCTCAGGGAGGCTCAGGCTGGAAAGGCCTCTGAGTTTTGGCGAAACACGTGACCCATGCAGCTCGGTGTTTGGCCGACCAGCGGCGTCGGATTGATCGGTTTCCATTTCAGGCACTCATTGGGACTGTCACCGAACATCGACTCGGATTCCACTTTAGGACCTTGTGCGGTCAATACCACCACATCGACGACGATGAGCCTCACTCTTTCCTACGGAATGTATATAAGGGCTCCTGAATCCTCTCGGTACCAAACAGAGTCCTGAGTTCACACTGAGAGTCCTATCTCATCCCATCCCGTAGAGACCATGGTCAGCTTCGTCGACAATCCTCAAGAATATGGCAGTATGTATCCCTCTTGTATTTGGACCCGCCACCACCTTAGAACTTATGTTTTCACCTCATAGGAGAAAGAGAGGAAGAGAAGCAGAGAATGATGGGGCGCCTCTCAACCTTCTATAGGCACTACGACGAGTGGATTGCTCTTTGCCAAAGAGAAATCCCGGCCTTCGCAGAGACGTTCCACGAAAGGCTTGACGCCGCCTTTGAACATCTCAAAGCGATGACGCTGGAGATCTTGGGCTGTACTGATGAGGAGCTCAACGCTATCACTCTTGCTCCACACGCCAGCGCCGTCATCAGAACTATCAAAGGGACACAAGCTGCATTCGATTCCCTCCGCCTGGCCTCCTCGAATACTCTCAATACACTCTGCAACGAGAGTCAGCAATCTTTTGCCGAGAGGACGGACCTGGACAAGTTGAAATTAGGTCTTCAGGATCTCATCCGTCAGCTGTCCTGGGCAGTTGACAGCGTGGAACGTGAACGGTGCACCCGCTGGAACCAGTTCAACGACGCACAGCACGAATTTGAGAAATATGAACGGTGGATTCGGGAGTATGATGACCTGGTACGTTCTCGGAACTTCCTCCAAATCGAAATGATGTCCTAATCCGATATTTTAGAACTTCTTTGAGCAGCTAGTTACACCCAATGCTCACGATCAGTACGGCAACGAAAAGAATCGTGCAGAACAAGAGCGGAACGCAAAGGGCTGGGCACACACCCATATGCGCGAGCTAAAAGAGCAATTGGATCGCCTACTTTGGGAACTCAAACAGGCCGAAGCGAAGGCGAACAGGTGCTTGGACTTCGCGAAAATTATCGAAGATAAGATCGTGGACGCTAAAAAGGCTGCAACAGAAGTATACAGTAAAACCTACGACCTGGAGAATCTTTTGACCACTCGCGATATCGAGTTTAGTGTTGAAGAAGCCGTGAGGCACATTCTTCAACTCTTATATACGAGCATCGCGGTAGTGGACTCGGACGTCCATGTGAAGGGCTTCAAGGCGCTTATTCTTGCAGAAGTCGCCGGGAAATATGGAGTGGAAAAGACAGAGGAGTTGAAGCAGAATAGGGGGTATATCGAATACTATGATCCTTTGTCTATTTCGGAAACATAACTGTAGCAGAGCGTTCGCACCTACGTCCTTTAGGAAAGTTTGGTCCCCGTAGTAGATATCGTAGAAATAAAGCCGTCGCCAAGCATTGAGGATATCTGATAACGACTCAACTAGCGAGAAAAGAGGTGGGCTCTAGAAAGTATTCAAAAGCTGCTGAAGGAAGACACCAAGCGGTTTACTGGGTTGGATTGCGGGCTACAAATCCATTTCAAGTCCCTTCTTTAGACTAGAATACATTATTCCATAGATTTATCGAGGGTCACGCGAGAGAGTAAATAGGCGCCCGAATAGGCGTGATGATGGCAGTCAACCCATCACCAGCGTCTGTTGCCTGGGATAGTAACCTCGACCTTCTCCGAATCCCCCATCATGTCTATTCCTCAGCTTCCAAATGAAGTCTGGCTGGAGATCACGGGTTTCCTTGGGCATGAAGCAGAATATTTACACAAAGTTTGGACACTGAAGAGTCTCTTTCTCCAGCGCTATTTGGATGCGAGATATCATGCTGTTGAGTTGTTTCCAAATAGGATGGACCCACAGAGGCTTCTTTCCTGGTTAGAACACCTTTCGTAAGTCCTTTTCTACTGTGGAACCTGACGCAAATTTAAGATCATTCTCATAGAGAGCCTCACATCAAGACCAGAATTGGTCGTCTGGACATCTACACACCGAAAGCAGCGTACTATGAGACTATGGAAAGTGAGGCATTGCTCTTCCCTGGAGTCAGCGGGCTTACGAGGGGCTTCAACCCAGATTCCGAGAACCTGGCAAACGACGTCAATAGCATCTTGGACTGGATTGTCGTCAATCTTCCTCACCTTCACTCTGTGAATGTCGACTCGAAGGGAGACACTCTACCTAAGCCCGTCTCTACCCTGGTTAGAACTTTATGGAAGCACCAAACGCAGACTCTTGGGCCGGAAAACATGACAATTTGTCACCTGTTTCTTGATGTGCCGGCAAGTGATCTCGGGGACATGTTTCTCGTCACCAGCCAAAGCACATCTATCTGCATGACGCAACTCAAAACTTTGAGTATGTCCATTCGATCCATCGATACGGAGGGATGCAATACCGTTGGCGCTTTTTTTCGTGCTCTTGCCAACCCTCCGACAGATAGCACAACGAGGCCTCATCTTAGCTCCCTCTCTTTGCATTTTCACTGTGAGGAGGTACACCAGCTAATACTAGGAGAGATCTTTCGCATTCTTTGCCCTACAACGCTTGTATCAGCGTACACCCGCATCTTGAAGACAGGTCATATTGACGCTCCGGGCGCTCTCTCCAAAACCATACCCTTGTTTCCCCAACTCACACACTTCTCCCTCTTTGTAATTGGTCCGATAAGGGGCTATATCGTTCCAGCTCTTGAGTTTCTTGCTGCGCAAGGCAGTACCCTCACTCACATACGCCTTCCTCCTCATCGACTCACATATCGACTGGACATAGCCGACCTGAATCCGGGACAATTGGATTGGTCATGGCAACTTGCTCCTTCACTCCCAAAGATTGAGTATTTCGAGATGGTTGGGCTTGAACAGTACTCCCTCGTGGGACTCCGCGCTATCTGCGCTTATCTTGCTCGATCAAACCCAGAGAATATCAACACACTGATCCTAGACGATCCCAGGTATCCTCTTTCTTATCGGGAACTCAATGACTTCTTTTGTCATTTTCGGAACGACCTCGCGACAGACCCTAACCGACTTGCATACGCGGCAGCTCTCCTTCGTATCGGGCGCATTTCGCTCCATCTCCTAACGTTAACCGCAAATCACTTCTCCCTATTATCTGCGGGCCTTCCTAACCTAAAAGTCCTTGAAATGAGGATATTTGCGGTAGGCGTCGGAGGGAAAGGGACGGGCCAACTTCCTCTACGTGGGGGCTTTCCTATAGGTTCAATACCGCAGGACCCTTATCTTACGCGAGGCGCCCCCGAGGGGCCTATTATCAACTCATTGAACATAGCATATTTCGCAGACGGAATTGTACACCAGAAGGCTTTCTTCAAAGATCTCCGCGTGTTTGGAAGCCAAGGCCAGTTCAAGAACTGGCATCAAGAGTCGAGGTTTGAGGAGATGAGGGTCTGTCTGAAAGACATGGATGGGAAGTCAGTGAACGACCTTCGGGACGCGTTGAAGGAAACATTTCCCGGAGTTCGGCAGATCGTAGTGGGCAATGGCATCGACCTCACGAGCAGTATTTTTGATCCTGTCGACAGCCCGCACGCCAAACCCGATACCCACTGATCGCCATAGTGCACTGTAGACTAGAGGTTAGTAGGACATCGACCGCAAACCCGACATGAGGCAGAGCCTCAATGGGTAATGGAATTACAAACCGAAAATGATCCTGTAGGACGCTCGAAAGACCTTGTTAACGTCAATGAGTAAATGACGGGATGAAAAGGCTTCAAAGTGGGATTCCGCATACAATATTGGGAAGAAAACCATACAACTACTGCATACAACATATCAAACAGCACCTTTGCTTCTCATTATCTGTGTTACTTCGCTAAACCCAGCTTCCATTGAATAGTCTAGCGGCGTCTTCCCTTTGTGGTCCGCCGCACTGACGTCCACACTCGGGTGCGAAAGCAACACTCGGACAACAGCAAGGGATTCCGATTCCGTCTTTGTTTCTTTGGATCTAATGGGGGACATGTCGGCACTAGCCGCGTAGGAAAGTGGGGAGCGACCGCCATTGTCCGTGAAATTGACCTCGGCATCGGGATAGCCTAGCAGCAAGGATACAATCTCTGCGTGGCCATTTTTCGCTGCTACTGTGAGCGGTGTATCCCCATCACCATCTCGAGCATTGATGTTCACGGTACAGTCGGCTTCAAGCGAAAGTAACATGCGAGAAATTTCCAGGTGCCCGAGTTCAGCTGCCAGCAACAGCGGGGTGGTCCCATGGGAATCTCTCGGATCGACGTGAACATTCACATTCTGGTTTTGAAGAAGAAATTGAACAATGGACGTATTCCCATTCATAGCTGCCAACCAAAGTGCCGTATGCCCAGCCTGATCCTGAGCGTTTACGTTTACGCCTGTTGTGGTCCCAGGCCGTGAGCCGTCTTTGTGTGCAAGTAACAGCTTGAGGGTAGTGATATGTCCTGCTTCAGCTGCACACATGAAGGGTGTGTATCCGTGCGCATCTGGCGAATCAACATATATCTCTCTCTGCTGGAGCAACATTTGAACAATGGAGTCCTGTCCGTGATGCGCGGCATGTGAGAGTGCGGTCCATCCGTCCGTATCACGAAGGTGAATGTCAAGCCCTCCTTGGTCGAGCAACATCCTTGCAATAGTTTGGTGTCCGCGCGTCGCGTGCATCAATGCCGTCAGACC
Source organism: Clitopilus hobsonii (assembly GCA_015708445.2). NCBI lineage: Eukaryota > Fungi > Basidiomycota > Agaricomycetes > Agaricales > Entolomataceae > Clitopilus > Clitopilus hobsonii. Next base: position 1,455,211 of record CP067997.1, on the reverse strand, counting down.
TGCGTTGTCTTGAAGATCGATCTGTATGCCTTCTTGCCGAAGGAGCAGTCGAACTACGTCTTCATGACCGTGATGACACGCATCAGCTAACATTGTCCTGCCTTGCTTATCCTGCCTATTGATGTTGATGCTCCGGCACCGAAGCAGGTCTTCAATCGTAGCGAGGTGCCCAGATCGAACAGCATGCATAGCGGGCGTCCAACCTCGTCGATCGGGCAAGTCGGCTTCGATGCCCTCTTGTTTGAGAAGGAGTTGGACTACATCGTTGTGCCCATACTGGGCTGCATATGAGAGAGGAGTGGATCCGGACTTGTCGGGAGTCGAGAGAAGGGAAGACCTGGGATCTATCTGTTGCCATCTGTCTAGGACAAGCTGTGCAGCATGGGGATCACCTATCCGGGCGGCTAGAGATAGAGGTGTTCTTCCTTCCCGAGTCAGGGGTATGCGGGAAACTTGAGCCAGTAGTGCGGATAACACGTCATACTGGGCATGATAGACCGCAAGGAAGATGCCAGTACTCTCTGGATCCACGGTATCGAATTGCCATCGAGTTTCGTGCAACACGTATTCCAAACACGCTTGTGCTGCCACATCTTTCATAAACGAGAACGTTTCAACGCTCAAGGGTTCGCTGTCGGTTGTGCTGACACGGCCAGCATGTCGACCCCAATTCAGGGCGGCGTAATCGTAGAAGGGGCAGGCCGATGGACTGTATTTGAGATCCCTGAGTTCTCCCCAGTCCGACAAATGGTGGTGCACCTCTTGATGGATGGCTGGGATTCGTAAGTGATGCAGGCATAGGAGGACTATATCCTGATCAGCTGAAGGCATGTAGAGCTGTCGTTGTTCTCGGAAATATTCTTCGGCAGTGTTATCTATAACAATGACAGCTTTTCTTAGCGTGGACGTCGTGAAATGGCCGTGAATCTGCACTTACGAGCAAACACCACATAATCGTTCTCGACGACCACGAGACCAGCGCAGACACTGGTAATGGTCGACATGGGCGTTATGTACTCTGTGAGGCTTTCCCTTCCGGCTTTGGTGGCGAGCGCGTATTGAAGCTCCCAGGTTTTCAGTGGGCGAATGGTACAGGTTATCCACATAAGAACTTTCATTGCTAGGTTCTTCCGTGATTCTGAGTATGTCTGGATGTGGCTCATAATTCTTGCATAAGTGTCGTCGACCTTTCCAGGGAGCTGTTCGAGAGCATCTCTCAGATCTCCGGCGTTGAGATGTTCCGTGAGAGAATTCATGTTTAGCTCAACGACAAGAAATCTACGCAAGAGTAATCAGTGACGATGTATCAATGTATCATGGAATCAAGTTATTCACCTGCCCTGAGAAATAGTTCTGACTTTCTCAATTATATGGGACGCAAGGTTGTCAGATATTTCAAACTGAAAGGGGGTCGTTGCTATCCGTGATCGAAGATAAATTTCAACATCCTCATCGGTGGCGACAATGGTTTGCTTGAGGGCTGAAAATTGTTCGAACATCGCTTCCATATCCCCTACGGTTCGGGATAAGGCCAGCACCTTGCAGGTCTCCCCTAGAGACAGTAAGGTTTCAAGCAGCTCGCGAGAACAAGAGTCACTGTAGTGCTCCATGTATTCGTCAAGAGCGTCCAGAATGATGTAACAGGATCCTAGATCTTTGACAGTGCAAGAAAGGGCAGTTACGAGCTCGTCTTGTGTCAGTCTGCTGTGGTTCTTCTGATTGGACGCATACAGCGCCTCAAACGCAGACGGTAGCTGGTGGTCCCTGCACAGCTTATGCATTTGTCGAGATAGAGATCGAAGGACAATTAGCAGATCCTGTTGATTTTGTGCTTTGTTGGAAAAGTAGATAAAGAAGACTGGTACTCCCATACTTTGGAGGGAGTCTATTGCCGTAGATCTGGCAATGGAAATGCTGGAATTGAAGACAAGAATAAAGAAAATGACATGGGAGCTTACGCAATGAACGTCTTTCCTACACCAGCTAAAATCTGATTAACTTTGAGGCGTTGATTCCGAACAATGCGTCGACTTACGTGGACCAGGACACCACAGAACGCGTTGGTAGGGATTCTTCAACCACCGTTGAAAAGCTAATGTTTCTTGGAACCACTTCCCAGTGGCTCGGACACGCCTTCGAGAGATTTCAGTGTGGGTGATCCAGGGATCAAAAGACCAGAGCCAGTCCATGATCTTGCTTTCTTCGTCACCTAGGGAAGGCTACATGAGTATACTAGGTAGCATGATGAGTTCAGCAATGCGCAACTTGTGTCTGCGGCAGGTGATCAGCAAATGCTATCTGAGGGTGATTGGAAAACGTACAGATATTTTGTATGTAAGAGTCTCCTTGAACTTCATTGATGATCGGATTATAGAGCACATGGGTGGCTTGGGGCTGGCTGGCTGCTGGTTCTTCTCTGCCGTTATCTAAAGGGTTGGATTGCGTAACCACCGGGGTTGGAAATACAGTGCGATCATGTAGTTGCGAGTCTTGTCTCCTCTGATCGACAAGGATTTCTCGGTGTGGGTACGTTGGATCTGGTGGGACCAAAAGAGACAGTTGAGATTGATCTTGAATGCAGAGGGCCTAATTAGGTAAATGTCTTTATGAGGAACAAATCTCGAGCGTACCATGAGTTCGAATGGCTTCGAAAGAACCTGATTGCCAGGAATCGAGAAACAGCATTCGGAAGGCGGGGTCATTTCGCAGCATCCTCAAGTACATATCAAAGGGTAAAGGTGTATGACCTGAATCTCTTTGAGAAGAGAATGGGAGTACCGCCTGGAGAGTCGTTGCTTCCATGACTTCCTTAAAAGCAGGTGCGGCAGCTTGGTATGAGATCCATGGAAATTGCTCCAGGATATTTCGCTCCTTCTCTGCGATTTCTGGGTCATCTATGTCTTCTTCGCAATCCCCGCCTTCCTCTGTATCGGACGGTATGCTAGCCTCCTTGCTACGATGAGTTCGGGTCCCCAAAAGCCATTTAGACACAACAATGGCAGAGGTAAAGAGTGATAGAAATGTCACAAACAGGACTGCAAGGAGGCTGGTGTTGGTGTTTTCCGTCGTCATGGTCAAAGGAAGGGGGAGTTGGATAAGATGTAGTGGTGTGAAGGCAGTGACCTGTACCTGTCGAGAATGGGCTTATGATAGTGGTTGGCACTGGTTGTTCCTGGCAGGCCAGCAGTACCCAGAAAGCGCCAAATTTCTCCTTGGCCACTTTTGGATGATCCTTCCGATTAGCATACTGAATAATCGTCGAAGCCCAGGTTCGCGGATCCTCGTTGGCCGTCTGGAATTATTGGCGAACGATTTAAAAGGGTGAACAACTCTGAGGTTTCCCACGGCCTTCTTCCAACTGTGCTAATGAGATGTTCACCTGCATAGCCCACCGACACCATGCCCATCCGGGACTTCCGCTTGGACGATGCCACTGGAGGGGAGAGTGACGAAGAAGAGTATCCTCCATCAGACGATGCAGAGGAAGACCATGACTCCAGTGCCGATGAATTCATAGGAACAGTCACTTCACCCAGAAAAACGCGTCGAAACGCGAAGGACGCGGTCCCCGTTGATCAGACCGCAAGTCAAGGTATAATCGTTCAGACGGCCTTCGATGCATACTTTACGCAAATGTCGACCCGATCGCAGACGTCCTCGAACGTGTTTTCGTCGATAGTGGAACCTCTGACGGCGGAAGAGTATACGGAAGGCATGAGGCTAGCTTCTCTGCCTGGAGCTTCCCTCTCCGCTCTCAAACCTCGCCTGTTATCGCCAACAGAACTACCAAAACTATTCGGGAGATTCATGGTCGAGCTAGAAGAGGGATTTAACATTATAACCTATGGATATGGTTCCAAGCGACGAGTTTTGAACCAATTCGCCACAGAGTATTGTGCAAAGAAGGGACATGTTGTGGTGGCGAATGGTTTTCATCCTGACTTCACTCTCAAGGATCTACTCAATTCTACTGAGAGTACCGTCCCTGATATTCTCTCGCCCGGCACCAGTGGAGGAAACACGGTCGAAGCGCAGGCGAAACGAATTCGGGAATACTTCTCTACCAAGGACCATACTCCTAGGGCAAAGAGGCAAGGAAGTAGACACCTCTACCTAATCATTCACAACATCGACTCTGCACAGCTGCGAAATTCCCGTGCAAAAGCGTGCCTGTCCCTCCTTGCACTCACCCCCAACATCCACGTCGTCTCTTCCGTGGACCATATCAATTCACCCCTTATATGGTCCAGTTCAGAGTCCTCAGCTCGTAAACCAGACATAGGCGCTGAGCCTCACCCATCCTCTTCGAATAACGAGGACGATACCAGCCGACCGACCGCCTCTTCGACGAGATCAGGCTTTGCCTGGGTCTGGCACGACCTGACCACCCTAGAGCCTTATGACCACGAGCTCGCCTTTGTCGACCGCTCATCACTCTCCAGTGCTCACGGTGGTGGTCTCCGCAAGAGAATCGATACCTCCCAGGTCACTCAAGGAGGTGCCAACATGACGGAGACAGCAGCACTCCATATTCTCGCCTCAGTTACCGCAAAGGCGCAGAAACTCTTTTCATTGGTCGGTAATCGACAATTGGAGGCTATTGAAGAAGAGGCTGCCACTGCTGAGAATGCGGGAGGGGAAAGTGGAGATAAACCTGGCGATCTTCAACGCTTTGCAATTGCGTACGATGCGTTGTTCATCCTCGCTCGAGACAACTTCGTCGCCACGAATGATACCTCACTCAGGTCGCTGTTAGGGGAGTTCAGAGATCATGGTTTGGTCGTCTCTGCACAGAGTGCATCGGGGACTGGAGAGATTCTATGGATACCCCTGCGTAAGGAACGGCTGGGGAACGTATTACGCACCTTACAGACAGATGCATAGTACTTATTTCGACGGGAGAAAAGGCGATGGGAGATGGTGTTTCACAGTGTTACGGGTACAAAATACAACAAGTGAAAGCTGGTGCGGATGGTAATACGTGGTGCGGTAGGTGTTAACATCGGAAAGGGGTTGGGGTGAGGTGTTGGCACATGGAAGGTCGATAGCTAGGTTAGGGCGAAACCGGTACGTTTGTACTACTACAGTATACGACAATAGTATACATCATAGCTTCATAGCTGGTGATCTAACGTTACAGTAGGATAGACGAGAAACAAATGAATGTTGACAGAGCCAAAGGATGAAGGAAAACAGAGGAGATGATGTGACTGATCAGAATGCAGCAAGAGATAAGCAGCAAAGAGTAGAAAAGCCTGAGACAAGAATATTAAGAGGAAAGGAAGAGAGTGTCGATACATGAACGTAACCGATATGAACAGGAAAGTGGCAAGTAGACAAGAGCGAGGGTGGAGGAACGTGATAGCGTAGATGAAAGGAGAGAATATACAGTACCTGCAGATATATAATGGTGGGCAGGACCTGCCACGCCAGAAGTCAAGTCAAACTCAAACTCGGCTGGTGTATTCGCGGTAGAGGGAGTCAACGAACGCTTTGTCAGTCTAAGAGAGTCATCAGTAAATTGTCGTGCATAATCAGATCGAGTCAAAACTTACATGAATCAAGGTCAACACCTCCCTGACAAAATCGTTCTTCTCCAGAGTAGAGTGGGCGGGGCGGTGTGCCTCCTTCAACAGTACAGCAGAAAGAAGGCTATCCTTGACCGTCTCCTTGTGATCCTTAGGAGCATGATCATGAACATGGGTATGCCCGTTGATAGCAGCGATCTTCTTCCTCAGATCCATAGGTGAAGGGTGGCCAAGGGTTGCTTGCCCAACAGGGGACCCACGAGAGTCGGTGCCACCACGAGGACCTCCCACAAGTGAGAGCGGAGTGATCGCTGCTCGAGGGGATACAACAGGTCCGAGAACGGGAGATGGGCAAGGCGAAGGCGTAGCCGGAGGGGGTGGTTCAGGATAGACATTCTTGTCGTTCTCCGATGCGGCGAAGTGAGGAACATTGGACATTCCTCCCGCAGGGGCAGGTGAATCCCAGCTATTCTCGATCTCCTGACGAATCCGGGCTTGCTCCGCAGCACGTTCCTTCTTGGTCTTCCTCCTGTTGGGTTTTTCCTTGACCTTTCCTTTGGCATTGCCGTTAACGGGCATACCGCCTCCCGAGGACGTGCTACCGTTGTGTTGGTGATGGCTGGTACTTCTACCATTGCGAGTAACTTTGTTGAAGGCGTCAGGGTCGCTGAGCGCACTGGTATCGTTAAAGTCAAGCTCAATGATATCATCCGAGCTGTCTTGTTCAACAGATGCATGTTGGTGGGTAGGCGCCTCGTTACGAGAGTACGGCCAGAGTTCAGAATCAGGTTCAAATGGTACCAGTCTTCTCGGCGTGCTCTGTTGAGAGGCTGCACGGGGAGCCTTAGCCTTCGGCTGTGCTTGAGGCTCTGAGATACACCGTTGTCCATTGGTAATAGTCGAATTTGAGGCCATGGATCTGAGGGAGGGCGGTAGGGAAGAGGCTGTCGACGACCGCGATGGGATTGGGCGAGTCCCTTCAGCCGATCCACCAAATCCTGGCAGTGGTGGGCGCGGGGTCACATCGCCTTGGATTCTCCCGTTGGTAGTGTTTCCGTGACTATGGTGTGTCGATCCTTGCCCGAAATTGACGGGTACAATGTGACCATGGCCAGGTGCAGGTGCCCCAAGGTCCTCCGCTCCGGAATCAAGAACAGTGCTTGATTCAGACACACCATCTTCGAACTCGGAGAGCCTGCCAACGCCACTGTCGCTATCATCCTCGTTGTCTGCATAGCCTTCACGAGAGCTTGGGTGTGAAACTGCGCTACTGCTGTATGAGACGGTAGAGGCAGCTCGAGATGGTGGAATACCCATCAACTGAGTGAGCACATCCTGCGATAATACCTGCGGGTTGCCGTTTGTGCTGGGGGTGGGAGTATATATAGTAGAGCTATGGTCTGTGCGTGTTTGGTCCGGCGTTTGAGTGACTGTGGTGATGGATGCCGCCGAAGCGAAAATAGAGTCTAGCAGGCTGATCCCAGTAGACGGCGCTGGGGAAGCTGAAGAAGGGAAAGAGATCGACGAAGATGCCGATGACGGATTATTGTCGGATGCCGACTCAGTACCACTCATAGTGGCAAAGAGTGACTCAACGGTCATCTTGCCGTTCTTCTTTGCCTTGGATGCTTGAGCTGAATCAGCTATGGCCGGAGGGGGCGAGGGTGCAAGTTTGGAGAACAATTTATCAAGTTCAGACATGGAAGAATGGGGCTGTTGAGCCGAGTTTGCGGTGGTCTGACTAACAGTAAAGCCATTTACTGTTCAAAATCAGTAGGTGTATGGTCAATACGACTACGGGATACTCACAAGGCTGAGCGTTGGCGGGTATTGGTGCTGGAGAGGTGGAAGAGAGCGGCTGTCGATCAGGTCCGTATTGGAATTCATCAGGGTGGGGGAGATTTCGGCGGATGTAAGAATGTAGCCTATTGAAGAGTCAGCAGTGACAAATGTGAGTGAGATGGTAGATAGATACCTCTGCATGACCCCGAACAAAGGTTCTCTGGCCACTTGGTCGAGTGTCCACAATCCAATGGTAACGGCGTCACCCTTTTCTGCTTTTGTTAAGCTCTCCACATTGGGTACGGCCCAGACGCCGGAGAATTTATTGCCGCATTCCTGTGGTTGTGCAATGGCACGAACGGAAGCAAGGCGTCGCTCGGTAAAATCGGGGAAAGATTGTACGACAGTAAGTTTGCCAACTATTTGGAGGAAGTCTTCTGGGTAGAGCCTGCCTATGAAGTCGTCCATGCCCACACGATTAAGGATATAGTATCCGTATGGCGGGTAAGCATTCCTAAAGTACGTATATATGAGCCGCTGAACATGATGCTGTGCGATATGGTTTCAGACTGACCTTTCGTATAAGAACATGGTACCCTCGTAGGCTTCTTTCTCCCACTTTCCGTCCAGAAACTTGTAAACAGCAACATGACTGAACTGGTCAAAGACAGACATAATCGAGGGATCCCGCCTTCGCAGGACTTTCAAGTTGTGCTGATGCCTTGTCGACGGTGTCATTGCGGCGTTGGTTGCAGGCCTTGATGTTGCAGGAGTCGTTTGCCGGGGAAACACGGGGGACTGTGGGGGCGCTGAAGAGTCACTCGAGTATTGTGCTGGTTGATTTCGAGCGCCATTCCGCCGTGGGGGGCCCATAATGGTCGAAGTTCGCAGAAAGGAGGCAGTTTGTAGGTGAATGTCACTGGCAGTGCGCAATGGGTGGGTTCACCCTGTTGTTTGCTTTGAAGGCTCTTGACAAACTAATCACATCTTCGCGTGTTTTTGGTCAAAACATTGTTTCTTGGTCTTCCAGGCACTACACCTCTCTGCACATTATTATGGTTCAATAGAAACAAATTATTAATATTATAGATGCCATGATACATATTTTCTTGAGGAAATTCTCTCCAAAATATGGCTATTTATGGCCAATGTTCTCCGGGAATCTCCGTTGACCATTTGACTCCTTCCGAGAGGAAAGACGAGGCATTCTGAGATCAATAGCGTTCATTACTCCGAAGTTCAAGTACCTCTAATCCACCGTAAGATGTGGAAAGCGACCCCACAAAATGATCATGATTCTGAGTTGACAAAGTCACTTCGGTGGCGATGCACTTGGTGTTTGGTTCTCTCACTGTAAACAAACAAGGTTTTCATTCCAGACGCGACACTTGCTTGTCACCACATTTTAGCAGCAATGCCTATACGGCCACGCCTTCCGGGTCCCCCCTCCCTGGGATTAATTCGTCATCAAACAACGCAAATGGCTTCACTGAAGGAAGCTCTCAAATTTGTGAGGAAAATCATCGCAGAAAATGACTTTCCTCAAGGCTTCACGTCAGCCGAGCTGCTCAAGCTGGCGCAAAAGGAACCAGCGCCGCCTGGCTTCCGACATGTACTGCCCACCCCCATCCCTCGAAAGAACACGCACACAGGATTGATGAATCCAGTTTATCCGCCGTCGCGTCCTGACCATCCAGTTCGCTCTGCGCAGTATGTGCTGTCTTTACCAGCTTACCTTCTGATTCTAACTTGAAATTTCCTTCCGCTTCTAGCTATTTGAAGACTGCCATTCTTCCTGTTCTGGAAGGCGCTGGAGAGATTGTAATGACCTGCACTCCGCGAACGTATACTACTACGTTCGGATTGCCTCAGGCGGCTCCAAAGAAGAGGCGAAAGGGCAAGCAAGACCCCAGAGTTATGGTCGAGGCGTCTGAGGAAGCACCTGTCACGACCAAAGTTTGGAGTTGGAAGAAGGTTGACCCGTCGGTATGGAATTCTGCGAAGCAGTCCGCAGCATCGGCGAAGGCAAATGCAGAGAGAGAGGCAGCCAAGAAGGAACCGCCCAGTCCTTACAGAGAGGTCGGTCTTGCCGACGACGTAAAATTCCTCAGCAGGAAGCGCGAGCGGGCAAGGCAAAAGAAAATCGCGAACGACATATCTGTGATGAGGGTGCTCCAACTGGAAAAGGAGGGCTTGCTGGGGAAGTCGATGGCACGCTCGTCTCAGCCTCTGTCAAGCAGATTCAACCACATATCGTAGTACCTTTTGTGTTCTATATGCACTACTTAATTTTAATTATACAGAACGTATCACAACTCTCTATTGATCGACATCCAGACTCAGTGACGATGTCAACTTCAATCAGCGCACTCTTTTAGAGGGAACCTGGTGTATGGCGTTCAGCTGCCTTACCCACTTTACGTCCATATGCCTGAGACAAATACTCGAAGCAAGCTAATAACTTAAGTATTCAAGACCACACCGGTATAATTCCGTTCAAGCAATGGGTTCTATTTCAGCCGGGACGATTACAGAAAGGTCAGATGAAGGGAGTGGGCTAGCGATACAGTTATTGAAGACAGATGCGAATAAGGATATGGATATGGATGGGCGTTAAGAATGACAAGGTTGGATTGCGCGAGGTAGGTCACCTAATGAGTGGTATGGTGGTATGGCACTGGTATACTGAGAATTGTTCCTCCGTGGCATTGCCTGCGAGGCCGGAGTAGCGGGGGGTATCATCATGGTCTATGCTTTGAAGTGACATGGCAAAGAAACAACTTGGTCTCAGTGCGTGGCGTATGAGAAGACAGCTAGGAGAAAGATTAGGGAAAGTTGGCGACGAAACCATGGTGGAAACTTACTGCTTAATCGCACTTGGGTTTGCAAACGGGTTCTCGGGCGACAACATTGGCCTCGTTTACAGCCTGAAATTTACGGATTAGAAACCAGGCTCCAGAAGCAGAGGCAGTTCACTCACAATTTCAGGAAGAGGGGCAGCAGTAGCGCTGAGGAGAGCAGAGGCGGCCACCAAGAGTGTTATGAAGATACGAGACATCGTGAATGCTGTAGCGAGTTTTGCAAGCTCAAGCTCCTGGAGTCGTGCTGGGACAGCGGGTAGTCGACGTCGTATTTGACTTTTAGCCGATAGCTCGAAAGACAATTCTATACTTATAAGCAGTGACTTGTAAATGAACGGCTTCAGCCCATTAGCGAGTGGCGTCGACTCGACAAACGAGGTTCCGTTTTTGGAGAAGACAGACGTCGACAGCCATGCCGGTTATCAGATGGGGACTTTAAGCTAGGACAAAAATGGTCCGAGGAAGACGCCGCAGAGAATCACTTCAGTCCAATCTTTCCACTGGGAGACTGTCAAGCGTCAATGGCTCTGCCAAAGTGCGTATCATTGTGACCGTGTTTGCTGTCGGAGACAAGGACCGATACAAACGACGACCCGCATGGGGTAGTTTACTGAGCGTGTTGCTCCAGCCTTGATGTAGGCTATACCATTGGAGGAAATGAACGTGAGCAGACCCTGCATAGGATTATCAGGCGCTCAAGAAATATAAGGTCGCTAGGTTGCAAAGGTGGGATACAAAGCAACCCCTTTTTAGGGTAGGATTGACCCAAGCCGCAACGTTGGAGCATTCACCTGTGGGTGGAGGAAGAAGAAATTTGGGTATCCGAATGGCATACGGCGAGGCAATGGGCCAACTGAATCTAAAAGGGTGCTGAAGGGGTTTTCATACGGAAATTCTGAGCTGGGAGGATATGAAGGTCGAGGTCTGGACACAAGAGGGTGGGGCGTCCATATCGTAGCCATTGACAGGGAGAGAGGTATGATTTGGGATCGGAGGACGAAACACCACCTGAGTGCCATCTCCCAGCGTCGGCATCCTCCTCGCCTTCTGATTGGACGGTTGCACATCTGCCAGTGCATCTCCTCTGAGCCGCTTGAACTCTGCAGCAGAGCGTCAAAAAAACGCGGAACTCGTTTTGAAAAGACTTAGAGAGGTCACCCGTCGATGGTACATTGCTACTTTCTTTGTGAGCTGTTTGAATCATGATGATCACTATTATTTCCATTGTAATTGCATAATACTTCGACTAACGCCTCGATGTGTTTCCCATACAGTTTTGACTTCGCCCCCTGCTTTAGTGACAACATCCATGAATTCCGACACACCGCCTCCCACACCAAAGTAGACAATCTTCGCAGCCACTAGGCACCGCGGTATGCTTTCTTCCCTTGGATGCTCCCCAAGAGCAGCTTTCATGAGGTTGACCAGTGATGGAAGGCTATCGGGTCGATAGACGGTTTCTGAGGTGAGCAGAACATCGTAGAGTCCACCCGTGGCAGACAGATCGAATGTCTCCCAGGATCCAGAAAAGAAGCGCAGATTGATGCCAAGCTTTGTTAAAGAGACGAGGAATGCAGCCTTCAACTCTGGTGAGATCTCAACGTCGGAATCGGATTGGGAGGAGTCGACTTTTTGCTGGTCTTGAGAATCGCTCGAAGATGCAGAAGCCCGGAATTCTGCAGAGGCATTAGAGTTATCTGTAGTAGGGTGGAAAGGTTAGTAATCTTGACTAGGTGAAACTGTGATGAAACGCACACCAGGCAAGAATGACATTCGGAATCGTCACCAAACGAAGAACGGATTCGTTGTAATCTTGCAGGTGAATATGTGTCTCGCTGGCGGTGGACTCGGACAAATTGCCCTGTGAGAAGAGCTTTTGAAGAACATATAAGGATGGAATAGCCGTTCCACACCCTAGCTGTATACAAGTAAGGTTTAAAGTTCATATATGTACAAGAATAAAGCTCGTACCTCTAAAACACGCTTGCCTCGCCACTGTTCAGCAGCAATTTTCAGTCCATCCAGGTGGCTAACAAGGTCGACGCTACATTCCCATGTCTTCAGTCCACCTTCATACACTCCAGGTACGAGATCGGATGGGGCTTCAACGAACTCCAGGTCGGATTTATCAGTTGGATGACTGTCAACAGAAGGATCCTCATCCTTCTCATCACTTTCAGCAATCAGCTGGAATCGAGCGTCAAAGAGATCTCTTCTGAGAATAGTTGAAGTCTGATTATCTTCAGAGGCTCCAGGGATATGAATGGGAGAGAAAGAGATTCGAGGAGGGAGTTGATCAAGCTAGACTTGGTGCAGTCAATGAGGTGCATCTACCTCCGTGCCGGGCGAACGCACTAAGTCGACAAGAAGGGCCTCCCTGAAAGCTTGCTGCTCTACCGCCTGCTTTTCATGATCATCGTCGGGCTTGAGCTCCGCGAAGGATTGTACAAGCTCTTCGTCGGCGTCGTCGATGCTGAAGTCAAATTTAAACATGATCTTGTGCTGAGCACCGCCACAGTCACCAGGCGCCTTTCAAAAATCACAGGGGACTGGCTACGAGAGGCCTGGCTGCGCCAGGCCAGCTTGCTTACGCAAGCCCGAGTACGAGAGACTGCCTACGGGAGACTACTCGAGTAGGGACTGGCTAGAATAGGCTGCTAGGAATCCGTTCGATGCACAAAGTCATGAGACAATGTAGGCATTGCCTCAAGAAACCAAATATACTCAAAGGTTCCACAGAGATTTGATTCAAACAGCGTAGACGATTGCATTGACTGGAACTACTCTATCCTAGATAATAACCACGAAAGAGAACGAAGATAACATGCTAGCGATACAAATTGTGCAGAAGGGTGATAATGATAACCATGCAGAATAACGAAGAAGATAAGGTAGTGCCCAGATCAGCGAATGTGATGAGGAAAGGAGTGATGTTGTGAGCGGAGTGATTCAATTGAGTGTGATCCTGTTGTAGGAGAAGTGGTTGGATCCGCAAAGTCATTGAGGTGGATTTATTCTTGCCAGGGGCTTATTCGTCGGCCACTGGAAGGAGAGGTCGCAAGTCGAGGTAGTGACACGATATTTTCAAAAGCTCTGAATCGTACTGAACAGTGGTCAGATGGACGTCCGAGCCAAGAAAGGTTAGAATAACTCACATTTAGATGCATTTTGGTGAGCAGACGGGCTCGCGAGCAGCAACATCAGCGATCTCAGCTACTGCCTGTGATTTGATGTTAGAGCCGAATTGTGGAGTAAGGAATGCCGCAACTTACAATTTCGGGGATAGGGCTTGCAGTGGCACCAAGGATGGCAGAGGCGACGACGAAGAGAGTAACGAAGATACGAGACATCGCGAATGAAGAGATTATTTAGTGCTTTGTCGCGAAGGAGCAGTAAACAGCAGAGATTCTGTTTGAGGTTCTCTGACATACAGCACATGTTTTATATGCTTTTCCAGCCCATGAGAAGCGTGGCGCAGACCAGACAAGAGGAATTCCATTTTTGGCAATTCCCGAACCATCAAAACTGGCACCAGACAGGAACGAGAAGTTGATTGCAAGTCAGTCGCCAACTGGCAACCAGTCGACGCTCTGGTCCACCTCTTCAACAAACGAGTGTCCTGATGGGGTAGTTTTCTGGTGTCGAACTGCATCCACTTCGGAGTGGCATGGAACATTCCACCTGAAAGATGGGCCTGCATGCAGTTGCATGACCTCACTCTCCGCGAGATCGCTTACTCTCTCTGGCGTACCACAAACCAATTCCTATTTAGGGAAGGAACGACCCAATCATTCGAGATAACCGTTCACGAGTCGATGAGGAAATCGTGGAAGGGGGTTTTAGCAATATATCAAGGCTCATCTAAAAGAGGGTGGTGGTTACGAATCGATAAGGTGTGTTCAACGGGATTAGGAGGAGCCAGGCAGCACATGTGAACAAGCCAAAGGCCTCTTGGGGGCATCCAATTTGACTTCCTATACGTCATGTGGAAATTTGGTCACCGTTGTGTAGGACTGAAGGTTGACTGAAGGCTCAACAAGTGCCGGGATTACGCCTAGGGCGTATGTGCCAGTCTACTGCACGGCATAGGAGTCGTGTACGTGTAGGTACGTCGGGGTGTTCCTGAGTGCGGTGGCTTGCGAAATCTTCTTGTACAGGGACGCAGTCGTCGCAGAGGTGTGGCAAGTGGCGATCGCGAGTGAGGGTCACGTTGCAACAAATTGGTTTTATTTACTGCTGTTGAATCAACAAAGTTTGTACAAAGTTTTCACAAAGTCCAGCTCGGCGCTTTCCATGACCATGCCGCCTCCGCATATTGTACACGTTTCATCCAATGCGCTAACGTCGTTGCGCCACACTTCAGATCATACATAGGATATGCATCTGTGCGAAGTGCCATCTGATCTGACTGTTCAATGTCAATCTCGATAACCGCCAAGGCTAGCCAAGACTCTGACAGAAAACACCTAAGTAACCGGACAAAGCCAGCCTCTCTAACAGCGGATCACAGAGGAGAGCTCGTTGTTCAATATTGATGAAGTTACTAAATTGCCCGTTTATTCGGCGATTCGACTATCTTGGAATACGCGACTAAATTTCTCCTAATTCCCCTCTGTCTTGTGATCCTCGTACCACTGGACTCATTGTCAGTCGTCCACACAGTTGAAAAGAGACAGATGTATCACCTGCTTGAGGAACTTGGCCGAGTCCTTCGGATGTCGCTCCTGAGTCTCATAATCGACGAAAGTGACACCGAATCGGACGCGATATCCTTCAGCCCATTCAAAGTTGTCGAGTAAACCTATCATCAAGAAGTCAGCGCAGTGAACGTCAAATCAAGGCAACACTGACTCCATGCAAAGTAGGACCTAACGTCGACGCCGTCGAGGGTGGAAGCTTCCAATAGAGCACGAGTGTATCCGCGATAGTACTCAACCCTGTCGGTGTCGTGAATGGCCTCGGAGGGCTTCAGATCGTTCTCATTCTTGACAGCAAAACCGTTTTCAGTGACACTGGAGGACACGTGAGTCGAAATCATCAAGCAAGGTGATCGGGTGAACATACAAGATAGGCTTCTCGTAGGTCTACTAAATGTTAGCTTCGGCTAGATAGACGATGGAACGTGTTTGCATACCTTGTAGAGATGGTTGAGGAGCTGATAAGCAGCGAGAATGCCAGTAGTCAGATACCGTAAAATCAGGTTAGCGAGAGGAGATGACTGACAGCTCTGAAGCCTTCGGGGTCTGCGAGGCTATCAGCATCGACCAATCATCAATGGTGACAACACTTACAAGTTTGCAGCCAAGTAACGTGGGCTGGATCACTCATTTAGAAATCTGAAATCTCCAGCAAGGAATAGTATACCTTGAGTTCCGAGCTGGCTTCCGTCTTGCCTCACGAATGTGGTCTTGACCTTGCCGTTGAAATCGTCGCTACCGCCAGGTTCTTTATAGGGTAAGCATCATCAAGACCCAAACAGCCAGTGACTATGAAGTACACTCACGAACGAGGTTGCTGCTGTAGGTGTTCAGACCAAAGAAGTCTGAAGAACCTTTGACGACGGCGATCTCTTCTTCCGTAAACTTGGGGAGGCGATCACCAATAGATTCGACGAGGAATGGAGGATATTCGCCCTTGTAGATCGGACCCTGTTTGACGTTATGAGAACGAAGATAATATTGGGCGAGAGGTAAAACTACGAACCGCATACCAGCCTGCAAATGGTAGGTCAGAAGAGCTATTAGTTCACTGTGGTTATTACTTACCTGTACGAGTCTCGAACGCATTCTGCGCTGCCTCAATGCCTGGGCGATGTTGTATCAGTTACTTCCATGGGGATCTCACGACCGACCGATCGAACGTACATTTCTGGTCATTCGGGTCGTGCGGCATGTACCAAACGGCATCCAGCGTGATTCCGATAGAACCGCCTTGTTTGGGCTGGAACTCATCGCGATATGCTTTGACTGCATAACCATGCGCGAGGAGAAGGTTGTGCGAAACGCTATCAACCAGTGAGTATCGCAATAGCCGTTGGTCGAGTAAGCATACGTACATCCAAGGTTCGCGGCTGGTGTCTCCTCCCTTTTCGGTTGAGCGGCCTGGAGCAAAAATACCATACCCATAACCGAGAACGGAGACACACCAAGGCTCGTTGAATGTGATCCTGGAAAAGACGAATCGTTCATGCGAGGCCGGGTGTGTGTGTGTGTTAGGAAAACTCACCAATGCTTGACGATGTCACCATATGCATCAAAGCATACCTAACCAGGTAGCCCATTGACAATCAGAGACGCGCCTTGAGACAGAAAAATAAGTTATACAAACCTTCGCGAATCGAACGTAGTCCTGGATGATCTCCCTGTCCAACCAGCCCTTGTATCGGTCGTGGAGCGTTTGAGGCAAGTCCCAGTGGTACAGAGTCTGGGCAGTCGTCAGAGAAAGCACAAACAGGCAAAGGGTTCGTGCGCGTACAATACAAGGTGTTATGCCAATGCGGACGCATTCCTCAACGATTTCGCGGTAGAATTTGACACCCTCCTCGTTGACTGGGTCATTCCGGCCACCATCAGGGATGATTCTGGACCAGGCGACTGAGAATCTGTATGAGTTGGCACCGTAGCTCTTGAGCAGAGCCAAGTCGGACTTCCAGCGATTGTACGAGTCTGTCGCGTAGTCTCCCGAAGATCCGTCAGCGATCGGAGAAGGGGTTTGGTGGGTAAACGTATCCCAAATCGAAGGCTTTTTCCCTCCTGCGTTGGGAGATCCTTCAATTTGGTAGGTTGCTGCAACGTTGCTTCAGAATAATGTACCCAGCAAATGTGCCACCACCGTCAACTCACCAGTAGCAAAGCCGAATAAGAAGTCTTTGGGTAGACGCATCTGAGTTTCTTGAGACATGTTGACTCTTCTGGAGAAGTTTCAAGCTCCTGGTGCTCTTTTTATACCTACCATAGCTGATTGAAATCGGAGTCAGCTGAGCGAGCTGACGAATGAGTGGTTTGAAGCTAGGACAAATCTGTGGCGGAAAGAGGAAGAACTCCGGGAAAACATCGGTTTAACAAACCCCTCATTTTCCGAAACGCGCTTGAACCAGCACGTGTTAGGTAACGCGTCTCGTAACGCGTTTTGTCACAGGCTGTTTATGTCACGCGGGCCATTGACTCTGCCGACTCGCGTTTGGTTCCCTCGTTCCCTCAACGTCAACAGCAAAGCCATGACCGTCAAACGAGCCTTTGAAGACGCTGCAACAGAGGATGAGCTCTTTGGAAGCTCGAGTCGGCGATCGTCATTCTCACATCCTGCGAAGAGGCGTCTTGTCGCCGTACCAGAGACCCCGCTTCCAAACCGCAGGAGTTCTCCAGTCAAAACACCGTTTACTGGCACACCTTACCCTGCTCGTCCTTCTGATTCTCCTTCAAACCCCTTTGGACAAAAGCGAAAGAAGACGCAAGTCCATACACTACCCGTTCCGACGCCATTCTCGAAGCACCTCGCGCTCCGTTTCCAATTCGTTCGACCAGGTGTGTCACCAAGACTCGGGGGCATTTACCGAATTGTCCAAGTTCCAAAAAATTACACCTTTGTTCAACTTCGATGCCTCATCGCATTTCTATTTGGTGCTGGCTATGGTGACATCAAACATGATAGGCATATGTTTGAAGTCCAAAAGAGAGTGACGACCTACAGCCCTATGTACAAGCCTGGTCAAATAAAGACAGGCTGGACGTGGGTCAAACTTTCCACGGCCAGAGATCCGTGTCGCTACAGGCCAGAGGAGGAAGAAGATGATGCACTCGAAGATTCAGCAGCAGAGTCCGACTCCGAGAACCAGAATAAGGAAGAGGAGGATGATGGGGAGGATTGGACATGGCAACCCGAAGAAGAATTTACACTGGCTCATGTCTGGCCGAGAGGAATAGACCTCACAAAAGGCATCACATATGTGAGTAGCTTTCATGTTGTTCAAGGGCGCATACTTACTGGCTATATGCAGCATCACGACGAGAAGACTGCGGTTTACATAACGTCCAATACAGACAATATCCCTGCACGGAAGGGTACTTCAAATGTCCCCTACGTCTTCAAAGCCAGGGGCCGCGTTTTACTGCTCCCGTCCTGTCCACCACCTCTACCGAAACCCTCTTTTGCTGTTTCTATAAAGAAACTCGTTTCACCCGAAACTAGTCGAGGCGCCAAAAGACGAAAACTCTCGCCATACCCGTCGAAACTACCTGTTTCTGACGAGGAGAGCGACAAGGAGAATGAAGATGAGGATGAAGACTCCGACCGAGACAGAGAATATGGCGACGCTTCCTCATCAGGATTTTTCTCTGACGGACTAGGTGTCGAGGCTGACGAAGACGCCGAAGGCTCAGACGAGGAGGACAACTGCGATGACTCTGACCTTGAAGAAGAAAAGGAGGACTCCAACGCCTTACCTTCAGTCAACAAATACAACAGGTCCAACGCATTCGCTGCATATCTCCGCATGATGCACCAGCGTTCACGGCAAGGCTGGCGATTCCCTCAGAGTGATTCTGAGGAATCGGAGGATGACAACACCCAGCTCCCAAGCTCGACTCCCGGACTGAGCTTCTCCTCGTCTCCATACAGGTCCTCCTCTGCTGGACCAAGTTCCCCCGTTTCTGACCACATCAACCCCTTTGACGTGTATGAAGCTTCCGCTTCTACACTCTCTGTTCTGTCAAAGGCAGCGTACACCCCTGCTCCGATGCATGCTCCCTGGCAGCAACTCCGGCTGGAACGTATGCGAAAGCGAATGGACAAGTCGAAACGGAAGTGGTTCTCTGCAATTGAGGACAGCGATGGGGAAGAGCAGGAGGTCGACGAACTCGCAGACACTTCTAAGGCAGCGAACAGAGGGGATGATGAAGATGCCGTATACGAGCTAGTATGCTCACCGGATGTCTAGATACCATGGTTATGATCTTGAATACTCAAGCATAAATTCCAACACAGACCAACCTACATTGTACATTACCCACCGCACGCGATACCTACCCCACATATTATTATTCTTTACTTAGTGTTATTTGGCTTCGCTCTTCTGTATGCCAGGGTCAAATTAAATGAAAAGTCTGATTGAGTGTTACATCCTTATTACCAGTGTCTAAAGTCCCAAGCGCAGCTCAAGCTCTTAATATTACTACCAATTGAGTCCAATATGAAGTCAAAGTCAAGCCCATCATATCCTCTCGTACATGCAAATGTACGCTTTCGCTTTCAGCACCTCTTCAAGAGTTGTCAATCTCACGACTGTGTCGCTGATATACGCCCACTTCCTCGGGACAGGCGAGTGTGGTGTTTTCTCCCCGTTGGCTGGCGCTTCCGGAAGCGCCGTGTACGCAATATAATGGCCTCCAAGCTAGAGCATTATTAAATGAGTCCAATATCCAAAGGAAGTTTACAAGTGTTAACTCACCATATTTCCTAGATGCACAATCACAGCGTACAACCGATACATACACTTCTCCTTCTCCCTCTTCTTCTTCATCTCCTTCATCCTTGACCTACCCAACCCAAAATCTTCCTTCCTAGGCGCCAAAAATGGCGTTATATCCAAATGCTCCGGAAACGACACATAGTCGTCCAGCTTCTTGAACCCATGTGAGAACTGTGTGAACGAGATCATGGGGACTTTTGTTATCTGCTGGAACCGCTTCAGGTGGATCACTAATACGGGTGGAGGGACTGCAATAAGGTAACGCTTATAAGCAGGTCGCATGATCGTAGGTTTTGGCTTGGATGGTTTCTTTGGTCGGTTGGCTGGGGTCAGGGATGGGGGGAGATTTCTGGGGCTTGAGTTAGGGTCTACACTCTGGGTACTGTCTTCGCTGCCAGTCCGGCTGGGTTGAGGCCGTGAGTCCTCGGTAGCAATGGATGAAGCTTCACTCTCTGCTCCGGAGCTTTCGTCCGTTTCTGGTTCGTGATGATGATGCCTTTGTGAAGGTAGATGTAGCGTGTTGTCTACCACAGGCGAGTTCGACGAGGGTAGGTGGGCAGCAACTTGAATTAGACGAGGAGTGGCTTGCGTCGCGGGTGTTGGAGTGGTGACATCCGCTGAATCACTGAGAGGTGCAGACACAGACCGATTTATCGGTTGTGGGGTGGTGTCGAAATTTCCATTAGGCTGCGCGCTAATCGATCTATTCGCCATGGCAATAGCTGGAGGTGTAGACTCCAGAGGCAAGTCAGACGCAGGGGAAGGTGGTACAATCCTTACAGTCTGCATCTGTTGATCAGGTTCAGACGACCCATCCGTGTCGTCAGAGTGATCCAAAGCAGCTGAAGATGCATCTACAGGGAGAGACGATACAGATCGTCTATCATCCATATCTGGATGAGAGAAAACTGCAACAGTCGGCGTTGACATTGATGTGGGTATGTGAACGGTCGGAGGAGAAAGCCGTAGTGAAGGTCGAGATGGTAAAGGTGCAGGTAGATCCTGTTGCTCTGGATCTTTATCGACGTTGTCTGAATCCTCGTCCTCTTCTTCTGCTGTGGGTACTTGCCCATTGGCAATCTTCCAACACCGTCTGCAGCCAACCATGTTATCACCATCTAGGATCTCGACGGCAGTGAACATCCGGAGACATTCCTCTACACCGGAGTAATGGCTCATGCTGAGCCATAGGTTTTGAGACGATGGTGCCGTTGTTGAGTCGGCTTTCGAGCCATTTGATTGAGAATGAAAGAGATGGGAATGAGGTGGTTTGAGTAAGTTTCCTAAGCTGCTGTTGGCTGATGGTGGGGGAGCGATGTCGGCTAGAATCTCACGAAGATAAGCCAACTCTCCAGCGGAGGGCTTGGGAGGCTTAGGAGATTTCGAACGCTGGGGTTCGGACATTCGTGCCGAGGGAGTAGAAGATCGTGCTGACATGTTAAAGGTGGGTGCGGGGGAGAGTGGTGCAGGAGATTGGGTCAACGGAGGAGATGATGGTCGGGAAAGAATGATAGCTGGCGTTGGACCAATGGGAAGGGTGTCTGAACTTTCAGTATTCAGCGTTGCAGAACCACTTCCTGACGTTTTCCTCGCGCTCGATGCGATACTATTTGCAGGAAGTAAGGGAGACGGTGTCGAGATCGGGGGGCGACTGCTATCGAAGCTGCTCCGAGTCGACTGGCGGGTAGGACTCCTATCTTTATCACTATCCTTCTCTTTCTCCTTGTCTTTCCAAGCCTTTCCCAGCCCGATTGAAGCACTGATTCTTTTCCCGAATTTCGCCCAGTTGTCTTTGCTCTTCTCCTTGGCAGGCGGTGACATCTCCGGCTTCTCGACAATTATCATGTCAGTCGACTCGTCGTGCGCCTCAGTCGCTGAAACATCTTCTCTCGAAGAGACCGCACTTCCATCGGGTAACGGATCCCGAACGACGTCCAAGCTCTTCCGTCGAGTGTCACTTGTGATCGGAGGTTCAGTTAAGCCGCCCTGTTGCTTCAGGTCCCGCTCCTTCGGGCTCGGAGGGACAGATGACGGCCGTGGAACATCCACGGAGCCACTCGAGCTCGACGCTGAGGAGGAGGCCAGAGGAAAGGCGGCCAACTTTTTAGCCAACTTCTTGAATCGATCCCGTTTCCGATGTTGATAGTCCTCCGCTTGTATGCTTAAACTGATATCGTTGAAATCTTCGTATGTTTGTGAAACGTGCTTGCATTTCTGACATACGAGGATACTGGTGAGCTTGCCGCCGAAAACCATGTCGGCGAGGGAGACTAGTTTCTCTTCGTCTGGAATGGGGGGTAGTGCGGGTTGAGATGACGGACCACCATTAATAGCGGCAGGTGGAAGAGAGGCTTTCCTGCGTTTGCGTGGCTTTTCTGGAGGCGGTTGTCGCTTTTTGATGACCTGAGGGCGTAGTATGAGGATCAGAACACATATTCAAGAATCGCGAAACGTACATCCAGTTCCTCCATCCGCGCAGCATCCAGCAAAATACGTAGAAATTCATGGGCGTCTTGCTGGGCAAAGTCTAGATATTGGTCATACTTCTTCCCCAAAGCCGCCAAAAGTGGTCTGAGGGAGTACGCTCAGGATTAAGGAGTAGCATGTAATCACTGTGAAACTCACTTTGGGCTCAAACTTTCCCTCTTTCTAGAATCCTGAGACTTCCAAGCCCTTAGCATCAACTGTATGAAGATGTCGCCAATGGGCATCATGTCGACCCAATCCCGCTCGTATTGACCCGCCTGACCATACCCATTCGTCAATAACGGCGACCTTCTCGACCTAGGTACTATCTGTGAACCACGAGAGGCATCCGTATATTGGGGTGATAGTGGTTCAAAGTGTGCAAGTTCCGATAGAAAGCGGGTTGCTATGAGCTTTACAATTGCAGAGTCAGAACATGGATTCAAGCGTCAAAGATCTGGCTCACCCCTTGTAACACAGAGTTCATGAAGCAGGTATTTCCATGGTTCCAAAGACCTGGAGGTAACAATGCATCTCTTTCTTCCTCTTCTTTCTGTTTCCTCTGCTTGTACAACTCCTGCGGCGTCGGTGATTTGGTTTTCGCCATCGTAGTTCGGGTTGACTGGACGCTACGCCACGCTGGCTAGCAGTTCACAGTAACTGAGCGAGTTCTCTATGGAATACGTTGAGGGCGCCGTGTCAAACCGGTTTTGAGACGTGAGGTAGTCAAAGAGAGCCAGGCATTGAACGATGATAGAAATATCTAAGAGATTACGGAGGTATCGTATATTTGTAACCAAACCCGGTCCCAGGGCCGAATGGCGCTCATCCCCCTTATGATTCTCCCTTCCTCTCTCGCCCCAAGCCACAGTCATGCGCAGTCGCAGTAATGCCACGCAGTTCAACTACACATTGCTACATAGCTCAGCGTCTGTCTGCGAAGCTGTTTAGCAGCTGCGTACTCAAGCAGTGCACCGTAAGGCACACATCAGATCGTACCATCATGCAAGCCGTCTGGCCATCTCAATTCTCCGAATATTCTACCTGGGCACAAAGTCCTCTATGAACAATAAAAGGCAGCAACGGTCGTGCTTCCATCCTCCATATCTCGCGGCGAAATAGGCGGGGGATTGAGGTCGGGCCCATAAGAGAATACCGGACTCAGTGGTCACGATACGGTATCCTAGAGCTTTTGGTACAAGTCGACATCTCGGCGGAAACCTGATTCGGAATGACATTAGTCTATTGTTGGCAGATATGATTAAAGAAGCCTTTACCTCCTTCTCCCGTGGTTCCCTGGTGTTTCTTGGGGCCGAACCCGATTCCGAACAGAATGGCCTCGAACTGTTCCGGTCGGAATTGGAGAGTTGAATAGGTCTCTTGCAGTTTCTGGTAATGCTGTAAGCCTCTATTTCAATCTGAATACTCCTGTGGAGGGTACCTTGTCCATCTTCCTTGCCTTGACATACGTATCCCATCCTTGGGGCTCTAGGACAAAGATCCCGCCTGGGCGTAAAACGGCATAGACCCGTTGAAAGAAGGCCTTCAAGGCCTGATCACCTCCATTGAGGTGTATCCATTTTGTCAAGGAGAATCTGGTGCAACGTAAAAATGCGTGAGAGATGGTCAAACGAGGTCTAAAAAAATCTGCTCACCCTAAAACAACGTCATATCCCTCCTCATCGTCGGGTATAGAGTTATTCACCCAGTCCGCTGAGATGAAAGTTACATTGTGGGGGAATGCATGTTTTCCTCTCTTTTCAGAAGGCGGTACAGGTAAAGATCCGAATTCATGTTCGCATGACATAGGAAAGTAATCTGGCATAGGATGCCGTTGTTCGAGTGTCGTATTCGACCATGTGGAAGTCGTAGTGGCGTCTGCCATGACATCCGCAGTCTCTTGAGCTTCAGCGCGCCGTCGTTTGCGTGGCCGTGAGTTACTTTCCACAGAATCAGCCTCTGGCTCTTCAGGAGCGGAATGGAGGGTATCATCTGGTTCTTGTAGAGACCATGCCGTACGCCTTCTTCGCCAAGCTGCGCTGACAAGGGTGTCATCAATGTCAACACCAACGACGCGGTGTGCTCCCCAAGATTGTCCTACATTGGCTCATTTAAGCACATCATAAGATTCATAACGCGTCATGTAGACTAAGAAGGCTCACCTATCTCACAAGTGATCCAGCCTTCATTGCACCCGACATCCAAGACGCGTTTTCCTTTGAATAAATCTCTTGGCAGAAGGGCCAGACGGGAATCTCCACCATTCACGGAAGGTCGTTTGGCGTAGTATCTTCGAGACACGGACGCTCTTTAGACAAAAGCTAGGATCCCGCAGAGGAGTAAGGCTGACCCATGATAGTTTCCGTGTATTGGGACTGAGTTTGAAGGCATCGAGTGGGTGGAAGTGGGACAAGGTCTACCGTGACCAGTTTGGCTTGATCCCAGGCGCTGTCGCCGTGTTTGCACTTGCTTGATTTCGGAATTTCCTTGATCTCCCTCACATTTGGCTAAAGAAATTCTCGATTCGTGGTATCAGCACTTCTCTTGCCCTTTCTTCGATGGGCCCAATAAAAAGGCCAAGGCCGCTTATTCAGTATCACCAAAAATTCCGGGGCAACTACGACTCCGAGAAAACGAAATCTCCCGCCGGCCACTTTTGCCGGCACAAGATTGAGTACTGGCGAACGCATGGATGACCCTGCTCCAGTCTGCTTCTCAGCAAATACAAACCCTTGCTCATGCCAGACACACCTAGGTAGTTGACCGATCAACCCAGCCATAAAATTCGGTCAGGCCAGCCGACTGGTCGGATACAAAATGTACATGTTTTTAGAAAGTTGAGTGCCCCTTGGGAACAACGGATATTTTCTCCGAATTTTGCAAAGTTCGCCCACGGAACCCCGTATTCTGATGAAAACGTTAAGTCGACCAACATTGACTCCTTAACACTGTTGACTCCTTTCTCGGGGGGCATCTCCTCCTGACCCCCTTCGCCCCTTCCACTCGTTTACCCCCTCACTAAAGGAGCGGCCTCCTTGCATAGCCTTAGGCGCCCCATAACTCTCTTCCCGAGGAGACAATGACGATGAATGACGAAAGTTCTCCTCTGCAAAGGGCTCGATAGAGAAGTTCTCCTAAAGCCGGAAAGCCATAAAAGCTCGCGGAACTTTGCCAGAATTCGACATCCAATCAGCGTTCATACAAACTACAACTCAACAATCACATCTATTACAATGTTCTCAGGGTTCTCTACTCTCTTCACCATCGCTCTCGCCGGCTTTGCAGTTGCATCGCCCGCATCATCTAACGAAGGCAACCTTCAGGTCAGCTCTTCTTTTTCACCTCTTAATTCAACTTCATCTAACTCTACCCCTCCACAGGCCAGAGATGGACACTACAATCACTATGCCGGTAATCATTATGGAGGCTATGGTCACCACAATGGCTACGGCTACCATCGAGGATATGACCACGATGGGTACAACCGCCACTCATACCACCATGGCTATGGCTCCCACTATCCCCGAGCCGTAGAGGCAAGAGACGGTCACCACCACGGTGATCATTACGGTCATGGTCATAAAGGATACGGCCACCATCGAGGCTACGGTCATGGATATCATCGCAAAGGCCACCACTATCGTAGGGATGGCGATGACAAGAAAGATGATCACCACGACGAGCATAAAGATGACCACCACGATGATCATAAAGACGACCACAAAGATTATGGCCATAAAGATTACGACAACAAGGATTATGGCCATAAAGACTACGGCCATAAAGACTCCGACAACAAGGATTACGGCGACAAGTTTTACGGCGACAAGGATTACGGCCACAAAGATTACGGACACAATGACTACTACGCCAAGGAATATGGTCACAATGATCACGGCCACCACAAGTCCTACGACAACTACAACAAAGGATATGGTCAAAAGGGCTATGGTCACTCAGACTACTACCAACCTTACGGCTACGACAACCATCGTTACAACTCCTACGATCGTGGGTATGATAATTCTCACAAGGGTTATGGATACGATGGGTACCGCCATAATGGCTACGGCGGTTATGATAATTACTAGATAAACATTTCCACGTCTTGTAACCCATACCAATAGTAATACATACCCAATATTCATTCTTAATTTTGTCAATTCTCCTTCTGTGTGACTGATCACTCATTCAGCCGCCATACTTCAAAATTTTCACTACATAGCCAAGGTAAAAGTAAATACTATCATAGGTCCGAGTCGAAGGCCAAAACAAGATCTCTCATACAATCAAACATCAAACGCCTTACTCCTCCACCCCCCTCTCTTCCTCCCAACACCTCTCCTCCTCATACTCTCCTCCTCCCTCTTAACACCCTCTTCCCACCTCTCATGCACCATCTCAACCGTCTCTCTCGCTTCTTCCACAGCATTATTCACCTCCTTTACAGCCTCATGTCCTTGCCTCTTGACGTCTTGCACGTCTTCGTTCAATTGATCCCAAGCTGAATCTAATTCGGCGGTGGCGTCTGCTCTGTGTAATCCCGGAGCATCTGAAGCCATGGCGGAAGAGGTAGTACCCGAGCCACCGTATGGACCGGCTTCATCTGGGAAGAGTTGAGTTCCGACGCCGACTGCAATGGCGATTTCTTGCTGTGGCTCTTGCACTTCCTCCACTGGACCTGACTGGTTTTCTTCGTCACCGCCACCTGTAGGGATCGTAGTTCTGGTGTGAACGACTCCCTTCCAAGTCGTTTCCGTTCTTGTAACCGTCTCCGTCTCTTCTTCTCCCTCTCCCTCCTCTCCCTCTCCCCCTCCCTCCTCCTCACTCCTAACGCCCACCAACCCACCGACCTCCTTCACAGCCGCCCAAACCCAATCATCCACTCCAACTCTCTCCTCACTCTCCCCCCTCCCATCCTCCATCCTCATCCTCTCACTCTCCTCCCTAATCCTCCCCAACATCCTCGCAAACCCCTCCAACACACCCCTAACCTGATCTTCCAATATCCCCTGTAACACCTTCCCAACCACAGGTCCCGCAAGCGGCTGCACCAGAACTTTATTCAAGATCCAATGCCTCGTCTGGTCGAACCTAATCTTCATCGCAGATAGGTTCCTTGCAGGTAATGATACCTTCACCTTCTCCACCTCGAATATCGGCTCACTCTCCACCCTTCCCATTTCCCCAGGGCCTTCCCCAGGACCTCGAGATCGGGAACCCGTATCCGTATCCATAGAAATTCCCACATCAACCCCAAGCCCCTCATGTGTCCTCTCCCCCTCAGTCCTTAAAGATCCATAATTCCCTTCATACCTCGTCGTCGGACCAGCTTCAGGATCTCCGATATGCACACTGATCAATCCCTGATCTTCGTACCCAAACAAACCATACGGTCCAGCTTGAACACGAGCGAAGTATCCCAGATTTGAGAAACCGAACCTGATACCGTCGAGGTGAATATGGATTTTGTTGGTGCTTGAGACGTTTGTTCTTCTTTGGATGCCTTCGCCTGCAAGCACTGCGCCGTTCGAGGTAGTAGCCGAAGCATAAACCCCATTAACAGCAGCTTCAGCAACCGTAACCGGATCCGCAGAAGTCGGAACCACACCAAGATCAACAACATCCTCCCTATCAAACCTAACCTCATTCCAACTCTTCACCACAATTCTATCCGGGACCAAATCCAAATTCACCCCTCCTTCATCCTCAACAACCATAGTAAGTGTATCAACCGCTCCTTCAACAAAAGGTTCTTTCATCTTAAACTCCACACGTGGAGCAAGGAACTTCGCCATTCCTTGTAATCCACCAAAGAGTCGTAGGAGATGGGGTAATAACCATCCTACTACATCTTGTAGGATTTCTTCCTTCCATGCTCCGATGGATGCTTTGCCTCGGCCATAGGCGGCGTTCGTACCGAATCCGAATAGTTGGGAGATGAAATCGGAGCTGGTGTTGCGGAGGGTAGAGAGGGAGGTGATGAGTTGGGTTGTAGTTTCGTCTTTTGACAATGCATCGAGGTAGAGGCCCAGTTCCGAGACGGCTTCCTGTAGGCTGTACACCCATGAATCCGGTCTCACATGTTCCTCTGAGCTAGATGAACCGGCGAGAGAGGACTTATATAAGATCTTCCCCGTATCGTATATCTTCTCCAATGATCTTGTTCCAGATCTCGAGGTAGCATACAACCGATCGCTCGGTTGTCCAGGTGCTAGTGCCGCATCGAACCAACGACCCAAAAGCCTAAGGAAATGCTGCACATCCGGGTCCTGAACAACGAGTGCATTTTCTGTCTTCGAGATAGCTGAATCGGTCGCCTGTTGAGCTAATGTCTGTGTGGTTGCGATGCAAGCAGACAGGAATGGGCCTAGTGAGTGTCCGGAAGCCAATCGTTCGAGGAGGGTTTGGAGAATGTGGAAGATATGGACGACATGTTTGTCAGAGGAGATGGATATATGTTTGGAGGAGTGAGCACTGGAGGTTTCCCCAGACGCTCCCTTGGCGGCTTCTGCTTCTGCTGAGACGACTGCCTTGGCTGTCCGGGTATATTTCTTGCTGTACTTGCGGCAGATATCCAACAAGTCTCTGAGGGCTTTGAGTGTTTGAGGGTCTTGATGTGCTCGATATATTAGCTACAGTTCATGTCAGTACCTCGCAGTACATGTAAGGCGCTTCCTACATACCTCTTGAACACGAGAAACAAATTTATCCCGACCACTCTCCGCTTCAACCACAGGTTCAGACGTGACATGATCAACGCCTTCCGCGAACTTGTGCACCGTGTCCAGAAATTCACCCGCCATGGCACGAACTAGCGGCGGGCCCTCAGTGTTGACATTCATGGCTTGCTCCACGTCTTCAGCAGCAACCTGAACTTGCTGCGCGACCCCTTCCACATCCTTGGCAACACGTGCAATGAGCTCTCTAATCAACTGGAAGGCATCGGCGAGGAGAAGTCGGAAGGTGGTGGAGGAAAGGAGGAGGATTGAGATGGCTCGTATGGAATTGAGGAGCTTTGATGTGTCTTCCGACACTTCTGCACGAGTCGGAGCTAATACGAATAAGCAATCTTTCACGTCATTAGGAATGGTCCATCATACCTTCGTTCCTGATCTTGGTAGTAGCGTCATCCCCAACTGAGCGGAGATTCTCGATAGTCTCTGTGTCCGCTTTAACATCGAGAGGCTCTGGAGAAAAGTGACTGATCTCAAAAACGAGTTCTTGCAGTAAATCGTCCCCTGACAGCGATGTGAGTCGATGCATTTTGAAGGCTAGAAGCCACGCACAATTTTTCTCCTCGCCAAAGCGAAGGAATGCTTCAATAGCATCCCTCATGT
Organism: Clitopilus hobsonii; assembly: GCA_015708445.2. Taxonomy (NCBI): domain Eukaryota; kingdom Fungi; phylum Basidiomycota; class Agaricomycetes; order Agaricales; family Entolomataceae; genus Clitopilus; species Clitopilus hobsonii. Next base: position 1,425,768 of record CP067997.1, on the reverse strand, counting down.
GCACTGCAAGACACTGGCCATTGCGACTGATGGGACCTCGGCCTTGTGATGCAAATGTTTTCGAGGCAGGGCTCAGAAGCTCTGAGGACAGAGACAGTTGCAGCAGTCTGTTTGTTTGCTCCTGCGAAGGTAACTTTCCAGCATAAAGGGCTGCAAGAATGTCGATGGTCTTCTTGAGCGAGGATTGGCTCATTGTAAGCGTTGGCTGAGGTAGAGCATCTTCAGGATGCGCCTGAAGTAATGGCTCTCTCTCCCGGTCTTCTCTCGAACTGGTGCAGAGTCCGCAGCAGTCAGACCACCAGCCCATGTTGAGGGTATCGAGGAGGGATTAGCGTGACGGAATAGACTGGCATTGTGTTCGTATGAACGAAGTCATCAATGAACCTCGCCAGTGACATCACCTTTGCTTGTTCGTGCTTGCTATCCAAAGGTTTGGTCAACAAGACCAATCGATGCCTTGGGCTCGCCAACAGCTTTCAAGTCCAACCAGCATGGGCCTGCCGAATCATATTTTAACAACCACCACGGGGGACAGGACCTCGATACGAGCACTTTCTGTGACGCAAAATACTTGAAGAGAAACTCTGGCCGCGCAACGGCCCAAACCGACAAGTCCAAAGAGTATGTGCAACCTCAACGACATCATTCCGATTCACAATGAGATGGGTCGCTAACCACGATTCCACTCACGATACATATGTATCGCTCCATCTCTTACCCTTGCGTACACTCTAAGCCTGCCTGCTCCGAATGCAGCTTCCCCAGAATGGCATTCCAAAGATTCTTGCTGTCTTGTCCTTTGAGATGTAAACGACGACCTTGGACTGATCCTTGTCCATCACCAGGAAGAATAGAACATTATTACCAGCAGGCTTTGTGACGCATAGCCCTGACAGAAAACTGTAGCATCGCAAGCAGGATATAACAAGATATAAGTCGACGGAGGAGGCGCAAACCCGACGATATCATTATCTACAAGATATTCACCATTCCTGGCAGGCGGTAGGGCTTCAGTCACAATACAACTACCGATACACGCTTTTCGCTCCATCTTCGTCCCTATTCTACCTCTAATTTGCCCATAATGCCATACCTATTCCAGAAGTGGCTACAAAATTCCTACCCGTGTGTTTATGCTCCAGCGGTCAAACAAATGATTCATTTTGGAAGTTTCTGACCCACGCTGCAAGTCGAGGCAAATCACCAGTCATATGTTATTTTCCTTATTTCACAACAAGGGGCATGCCCACCGGAGTGTCGTCCGTCCACCTCCGCTTCCGGAAGCTTGCTTGTGATAACGATTGAAGCAAGGACTTCTCGTCCCAACAGTCGCATAAGAACCCCCAAAAAATTCAATACGAGTTGCATCAATTTGTGGGCTTCAGGAGTCACCATCAAGGTATACAGCACCTCCTAATTCTATCTCACCGACGAGTCCCCTCGAGCGCCTTTTACAAGCTGAACCCTAGAAGGGGAAGCCACAATGTGGGCACTCCAGTGGTCTGGACTCTCTGGAATAATCGAATTCATGTGGGGCGGAATATCGCGAAGCAGGTGTTACTTACGAAGTCAGGCAACATAGGGTTAACTGTTCTCCGCGGGCTCCGCTCTTTCTTTCAGTCCTCCTATCCAGTAATCGACCATACCATTCGATACTACCTCGTGTGGCGCAACTCATACGGCGATCAAAGTGAACCATTTGGTACTTCGACGACGTCAAAACCTTCAAGAATGGAGAGCCTTGTATTTTGGCATTTTCTCGAGGGGCTCGCTTAACTTTCAGCCAGTGAATGGAAAAGGAAAAAGATCAGCAAGGGCAAGAGGATGTCGTCAACCACCTATTTTACAGACAAACGATAACCTAAATGGAGAAATCAGAGGTGCTATTTCAGTTGCGACCACCACCAGTGCAGGTTGAGAGAACTCCTAAATTCAGGCAACTTGGAGGGTTGAGGAGGGTTATCTGACGTTATGCGAGAACAAACGAGGTGGCTAATGGGGTAGAAATCAAATTCGGGGCTCTTGCCCAAATCATGGTGAGATGACCACTCATCTTGGTGGTGATGCACTGGTCTGGCTGCAAACGAATCTCATTGGGAGTAGAATAGCGAGTTAACGTATTATCGTACAGGCTGAATCATACAAGCGTGTATTCGAGAGCTATTAGACTTGGATTCGGATGTTTCACGAAGTGGACTTGATTTGGCGCTCCTGTTGTGGGCATCGTATTACCGGCGCCTATCTCTAGTCTCGGCAATCAACCACGCCAGAGATCTTGCTGAGGTGCCTGAATTTACCAAGTTGGCCATCGCACGTCTCTGGCTCCTTCTTTCCTCTTTCCTCAAAGGATAACTCGATATGCGCCCAGAGGTCGCTGCTTGTATTCTTCCAAACGAAGCATGAATCGTACGCGTTCGTGCGCTCTGTAGAACTGAATCTTTTCAGCGGCTCCGTGCAATTCTTTCGAGCCGCTGCTCACATAATTTGGCAAGTCAATCGAGTTGCGATAACGAGACCTCCTCCGGGATCGTCAGCCGCGGTATCTAAGGAAATCCATCAATTCGAGCACCCACCTCGAGATCAAAGTACAACAACATCCTTTCCAGGACCTGTGCCTCTCGACTTCAATCAGTAGAGATTTTCACGAGTCGAAAACATCCACAACGCCGACGCAGTCCGATATGTCCAAAAACGGACACTTGCTTGTGTCGCCTACACTATGGCCCTCTCGCTCAGAAGGGGGCTGAAGGTATATAAACCGTTGCTTCTCTGACATGAAAATTCAGTTTACAGACATCCCAGTGTTCTGCAACATCCGAGTCGAATCATCTACTCAAACCAACTAAATATCCTCTGCTATCAAAAAATGTCTCGTTTCTTCGTCGCTCTTTTCTTGGCTGCCTCTGCCATTGTCGGCGTTACTGCCACTCCTCTTCCCGAAGCTGTAAGTTCTACACTTTGTACATCTCTGGCTGGCTCTTATACAGAAATCACAGGCCGTTGCTGAAATCGCCAACGTTGCTGCTCGTGAGCCCGTCTGCTCTCCCAAGTGCATCTAAACAGTACGCTTCTTGCCTTGCACTTACCCCGAGTCATCCTCTGACATTTTTTCCTTGTAGCGCATACCTCTAAAGACGGAGGCCGTTTTCGATCCAACGCCCGTCATCAAACATCTTCCCCGCCGCTTTCCTCTCAGGAAGCAATCTTCGTTATTCTCTGATAATTACTTTACCACTTTCGTTACCGTGTAGCCTTAGCATTTTCATCCGCCGTCCCAGGCATTCAAGTTGTATCCTTACGTGCGCCTTGTATACCTGGGTTGCATATTTATCTATCATTATAAAATCGAGTTGTCTCCACGTTCTACGAGTTTCTTGTCCATGAAGCCCAGTCGCAATCCCCAGCGTCACTGCCCGCAACGCCGGAAATATATCAGAATCTCCAGCTATCCTATTTCCCAGCCTCAAATTAGCAGGAAACGGGAAGCTACCCAAAAAAACGTCTTCGACCTTTTCCTCCTGGCACTGGCGACGATTTGAGCAACTTCGGGAATTCTAGCCCAAAGAGGAAACGACTTGCTCTTTTTAGCTCTTTTTCGCACACTTCGGTGATCCTACTCGGCCTTCGGTACCAAACGGAGTTGTGCTCAAGCCCCAATTTGAAGGACAGGGGCTTGGGTCCTTTCTCTTTCACCGTGACCACCATTAGCAACCGACGCTGACGCGCTAACAACCCGAGTTTCGCTCGATTCTGACGAGAGCTAACTAAAATCCTAAAGCTTGAGCTACAGAAGACGCATTTAATTCACCTGCAACTCCAACAAACTGACGCGACCATGCCCGGACCTGGTCACAAAAAGAAAACAAAGACAAAAAATCCAGCCTCGAATTCTGCGTCTCCATCGAGTTCTTCTCCAAAACCATTCTCTGCAGAACCCTACGTTGGAGAGATTGATAACGCAGAAGGATGGAGCGTCATAGCAGACATCCTCTGTCATGTCTTCGAAGTACCTGGTACGTTGCTCCAATTCCAGATGTGAGCACGGCGGCGACTCATCTGGAGTTCTTTTTTATTAGATTTAAACACCCGAAGTGGCCTCAAAAAAGTCCACGCCAACTTCGATGCCATCTACCGCAAACTCGAAAAAGCATCCACTCAATACGCTGATAATATTAAAATTGTCGGTGGGATTGTGACGATTTATGCTAAAATGTGTTGCGATGCTTTATTGAGGAATAAACTTTGGGAGAAAGGTTGGTATCTCTCTTCTCTCTATCTCTCCATCCTTTTCTTTCCCTTCTCATCCTTTCGACGCGATTGATGAAACTGAACCAGTTTCTCGTAGGTCTACTGAAAAAACTCCTCCCACTCCTCGAGGACGACCTAACACGCCACATGGCCCTCCGCGCCCTCGGTACGATCACCCACCACGGTGGTGTCTCCATCCGTCAAGAAATCGCATTACACTCCCCTCTCCTAACCACGCTTCTCTCAACCTACCCTGACGACTCCTCCCTCTGCGAACTCATCATCTCCATCTTCTCCCATTCCCTCCCTTCCATCCTCGATGCTCCCATCCCACCTTCGAAAGCTACCCTAAAAAAACTCGATATAAGAAGTATATTGATCAAAACTACGGAAGTCGTAAGGAAAGAATGGGCTTCGAGTTGGTTAATTCATCATGCTGTCTTCCTTTTGGCCATGTCGACTCTACACGCCTCTGAGGACTGTCTAGCCTACCCTCCAATGCAACGCCTCCTCGTATCCTGTCTCCGTTCTAAAGACATCGTAACTCGCTGTATCTCCCTAGGCGGCCTCATCCGTCTTCACAGGTCCCAATCCGAATCCGACATCCGTCAACTAGATCCAAACGTCTTAATCCAATCCGTTTCTAGAGGATTTAAAGGTCACCTACAAGACGCGATGATGGATTATGGACTTCCACGATGTGATACATACCTCACACTCTCCACTACGAGGGATTATCAAGCTGCTATGATGGGTGTTGTTCAAGATAAGAACCTCTATGGCTTGGGTTTGAAATTGGCCTCTTTCATACCGAAGACGGAGTTCTCGATTGCGGATGGGATGTTCCTTGGAGAAGATCCTAGAACGGGAAAAAGGGAACCTATGGATGTTGGGTTACCTTTTACTCGTTGGGTCGATGCCTTACCACATTGCTCTCGTGCCATTCGAGCGAAGGGGAAGAAAGGAGAGGAAGAGGATTTGGCTGATATCATAGATATCAAATATTTCATCATGAAACAACGGATCCCCGATGCGGTTTCTCTGGCCCAAAAATCTCTTTTACGAAACCCGGATCAAGCATACTTCTACTACGCAATCACACTTTCTGCGAACCGAATCGAGGGGTTGAAAGCAGCTAAGAAAGGGTTGAAAGCGAAGCAAATAACGCCGTTTTTGAGGTATCAGATGTTACAACGCGCGGTGGAACATGCGGGTGATTTGGGGATTACGATGTTACAGGAGAGTCCTTCTCCTTCTTCCTCGAGTCCTGGAAAGAGTGGAGGGGGGAAATGGGAAGAGGGGATAGCATTCTTGATGAGTGCGTGGGAGGATGCGAAAGTTTATGTGAAGGAGGCACCACCGGATAATAGGCATAGGAATGGGGTTATTTATTTTTTGGTGCTTTTGACGTTGGTTATTAGGGGTGAGGAGGTGGGTGAGGGGTTGGGGGAGTTGAAGGTATGTCCTTCCTTTAGGATGATTCTCAAGTCGTTGTGGAAGTTAACACTTGAGGGAAACAGGATATAATCAAAGCCCAACAACTAGCAGACGACTTCCTACTCGCCATTCAAATCAACCCACCAAAAACGGAAATGAGGTTAACTTCTCAACTCGTACTCAAGTTATACACTCCATCTGTCCGAGAATTCTCCTCTGTTTTATCTAAACTCTCTTCTTCCTCTCCTTCTTCCTCCTCCGACGACCTAACGACTTTGTCTGCGTTCCCGACACGGAAGAAGGCAGAAGATGATCTAGCGAGATGGTTAGATGAGGCGCATATCCACGATCACCACCACCACGGGGACGATCACCATCACCATTACGGGGAAGGAGGAGGGGGAGGAGGAGGAGAAAATGATGGGGGTCTATATGGGTTACATCCCCGAGTGAATCTGAATCAGGTAGAGTTGTATAGGTGTTCTTATTGTGGGAATCCGAGTGCTGTTTTGAGGAAGTGTACGTCTTCGTCTTGCCTTTCCCTTTCCTCCTCCTTCATCCTCCTCTTTCGGAGAAGGGAAGGAAGGAAGGGATACCGGAAATGAGATGCTGATAAGTTTGCGACAGGTAGTGGATGTTCGAAAACGAGGTATTGTGATGCGAGCTGTCAGAAGGCGGGGTGGAAGGAACATAAGAGGAGTTGTGGGAAGTCGTAGTTTATCATAACATATTCTACCATATCATATCAAGTCTACGAGTACAAGTTCAATAATTCGCCTGACAATAACACACAATGAATATTCTGCTCTTCCCTACCCGCCTCTACATAACACTGACAGTGCACCGATCTCCTACCCTCTCCTCCTCTTCCCACCTTTCCCATCCTCGACAATCCTCTCCCTCCTCTCCCCAACTCTCTCAAGAAACTCCACCTTCTCTAAATACCCACCACCTCCTCCTCGCCGATTAGACTCCAATTCATGCTTAATGTCGGGTGAAGAAGTGGATAGGTGAGATGACCAGTCGAGGGCTGATTTGGAGAGGGTGGAGAGTTTTAGTGGGCGGGTGGAGGAGGAGGAGGAGGAGGGCAGGGAAGGGAGGACGAGTTTGGATTTGCGTGGGCCGGGACGTGGTGTTGGTTTGGGGGTTGGAGTTGCATCTTCCGAGTCTTCGGGGACCTCTACAACCTCACTTTACACCACTATCAATCCTCATGCCACCTCGAGCTAAAAGCAACACTTACGTAACATCTTCCCCAGCAAACTTATACCTCTTCTCTATCTTAACCATCTTCACTTGTGATTTCGGGATAGGTTGAGTAGAAGGGGAGACAAGAGAAGCTTGAAAAGAATCCCATAGATCTTTCCTCGTTTCTTTAGTTATCTTCTCTTTCTCTTCTTCTATCCTCTGTCGTTTCAGGTCTCGTTCTCCATCTCCTTCATCTCCTTCCTCATCGTCGGAAGAAGAAGAGACGTCATTGGTATGAGGAGGGACGTAGTCGTCGTCGTCGTCCGAGGAATCGTGATTGGTAGAAAGTGGTTTGGAAGAGAGAGATGACATGTTGATTAGTGTTTGGTCCGAGGAGATCATTGTTTTTCGGAGGTCGGAGATCGATCGGCCGCTTCTCTTTCACTGGAATATTTTTGATTCCTCTTCGTTCGAGTCATTGCCTTCGCACCTGGTTCGTTTAAGTTCTGAACTCGGGTTGAGCTAGACCACCACTCCCACCCGATGTCGACTCGACTAGAAAGAACAATCAACCGCCTACAATCCCTTCCATCTATCTCCCTCCCAACCGATTACCCACGAATCCAAAATAAACTCATCGAAGCAGCTCATTCAGCTCAACTTTCAGACCAAGCTTGTCTTTCTCTTTTAAAACTAGTTCTCTACAACGAGAACGATTCTCTTCTCGATCCCGACGATGACGACTCCTCAGACTCCTCCGACTCTACACCCTCCCCAATCGAAAACACCCGTCCCTCAGCATTCCATCTCCTCCTCGCAGCATTCACCGTTCTCCTCCACCGATACACAGGAGACACAGACATCGTCATCGCCTCTTCCTCAGCATCTGCTCTTGACCCACTCGTCTTACGGCTCGGTGTAGACCCCGCAGATCCATTCTGGGCAATAGTGAGAAGAGTACAACAAGTTGAAAAAGAAGCTGAAGAAGATCTAGTTCCCTATGATGTTCTCTTGAAGAAATTGAATGAAGGGAAGGAACCGACTGATACAGCACCCTTGTTTCGAGTTAGGTTCTTTGATGAAACGGATATTAAAGAACCACTTAAAGATTCTTTCATTCGAAGCACCTCTCTAACCACCGACCTCACCATATTCGTCACCCGTCCCGAACCTACCACACTTTCCTTGGACGGGACCAAGACTCCCATCCCATCAAGTCGTTCTTCCCTCGCTCCACAAATCTCTTTGAGATTGGTATACAACTCCCTTCTCTTTACCAGTTCGAGAATCAGATTCATAGTAGACCAACTTCAATCCCTACTCCGCCGTGTCTCTTCCGATCCCCTCACCCCAATCGGTTCCGTTCCCCTTCTCACTACCTCCCAACGACACGTCCTACCAGATCCTCAGGCGGATTTAGATTGGTGTGGATTCAAAGGCTCCATTACATCCATTTTCTCTCGGAACGCTCGTCTTCACCCCGAACGGACATGTGTCGTTCAAAGCCTCGTCAACCCATCTGGTTCTATCGACGCCGAAGAAGTGAAGGTGACTTATAGTTATGAAGCAATATTGAAAGCCTCGAATGTGTTAGCACATCACTTGATGAAAGGAGGTGTAGAGAGGGGAGAGGTGGTTATGATTTATGCGTATAGAAGTGTTGAGTTGGTGGTTGCGGTTATGGCGGTATTGAAGGTTGGGGGTGTGTTTTCTGTTATTGGTGGGTCTCTCGTCTTCCTTCCATTCTTCATTCTCTCTTCCCTTTCTCTTTCCCTTTCCCCCTCGTCTCTCAATCTTTAACTTTACCTTTAACTGACCCATCGACCTCGAATAGACCCAGCATACCCACCCTCCCGCCAAACAATCTACCTCCGCGTAGCCCAACCACGTGCTTTGATCGTACTCAAAGGAGCAGGGAAGATCCTTCCCCCAGTTAGGGAGTTTATTACGAATGAGTTGGAGATAAGAGTCGAGGTACCTGCGGTTGAGGTTAAGCCGGACGGTACCATCCTCGGTGGTTCCCTCTCTTCTCTTTCCTCCCCATCCACCACCTCTCCCTCAGAAGATGTCTTGGCTCCAGAGCTTGGTTTAGCGGACGTCGACCCAGAGATAATCCTCGGCCCCGACTCACCCGCCACTCTATCATTCACATCCGGATCCACCGGAATCCCAAAAGGAGTCAAAGGGAGACATTACAGCTTGACGCATTTCTTCCCTTGGATGGGGGAACGGTTTGGAATTGGTGAAGGGGATAGGTTTACTATGTTGAGTGGGATTGCGCATGATCCTGTTCAGAGGGATAGTGAGTTCGGTTTTTTTTGGGTTTGGTTTTCTCTTCATCTTCCTCCCCTCCTTGCTTCATCCTCTTCTATTTGCTCGCCTTTTCGGTTCGGGTTCGATTTTGATTCGCTTTCGTCTTCGTCTCGGTCTCCGTTTCTTTTTCGTTTTTATCTTCCGTTCTTGAAAGAGGCAAGGAACGCACGCTAACCCCGCCCTCCCTCCAGTGTTCACCCCCCTCTTCTTCGGTGCAGAACTCCACGTCCCAACCTCCGAATCGATCTCCACACCCGGAAAACTAGCATCCTGGATGGCTTCCTCCGGTATCACCATAACACATCTCACACCAGCTATGGGTCAACTCCTCTCAGCGTCCGCTTCACATGGTCAACAATCCACCGGCAACATGACGCAAGTGGACTCTCTAAAGAATGCATTCTTCGTAGGAGATCTATTGACGAAGAGAGATTGTGCGAGGTTACAAGGGTTGGCGAGGAATGTGAGGATTGTTAATATGTATGGGACTACGGAGACGCAGAGGGCTGTTAGTTATTTTGCTATTGCTCCTGCATCCTCGACTACCTCCACCCTCCCTTCTTCCCTTGCTCTGCCCTCCACCTCCGCCTCTGCATCCACCGCTTCGACCACTGCCACCCCAGCCTCTTCAGCGGCTCCTGCTAGCGCAGTCGCCGACGACCCACACTCCCCCCTTCACGAACCCACCCTCAAACTCCTCAAAGAAGTCATACCCGCCGGTCGTGGTATGAAAGACGTCCAACTCATCGTAGTGAATAGGCAGGATAGAAAAGTGAGATGTGCGGTTGGTGAGGTGGGGGAGATATATGTTAGGAGTGGGGGGTTGGCGGAGGGGTATTTGGATACTTCCGCCACCTCGGAAAAGTTCATAAGCAACTGGTTTTCCTCCTCTACCTCCACTTCGGGAGCCGGAGGAGGAGGAGAAGGAAAGGGAGACGGGAAAGGAGGGGAAGGGAGGTATAGGGATACACTGAGGGAGAGTGGAGCGAAGGAAGGAGAGTGGTGGTACGGAGTTAGGGATAGGATGTATAAGAGTGGAGATTTGGGAAGGTATTTACCGGATGGAGGGGTTGAGTGTGTTGGGAGGGCTGATGATCAGGTTCGTGTTGTCCTTCTTCTTTCTCTTTCCTTTCTCTTTCTCCTCTTCTCCCCTTTGCTTTCCCTCCCTCCTTCTCTTCTCCTTCTCCATCTTCCCTCTCCTCCCTTCCGTCTTTCTTTATTGAAGAAAGGAAGCAAACGAGACCAATGATCGCTCGCTGACGCTCGCGCACAGGTCAAAATCCGAGGCTTCCGAATCGAACTAGGTGAAATCGATACATGGCTAGGACAACACTGGGGAGTGAGAGAGAATGTGACGCTTGTGAGGAGGGATAAAGATGAGGAGAAGATATTGATTTCGTATTTTGTGCCGAAGGATGATTTGGATGGGGCGAGGAGGGAGGCGGAGGCTGCTGCTAGCGCCGGAGCCGAAGGTACTTCAACTGAGAAGGAACTCAAGAAGGAGGATAAGGGGTGGGAGAGTGAAGCGCCCTTGAAGAGTGGGGTGGAGGATGAGGAAGGGAAAGAACATGGAGGGGAAGGAGGGAAGAAGAAAGAGAGGGAAGCGGCGAGGGGGATGAAGAGGTATAGAAGGTTGATTAAGGATATTAGAGAACATTTGAAGAAGAAGTTGCCGAGTTATAGTGTTCCTACTTGTACGTTTCTCTCCCCCTCTCTCTTCTTCAAAGCCGTGGTGTAACTAATCACTGAATGGCTGGTAGTGTTCGTCCCACTCAAAAGAATGCCGCTGAACCCGAACGGAAAGATCGATAAACCAGCTCTCCCCTTCCCCGATACGGCTCAACTTTCAAATATCATGTCCTCCCTCGAAGCTCCTCCTACTGCTGCCTCTGCTTCTTTCCCACTTTCCTCCACCACCACTTCGACCACTTCACCTCAAGCTCCTCAGCTAAGCCAAACAACCCTCACAATGCTCAAAATCTGGCACTCCCTCCTCCCACACCCACCTTCCTCTCCCTTAGAAATCCCCTTAGACGAATCATTCTTCGATCTAGGAGGTCATTCGATTCTCGCTACGAGGTTGGTGTTTGAGATCCGGAAGGTGTTTGTTGTGGATGTTCCGCTTGGGATGGTGTTTGATACTGATGCTGATGATGGGGAGGGGACTACGGTGAAGGGGATGGTGAAAAGGGTAGAGGCTGCGAGGAGGGGTGAGTTGGGAGAGTTGGAGATTGATGTTGATGGAGAGGGACAGGAGGAGGGTGGGGAGGTGGGGAAGAGAGAGAAGGAAGAGAAGGAGAAGAAGGAAGGAGAGGGAGTTAGGTATGGTGATGATTATGAAGTGCTGGTTAAGAGTTTGGCGGAGTCCTACCCTTCCATCACCTCTTCCGCCGATGCCGAGAAGAAACCCCTGACTGTGTTCTTAACTGGAGCGACTGGTTTCTTGGGCGCCTTCGTTTTATACGACTTACTCGAGCACCGAAAGTCCCTCGTCAACAAGGTCATTTGCCTTGTGAGAGGAGAGAATAAAGAGAAGGGGTTAGAGAGGTTGAGGAGTGGAAGTCAGGATAGAGGTGTTTGGAAGGTTGAGTGGGAGACGGAGGGAAGAGTTGAGGTTGTTGTTGGTGATTTGGCGAAAGAGAAGTTCGGGCTTGGGGAGGAGGAGTGGAAGAGTGTGGGTGAGGAAGCGGATGTGGTTGTTCATAACGGTGCTTTGGTATGTTTCCTTTCCCCCAAAGTGGAAGAATGACAGAAGCTGATGAAAGCGATAGGTTCATTGGGTTTACCCATACGAAAAGCTCCGCTCGGCGAACGTTCTTTCAACACTTACGACCATCAACCTCTGCTCAACTGGTAAACCGAAGAACTTGGTTTTCGTCTCTTCAACATCTGCCGTCGACACAGATCATTACGTTCAGCTCTCCGAATCGTTGGGACACAGTCAATACTCTGGCGTTCCTGAGAGTGATGACCTTGAAGGAGCTAGATATGCTTTGAAGACGGGATATGGACAGTCGAAGTGGGTTAGTGAGAAGTTGTTGTTTGAAGCTGGGAGAAGAGGGCTGAGGGGACATATTGTGAGACCCGGTTATGTTGTTGGTGATTCCAAGACTGCTGGTAAGTGCTCTTCGACCTTTCGATCCATATATCCATTGGTGACTGAACTGACCGCTTGCTACTTCTCCAGTCACGAACACAGACGACTTTATCTGGCGTCTAGTCAAGGGATGCATCCAACTCGGTCTCGTTCCAGATATGAACAATACCATCAATATGGTCCCAGTCGACCACGTCGCCAAATGTACAGCACTCGCCGCCGTCTCTCCCCTCCCTTCATCATCACCTGGTCCTCTCCCCGTTCTACACATAACAGCCAACCCACTTCCTACATTCAACGGTCTTCTCTCTACAATCGCACCATACGGTTTCGGTACCGCTTCTTGCGAATACATCGTATGGAGAGGAAAACTCGAACAACACGTTATGGAGTCACAGGATAATGCTCTGTTCCCATTACTTCATTTCGTTTTGGATGATTTACCGACGAGTACGAAGGCGCCTTCGTTGGATGATACTAATACGAGGGAGCTGGTTAGAAGAGCAACTGGGAAGGAGGAAGAGACAAGGAGTACGGTTGGTGAGGAGTTGATGGGGTTGTATCTTGCTTGGCTTGTTGCTGCCGGGTTCTTACCTGAACCGAAGGAAGCGAGTCCGAGGAAGAAACTCCCGGAGTTGAGTAATAAGGAGGGGATCAGGGCTGCTGGGAGGACTGGACAATGATGGATTGCTGTCAATAATTCGCCTTTTAGACCTCAAAGACCTCAAAGATAAAAACCCTGTACATCAGATCGTATAGAAATGGAATTCAATACCTTCGTTATCTGCGATTTTAATCCTAAGCTAGCTAGCCAGCATCCATTTGCGCCACAACCGATGCACCCACAGCTGTCATTTTTGCTGGGTACCGAGATTGCTTGATCATCGAGCGGAACTCTTGTTTCCTTTAACACTATGCACCGAGTTAGTTTACGGCTGCTATCACGAGCGTTCTCCTCTCTCTTCGAAGAGAGCTGGTGGACCCATGTTGAATCGGACTGGCTCCCCGTCGACTCCACGAACCCCTAATCGCAGAAGTAGATAAAAGGCTGACAGGATCCGTCCTGAACGAAATACATTCTTTATTTTCAACCTACCATCTACCACTCTATCTTGCACTCCTATATCTATTCTTTCAACAATCATGCAGTATAATCAGTTCGCAGGTCTTCTGGTTATCGCTCTCGCTGGCTTCGCCTCTGCTACTCCTGCTACGGCTCTCGAGCAGGGAGCCAATTTAGAGGTGTGTTTTGTTCATGATTTCATCCAGAGCGACGCTGACTGAATGTTTTCAAGGCTCGAGACCATCATCATGGTCACCATGATCATCACCGTGAAGGTTATGGCCATTCTTACCGCCCCCATCACCACCACGAGCATCACGAACATCACAAGAGGGGCGCGTTCGATCCTCATCGCGAGAACCACCCGACCGGCGCCAATCTAGCCCCTCTTCCCCACTATAAGCCTTACCCTGAGCATGTGAAGCACAACAGGAGGGGCGACGATTATCACGATGAAGGCTACAATGGACATCATGACGACCACAAGCACGGTGAACACTACGATGCGTATCACGGAGAGGACTACAAGCATCATGATGACCACAAAGATTACCACGGTGACCACCACCACCATGGAAAGCATGGTCATAGCGATCATTACTACAAGCATCACGCTGAGAAGGACCACAAGAATGCGCCACACTATTCTGACGGCCATTATTGATCGGGGTCGCCTCACTGTTTCTTTGTCTAGTTTATCTCGTGACAATAGCATACCATATCGATGTTGTAATAGAGCATAGTGTTAGTAATTCATCATATTTAGTCTATGGAGGAATAGAGAGAGAAGTAAAAGGGTATGAATAATACACTGCACAACCTTCGTAATAATGATAGCAACAGGAATCGAGAGCAAGTAAGATGACAGCAGGAGGATCGTTACAGTCGTTATAAATTAACAATGAATAGGTACCAGGAATTGGGCTAGTTAATGGAGGTCGACAATTACTCTTCCATGTCATCGTCTTGCTTGGTAGATGCTCTTGTGCGACGACCACGTGCCTAGCGATCTGCAAGTTAGACCGACGGTAGCTGTAGTTGCGAGCCTCTACATACCTTGGCCCTTGTTCTTGCACCTCTGCCGAGCTTTTCTTCACCATCATCGTCGGCGTCATCCTCTTCTGCTGGCTCCTGGACCCTCTGGTCTGAAGGAGGTGCAGCTTCGGCTTCCTCACCACTATCGAAGTCCGAAGGAACTTCCTCCTCAGACTCCTCATCAGAGTTCCAACGATGTCTCTTCGCGCGGTTCCGTCTGATAACGGTAGTAAGCACGAACGTCGTCTCCCGCCGACATAGAACTTAACTTACTTAGTGCTGCCGTTCGTCCTCGACACTGAGGCTTTCCTCTTGGCAGGAATTTTCCGTTCTTTTTTCTCCTGCAAGAAATTGTTATTCCTGTGGACAGCCATCACGACAAGTAGCACACCTTCGGAGCTGCATTCTTGGGTTTCAACAGTTCGCTGGCCCAAATTCTGGTCTCTTCGGGTAGGAAAGTGGTCGCGTTGATCTGGATTATTGCGGTTAACACGGAAATTCTCCCTACGAGTAAAAAATAGCAAACCTCTTTTGCAGCTTCTACGCTGGGCAATGGGCGGAAACCATCCGTAGGCAGCCGTACTTTACCAGGATAGCCTTGGAGTGGCCAGGATTTCTGGTTGGCATACACCTTAATGAGCTCTTCTGCAAGTTCACAAATGACATAGAAGTTCTGAACAGGCATTGTTAGCGAGGCACTTAGCCACGAACAGATGTTGAACAGACCTCTGTATGTGTGTGCGATTCTGCATCTCTGACTGACTTTCCCCTTTGAGCCAAGTGATACAACAGAGCAACGTTCTCTGATGTGGCGACTTGCTGGATATAGAATTGGATATACCTGCGGAGGTCGCTTGAATACCGCCTGTGCAGTCACGAAGCCACAAACTCACTTTGCCATATCTTTGAGATCCTCATGCGATTTAACAAAGTCGGGGTGATGGGCGATAAGATGGAGCAATCTGAAGAAGACGAGCTCGAAGTACTCCGTCCGCATGCCTGTCGTGGTTGCAGTTAGCTAAGGCAGTTGATGCACCGACATTTCCTCTTACTTGGCTGCAGTCTCTTATGCGTGGCAATGTATGAAGCGGCCTATCTTACAGGTGAGTAACAAGGAAATTGTTAGGCAGGATTGAATCATGCTTGCCTTGGCCTTCACGTCATCCTCCGGATCATGCACAACCATGAAAGGTATCGTATTGTATTTCGCCGGTAACTTGCGAGGAGCCAATAGATTGACGAGTTTGGTTAAGAATATTATCCGGACATTGTAGCAAGAATCCTGTCGGGTAATCAGCTTTTCCCACTCAGGATGCGCGGAATCAGACGGACCTGCATCGTTACTGCTAGTCTCAAGAACTTGGGAGACATCACATTAGCATAGATGTCGACTGTCGACATGTGTAGCAAAGACACCGCTGCTTGTAAACGCATCCTTGACATGACCTTGGGACTGACGACTTGTAGATGAGCGGGAGCATACTATTCCGAGAAGAGAGAAGCTTACTCTTCACCAGCATTTTCATTCAAGGACCCCGTGTGTTCCAGCAGAGAGGCAAATAGCTTGAAGACGGGTTTTGCGATCTCCATGGCGTTGTCTGATTTGGCCTGGGAGAGGCACCGATATCGACAGACTTTAAGCGAAAGTAGTTTCGCTCTCAGCCTTGGAGATACATCCTCATCTGGGACCCATTCTTCTTCGTCATCCATGTCATTCTGGACCAAGTATCTGTGTGAGCTGACTCAAGAAAACCTCTGCCAGGTCAAGCAAGGCTTACAGGGTCAGGGGGTATCGGCACCATCACGATCTTCTTCAGCAGGAAATTCATGACCTCTTCGCTTTTGCTTTCAAACGTGTCGGGGGAGTATCGAGCAAGCTGAACAAGAACAGCAGCATGGCCTGCTAGTTGTTCTTCTCCTGCTTCCTCAAGGCCCTCGGCAATCGTCTAAATTGTGATCAATACCATCACATATATTCAAGACAACGCGAGAACGGACCTCGATTAGAGTAGTTGCTACCTCAGGATTCTCCCTCCCTATGCTTGCCAGAGCCCTTGCTGCAAACTTTGCGTGTCGCCAGTTCTCGCCAGTTGCGAAGCGATTAAGCCGTTCCAGTGTGCGTCTACACGATCATGAGTAAACGTTCTTGCAGAGTCAGTCGGATAATCCAGAACTTACTTCTCAACCGCGGAAACGAGCTTCTTCTCCTTTCCCACGTCCCAAGCCAGCACTGCAGCAAGCGCTTGTAGGCAAACCTCAATCGCGTCCGAGTTCTTATCTTCTTGCTGAGCGATGGCCTTCGTTAACTCCGGGATGTGCGACTGATATAATGCCGGCTGGTGTTTGGAGATGAACTGGAGTAGAAGTTTGGCGTTCTTGGCGGTTGCACCTGTTCCTGTTATCGTGCCAGGTCAGCGCCCAGGTCATTCAAACGTGCAGACATTGGCACCTTTCTGTAGGCGTTTGAGTAAGGTGGGGACACATGATTGGTTGATGAGGCGCAGACTCGATCGCCGAAGGAGAATATTGAGGGTATTGGCTTGAGCACTGGCCTGCTGATCTACCCTCTTTTGAAATTCGTTCTATGTAATTTTGGCTTGAGGATGGAACGATGTATACGATGGCACACATATGACGCACAGTAGCTTTGATCAATGCCTTGACGTCCGTCTGGGGATCCATACAGGTTTTCAGCAACTTGTATAACCGTCCTTCGTTCAATTTCGCGAAAGCACGGAGGTCTTCCCCTGCCTTGAATGGATCCGGGAAGTTGGCTGATGACAACAGTGGGTAGGGCATCGAGCAGATGGCAAAATATCAACTGACCAGCGACGTGTTTTGTGACCGCATCAAGGCGCCTTGTTATAGCTTCTTCCTGTTCGTCGATGACTCCTCCCTGTCCATTGATGTTAGACCACTTAATCAAGCAACTTAATCAAGCAAGGGAGAAGCAACCCACATTATACTTTGCACAAGCGTCAATAAAGTGCTCGAAGACACTGGGGCGCCTACACAGAGAACACTCAGTCAAGTAAGAAAGAATCAAAGGCAGAACGTACACATGACGCAAAGCTGAGAGGGTGAACAACGCCCTTATGGAGGTTTCATCAAGATGCTTCACCACAAGCAGGAGTCGATCCGTCCAAGCAACATCGTCTACTTCACTTGCATTCTTTGAAGTGGATGTTGTCAGCGTGGATGGAAGGGGTAAGATATACTCGACAACAGTTTGTTCGACAGCAGCCATGAGCTCAGTTCCAAGAGTTATCTTAGAGAAGATTGCGTTTGGAATCCAGGCAAACTTCTTGATTGCGAGGGGTTCATTGTTCTCACTATTTGTTGACTGTAAGTACTTCGTAACAAGGCCAAAAGAATACTAACATTTCTGGGTATGCAGCGCTGTAGAGCTTGCCCAAGCTGGAAAGTGCCTCGAGTCTGACCGATTGCTTGAATGTAATGGCGAATTTAAGGATGCAAATGAATACAGAGAACCAAGTTGCTTACCTTCTTGTCCGCTGCCCGTTCCCCAAGGCATAGAAGTAAAGCTTCCGATACATGATGCAGAGCAGTCTCATAATCAAGCAGTCCAAAAATCTTGCACGCAGCTGCGCGAACCTTCTCGTCCGGATCAAGAATCTTGGCTGAAAGAGCATCTACGATGCAGAGGCAAAGTCAGACATTCAATAGAAACTCGCTTGAGCTTTTTTAGCTCACCTTCGATCGCTTCCCTTTGCTCGAATAGGTTCATAAACAAACCCTTCAACGCCTCCACAAACTTCAGCCTCACAGGTGTCGACTTATCCACTTTCCTCTGCAACCACACACTCCAAGTGCCAGGATACTTCTTCACCAGATCGCTACCTCCCTTATCTGCGAACATCTCTCCGAGAACTTGGACCGCGATAATCCTCAATTCCATATCTTCCACTCTCATTTCTTCCTCGAGTTGCGGAATTACACTGGATAATAATCCAGGACAGTGGTGGTTGAGACGCTTGATGAGTGTGTGGGCATTCTTGATTTCGGTGAAATCTTCGCCTTCTTCTGAACGGGAGTTTGAGACGATGATGTCGGTAAAGTATTGGGAGACGTGGCGTTGAAGCTTGTCTGAAGTGCCATTGCAAACTTGTATAGCCAGCCTGAGGCCAGCCTGTTCTATTTTCTGCGGAGAGAAACGGAGTGTCAGCGCTCAAGTATCTGCATAGAGCGTAAAGAAGATGAAGGATAGCATCTACCCACCGTATTGTTCTCCATGAACTGCGACAACAACGTTTCCAATACCTCTGGCGGTACCACCTGACATTCGTCAATAATTGCAGTCAGGATATCGGCCATGAATATCTCCATCTTCTTGGGCAGATCTCGTCGAACAAGGTTAAAGAAACCTCGAAAAATTTCCGTCATGAGCTCTTCCGCGTTCGGCAGATCGCACACAAGAACAACGCTCTTGACCGTCGATAGAGATTCGAGCAGGTGGAAATACTCGTTATAATATGACGAGTCAGCTCCTTTAAGCCCATTGACGAGTTGTCGGAAGAAGAATTGGAAGATGTCGCGAAGTTCGGGCTGGGTGTATGGTGCATCTGGCGCATATAGTCGGAGGATATCAGCGAGGCAACAGGCAGTATATGCCTTGACTCCTCGGTCTTTATGAAGCAGCAACGAGGTGTTCACGAGATCCTTTCGTACATTTCCAAGAGAACTGACGGAGATGCTATCCTGGTCAAGTGCTGCTAGTTCGGTGTGGAGGGCCTTGAGTTTCTTCAGTAGTGCGTCGGTAGAGAGGCCTTTGCCCACGAGCTTTTCGTTGAATGTCAATTTCTTCTTTGATGGTGATGCTGCGCCACTGTGTCGAGTCTGAGCGACCATTTCGACAGAGGACGCAGAGGAGGGGTTGGGAGGAGATGATAGTCGCGTTCACAGACGACGATGACCAAACCGCACGCGTTGTTTGGCCTTGTCTTCCTCAATCAACGAAGGTCACCTCTGACCATGATGGTGACTCGAATCGAGACCGGAGAGTAGAAGAGCTATGTGCTGCGAATGGAATATGGTCTTCGAGTGTTGTGGCTGTCATGGTTTCTAGGTATACAGTACAGTCTAGTCTGCCAAGTCTGTACAATTACTCGTTTTCTCTTTGAGTGGCCTTTTTTGCAGGCCTTTATCCAGTGACAACTGGGTGACAAGTTCAGGTAGCTTCTCTTCAATTGTACCTCTTCATGGATAGCCCAGTCCTAGTCCTCCGACACCTCTTTGTAGGACTCGGGCAGATACAGAACCTCGGAAGGGAACTTGAAGTGTATCGTCCCAATAAATTGCGATAGCGGTTTCACCCGCCCGTTGTGGCGTACAAGGGTCTCTGCATCCCTGCATGACTAGATTGGTCTCACAGACCTAATTCTCTATTCGAATCTCCCATGCCATCGCCTTTCACCCGCTCGTCGCGATTGTCGCCCTCTGAGAGGACTGACGCGTTGTTTATGGCTGTTGACTTTCACTTGCCTTCAATATTTCGTTCCTATTTGTGATTATCGCCGTCCCCGATGTCAAAAGTTCTCCCAATTCCAGCCAAAAGGCACCTGCCATCCAAGGAATCTGGCCTTTTCAAGGAACTTTTGACCTTGTATGAGACTCGTCAGCTCAAGAAGGGTTTGAAAACCGCTGATCAAATCCTCAAGAAATTTCCTGAACATGGAGGTTGGCAGCACGTTCCGGTCATACTGGTCCACTGATGAATAACTGGTTGACAGAAACAATATGTATGAAAGGCCTTGTACTGACGCATATGGGTCGACGGGATGAAGGCTTAGATCTTGTAAAGAAAGGCGTCCGGCTCGATCTGACATCACATATCTGTTGGCATGTTTTCGGGCTCATCCAGAAAGGAGAGAAAAACTATGAAGAGGCACTCAAGTCTTATACCCAAGCATTGCGCTTCGACAAGGTATCCCCCTGGTCTTTATCACTGACTCGGAAGCTTATAATACCTGCAGGACAACATGAACATTCTCCGAGACGCCGCCTCCCTGCAGACACAACTCCGGCTATTCGACTCCTTGGTAGAGACACGGCACACTATAATCAAACTTCGTCCAACTCTTCGACAACATTGGATTGCTCTGGCTGTGGCGTACCATCTCAATGGGAACCTGACCGAAGCCAAAAAAACTCTTGAACACTACGAAAAGACGCTGAAGGTCCGTAAACTCTGAGAACCCTTCTCCCGTCCCTGATCACGCTCGCAGAACGTCCCAGATCATGATGTGGAACAATCAGAAACGATCCTGTATCACGTACGATTGTTGGAAGAGATGGGAGAGTACTCGGAGGCTCTGTCTCTACTGGACGGGAACTCGAAAGCTCGGGTGATTGTCGACCGATTAGCGGTCATGGAAATACGGGGTACGGCCATTTTTTCACGGCCCTGTGCACAGATACTAAGTAAACTTGCTCATTCAGCTCGATTACTATCTACACTGAAATCAGAGGATGCGGAAACGGCATGGAGGGCATTGCTGGAGTACAACTCAGAGTCTTATGAGTATTACAAAGGCTTCCTAGCCAACCGTGGCATTGCTCTAGGTTGGTCCTTCTGAATTCCTCCTCTGCCAGAACAGTACTCACGCGACGAGCTCAGATTCTCCCAACGCCCTTCCCGTCTTACGCAACTTCATGGAACAACTACCAAAAGCTGCTGCACCTCGCAGATTTGCACTATCAATAACCTCCGGAGCTGACTTCCATGATCTCGTCAAGCCCTACCTCCTCACAGGCCTTACAAAAGGGATCCCTTCTCTCTTCGTCGACATCAAAGGCCTCTACGTGGACGATTCTAAGCGTCAGATTGTAGAAGAAATCGTCGAAGCTGCTCGTAATGGGTATGCCGGAGATGCCCCACAAGGTTCAAAAGACAACTCGGATCCGACTGTATACGTCTGGACGCTTTACTTCCTATCACAACATTACTCGTTCCTTCGACAGCTAGATAAGGCACTGGAGATTATCAATATTGCTATTGAGCATACACCGACCTTGCCGGAACTACATACGTGTAAAGGAAGAATATACAAGCGTGCTGGGGACCCCTATAATGCGGTCAAAGCGATCAACGAAGCACGGCTGCTGGATGGACAGGACAGGTTCTTGAACACAAAATGTGGCAAGTACCTTCTGAGAGCTGGATTCGTTCAGGAGGCCAATGCCGTATTCGGACTTTTTACCAAGGTGCGATTCCACCATTGTTTGTGATACCTAACGTTGATATTGGGACAATTACTAGAAAGACGCAGTGAGCCCCGGTCAAGATCTGGAAGATATGCAATCGATGCTATATCTACTGGAAGAGGCTGATGCGCACAATCGGAACGGGAAGCCAAACCTAGCGCTGAAAAAATACCTCGCTGTAGTAAAGGTTGGGCATACTTTTTGTTACACGAACAAGTCAGTTGAATGACTATCCTTCCTGACAGGTCTTCAACGAAGTCGAGGATGACCAGTACGATTTCCACGGGTACAACTTGCGAAAGTTTACCCTGAGTGCCTACTTGAAGTTTGTGACCCACGTTGACTTTGTAGACGGTTACAAACTGACCTATGGATATATAGCTTGATCAAATGGGAAGACCAACTGCGATCTCATCCAGCCTACGTCAAGGCTGCTCTGTCAGCGGCTAAGGTAGATCACTACTATCCCAGCGTTATTGGGCTACACTCGCTCATGCTCTCTCTAGATCTATGTCTCAGTGCATGATGATCCCTCAATAGCAACCTCAGCCAATTCGGCAGGTAGGTCTTCGCGTTCTTCTCTCTAGTCATCACTCACCTTCGGTTAGCTCCTCTGACTGATGCGGAGAAGAAAGCCAAAAAGAAAGCCAAAAAAGCAGCTCAGAAGGAGAAAGCGCAAGAAGATCCCAAGAAGGGCGCAGCACAATCAGCCAACGAAGATAAGGGACTCGAAGCTCCTGCTGCCAAAGATGAAGATCCGGAGGGTATCAAGCTCCTGACGGTTTCTGACCCTCTAGAACAAGCTGCCAAGTTATTAGCGCCGTTGGCCGATCTTGCTGGCGATGATATCGGGATCTGGGTTGGGATTTACGATGTCGCTGTCCGAAGGAGTAGGCTTTGATCCTCTTGGAAAGTGATCAGCCCTGTTCTGACATCGTTTTCTCTCAAGCAAAATTGCTGCAAGCCGCACGGGCGTTGGCCAAGGTCCGCTCCATTGACGCCGACCACCCTGAGCTGCATGTCCGACTGGCGCATTTCCAGAAGAGACGTGAGTCCGTTTCCTTCCCGACGTATTCGTGGGCTAGATCTTTTTCAGTTTCTTCGCTCTCTCAAGAACCACCAGCGCCTCTCGGCCCTGCCCTATCAGAAGTTCGGGCTGAGCTCTTCTCTTCGGAAGTCGGCCTGGAAACCTATAATTCACAATACTTGCAACGTTCGTCTGGCTCTGCTGCCGCGATCCTAAGCGCCGCAAAGGTATTACATTTGCTGCAATCATCCCTACAAGAGGTGGAATCCACGATCTTCACAACGTTTGAATCTGGAACCACGTTGGACATCGAGGTGTGTACGGGTTTGGCCCGACTGTCATCGCAGAAATTCAATCCAATCTAGACTGCTCTCTTAATTGTGGATTTCCTCCGATCAATAAAGGCACCTAGGCTCCAAGAGTTTAGGAAGGCTTGCGCTGAGAGGTTCCCTCTCTCGAAGGTCTTCGACCCGGAGACAGATATAGAAGCCCTCAAAAAGATGGTCATGGCAGAAGAGGAGGAATCAAAGGATGAGTCCGATCTGGCGTAGATTCAGACCTCGTTCTTTACTGTCCATGTTCTTAGTCACATTCCTGGATATCTTATGGATCGCTGAAGTGGGTCCAGCGGTCAATATCGCGACAGTGCTGGTATATGAACTGCATATCATATATTTTGCGGGGGTAGTATAGAACGTGCAATGAAAACATGAGGCGTTGTACACAATATGCTCACTAACAGACGAGACGAAATCAGTAAAGGTGGAGTGTGGAGGGGGGGCACGTACGAAAGTGAGGGCAGCACCCTTGGTCTTCTTCTCTCCACCGAGTTCGAAACTGGAGAAACCAGTAAGGCATCATACAATCTTGAGAACATGACAACATACTGTTTGCATCGCTTGAGGGACAGCTGCATCTTATATTTGCACACTGTGCATTCTAGCCTCAGCACGACCTTCTTCGTTGTCTTGGCCTGTAACACTATTGTCAAACAAAGTTAAGGTTGAACGACATCCGAACTGACCTTCTTGTGGAAGACGGGCTTAGTCTGACCACCATAACCTGACTGCTTTCGGTCGTAACGGCGCTTTCCCTGAGCGAACAGCGAGTCCTTGCCCTTCTTGTACTGGGTCACCTTGTGGGGTCTATATCACATTTTGATCAATATATCGATTTCAGGCGCCGAGCAGAATTCATACGTGTGCTTCTTGCAGGTCTTGCCCTTGCAGTCTGCGATTCGGGTTCAGTATCTGATGTGACCTTCTATTGCTTCCAAAACTTACAAGTCCGGCGTGTCCTGATGGATTCTATCAGTCCAATATCTCAATATATAACGGCGTGCACTTACTTGGGGATGTTGACCATTTTTGTTGAAGGCGACGGCAACGATGAGCTTGATACCTTCCGTCGAGATTCTGTCGTCTCTGACCGTGAGAGCTTCCGGCGATGCCCGATGGGATGTATAGTTATTTTGTTAAGATTTGATGCGATCACTGCAGAAAGGAGCCTTCCCCGAATGGCAATCTTCTCTAACTGTTGCACAGGCCGCTTTTCTCCTCTTGGTTCAACTCTCGCCTTTTCATTGGATGATACCCAGCCTCTTCATTTCATCATAATATCTCGGACCCGCAAGAGTCGTTCAGAATTATAGGACCTCGAAGGTGTAATCTTATTCGGCAGACATGTACAATTGCACTGGACGTAGCATTGCATGGCGAGCCGCTGGCTCCGGGAAAGCAGGAGGATGAACGAGAATGGCTGATGGAAGCGCTCGCCTCTTACTACATTTTGGACGCATACCATCATCGCAGTAGCCCCATGACCTGACTCGTGGCTGGGCGCCTCCTCGAAGGCTGTTTGCCTAGGTGTATATATACCAAGCTTCAATATATCCTGGCTTTCTCACCCTCTTCAGTATGGCGCAAGATCAGGATGTCTTCTTGTCTGATGGACTTTTTGGTCTCGATGAAAAGATTGACCAACTCAACGAGTACTTTGAACAATTACAGCTCCTCAGTGTTGACGCCGCACAACCCAGCGTAGACCTCTTCTCGTTTGCGCAAGAAGCGCTGCTATTCTGCGGCATTTTGAAGAAGAGACCTCAGACGGTCGCAGCCAAACCTCTGACAAGACGAAAGGTACAAGGAGGTCC
This sequence comes from Clitopilus hobsonii, assembly GCA_015708445.2. Classification (NCBI taxonomy): domain Eukaryota; kingdom Fungi; phylum Basidiomycota; class Agaricomycetes; order Agaricales; family Entolomataceae; genus Clitopilus; species Clitopilus hobsonii. The sequence continues at coordinate 1,400,984 of CP067997.1, read as the reverse complement.
TTCAGTTGGAGTAAGTACATATTCCGTATCGTCGCAGTGTAGTAAAGCTCATAGGCGCTCAGCAACATAGGCCATACAGCCCCGGGAACATCTTCGCAAACCCTTATCTCTCTGCATCGAATATCTCAGGTCAAAGCAGTATTGACCTCAATTCCCACAACCCCTGGAGTCGCATTACTCAGGAAAACAATGAAGCCATGGATGCAGACAACTCTAAAGAGAACATTGGAGAGCAAGACGCACATTTCTACAATTGGCAAGATAACTCTATCCATCCACCCAGCTATGCCTCCGACAATACTCCCCCTGCATGTGTCAATGACCTCATTGGTCTGGTTTACCTCGTAAACTCGACCGCATATGAGGATCCCCTCCACCTACGCGAGGCCAACATTGGAATCTTCATTGACCCAAAATATAGAGGCAACGGGTACTCCCGTCAGGTTATCCAGACTGTACTTGACAAGGCCTTTAACAGTCTCGCTTTGCATCGAGTTCAGGCCATCCTCCCGCACCACGTTGCCAAGGACCGCGCCATCTGTCTCTTCACCTCCATGAGGTTCTCTCACGAAGGCACACGCCGCCGTGCCTACTGGAGCCCGTTCGAGAGCCACTACATGGACGTTTCCTACCTAGGCATTCTCGACACTGATTGGATCCTACGGGACCGCAAGGCACGACCTGCACCTCGCTCGGTTTGGGATGAGCTATTCGCCCGACACCAACGGGAACGAGAGGAGCTTCTCAATTGGGAGAGTAAACTTCCGGAACCGACATTGCGTAGGACTGGCAGCATGATCACCCTTCGATCATCATCACCGAAGCTCGTCGGGGCTACAAACGAGTATTTATCTGACGCATCACTCTCAGGATACAACACGGATGCAAGTGAAGACCGTGATAGTTCGCCCAGTCATTCCAAGGGCAAGAGGAGGATGGAAGATGACCCAGGAACTGATGGGATATCCAGACCTGCTCAGCAGCGCCGCTTGGCTGAACCTGATTCTGACGTGGGTTCTGACAATGAAAGCCTGTACTCATCAGCGCCTTCCGATCGTTCTGCCACACCTGAAGGCTACAGCAGTGCTGCCTCGTGGTATGCGATGGATCCTCCTTCGTCCCCTTCGTCCTCTTCTCAGACTGACGCTGAATGGGATGACTTCGAGTTCGATGGGGAAGAGGAGTCTTTGCACAAGTAGAATCGTGGCTTCGGTAGAACGTTCTTCGTGGTGAGATACAATATACGAGAAATTTGATAGAACATTAGTAGCGGGGATGTTGGGAGTTTCAAATCATTATTATTAGTCTGTACCATAAGTCACGCTTCTGCAATTCATTTATTAGAGATCGAGACATTACTCCGATACCGTGGAAATGTAGAAAGCTGAGCCTCACAAAGACCTCCTCAGTTGCACGGAGCTCGGTCTCGTTGCACCATTCGCAATGTAATATTGCGTATCGAGTCGTTATCGCTATCATAGCCGTTTCTTCAGCGCGCCATAAGTCGAGCAACCTTGGCATACGGAGGTAAAGTTTGCCCGTCCATAAATGGGTTTTTTGACGCCAGAACTTGAATTTGGTAACCAAAAATAGATACATCTGATAGATAAATCCTTCGTGGAATAAATACCAATAAATGTAGGGGCTAGAGCCATATAACAGGCCAGCGTCCAATGAAGCAACTTATAACTATATAGTCTTACGCCCCTGCTCTCTGAGAAAGGCAGACCTTTTTGTGTGCTTTCCAATGTGCTTTCTGGCACTTTGCATCGCAGTACCTGGGTTCAAATGATGTTAGCGTAGCAATCAAGTAGAATATATGACATGAATGACCTCGTCTTCAAGCACCGAGAGCCTAAAGATAATAACTATAAATTGCTGCACACAATGCTCGAATAAATGAAAACGCACATTTACGCATAACGGCTGATCTATTGTGGCAGTATGCACACGTATAAAGTTTCTTCGTATCATTTTCATCGTCAGACCCAGAGACAGCGTGATCTTCAAAGGGGTTTGTGTGTCTATGGGCGCCGTCAGGTAGCCACTCGATCATATCCTCTTCCCATTTTTCTGGTGGATGGAAATCGGCGGGAAGATCAGAGTGCAAGTCAAGTTTGGCAATGGAACCGCGATATCTCGCTAAAGATCCCGAGAAATGTTCCAATATGACGTCTGCAAGGTCGTTGATGCGATGGTATCTTGAATCCGCCGCCATCTCCTCGCGAAATTCCTCCGACATTTTTCTCACCTCTAATGCTTTCTTGAAGAGAGGTCAACCAACGATCTCGGAGATTTAGATTTAGGGAAAACCAACCTTGAACACTCCCAGATCATCTTGAATCTCGGGACCTTTGACAAGGAACGTCAAGATGATGAAAAAGGACGCCATTGTGCCTCGATCTGGATCATCCGGAGCGCCTTCCTCCAGATAAAATCTTGCTTGATTGTATGCAATGTATAGCGGGGTGGCCAGCTCTTTGATTGCGTCCCAATCAGGTTTTCCCGTTGTCCAGCCCGTCATCAGCCTGACTGATTTCAGGGAAAGCATTACGATCGTCTTCCTCGCCATCCGAAACCGAAGGTGGGGGTTGGTGTTCTTGTTTGTCGTACCACTGATATGGGCTTGGAGTTCCTCAGCTTCGCAAGGAGAGTGGCAGAGAGCGTAATAGAAGTAAGCATGGACATTTTGTCTCTCTCGACCTACAGCCTTTGCCGCAAGTTCAGCTGCATCATCGTGCTTCCGCTGGAGGAGGAGGTATCCAACCTCGAGAATATCGGCCCAAACATGATCTGCCTCGTTAGGTGAATCTCGTACAGCTTCTATGCACTGTGGAAGAAGCGTTCTCCAGCCACCATTTCGTTTGGTTGTTGGAGCGAAGGCACGGATTATGTGAACCCGATTCAATCGCGGAAGTAATAGAGCCAGTCGAAGTCCGAGCATACAATGGCTATTGGAGAAGGCGAAAGATTCTAGGGCCTCCTCTATGCCATCCATGGCGTCCGTAGCGATATGGTTGTAGCACTTGCTCAGGCCATGTTGGCGCATGATTTCGTGAAGGTGGGGAGCTGTCTCTTCTACATCATCCAAAAACTCCTCGGGGGAGCCAAATCGAAGGTCGTCGTCATCTGGTAACTTGAAGATCATGAGCAAGAGTCCCTTCAGACAAGCAGACCGTGTGATCCAGCTCCGACTGGAGAGCCCAGCAATGAGGAACTGCTGGAATGGGAGTGAATCCACGATCGCCTGGTCGACGTGTTCGTAGAAAGATAATAGCAGCTCATAAGCATGGCTGACCATATTTTCGGTTGCCCACTCCTTGGCTAAGAAATCTGTTACCAGTTTGACTATGCGGGGGATGAGGGGTTCCAGAGTATCTTTGTGATGTTCATCTCTGTTTACACCAGTGTCATACACTGCCATGACGCAGTGACATAGGGTGTCAATAATTGGTTCACATATGCTCTGTTCGTCAGGATTCTTGTCAAGGAGTTCTAGAAGGGCAGGTATTCGAGCGATGATGTCCCCTCGAAGTTCGGCTGAAAAACATGTCGCGCTAATCAGGGTTTCTAATGCGAACACGCGGGCGGGATTTGAGTCGGAACTCAGCAGCCGGTCAATATCTTTGAGAAATCCTGATTAATTACGTATCAGCTCGCTTCAAAGTGATAGTCCTCTCAGAACATAAGCCTGCCTTTTTCATGAAGCTTCCGGCAAATTAGCGAGTCTTGAGTCATTTTGGTGTAAACCGCGACGACCCCTCCGACAATTTTGAGATTGTCAGAGTACCGGTCAGCCGTTTTATCAAGACGCCTGGAGATATTATCGAAATTGACGTAGGCCTTCTTGAGACCACTGCGGGTGGAAAGATCTTCGCTGTTTGATAAGAGGGCGTTCGTGGTCTGTAATTTATGTATGCCCTACCTGGTATCTTGTAGGACAGACAAAGCAGATCCGCGACTTCGGACCAGTTCAAGAGGTCAACATTTTCAAAGTATGGTTCTGGTTCCAAATCTTCCACCTTTTTCGAACCCTTCGATACCGGCTTGGAAGTTGTCTTCCTGCTTCCCCGACCAGGACCAGGCATATGAAGTTCAAAATGAAAGGGAAAATGATCGCCCTTGAAGCCACTCCGTCCTTAGACCCTAGCCGAAACTCCGCTTATTTGCAGGGCCACCCTAACTACAATGAGGAGCACGTGTGCTCGATCTATTGGGAAGCTCTATGTCACAATACAGGTAGCTGCGCTATACAATGAAACCCGAGATAGATACTAGTAAGATACAAGTTTAGTGGTTACAGCGAGGCCAGCCTCGACCCAGGGACTGTGCCAGCCAGATGAAATATTTACGAGCAATCTGCTTCGATCCCCATAGCATCGCTGATGGAATCGATGAGGATGTCATTCGAATCCCCAACTGCGTACCACATCGCGTAGCCCTTGAGATTATTGTCGTTGATAAACTCGCCCTTGGCAGCTATGACCAAATGTCAGCATGGTCAAGCCCATACAAATGACCTGCACACATACCGAAGCTAGTAGCATCATCGTAAGAGATCATGACTTGGGTTTGAGGGTTATAAACAAACGGCTGCAACATCGATTTGAGTGAGGATTGGCAGGAGCAGTCGAAATATCCATACCGTTTGACTGCAGTTATCATAGGTATAGTCCATGCCTGGTGCTGCCTTTCCGTCGTCGGAGAGGAAGCCATGACCAATCAATGCAACAAAGTCAAAGACGCCACCAATTCCGGTTGGATTTCCGCAGGGGTCCAAAACTGAAAGCTCATCAGATTGAGGAAAGCCAATACGACATGAATGCAAACCTTGCGCATCAGCTTGGGTTTCGCCATCGCCGAGGGGCTGATTGGCTTTGTCGAAGGCAGGGTAGAGTTGAAGTTGCGATCCAGAGAGGGCGGCGGCATTAGAAACGTTGAAACTGTGCCCATAAGCAGCGACACCCAGGACAAGCTGCTTGCACGTCAGTCAACATTTATTGGTTATGGAACAGTCATCATACCTGGTCCGCAGGGAATCCTGCGTCAGTCCATGCCTTAACAGCAGAAGTAGCTGAACCTGCTTGAGTCGGGGCACAAGCATCTGCGAGAGGTGCATTCGGCCCAACGGTAGCTGACCAGCTGCCCCAGACATCGTAGTTCATGATGGCTAATAGAGCCACGTCAGGACATTAAGGACAAAACTAGGATGTTTGTTCAACATACCGATATGATCCAGCACTTTGGCAAATTCGGACACGTCGGACATGGGGTTGCCATCCGTGCCAGCGAACGGGGTGATACCAACCGCAGCGGTAATGTAGAGATTCTCTCCTCGTGGATCGGCACGAAGGGCTTGCAAAAAGGACAAGAAGTTGCCAGAATCATCTGGGGAGATAACATTACATCCCAAGCCTTGCTTATTGGGATACTCCCAGCTATGGATGAGGTTGATCAGAAGCGATCACGAGCATCGTGGAGCCCAACTCACTCAAAATCAAGACCATCAAGTTTGTTGTCGGTGGCGAACGTCAGGACAGTATCCACGAATTTAGTTCGGTTGGCATCGGTAGCCACATCAGAGGAGAAGAAGCGGGAGCCAGTCCAGCCACCAATGGATACGAGGGCTTTGACATTCTGGGCACACATTCAGTAAGGTCGGCCATGAATGATATCATCACGGTTCAACTCACATGTTCCTGAGCACTTTGGACAAAGAGAGGTAGTTCTTGAGTGCTCGGATCGTCTAGAGAAAGAGTCCCGTCGTCTGCCGTCACACTATCGATAGCATGAGTGAATGTCCAGAGACGCATAATAGGGGTGGCTTACGCAAAGGAAAAGGTCATATGGGTGTATTTTGACCACGAAAGACTTGAGGAAGGGTACTTGTCCTTGAGCCAAGCCGGATACCAAGCCGCTGTAACAACATCCTCCGAACTGCTATTCGTCGAAACCGATGCTGGAGTCTTAACAGGTAGGTTCTTCGGAGGAGTCAAGCCACAATGGGGTGCGGCAAAAGAGGGGAAGGGGAGTGCAGCCAGCAGCACTGAGAAGGAAAGGAGGGATGTCAGCCTCATGTCGGTGGCTCGAAGGGATCAAAGCAGTGGAGAGGGTCAGGGAATGAAAAGGAGCGCGTTATTTATAGTGGTTCGGGCTGGCAGAAGCCCAAGAAGGCTATTCTTTTTATACGTTGCGGATATTGATCCCAACTAGGCTGAGTCGTAGTAGCGCGGTCGAGATTGAGGATAATAGTGGCCACGGCCGATTTCCCCATCCCGTGCGAACAATGAAAAGTCGTCGTTATCCTACCACCAAACCGCTGCTCTCGCACACGGTTGCCTGAGTACGAAATTTGTGGTGAACGTAGTACACGTGGTGATTGCTCTCGAGGGGCACAAAGCGTTGCGTTCGATGATACCAACCAGCTTTGATGCCCAGATGTCCGCTGAGGGGAAACAGGGCCACTAATCTTGTTTGAGGTCCTCAGGAAGCCACCGTCAACACTGCCTGACAGTACAGGGTAAGCACCAAAGTCTCCGCACAAGAGAAGTAGACTACCTGCTCTATTTTTCTTCTCATGATGTCCATTCTTATGTTGCACGAGGAAGTGGGGTGTGCCTGATTGCAGTTCCGTCGATCGAAGCCGCGCTTTGATTGATGTGAGAACTTGGCACCATATAAGGCAACTCGTAGAAGGACTCCGTCTGAGTCGAGCGTCTCTTGCTGTTTTTTTGTGAGTGATAAATAGAGACAGAATGACAGACAACAATGTTCCAAAAACGAACAGAGGCCATCTTGCGGTGGGGCCCCAATTCTGCGACAATTGGCGGCGTTGCGTGTACCCTCTCCTCCAACTTCAGCTAGACCTTGTTCTTCAGGAGCTGCAATAGACAAAGTAGTCATAAGGCATGAAACGAGATTGATAGAGCTGCCGAGAGACCACGATCAATGAGGGGTTTACGAACGCAAACTCGTTGAAGCCACGATCATCGCTTCATATTAGAGCACGTACTCTACAGTGCAGGTATCCTAATGCCTATATGGTGTAACAGTCTGGAACGCTTACTGGGATGAGTAACAAGAAACTTCCATGGAAGACATACTACTCACAGAACAAGACTAATAATATATCCGCTGCTTCATGCTGAAACCTTGATCACCTCCTCGAACCCACGCTGTTGTTGACCATCCCAATCCTTGCTGCAAGCTGCCTTGCCTGTAGAGCATGTAATCTCCGCGACCGGATTCCCAATATAATAAGCGCTATCCCCGCAAACAGTATGTTGCAGGCCACGAATTCGAGAAAGTCTGCACGTTCCTGTTCGACGATACGGCCACAAGACTCCCATGCAGGTGTCTCTCCTTCAGGATGCTGTGACTTGAACAGAGTGTCAAAGTCGGTGTCGTAGTCTACTGGTGGAGAAGGAGGACTTTGATTGGAATGATTAGGGACATCCTGACGACCTGGTGGTTTTCCGTGCGGCCCAGGGGGTGGAATCGAAGTTGAGTTGGCACTGATGCAGTGCATCAGACGACGGTTGCCGAACGGTTGGCAGAAGGGTTCGTGCCTCTGCAAGGCATAAGCAAACAGACCCCATTCAATAGGAAGTTGGAAGACATACGGCGTTCTCTGGACATGGCTCACATTCACCAAACGGTGTGCATATCAGACTAGGTTGGGTATCATTTCGGCTCCTGCCATTGTCTATAGAGGTAGTGGTGTCATCATTGCGGCCTACAGTTGCTGCGACGATGACTTGAAGTTGTACAATCCAGATAGATAATGCGCTATGGTTACAAACTAGTAAGCAAGTTCAAAATGCACCTAAAAACTCGATGGCTTACAATAATATGGTCGTCCACGACCCTAGGAATGAATACCGTATCATCCACCGAGTCTCATGAAGTGGTCGTGGTCTAACTTGGTAGAGCGTGGGAACTTGAGATCATCAAGTGCCTGTCTGAAGTCTTCGTACTCTTCCAAGTTCGACCTCGGTGTCTAGGTCAAAGTAAAGTCTTCAGATCCAGTCTAGTGCACGCCGATCTCCCTTTCTCTGGAATTCTTGCGACGCTCTGTACGAAGAAATGTCCCGCAAAGCAGCAATTATCGAAGAGTTCGACGATGATACCGACCTTCCCTTGCCTTCTCACTCTCTACCAAACACCGGCGCACAGGGTCCACTGCTAGAGGAGATACAGGAGCTGCATATTTCCGACGACGAATTTGACCCGCAACCCGCCGCGGGGCCAGCTTCGCCTCCATCCAGGAAGTCCCAGTTCAAGTCAGATGCCAGTGGTGGTAGTCGACCAGAATCAAAGAACACGGTCACAGATATCACTCCCTATAAATCGTGTGTTACTCTTCCACTTTCAGGAATCTATACGGCACTAATCTCCGTTTCCGACCTTACGCTAACGTTCTTTAGATGGACCTGCATCTACCCTATCTATATCGACGCGAAACGCCCATATGGTCGAGGGCAACGCAGAGTGGAACGGGCTAAGAGTTTATGGTGGCCTTTGAGCAAGGATATTGCAGACGCTGCCAATAGGCTAGGTCTCGGCACACTTCACGAAGTCAACAAGTCGCACCCTCGAGATTGGGATAATCCAGGTCGCGTGCGTGTGCAATGGAAGAAGGATGGCAGACTGGTTAACCCTGTAGTCAAGACGAGTATGTGGCCTGGCCTAGCATCCTTTTCAACCCATCTGATCGAAATTTGGTTTGTCTAGAGAAACAACTACTTGAGATGATCTGCTACCAGATACAGATGACCAAACCGGAGAATGTTCCTAAAGCACCGTTCAATACCACGCCTTTGGATGCCTCCTTGGCAACAGATACGGCGCCTACACCTTCATCAACTGCGAGTACTAAAGGCAAACAGCCTGCAGCTACGAAGTCCAAGACACCTGCAGCTCCCCCAAGCTATACCAAGAAGGTCTCTGGCCGTCGCTTACCCATCGCCCCAGAACCTTTGCCACCACTTAACAGTCGCGTTTCCCCATATTCTCCAGCCATATCGACCGGCGTGCTGATTGACACAGTGAAAGCCGGTATGAATGCAACCGCCGAGAATGCGCTCGGTGCTCCCGCTGCTGGTGCAGCGAATCTGGGTAAAGGCAAGCGGAAAGTTATTAGGGTCAGAGGTTGAATGCGGAACTTTGGAGGAACCAAGAGGAACGCGCATTTGCATTTGTGATCTATATACAAAACTTGCATCCCAATTCAAACCCCTCAAATCAGATGCGGCATTATATTGAAAAAGATTTAGGAACATTATTTCTAGGCGCAACCACGATGAAACCTCTCCTTCAGGTTCGGGTGGCGCAATAAGATTCTGAACCCCAGATCTTTGACTTTACCCACGCGAGGAAGAGATCTCTACCGTGCCTTCTTGAATCTCAAATGCATCTTCCTCCAGTCCAACGGCTCCGTACATCTCAGATGCCTTTCAATGCCACAAAGGTGGCGGTGCCCCGATATCAACGAGGTCGGCAACAAGCACCACTCAATTCTGTTATCTCTTATCGATGGATGGCTCGATAGCAATGTCCCTTTGACCAAGAAATGCTTTGACTTGTGGGGTTATGAAGATAAGGGACAGAGTAAAATGCCTTCAAGATCCCTGAATAAGCGCTTGCCCTTTTCTCTCCACCTTCATCTGCCTGCCTGCACTACCCTTGACCCATAGTCTCATCGATCGCTTTCAAGTCACATCTATGGCATTCCCCCTGCGCTGTCAATATCTGGCTTCTAGATGATCACGCTTCCCCCGTGCTGCCGGGGTATATGGATGTTCGTGCTGGCGGAGTAGGATGGGAAACGCATGTCCCATGAGACCGACCGACTGACCGACCGCGTGTCTTCGCAAGTTTGCGAAAGCTGGGGTAGATCCTCGCGATCTTCATTCAACTGGCTGCGTACAGCAGCGACTTCTGAAGGCACGTAGCTTGTTGAAGGCCGTCCAAAGGCACCACCGTCACGGTGGTAGATGCAGTGGATCTCATCAAAATGGTTGGAGGTTTACTACCGTGATTGATACGGGCGTCGTTGGAGGCTGGAGAGCCCTTTGTTGAGGTTATTTCTTCTCTTGCAGTCAGTGCAGATACGCATGTTGTCAAGGTCCTGGTTCAATTTATCAATTGCAATTGCGTTGTATAATGATCCCTGTTCACTTCCACTGGAGGTTTTTAGGAGGTTCGAAATCCGAGTTCGTACGTGATGCACCTTCCCCTCCCGTTTTCTTCCTATCTGCGGCTAATTCGCTCAGACTCTGGGGAAATTTCTCAAGTATTACCCCCGGATTTCGCTAATTTGGGTGACATCTATTCTTTCTGTCACTTCGCCCACTGAACCTGGCCGTGTAATTCATTCTAGTCGAAATGAACTGTCAAAGGTTACACAAATATACCTCCGTGTTTCACTGTACTGATATCCTTCGGCTTGCAGATATTATATGTTTCTTTCTTGAGTCCGAAATCTTGTAGTTTGGCAACCACCCGAGGTCATGAGAACAACGATCAGTGGGTTTGGGGATGGAATGAGTTCAGCTATGACGAGGCGAATGACGGAGCACAGGCCAGAAAGTTGCTGGGCAGCTCTAGTGCCCATTGTGGATTTCAGGGGGACGAAACTAGGCTTTACGGACTTTCTCAGTCCTGACGGATTCCGAAGACGCTCCAATGCAGGAGTTGTGGAATGGTGAGTTCTCTCATCCACCAAGGGCGATCGACGGGATTCTGATTCAACTAATATAGTACAGCTTGGAAAATTTCCTTGCTTCTTTCATGTTGACAAGGAAATTTAGTGAACTACGGGTTCTGGTGATTGCGCGCAACGTCTCTGATGAACCAGTAGGAGAAATAGAGGCTGTTCTCATCCCAAGATAGCATCCTCCAGCCTGAGGACTGGGATTCTTGACAGTGGGAATCCCCGAGCAAAGTTCCGGGCCATCAAAGTGTCACGTGTTTACACCGGACACCTTCCTATCTCGGAAGCACCCTCGAGTTTTCGACCACTGAACTCCAGTATTGGCCCGATCATAGCCATGCGAGGATGTGCTGGTCTGGGTACAAGTGTCTCTCCTGTGTGTTCCTATTTCTCCCTTCATTACGCCAGGCTCTCGACTATACCATCCCCACGAGGTGAGGCCGCTACCGCTACAGGCTGCATAAATGCCTTCTGCTCAGCTCCCCCACGGTCTCCCTGCTCCTAAATTATTTCATACATCATTGCAAACGACGTTCTACGGTGTAAATCATCCTCTGTCGACGGATGTAACCCCAATACACCAGTACTTGGGCGTGAAATACGCCTCGGTGCCTGCGCGCTTTCGCCAGTCTAGACTCTTGAAGACTTACCCCTCCGTAGTCGATGCCTCAACTCATGGGTGCGTGACAAGGCTGCTCGCATAACCGTATTCATGCTAACTCCGGATTCATCCTCATTGCAGCCCAATATGTCCTCAACCACGTAACTCGAAATCATTCGAGGAGGCCCTTCTTGGGATTGCGGATGATGTCTCACCAAAGCAGAATCTCGTCTTCGATGAATTCGAGTGTCTCAACCTCAACATTACGTGTCCTGCTGGCCTCACCCCTCAATCTCACGTTCCAGTGATGCTTTGGATTCACGGGTACGTTGCCCTGTTCAATGAGACCCTGCACGTCGCTCAACTATACACTCCGGAATAGAGGCGGAGATAGAGGATCAGGCTCAAGTTGGGTGTATGATTGTGGTCCTCTCGTTCGTAAAAGTCTCCTTATGGGTAGGCCCCTGATAATGGTCACGATGAAGTTCGTCCCCTACTTTCATCCAAGCAGTTGACCGTGATGCTGATCATTAACCCGTTCTTAGCTTCCGAATAGGACTCTTTGGCTTTGCTGCCTCTGCTATGATCCGCGAGGACAATCACCGTGCAGGAGACGAGGGATGCGGAAATTATGGTCAGTGCTTGCGATGAAACGTTGCGATAATCCTCTGATGGTCCTTTCTTCTTTCTCCAACTCTCTCCCGACCCTTCGCTTTTGACATTCTCGAATTTGCCTTGCCTACGATCTCCCGTGACGTCTATCGCACCCAGGGCTCCGCGATCAGAGGAATGCTATGGAATGGCTATTCAATAACATTGCCGAATTTGGAGGAGATCCGAATAATATCACCCTCTTCGGAAATTCCACTGGTGGAGGTGATGTCCTCTGCCACCTCCTCTCCAACGACAATCAGATCCGGCCCCGTTTTCAACGTGCCATTGTTCAAAGCGCAGTTCTTGACCCGAATCTCCCGAATCCGAACAACGCAGGATGGCACCTCAACCGCATGTTCTCACCCACGCACATAACTTCAGTGGACCAACTTCGTGCAGTCGAACCAGAGAAGCTTGCTGCCATTGCCTACGGCCAACTTACAAGCCGTGCTGTTGACGATGGGCATTTCTTCCGCCCAGACTGGAAAGAATCCTTCATCAGCAAGAGTGATTCTAAGACGGGAGGTTGCCATTTGGTACCTGAACACGTCTCCCGTACCATCTCAAGGACACCAACTGGGTTTGGATCCGCAAAAAGCAAAAGTCGGTCGCGGTCTAATTATCGGTCGACGTCCACCAAACCAGGAGGTCATCATCTGTCGGGTTATACCCTTGCTTTACCTGCTACCCTCCAGCCCCTTCTCATTGGTGATTGTGGTTCCGATGCCCATCTCTGGTCGTTACCCATCTCTCTCTGGACTCCCTCAGCGGCTGTCAGGCGCATCAAGGCGGTTTGCCAGTCATTGGCTCTGACGAACAACCTCCTGCGTGGATATGATATTTGCGCACATACACCGGAGGACGAGATCATGGACCGCATCCTCGAGCTGGTCAACGATGCGCGCGTTGCCTGGCCAACACATATCGTGGCCAACAACATGAAAGAAGAGCGAGGGGGACGAGGGGTTTGGCGTTACGTCTTTGACCAAGAAGCACCTGGAAACGGCATTCCTCATCATGCCGTCGATCTCCTCTATCTCTTCGACACCGTCCCACGGCCTGAAGTGACGAGCTCAGGTGCATCCGATGGCGCTTGCGAAGCCGATCTTTGGTGTGATTCATTCAGCGATGTTGATGATGATGACCACGGGCCAGACACCCTCTATCTAAAACCGAAGATGACTTTTTCAGATGAAGAGCCATCACCTCTATCTTCCCCGCGAAGCTCGCCGGAACCTCTTGAATTCGACATCGATATTCCTTCAACCCCCCTCGACCCGTCTGGCAAGAAGTTCGAACTGGATGAAGCGTGGGGCATACCGGTTGTCGACGAATGGGCCTACACTCGCGTGAGGGATACTATTCAAGAAAAGTGGATTACCTTTGCACATGGAGAGGCTCCGTGGAGGGAGGATAAGGTCTTCGTTTTCGGACCGGAGGGCGAAACGGGCGAGAGAAGCACTTGCATATTCGAGGGCCGAAGACGAAAGAGCTTATGGAAAGAAGTCCTTGAGCCTTTGGGTATGCCACTTGTCCAAAAGGTTGGGCTGGAACTCAGCAGAGGACCTCCGATTTCTACTGTCATCGGGCCCAACAAACCAAAATATTGAGGTCGATGACTTCATTTAATGTCTTTTCGTTATCATCCTATGGGGACTCTCTTGGATTGGATTGGTCGGGGTGGAATTGGGCAATATAGCAAAGCCGTTTAAAGGCGGCTTTAGTTTCTCGCATTTGACTTGATTTCTCGGTTGGTAGTTTTCATTGCTATGTATTTGCATTACAGCATAGTTTCATCTCCTCGCACGCATGTATCTATTCATCATCCTGTTGTATAATGCTTATCAATTTTGCCCAATTGCTACTGTTGAATGAGAGCTCCACTGCACAGCGATGTACGCCATTGTCATCGAACCATTCCCGTCCACCAAGGGACAATTGCATCATCAAGTAGATAGCATTGGTCATCGGGCCTACTTGAATGGCCTCGCGAAGAGAAACGTTAGGCCATCAAGTTTCAAGTGCAGCTTGCTAGATGTACAGTTTATCAATTTCATTTGTAACGCTCCCTCACGGAAAATATGACCAACGGCCTCAACAGGATTCATGGCCCAGAAATTTCGATGTTAAGCAACCTAGAGAAATATCCTCGTTGAACTGGACGGGAAAATGTCAGTTCATCGAAGAAGAAGGCGCTGTCGACTGGGAATTCAAGAAGTCGATCAAGAATAACGATAAATGTGTATAGTGGAAGTCACCATTCTCTGCCTTCGAATAGCTTTGCCTGTTATACTGAGATGTAAATACTTAACTTGAAGGTGCACTGGCACGGACGATGATATCATGAAAATATGTTCTTGTATATTCGACAACACGAAAAGATACAACGTTGTAAGGGTATAGTAAGAGGTTGCAATCCCCTAATCTCGGGAGCATTTATTTCTGCTTCCATTGTGGCGTAATTGTCAGACACAAGGCATACTCGTGCAATGTCCCTGACGAGGTGTCTTGTGTTGATCTTGCCCATCATCAGTGTTTCTGGGCTCCCTTTTACGGCCACGCTCCTCATCACTCCTAAATTGTCCACGTTGTGGTTTAGCCCTCCCTGCTCTATCTCTCTCTCTTCTCTGGCGTTCGTGATATTCCCTGTCTTGTTGTTCCTCCCACTCTCTCATCTTTCGCTCGAATTCTCGATATTGATATCGTCTTTCCTTCTCCTCTCGTGCTTTCTTCTCTGAATGATTACGGCTGAGGACAATCGTGTCTTCGAGTGAAGATGTTTTCAGGCTCAGGATAATTCGGATAGGATAAGGTGGTTTAGCGGTGTTTGTGTCGTTAAGTGCAATGCACGAGCGATGAGTGAAGATGGGGAGGATGGTCTGACGAGAAGATAGTCTGGGACGAGACATAGTGATTTATCGTATAGCGAAAAATGAAGTGTTTGATGAAGGAGTATGTGGTGGATATTTGATGGCTTTATCGATTCGAAAACTTGCAGTTCTTATACTACTTGAGATTAGGAGAAACATGTTCTTCAGACGTAATGTCGACGTAACTTCGTCATCCTCGTCATTGGAGCCAGTCGAAAAGAAGGGGCGAGAGGAGGAAGGAGGCGAGGAGAAGGAAACGCTTACCCCTGGGGGGGCCTTAGGAGAATTGGTTCATATAGGGGGACCTCGTCCGATAGGCGATAGACGCATGATATGCAGTAGACTACCGACTATTCATGATAGTGTTCGTACATAGAGACCATATACTGCAAGGAGGGCAGCGTCAGTGTCAGCTATGTTTCCTGAAGGCCCGAGTCTGCGAGTGCCGACACCAAGCACGAGCGCGAGGGGAAACCTGGGAGAAATTACCAGTGAGCAAACCTCTAGCGAGTGATACTGAGGAGGCCAGAGTGTCAAGCTTAGCGCAAAAGGCATTTCCGCTGCAGGGAAATTCATGACAGTGTTCACAAAGGCGACTGAGTTCTATCGCAATTAAGATATTTCGAGAGGGTAACTCAAGCACGATGAACATTCTCAGCTAATAGCCACTGGTAAATATCCAATTTAGATTGATATATTATTTGTTGATTACTTAGTTATCACTATTACTCTCATACTCGCAATTTCGAAAGTGCCAAACCTCTGTTCGAGCGCTTGGTTGGACTGGGTATCACGTCAGTCCTGCCAGTGTCCAAGAGAGTCAGGTCGGGGCCGTTGGAAGCTGACTTCCCGTCTCTTGAGAGACTATCCAACAGTCTGTTGAAGCGGCGTCGAATGGCGGACATGCGTCGATAAGTATTTGTCGGACGGGGCGTGCCCGTAAATTGAATGCTGGTACTTTTCTGGAGGACCTTTGACTCTGGATAAGCGTGAGGGTTTCTCCGCTGCTTTTTCGACTTCTGATTTCTATTCGCAAGTTTCATGTCCAGAATGGACTTTCCCATCCATAAATGGGAGTTTTGAGAAAAGCTCTTTTGCGTCATTGGGTGAGTTTCTTCATAGAATCGCTATCATGGAAGGTCAGGTCCGGTGATAACTAGTAGACTGAGAAGGGATAAAACTAACCTTGTGCTCCTCATCTCTAGAGTCAGCGCGAGTAGCAAGTATAGAAGAGGCAATGAGCCCCATGACAACAGAATAACTCGAAGACATGGCTTGACGAGAATTTGGCGTGATGATGTGGTGTTAAATTTGGATGATCCTTCTCCAACCTCGACAGGCGCATATTTATGCATCCTGGGTGGCACACTGATTCCCACAATTCGTCATCGCCCCTGAAGAAAGGAGATGAGCAACAAAGGAGTTTACCTCCTGGTGACAAGGGAAAGGAGTAGGAGGTATCCTTGTTTCAATGAATCCTGTAGACTCAGAACCTGCGGATGCGGCGCCAACAACACTGGTGATACGTTACACTTGGGAGCATCTTCTCGAAGTTCGCTCTCATATTGGGCCACTAGTCGCAGCTTCGAGGTGGAAAGTCGGTGCTGCCGTCGTCTGTCTGCAAAGTAATTTGGAGATCGAAGGGTCCAACTCCTCTACAACCCCTTTCCTGATCGGGCGATCATGCTGGTATGGTTAGCGTTGCTGACCTTTCTGGCCTGAATATTGGATATTGGCCCTAATAGGCATATAATCAGAGCTTGAATAGTGTCCACAAGATGTTGGAGCTCGTGCAGGCATGCCAAGAACGTTGAAGCTCAGGTAAAGTCTTCAAAGCGCCACGGCGGCAAAGCGCGCTCTTGTACACTGTCAGGTGATCTTGACGTGACCGTTCTATACAGTACGGGATACCGGGCCGAACCAAGGTTACTCCGAACGCCCGTCGTCCGACCAACCAGCCTTAGTGGGTTCCCAGAGCCAGGAGATGGTGGAGAGTACCGCGGATAAGATATTAAGAATGCGATTTTGTTATCTCACACTTCTTGATCTTACACGTCTCCCCGACCTTCCACTTTGTGACGATAACCAGAGAAACGACGATGGACGCTGTCTGTTACCAGGCCGTGCGTTAAACAACTTCTTCATGTTCAGACTTCCCACCAGTTGACAACATGCCTTTGGACAGCCTAATCAAACAGAAATTATACGTGCTCCAATACCCGAGATCTCAGACGATCAAGTTCTCGTGAAAGGTCGAATTCTGCTCTTTTCTGAGAGCTTACCCGAGTCTCACCTCTAAATTGCTAGTCTCGTGCTGCGGCATCTGTGGAACAGATCATCATTTGGCAGTTGTATGTGCATAATCTATATCTGACGAAGCGTCCTCTTCATATCGAGTTTTTAGGGAGAGTTCATTGGAAAACTTCCTGTGCGCACATTTCCCATTGTAAAGATAGTGTTTGATCACCAAACTGACGCCCCAATATAGCTAATTCCTGGTCATGAGATTGTTGGCGTCATTTCTGAGCTCGGCAAAGGTGTAGCTGAGAAGGGGCAATTGAAGGTCGGCCAGCGAGTCGTCGCAGACAATACGATTTTGGTGAGATGATCTGCACACCTATATGAGTCGAATCTAAGCTACTTACAGTGCGACTCCTGCTTCTACTGTCGACGGGGACAGTATTTGCTTTGTGAGAACTTCGACAGCTTGGGTGTCACCCGAGCTGGGGGTTTTGCTGAGTATGTCGCGGTGTGAGTAAATGTGTTACAGGGTCCGAAGAAATGAGCTCACCGTTTTGATGAATAGCCAAGCCAAGAAGGTCTACCCCATTTACAATATTTCCGATGAAGAAGCAACTCTGATTGAGCCCGCATCGTGTGCCATCCATGGCCTAGACAGGCTGACCGGCATCCCCAGCTATAAGCCTGGTTCAGAGATCCTCATTTTTGGATCCGGGCCAACTGGTTCGTCGCGCCCTCTTCGCTATTAATCATTTCAAGATCTGATTAGAGATCCAGGTCTTATTCTAGCGCAGCTTTTAAAACTGAATGGTGCTTCTCGCGTAGTAATTGTGGCGAACAAAGGTCCCAAGACTGAGCTTGCACGTTCCCTCGACTGTGGAGACGAGTATGTAGAGCTGGATCGCTCTAACCAAGATCAAAGGGATGCGGAAATGAAACGTTTGCGGGAGGACAACCAGTACGGTTTTGATGTGGTAGTATGTTAGGAACCCTTCCTCCTCTCAAGCCACACTCAGACTCCGGTATAGATCGAAGCCACTGGGAACAAAGATATAGCTCAGGATGCACTGAACTACGTCAGGCGCGGTGGGATACTTCTTGTCTATGGTGTTTACTCAAACGCAGACCGAGTTCAATGGAGCCCGGGAAAGATCTTCGGTGATGAGATCACTGTATGTAATCCCTCGCATGATACCGTGTTCGTTCACCCTCACATTTGATAGATCATTGGCTCCTTCGCTCAAGTACACTGCTTTCCACGGGCTGTGGCATATCTGGACAGCGGTAAGATCCGCGTGAAGGGCATGGTATGTCTATTTCGTGAGATTCAAACCTCAATACTCTGGGTCATCCTCTCTGCGGCCTCCTTCTGAGCAATCCCGGGCATGTGTGTCCTGTTTATTGGGACGAAATTCCCTCGTTCTGGGGCACATATCGTGGCATGACATGGGTTCGACAGCTCGGCTAACAAAACGTCTTTGTTTAGGTGACGCACACCTTTCCGATTCGCGACTTCCAGAAGGCATTGGATAAGTTAAACAGTAAAGAGGCTGTCAAAATCGCTGTGAAGCCGTAATACGTCCGGATTTTATGGCTGGTAACAAGGGGGGCTGTCTTCTACTGGAATACCACATGTGTGTTTGTTCTGCTAGGGGAATCTAGCAGTCAATATGATCTGCGAGTTCCAGGTACTTCTGGCAATGAAAGCCATTTGTGGTGCTGAGATACAAGTGTCATAAAGACGATTATGAAAGATGACTAGCTCGAGGCTTGCGTCTGTGTCTGAAGGCGTGCCTACACAGCCCGGAAGCAGCATTCGAGCTATGTTGTCTTAAAACAACCTTCGCGATGTGGGCGGGTAATCATCGGCTTCGACGAAGTAGCGGTAATCCGTATAATCTAAGACATGGGAATGAGCTCGTGAATATGCTAAGCCTGGTTTTCCTTACAATTCCAGGGGATTTGTTGCTGGCCCATATACTGAGGCTGGGGAGGAGGCATGGTCAAGAACCCTTGCATGGCCTGGGAATGAGTCCCGGCTCCGAAGGTAGAATTAACAGGTACTGGCAGCATTCGTGTATCAGCGCCAAGGTTGGCAAACGCCCGTGTGTCTAGTATGCCGTCAACGACATCTCCAAAAAGAACGCCTGTCAAGGGCTCACCGGCGATCTGCATGGATTGGCCGGGGTTGGGGATGGCGGGAACAACACTGGAGGCTTCACGGCGTGGAGAGCTGGGTGCCGTTTGGTTGTATGCCACGGTAATGCCGCTGGCGATGAAAGTCCCACCCGATATCCTGCCTCCAACCATGTTTTCGAACATGGTTATTTCGACGTCGACATCATCTAGGATGAATAACCAAATGGTCATCGAGCAGCTGGAAGGGGCCAGATAAATAACATACCTGGATGTCTGTCAACACGTTCTAGGAGACCACCTTGCGTGGCGCCCTCGTATCGATACACAGAGGCCTCGAAGCGACCTCCAGAAATGATTGTATCCCGGGAAGAAGAGTAGTACTTCAGAGACTTTTTAGAGGGTCGGGATCGAGGTTTTGGTTCGCGGGGCATGCTTGAAAGGTGGGAGAAGTTGGTTGAACGACTTGCTTTGGTGGCCGTTTTTATACGATTTCGGTCCATGTATCCATTTGTCCAAATTGAATTTGCAGGGGATCCCGACTCCTTCTCAGAGTCAAAAGATTACCCAAAGGAATTAGATTGCGGGCCTGTTTGATTCGAACTTGCGCTCAAAGAAATGTGATTTCAGGGATGGATCATCGTTCAACGCGGGGTTGTTCCTGCCATCGAAACTCTAAACGCTATTCGGTGTGATTGTCAATGTTACGTTTGCGTTGGCAAGACTGTCTGAAATGGCAGCGGTGCCCCACTCATTGTGAAAGCATGGACCATTGGCACAACATTCGACAAACAATAGTGAGCGACATAGCTGCTGCATCAGAACGGTTCCGACTGTGCCAGTGGTGGGTCAAAATAAGGTTTGAACATCGGGAAGCATATGATCGCCGTATGTGGCGGGAAAGAAAGAAGGTTCCTCAAGCTGTGGAATGCGTGGTTAATCCTGTGCTATCGCTAGATTCTGATGTCCTTCCTTAGACTGGGGTTATTGAAGCCTTACTTCTGGCTGTGTGATCTAGGGCCCATGACGACAATTGTCGGCGAGAACGAATCGGAGGAACGTTCATCTGGAGATCTGGAGGAAGACAACAACTGGGTCACACCGACTTTGATTAGGCAATGACCGACAGAACAGGACTACCTCAGAAATTCCTGAACACGTTTTTGCTGCCACTCCTCATACCTGTTCTCCTTTTGGACCGACCCTTCCTGTCACTCTCATCTCTCATTCCATTATCTTCTCTACCTCCCTTCTCCATACCCGCCCCAAAGGTTTCTCTACCAGGTCTCTTCTTATTCTTATTTTGCGAGGGCCGACCAGGAGCATTTGGTACCAGCATATCGTCGTCATTGGAAGGACCTGACGTTGATGGCGTCCAGCTCATTTCCATGCCGCCATCAGCTGACTGGCGAACCTTTCCAGCTGATGATGGTCTGGAGAATCGGTTCGACGATGAGCCCGAGGAGCGCCGTTGACCAAATGTGGCGTCCTTGTTGACATTGGACTGCTTTGATTGCGGGGCTCGCATAGGCACCATGTTGATCCTAGGTGCCTTACTCGAAGTAGTAGCAAGGTTCTCCATGTATTCCTTTTGGCGGACAGCTGCTGCCTTTTTATATTCTGTACACAATCTAGTCAGCAGGTGGCATGGGCTGGTGAGGCAGGACTTACCATCTTCGCTCTCGTCTTCACTATCTTCCTCACTATCGCTCTCTCCCAGTCCATCGGATGATAGCTTGTCACTTTCTTCCTCCTCTTCCTCAACTGCCGTCTTCGGCCTCTCCTTCGTCCTGAGCCCAGTCGCTGCAGGATGTAACATCGCATACTCCCTGCTAGTTTCGTCAATCGCGAAATCTGGATTCTCGAAAACAGCTGCGAATCGAGGATCGTTGAGGACGCTTGATTGAGTCTCCTGAGGAGGTTCCTCATCATCCTCATCAACGTCCATCTCATCCTCTGCCTCTGCCGCGGCAGCTTTCCTCGCTCTCTTCTTTTCTTCCTTCTTTCGCGCCTTCTCTTCATCTTTGAGTATTCTCTCGGCGAGTGCCTTGTTAACTTTGACACCAGCAGTGGCGTCTTTCCTCGCCCGAATTCTTGTCTCGGCCAACTTGTCCATTTTCTCCTTGATGACCTTCTCCCTATGTTCTTGATAGGCATAGGGATTGGCGATGACCCGAGCAGCGTCATAAAGCTTCAATGAAACGAAGTAACCATGCATATATGGTTTGAGTGCCGGTGTGCCGACCAGGTGATCGAGGCCAAGATTTGCAAGCTCGGTACGTTCAATGAATTTGAAGTCTTCGTAGACCGACCGTGTGGTCTGATCTTCCATCTCTTCTGTGATGTTTTCTAGGAATGATGCCCACCGAGGTGCGGGACCAAGAGCAGGGACGTAGTAGGTTGCCATTTGGATGCCCTCATTGGCAGTCATGATCAACCCACTGCCCGGAATGTGATGAAGGTCGTTGAGGTCGTTTGCTGGGGTTATTGAAGCAAAATTCGTGTCAGGCTAAAGGGGTAAGGAATCAGATACGTCAAGGTTATGCGATAGAATCGCACGCACTGTATTGCGGTCCCATATTTTTACGACCTTTTTGTCTGCGGTTATTATCATGCCGTCGCCTGCCATTTTGCTTCCTCCTCCAACCCAGGTAACCTTTTTCACTGGGAGTCCGTACCCTTGATCCTTCAAAGCGAAATGTCTGGAAGTACGTATGTCGTACAACAGGGTATGACCTGTTGAAGTGCCGATAGCATACGTGAGGCCATCCGTGCGCGACGCAATGGCGGTCACGGAAAGGTCAACGTCGGAGCCGGGAGGAGCAAGCGCAGAATATGGTAGGTGAAGAGTACCAACGCTGCTTCTAGATCTTGGATCCCAAAATTGCGTGGTGCCAGTTCCGTCCAATCCAAAGGCAAGCAGCTGATGTGCAGGGTTTATGTCAACGATGTTGACTCCAGCAATATCGGAATCATCTGTGAGGGCAAGGGGGTTCATAAACCGCCCTTGCTCCAGGTTGAGTCGATACACCTCGTTGCCTGAGGCTGTGATATAGGCATCGCAAGAGGGGAAGTGGTAACCTATAGATCGACCGAAGCGGGGTACCCTAGTGCGGTAGTGAAATCCACCCTGGGTATGTAGCTCAATCGTTCGGTCATTTTGGAGGTGTATTGACTTTGTCCAGTCATCTGACAGAGTCTACAGATAGATTGGGGTCAGCATGCGTTTAGGGGTGTGGTCATACCCAGAGAAACAACTCACTTACAACGAAGTCAACATTTTCAGCGTCGGAGTGCCGTTCGAATTTGAGAGTAAGCTGATCCAGATCCCAGACCCTCATTTGAGGTTTGTAGACACCAGTTGCAATGACATGGTGCCCATCCCGTGTGGATTTGAGGCGAATACTGGCTTCCGGAAACTCGAAGCCCTGAATGAGCTCGATAGTCCCTTCATAGTGCTCCCTGATTGCCCGTTTGCCTTTCCCTTTTGCGGCGGCCCGTTTTCGAGTAAGCCAGTCAGGTAGAGACGAAGATGATCCTGCTGTGGCACCGTTGACTGTGTAGACCTTCACATCTGCGACCATGGTGCCCAACTTGACCCTAGTCCAGGCGAAGAGAATTTACGTTTACGTAATGCAGTCAAGGACTTGAAATGCGCCATCCACAATGATCGAGTTCTCTCCATGGGGTCAGACCGAATCCTTTGCAATGCTCACACCTTCGAGCAGATGTTTATGGATATCATTTTGTGCCTACTACAAGAAACGTAGGAGAGGTATGAGAGTACTACATCCGCCTGCAGACCCATTATGCGGAGTCCTAATGCAACACCTGTTCTTGTAACAAGTATCTGATGCAAAATTTGATGACGTCTAGTAAGTCTTCTTTTTCTCGTCAACAGAAAGTCCACCTGAACCAAAATCAGTGACCAGACTGTAAACATAACGCATAAACATACCTGCACCCATGTGGACGAGCAGAATCAATCCACCGACGATGGCTACAAATACAAGTCAGCAATCGCACGTCAATGTCAAAGCAACGGTAACGAACAGAGAGTCTGGAAGAAGTCATATCTATGGAGGCACAGTTAGAGCTACTTCACCGGGCGAAATCGCGATTTGAACTTACTTTAGGAAGTCTCGCTGGGGGTGTGCAGAGTGGACGCTCCACCAGTTGTTGGCGAACACGTTGAACACGCTCAACACCAATACGAGGAATGCAGCGGACCACTTTGCCTTGAAGCCAATTGCAACCATGACGCAGGCAGCCATACCGACAATAGACACAAAGACACGAGTAATGCTCCATTCACCCTGGAGGATGAAGCCTAGGAAGAGGAAGATCAAGAGAATGCGACCAGCCAAGAGGAAACTACGAATGGTCAATCAATGGACGATTCGGCAATCAAGTACACTTACTATTTCTTGCGGTCAGTCTCGCTGATGCTGGGAAGACCGGCAAAGAGAGCCTTTCGTGAAACCATGGACTCGCTGAAGACCATGAAGAGGCCGCCAATAACACTCAAGTTACGGAGGAAGAAGTTGAGGTCGAAGATGAGGCCATAACCGAAACCTTGGATAACAACAACACTCAAGAGACCACCAACAGCGTATTCGGTATATTTCTTGCTGATGACCGCACCAGACCCAACCAACATAGTCTAGAGCGCTGAGTGAGCCTCTAAAACGAGTATGGTTCCGAAGAGTGTAGACTTACAAGGACATTGATGAGTAAGAAGAGGTGTGAGATACCCCAAGGGAAATGTCTGTGTCTGCACGAATAGTCGCGTGAATTCCATAACTTTGTCGATCTCTTCTGGGACTGACGTACTGTTGCAAATACCACAATTGGTCACCCCACTGCGTCAGAATCCGCAAAGCGTCCTCCAGGAAAGTCACAACGATTAAGAAACGCCCAATGGCCGGCAAATGGGGCTTCAGTGGTTGCGAGTAAATTTCGATAGCATCCTCGACTTGTTGGCTAATTGCTTTGATTTTTTCGATAGGATCGTCGGGGTTTGCGGAGCGGTAACCGACAGACGGGCGTGAGTTGGACAGCCCGTGTGGGTCAGAGTTGTATGCAGGCTGCTGTGGGCGAGCAATGCTGATTCTCGAGGACATGGTGGTTTGAGGTGAGTGCGAGGTTCTGTGCGGCTGTCGTGTCAATAGGTCACGACGTGGCGATGTTTACGTAAACACGTCACTGAAACGCGAACTGCTTTTCTCGCCCGCGTTCAAGTTCATCAAACCTGTCCAAGGTCCCATCCAGGCCCCATATGAGCGCTATGCGAGCAGCGAATCTGCCCGAAACAGGCTAGCTCCCACTTGAACGACGTGGTCAATACGTGGCGAATTTGATATGCATTCTGGACGTCAGATTACTGCTACATGTTGTAATAAATACACTGAAGGAGACGAGCTATCGATACAAAAACAGAAGCTAGTGATACAAATTCCGAGCGCTATTGATACAGTACAGGGTCGGTGTCAGAAAGGAAGCGGAATTGCCGATTCAATTCAATAAAAATGAAGCCAAAACAAAGTTCGGCGATTCCTTGGAAAGCGGTGAAGGGGGAAGACTCTCTAGGTAAATTCTAGCTCAATCTGCTCTGCTGGGAGGTCCGAGAGGTTGGCGAATCTGTCCTCAATCCATTCAGAGACATCTTGAGCACCATTCGCAACTCCAGAGATAAGAAAACGCATAACAAACTTGTCTGCGAACTCCTCCCTGAACAAGAGCTTTCCCAAGATATCCCATTCGAGAAGATCCAGGTCAGACTCTGACGTCAACCAGAGGGCCATGGTGAGGGAGCTGAAGGCATCCGAGTTTACGGACGAGACGAGCGAGGACACCCAATTCAATGCCTCGTCATAATAGGTGACGTCTCTCCCCTGAAGTTCTCCAAGGCTGCCCGATGCAAGGATAGTGCGATTGTAGCGCGTGTGGAACAGAGTCAGATTGTCGATGTGCAAATGCTGAAGGTTCGTATTCTGATACAGATCTAGATGCTTGGCGATATCTGCAAATCGAAAGTCAGGAATAGATGCTAGTAGAACGCGGTTGGGCAGTAGATCTCACCATTCAATTCGGTGACCGACCCACAGGCATGGGGAATAAGGCCTATTTGTAGGACTTTGAGTGACGCGCCCAGCTTGAGTAGCGCTTCTTGGACCAGAAGAACTTCATGCTCCAGCACTTCCGGGATGCTGAGGGAAACTAGGCGGGGAAACGTTATAGATTTTTCATATTGAGGGGGAGGTTCTGATGGTGTGGCCGGAAATATCCAGGCCAGCAGCGCATCGAGTGGGGATGCGTTCACTCGGAGGTGGTGCAACGTATGTGCGAAGTGGGGTAGAGTTCCTTCAATAAGCGGTGAGTTATACGCGGTGAAGTCCGGTCCCCAGGTCACATTGTCCAGAGACAGTCGTTCCAATCTGCAAAAGCGATTCAAGAAAGCTTTCAGCGTGGCCAGGGATGAGAATCGGACATAAGTCATCTCGATCGAGGTTACTGCGTTGAAGATGGTGCCATCTGCATACAGCAATAGCTGTTCTGCGTAGGCAGTTAAATAACCCCAACTCCATGTTTCCAAGACGAGGTGTTTGGGAGACTCGAGGTGTATCAGGAACTCTATGATCCTTCCCAATTCCACGCGTTCTTGTTCGAACCAGACGCCTCCAAGAGCGACCCGGCGAACGTAGGGAAGGATCGCAGTGTTACTGATTTCGGAAGATACAACGGACGTGACAAATGCTGGGGTGAGCCTGATTTCCTCGAAAAGGTGGTATCGACAAGTGGGAAGCCAAGATTTACACACGGCGCTGCATGATTTCAAGGCGTCAACATTATCGTGCATATGATCAAGGATCCGTTCGTAGACTTCTGTCGGAATGCGAGAAGTTGTGGACAGTGGAAGCGACCGACAAACCATGGAAGAGGGGACGCACTCGATGGCGGGTGGGGCGGCCAAGGGGTGGGAGGACCCTGGAAGAAACGAATTGGCTGTATTTACGCCAGACGGCATACTAGTCCATATTCGGGGGATTCACCCATTTATTCCGGGGCGGTGCTCATATATAGGTTACAAGAGTACGAGAGGTGAATCCCAGTGACTGAGTGTATTGGAGGTTTCTTGTCGAAAGGAAAGATAAGGTTTCCCAGAAAAGGACAAAAGCCGACCACATGGCAGCCACGCGAGCAAGAGTCTCGTGATCCAAGTACAATTGCGTTCATTTGGCGGACGCGTCGATTCGAGTACAGAATCGAACGACGTCGCGTTTTACCCAAGCGGAGGCAACTTGCTTATTATTGGCAACCCGTACTTCAAGAGGCTACCCCAACGACATCCTGATAGAGACGCGCCGTCTCTGCTTTCCCAAAGTCCTTGATCCATCGCTTCAAACTTGGCACCCACATCATTTCACCGCCCACCTACCGCGATTCCGGCTTATATATGGGAAAGAGAAAGCTTGCTACACCACCCAGTGATGCGGAGGATTCTGATTATGCACCAGAACAAACCCACTTTGTTGACAAGCCTGGGAGAGGTTCACAGAAGACCAGCCGAAAGAAGAACAAGAGCAGGCACAGCTCTGCACCAGACCAAGAACAGACAAGCGGAGCCGACGCTGGGCAGGAGTTCCTTCCACCACATACAGTATCCACACATAATGTAGGCTCCCTGTCTGAGCTTCGAGCTGCATTGTTAGAGTGGTTCGCTGGGGTGCATGATACTCGAGGGATGCCTTGGCGCAAACGCTATGATCCTAGTCTTGGACCGGGAGAAAAGAGCCAGCGGGCTTACGAGGTACTCCATTTCCTGGTATCGGATGGTTGGCATTGTATTCAACTCTTATTCCAGGTGTGGGTGTCGGAGATAATGCTACAGCAAACCCAAGTAGCGACTGTTATCCCATATTATGAAAGGTGGATGGAAAAGTAAACAAAGTCCGTTCAATATGCATTGTTCCGTATTAAATGACGCCCTTTCAGGTTTCCCACTATTCGCGAACTGGTGCGTTACGGAGTGTACCGCTTTTGAACTTGCTCTGAATGTGACCACAAGGCAGCGGCGTCTATAGATGAAGTCAACGCCCTCTGGAAAGGCCTGGGGTACTATTCTCGAGCAAGTCGGCTTTTATCTGGGGCACAGAAAGCAGTCCAAGAGTACAATGGTCGCCTTCCCAAGAATGCCAAGGAGTTAGAAGCGAACATACCGGGCATAGGACGATACAGTGCGGGGGCAATAGCCTCAATTGCATATGGAGAACGGGCGCCTGTCGTAAGGATTCCATAACGAGGTATTCGCACAAACTGAACCAGAGCACCCAGCTTGATGGAAATGTCCATCGGCTGTTGAGTCGGGTATTGGCTCTTCATGCTTCACCAAAATCAAAGGCTACCCTCGATATCCTATGGTCAGCTGCAGCAGACATCGTCGGGACTAAAGGTATGTACCATTCTATTATCCGAAGGCCCATTCCCACACAGGATAGCAGGTATCACCAAGGCTTCCATGAAGATCGACGAAGCTTCATCAATGGTGCAAACACAGTATGCTGGCGACATCAATCAGGCTCTAATCGAGCTTGGAAGTACTGTGTGCAAGGTTCGTGACCCGCAATGTACGGCGTGTCCATTGCAGCCATGGTGTCGAGGCAACGCTCTGACATCAGGAGCTTCGTCCGAGGTGAGAAGTGCGCCATCTCAGATTGACATATGAAATTAACCACGGCATCTGTCAAGAATGACATTCCAGATATTGAAGAACTCTGCTCACTGTGTGAACCTCTACGTATTGGTTCGGGTGTTACTTCATACCCAATGAAGGCCGACCGAAAGAAACAAAGGGAAGAATTGGATATTGTGAATGTTGTTGAATGGTCTTCCCGCGACTCGCCCGATGATAGGTTCTTCCTGATGACAAGGAGACCAGAAGGCGGTCCGTATACCTCATATTCCATGTACATTCTATATTGACGCTCTCTGTGAACAGGCTTACTGGCAGGACTTTACGAGTTCCCGACTGCAAGCAATGTCTCCAAGACTCTGACTCCAGCCATGCAAACCAAATTACCGAAAACTGTTCTCTCGAAGTTTTTGCAGCTGGAAATTACCTTGAAAGTCAGCAAAGAAAGCACGAGGGGGAACGTTGAAGGCGCCCTTGTCGTAGAATCTGTGACATCAGCGAAGGACGTTTTGCACATATTTTCTCATATTAAGAAGACATATAGGCCGCAATGGGTTGTCTTACAAGGCGGAACCTCGCCACCCGCCGTGAAGGCTAGTGACGCTTCGCCGATATGGGTACCCTTGAATAAGGTTGACAATACAAAGTACGTTATTCTATTCAGTCTACCATACACATTGCCTCAATGGTAATTTTCAGCACTGGGACCGGCACTGTCAAGGTCTGGCAGGCCGTGGCACGACTCTGGAAACAAAACGCGATTGATGGATGAGAATGGGACCAATCAAAAACCGAATGTACGGTATATTTTAACCGGGACGACGCCCTTTGAGACTCCCTGGCAGATCTGTCTAACTTCTTGTGTGCTCCTATGTACCGTCCTTTAGATCGATTGGATTCCATAGCATTGTTTGAACTCACGACCTTTGATCCCGACGGAAGCAAAGTATATGTTCCAAATAAGGAAATATCGGCCAGACTTCGGATCATGAGGCTATCGGCCACGTGAGCGTGTACACCCTCGTCACTGTCTTCAGCGACGTGCACTTGAGTTGGAAACAACCCGACGCATACAAATTGTCCTTGCAGTTGTTTGACACGCGGCTTTCTAGGTGTCTCAACTTGAAGAGGCTAGACGGCCATCTCTTTTTTCTATGAGCTTGCCGCCATCAACAACAGAGGACGGCTTTTATTAGTGGGTGATTCATATTGTTAGTCTCTTGGCCCGCAGCTGGACTTACCCTAGCCCCCAAACAGCACGGTCTTGAATATTGATCGAGCTGCCTCACAGAATGAGATTAATGAGCGACATAGAGCATTGTCTTTGATATTCCACCCAGACAAGCAAAGAGACGAAGTATCAAAGGAAGTTGCGAATAAGAAGTTTCTTGAGATACAGAAAGCATATTCCAGTACGCCTTTCCCCAGTCCAGCATAATTTTTGTCTTACATGCCGCTCTAGTCCTTTCAGATCCGTTTCTAAGGTAGGACTTTCATTTGCACTTGAGCTTCCACCACCATCTCACGCTGCCATCCCATATACCTCCAGGGAAGTCTACGATGCTCTAGGTTCGTCTTCTTGTTGCAGATTTAACCTGCGAGTCTGATCCAGAGTCGTTTAGGAGAAGGGGGCTTGTCTATTCGCTTCAGCCCTGAAGTACGATCGTTGCCCAATGAGGAAGTTCGTGGTAGAAGCCTGCTCACATATGTTGAACATACACTCATTGCACGTTTAGCTCCGTAGACTCATCCTTGACACAAAACAAGAACTCAAAAATATTGAACTCCGTGATAAAGTCGTTCCGTTCGGAACCCTTGTCGTAGGACTCGATGCCTCATCTCTCTTCGAGAATTACTACCTCGGTTCACCGAATGACTCAACCTACACGCGCCTCAGGAATCGCATGCGAGATGTAGATATAGCATCATGCGAGGTCAAATATAACGCACAAGTAAGTATCCATTCCTCAGTCATCCGGCTCGGCCTTCTGAGTGCATTCACAGAAAAAATTGAATAGTAGCACTGTCATAAGTTTGGAGACCTCTGCTACGCATCACCATCGAAGTCTACAATACCGCATAGCTGGGACTGTTCGCCATCAATTTTCACCTCGCCTGACTTCCGAAGTAAGCCACCCTGAAGATTACATGGCCCAGGAATTCATCATCATTTTCTTCGTCAGGCAAATGTCGGCCTTTTTTATCCACACTTTCTTCGCCTCGGGAGTTCGTACGACTATCATGGGACCAACATCAACGTCAGGGTATCCAGTGCTCTGGCCCGCTTGACAACCTCTCCCCCGTCAATGACTGCATCTATTTCGAGACGATTGTTCCGCCGGCGACTCGAGGTTGCGTCGTTGGATCTGTCAATTGGGCCGCAACCTAAGTTTTCTATCATGTTGATTTCTCCGAAAGCCTTTGGCCCACCTTCAAGACGTCAATCTGGTGATCCTTCAGACGAACTACGGGTCCCTTCCGCTTCGGGTTTAGAATACGGGTCTATCCATCGGAAACTTGGACTTGCATTCACATCGGTTTTGCCCTCGCTTGTGGCGGAATTTGGGGTGCATTTGCCTGAATTATCGCTGGAATTGTCAACTGCACTCGAGTGGGGCCTGACGGGCGTCTCTTGGGTCTGCTCGGGGTCGTGGTCAAACTCGTTGTCGAACGTCGGTCTCAGATCCGTACTACAACCAGGAAGTCTCTCCCTGACAGTCGAGTGAGTCTCTTATACGCCTATACTTCGTTCCTTGCCCTTATTCATGATGTTTGAGTCTGCAATATGCTGATCAACGTGTCACAATCCCTATCGATATTTCTTCAGAACCGGACACTGACATGGGGATCTGGGCTGCGTTGATACCTTCAACCCTTGCATTCGCAGGGTATCATTTCATCCTGAAACCACGGCGCCGGAAACAACGCATGCAGTAGGTTTCCCTATTCTCGTTCTCCTTTGATGAAACTAACCTGGGTGGAACCTTAATCTGTTGCCGCCGGCTTCAGACACCTCCGTGCCGCGCGTAAGGCGGCAGAGACTGACTCTGGTCTGCGTCGGGAACAAGAGGCTGTTGTGGCACTTCTCAAGGAATCATCCAGAAGAATCAAACAGGCGGAGACATCTAAGCGAGGTAGGTTTTCCCATCGTGACGCGAGTGTGAGACAGCTAACCGACTGGACGGCTCTAGGTCTGGTAATAGTGGAGGCAAACTATGGACCTATCCCCGCAGAGGGTGATAAGACCTCTGACCTATCGATAGATGTGACAAGTTCCCTACAAGCCTTGGTGCGCAATTCCCAGTTGTACATTTCCGCCGAACACTCGAGGGTAAGTACCTCATCATATTTATATCAATCTCCCTCTCACGCTCATCTCCATTATTCGTTTTAAGTCAAGTATCCAAGGATTCACCGATCCTGCCCCTTTTACCAGGAAGATGCTCTGTATTCGATATCTTTTTGGTGATCGGTTGCATTATGCAGAAATCCCAGACACCCTTCCTGTGGTGCTACCACTGAAAGGTGTGTGACGAAACCGCTTGGACTCAAGAGTGCCTGGTTCTAACCAACGAACATCACTTTCAGAACACCTGGCAGAATGATTTCCCTTATTTATTGTCTATGACAATGTACATAGATCTGCATCCCGTCCTGACCGCTGATCGCTCCATTAAATACTGAGATGCGATGCTTTCGACGCTCACTGAATTGCATCCGGGTCTGGTCATCCAGGTCTTTCCCACAGAACCACAACGATAAGGGTCCGATGTTAACTAGCGGGTCATGAGTTGACCCACCTCGTCATGTATCCTCATGCATCGTGTGTTGCTTTCTTGCACGCATGCTGCGCATCATTTACAGGTTTAGACCGTGCCCCCCACGCCTACCTAGCTACAGCCGAAACGGAGGAGCCGGGGGATCTGCCGCGTCCCAGGGTGTCCTCGCTATAACTAGACAACAATTTCTGCAAAATGCATGAGGCTATCTTGGCAAATCCAGTTGTTGATTTTCAGTCAAATTTCCACGGCTTTACTGGGCCGGTCCTCCGTCCTGTCCGTTGACAATTTCAACCGCCACTCCGTTAACGATGCGCCTCTGCGAACAGCTCAAACGCAAGCACTTAGGGTCTCCCGACACATGTGATGGTCGTAGTGAACTGGCGAAAATTTCAATGGAGAAAGCCTTTTACCAGGAATATGGCTGACTTCCGGATGAATTGGATAATCCTGATTGGTCAGGTCATGCGATTCGTCTCGACCTTCTGAAATACAGTTCATTTACAGTTTTGAATTAGATCGACAGATCTCAGATAGCCTCTGATGGTGAAACTGAAGTCAGCGACCACCGCCCGTCCTAATCTCAGGCACACTCGAGGCACGGAGGAATCTCTGATGCCGGCTTGGAACAAGCGTAGTAACCACATTTGCGGGTGGCGCCTTGGATGGGTGCTATAGAGATTTTGCCTACGTGAGAACGTCACACTTGCTGGTTACGTCCAAGATTCCGGGCGGAAATGTTGCATCACATGTGGACTTGAATGAATAACGCAATTGTACTCGAGTAACAAATCTGCGGTTCCAAATCTGTTCCTTAGGTGACCCCTACGCCGGGCTCCGAAGCGCTTGTGGATTCATATATATTCCTCGAGGGCCGTTCTCTAAGCTCCTTCTGGACTGCCCTCCCTTTCTTCCCTTCAAGATGGCAGCTACACATTACACTGGGACAATGTCGATGCAGCAACCGACACTACGCAATGTTCGCATACGCTCGACAAGAGACGCGCTGCTCGTTTTCTATGCCGTGGCCAACAACCGATTGCCACTCATTACACGAAGACTGGACGCAGAGGAGAGAAGATCGATTGGCTCAGGGAACGTATACGTTTGGTAAGAGCTTGGTACGCTCGAAGACTCTTTTGCATTCTGAGTTTCGCACAGGGAGGAACGAGGTGCGAACGCGGAACCAACAGGGCTCGGCATGGAAAGATGGTAAATCTCGGCAATTTGCTGTTTTAATCGACTTCTTATCTATCGATTAATTAGGACTGATGGAATGGGTTGGGGGCCAAGCAGTACGTGTGGTCAGATCGGATAAATCGCAGCTCATGTGCTAACACGACTTGGATTATAGGAGTTAGAGATGTATGCAGGCTCATCGATTTCGTTTCTCTGTGGCTGACATGCGGTCTTCTGGACTCCTAGGAATTTCTATTTTATCATCAAAAAGAATCCATAACCGACGACTTTCTGAACCCATCGACACCATGGATGCAAATGATGCGGTACGTGTATCCGCATTGTCGAGATGTTTATCATCCGATAGATTCGACTTACATCCCCTTGCGTAGTGCTGGTAGGCGTGGGCCGGAAGTCTCATTATTTCCGACTTCGGCACCAAGAAGATCGGAGCGTCTAGTCAAGCAAACTTACAGCGTCTACGTTTCACTCCCTGTTGATTCATCAAGAGGAATAACCCGAAAATGGCATCTAAGTAAGTCTGACAATCAATAAGAGAAGGAATCGAAGAATGACCTGTTTTGAGCTGCCTACTTTTGCCAGCAACGTCTCGATACTCTGGATACCATCGATAGGTTCCCCGGCGTGGGTGATGCTATAGTACCTGATGGCTGGTTTCGGAGCGCACGATCGGGGAAAGTGCGAAGAGAACACAACAGTCGAATGTCCCCTACGATGCAGCACGCACAATCTGGCTATTCCCCAGAACAATCTGGACATCTACGGGAGCCGCCGTTCGACCCCCACGCCTACCATTACGAATACCCATCTCGGAGATACCCGTCCGCATCACCTTCAGAGCGGTCAAGTGGGCGATCGGCTTCACCGGAGCCTCATGTAGGGGGGTCAACGCATGAGCAAGTCCGCCTTGTGCCACTCGAATACCTACAGAACCTCTCGATTCAAAGAAGAGATCCACTCGACGAGCAGCTTCTCAAGAGATTTTCCTAGCTCGGGACCATGCTATACACATTTCTTTTCGGTTCACACTCACGGCATCTGCATATACCTACATCCTGTGTAATTCTAGGCATAAGTATAATTTATCATCGCAAGCAATGCATTATTGAGCCTCCATGCTTTCTTCATCTCCGCTATCAATGTGATTCATGTCACGATGGAACGAGGGTTTCATCAAATCCAACTAATTGAAAGAGCGAGGCTGATGACTTCCGTCTGACCAGCACATGAACTTCGGAAATCCGAGGCAACAAGAATTCTTCACTCGAGGTTTGCAATACCTGGCTCCGCCGTTTGCGCTAATCCTCCGAGAATTGGATAGCTTTAGTGCCATTATTCCTGCTGCTCTCAAACACAGACACTCTTGTCTCGCTAAATGTGTTGAGGAGGGTTCACAACCCGGAGAAATGCTTAGCCTGGAGTGTGATCGAGTATCTTTTGTTTCGCACAACGACTTGTACGTGAGGCTGCCGGATGGTACTTACATGACGGGTCTTTTTAGTGATTACAGGTGACTCTGCACGAAATTTTCACGTCATTACAATTCTCCGGCGGGAGATGAATGGCATATTCACATTTTCGGTTGAGGGTGAACTCCAAATCCTGGGAGGTATATCCGCTTCGGCCGCTGGACGAACGTACGTGCCAATATCTTCCCGTGTCAAGCCCAAATTGATGGTCCCCTGGCTCGCCACATGGGTTGTACACCCAATTCCTTCGCACAGACTCTGGCCCTGCGTCCATCGAGGTCGCTGGTATTCCAGGTCCCAGAATCGCTACGCCTTGGGAAAAGAAAACGATTGGGAGATAGGGTGGGATTCTAGTACTAGTTTGCAAATTAGATCGTAAAACCCCCATAGCATACTGAGGTCACCGAAGCGTCACTACGATAAGCATAGGCCAGCCAAGAGATCTGAGCGACTGTCATATTGAAAGCAATTGATTTGGCCCGGCAATGCGGCCATCGCTCCGAAGCGATTGGGGTTTTATTGAACGGGCTTCTGTAGTGAGCCAGAGTTCATCAGATGTCAAATGGGTATAATGGAGGTGTCCATTGCGAATCTAATATGCCTTTCATTCACATTCCCGCGAGGCCTTCTAAGGTCTCCACGCTTCCGATTCGCCATCAGAATTCCTCGTTCAACTGCTGTAATCGAAGACTTCTGAGCTCGAAGCGGTTAACAAGACTAAAGCATATTATACGTGTCACGCATGAACCGATGAACTCCACAGACCTTGGTTGCTGAAATGCCCTGAGCGTAACTGAGCACCTCGTTGCGTTCACGATGACGGTGCGAGGCGAATACGGCGACCCGTATGGTCTATAACTATTTTCTTCCGAGCGCATCGATTTGTTGTATATCCACCCGAAATGAATGCCGCGATACCGCCACAATCTGAAATCGTTTCTCCAGAGTGGAGGAACCGAATCACTGAGCGCATCGCACTCCGAGTCGGAATCACAGGTACGATGGGCGTTTTGCGGCTATTTAGTTTGGAAAAAATAGGCTGTTGTGTTAGCTCGCTACGGCGGCTGCCAAGTTGGGTACAATGCGCTGCTATGTCAACGAAAGGATGAAGCGGAATGAACGTCAGGGATCTGCTGGCCTGACTCTGTCAGGGGGTCCATTGCCAGATGTCCCTGTTGGTGGTTGTGGACTTGATGAGATGAAGGCCTACCCAAGATGGAAATCCCGCCGTTTCGTGACGACCATCCTTGATTACGTCATCATCTGGTCCAACCACAACCAATGTCGCGTCCAGTCCCGCCTAGCCAGACGGAACCAAAGACTCGCGGTGCTAACAGGTCAACCAAGGCGGCGGGCAAGCTCAAAGTTCTTCCGGAGCAGCCAGAGCTACCCCAGATACGTGGCGAATCTCCTAAAGAACATGAAGAAAGTGGTGGAACTGGTGGAGACAGCGATGACGGTGACATAGACGAAAGTGAAGGGGAGCAGGAGGACGTGGAGGCAAGCACCATCTTTCCTTTTTAATTATTTGCTGCTTTAACTGTCACTGTGTAAACCAGGTTTACAACCAGCTATCCCTCATACCTGACGGGACTGCACGAAGGGATGCACTCAGACTTACCAAAAAGAAGGCGAAGTCATTGCCTCGGGTGACGGGTTATGCTACGGCAGGGTGTGCAAATTCATGGTCACGAATTCAGACAACGTGGGGCTGATGAGTTCCTCCCTAGATCCTACCGCATGGATGATCTCATGAAATTTCTGAATGCACGCCGCTCTGCTTATCATACGAATCCCAAGCTTATTGACGAGGCTATTTACACTCCCTATCGTTATGAGCCCTCGAATGGCGTAACTAGCTCTTCTCAAGCCTCCGAAGCATACTCTCAAACAGGTGACTTGTTAGGGGTTCCAGAACTCCGAGAGAACGAAGAACACAGGGAATCTCCTGTCAGAAAGAAGCGGAGTAAATTCGACGATACACCCGCTGAAGCCGAAATCTTCCTGTTTGAGTATGGAACTGTGGTCATTTGGGGGATGACAGAAGCACAAGAGAAGCGTTTTCTGTCCTCAATGTTCGTGAAATCTGTCAGTTTCACTTTTCCCGCCTTGTCTAACAGTCTATTGATCCGCTAGAAAACGCTTCGAGATTGAAAAGCTTGGTGAGTGACCCGTCTCATTTGACACCACGGTACACTCATCTTTGTTTGTAGCTCCTGAAGACATTGAAAAGGAAGACCTCAACTATTATTATGCAAACTATAGCAGGCAAGTCTATCAGAGTTTTTCTCATACCGTTTCTTTAACTCCAATTCTAGAATCTACAACGATGTGATCACTTTGCGGAAGGGTTCAAGCTATATGTGGGTGACTGATCCGTCTTCATTTATGTCAAATATATCTTACCGCTTGTGCCCGTATCAGGACCAAACTTTCGCTATCGCACGCGATATCGCAGTCGGTGAAGATTTCGTTGGTGGGTTAAATCGGTCCCTTTCCCGGGAGAATGCGGTGTTTCTCACCATCTACAGTTTGAAGGCCTCATCTCCATGAATATCGAAGAGACCAAAGACATACCAGAAGTTATCAGCGAAACTGGGAAAATCGGTATGCCCCATAAAGGTCAGTCCATGGTTTCAGGTCTCAACGCTCCGTAAACGCCCTTGTGCTCACGCCAACGCCACCAGAAATTATGCAGAAAATCGGGAAACTCTTTTTGCTTCGTACAAACATCAATTCCGTAGGTTCCGTTCTAGACTCACCGGTAAGCGCGTGTCCACCATATTTTGATCATGATCAGCCCTGTTGAACATGCCGTTGACTAGGAAGTATTCTGGGTAGGTTGAGAATACATTTCAAATTCCTCGTCAAGTGAACATTGGACTTACCGCCGGATCAGAGCTACCCTGATCTTCAGCCGCTGTATGATGCGGCAAGGAGCTACTTGGAGATACCCCAAAGAATAGATCTACTGAATACACGGGTCGAGGTAACTTCAGGACTGATCACACTCTGTATGAAACCGATTGCTCACTCAATACTCGGCAGGTTCTTCAGGACATGCTTCAGCTCCTGAAGGAGTCAGTCTCGAGTAAGCACTCGGAACGTTTGGAGCAGATTGTCATTGCCTTGATTGCTATCGAGATTGGTGAGATTCCCTTCCCGCCTACCCCCGTTCCATTCTGATGTCCTGCGACAGTTCTGGGCATTGTCACAATTCTCGTTGACCTCATGGCGTCGGTGTAGATAATGACGGGTCCTCGTGAATTTCCATGCGCCATCCACCAGTGCAATTCACAGACTTGCGGGTGCCAGGCTACCGAGTAGCCCGATTATTACTCTGACCTAGAACCATCTTACGAGACGGGAGCCTGACTCCTACGCCAGGTCCAGATGCCGACCCTATGGTGGTAGGATTCCGTCATGATTCACGGTGTTTCGAGGGATGTGGTATAGGTTGACTAAATTCACAAGCGTAGTTACAAGAACAACCGATGTCGTGATAATCCCGATTCAGAATGGTTCATTTCTTCTCAGTCTCCCTTTCCCTATCTCGAGGAGGCCGCGAGGAACTATCCTTGTCTTTGCTGCTTCTGGAGCTGCTACTGGCTTTTGTTTGCCTGAAGCAGAGGAACTCGATACCAGTCGCCTTCCTAGTGTCACCGAGAATTTTCTGAACGCCCTTGAGATTACTTTGCAGGTTCTCGTCACCAGGTCTTCGCGAGTATGCCTGAGAGATCTTGTTGTATAGTTCTGACAGAGTCTTCGCCGCTGTCGGAGTAACGTAGCGGCCAAGAGACTGATGCATAAACTCCATTTCCAATGTGGCCTTTGTGAATGTGAATATGAGATCGCTTGTAGTCACCACGGACCAAGGATGTTACTTACTCGGAGCATACCGCCCATACCGAACTTTTTGACCTGCTTGAAACACCTAAGCGCCTCAACAGCGAGGTCATTCACAAGTGCTGTGATAGTTCTATCCAAGAGAGGTTCCGCAACGCCAGTAATTTGAGCATGGACCTCGACCAGATACATCATCGTCTTGTACATGTACGGTCGGATCTCTGTTGAGAAGTGAAGTTATCCGTCAACGTGATTATACAAGAGCCACATAACGAACAAGACAAACCTGTCGGCTGTGGAGTCTCGTACCAATCCATCTCACTGTCAAGGATACCGCTTCGCAGAAGGTCCATGGCAACTTTGGACTTCGGCTTAACGTATCCATCGAAAAGGTTTTGATCTAGCTTGGTCGCGACCTTCAAGAGGGACTGGTTCTCCTCGGCAATAGGCATCCCAAATGCAGCTTCTAGCTGAGCGAGCATCGCAGGGATAAAGGCTTTAGTAAGATGATTGAAGTTGGATATGACGACGAGGGTACGTGTATCCTGGAGTGTTCTATCAGTAGGTTGAACACGGTCATCAGAAAGCCGTATTCGAACCTTATCCCGAAGGTCAACCAAATCTAGAGGATTAGGACCCATAGGTTTTGTCACAGGCCTAGGAGGTATCCTGCCTGTGACAACGGGGCTTTCATTCGATGCCAGCAAAACCAAGCCATCCAGAAATGCGAACAGAGCATCGACGAACGCTCGTACAACCTTTGATGTGAAGGCTTGCGGTATGGGGTGCTGCTTCGTGGGTTTAGTAAGGGATGCATTGATGTCTACTCCACCACAGATCTTGAAAGCCGCGGTCGTAAGATGGCGCTGGAACAGTTCCATTTGTTCTAGATAGAATGTAGATGACGGCTCTGATGGAATGGTGGTCCATGTCTCCAGGTAATAGAATACCTTCGCATCTGTTAACGAGATGTCAAGAAGGAGGAGCCGAAGTAGGGGATCGAGACCTGCCTCGAATCCAGGATCCTATAAGGGTGTCCAAGAATCTCCACCGAACGCTCTCCATCAGTCCCTTTAACGTACTGGTGACCTCGGGGCTGATTTCTAGTGCATTCAATTCATTCACATTCTCCTGTAGTTCGCCCAACACTCTCAGCAAATAATGAGCTGTTGACAGGCTGTGACAATCAGATGGAAGGTGGGTAGGAGCCGAAGTATCCTTGAGGTTTGGCGAGGACATCACAGTGACATCTGAAAGCTTGAAAAACTCCGAGATGAGAGATACATAGAGCTTGACGACGTCCAATGCCATGCTCCGGCTTTGCGTTGGACTGCGCCGAGTCCCAGAGGTTGAAGTGTTTGGCTATCAGGGATGAGACGTCGGACTAGGCGGACAGTACGACAGCCTTACCTTCCTGTATCTCCCGTCCATAAAGTTTTTCGAGATCTTGACGAAATTGGGTAGAGTCCCGAGCATGGTTTCGGAGATGCTCTTGATCATGTCCAGGATGGCTTGCCAGACAGGTTCAGAGGAGGAACGAGCTGGATACAACAGTTAGCGTCACATCAATGCCAGGAGATACAAATCACAGGACACCGCATACCTATAATTGCATCGGGCTGTTTGTATTCCAATGCGACCATTGCGGTCTGCAATTCTGTGACCAGGACTGGTGCTGATGCACCTGATTCCGGCTCTTTTTCACTCGCCAAGGTTTCGATTGCGACTGGATACAAGGAGACACTTAGTCAAAACAGAACTCATCCTGGTCCCGGGGACTCACATTCAATACCCTTGACCGCAACTTGCTTGACCCTGTTCATTTCGTCGAGTATATGCTTATGCTGACTGTCAAAGTATGTCCAGATACTCTCATCTCCCGTTTGCAGGTCCAGGAGAACCCTAGAACAAAGTCAGAATGCATTTTGCCATTGTGTGCTCCTAGCCCGACCCACTCGATCGTTTTCTCCTGGTCTTCAAGACTTCGAGTAGGATCCTTTAGCTGGCCCAAGAGGCCATTCTTCATCTCTCCCATAGCCTTTTCCACACTAGCCCAGACCTTGTCCAGAATCCGCTTCTGTTGCAGGTCGGCATTCGACGACTGACCATCTTTTTGTGTGTTGATAGGCAGCAGTTGTGCAGGACGGTCCATGAGTGTCTTGCCTTTCTTGTAGTCACGCATTGCGATATCGTATCGACCCTGCACACATATATGAGCACCTCAGTTTAGAATGCTGGAACGAGAGACGCACCGCTTCGACACTTTCTATTATCAGGCTGGGTAGATTGAAGAAGAACTTTGATCTTTCGAAAACGCCGAGAGTGGTTCGAAGTCTTTGAGCCTTGGAGGCATTTTCAAGGACAGGAAGCAGGAGCTGATTTGCCTTTATTGCACCCTCTATATATATGGGCTGTCAGACCAGTGGTTTCGCCCATAGTGATTAAGACGACGAACGCTTCAAGTGGTCTCTCACAGGTTTACTAGCATAGTCAGCTTCGGCACTCAGAAGACCTTCATTCATTTCCGCATAGAGGGCTAAGTAGAACACATATCAATGACTCGTTCTCTCTCTCGAAATTACAAGGCGTACCATCATTAGCAGCCTTGACAGCAACAAAACGGTCAAAGTTATCTTCGACCAGGATTCTTATTGCCTCACTCCTAGAATCAATGCTCCGCTGCAAATGGTTAATCCCAGCTGCCAGATCTTGATACGTTGCATTTGGATGGACGGCTGAAAGGAATGCTTTGGGATCAAAGGACTTGGATGTTATGAGAACAGCAGCCTCTGGGAAGTTTAAATCAGCGCGGGCCTGCAGGAAAACGTTCAACATAGCATACTGGATTCCATGTCCATATCCTTCACGCTGATATCTCAGACGTCAGTCCCATTAGACCTTGGAAGTGACGGGTGAAGAATCTTACTTGATTTGTGCACCTAATCCCAGCGGGTCCCCTTCACCAAGCCCATCAGTCGAAGAACGGGTGAGTGCGCCTGCGACTGAGTTTTCTAGGTCATGATCTATGTGTTCCCATTTGCTATGTGAACGTCGTTGTAAACTCCGTTGGGTGTGAGAGGAGGATGGTTGCTCACGTCGGGCGCAGTGAAGATATATTGTATGCTTTCAATAACGTCGCTTCATCGACATCAAAGTTCAGTTTCGGCATGCGTCTTTAAAGCTTTGGCGCGCAGCTTAGGGAGTAGCGATGTAGTCCTCCGTCAGCGTGATGGAGGACGCGTTTAATGCCATCCCAAAGGTGATGGTCGTTCCTGTTTGTGCTTGCTTGATCCCAGTTTCTCCTCATACCATCACATTCAAAAGTGGTCATTCCGATAGTCCGTAAATTGTCATTAGTATCATTATTCACGTATGGTTGCCTTCAAAGGGAACATATAGTATAGTGGAGTAACTGGGTTTGGTATCTGTGTAAATAACTCAATAGAAATAAAACATCTGCTGCAAGTCTAATAGCAGAAGACGAAAACTCTAATCCACTAATTGGAGTCTTAGAGGGCCGATTTCATTGGTAAAACGGTGTTAAAGATAACGTCCCAGATTTTGCCTGTGGGAAGATCAGCCAGGTGTGGGATGTGATGGAATTGCGAAACATACTGGTGACCCCAAATCCGAGATCGAAATTCTTGTAGTGATGGGCAAGGTGGTACTTCTTCATCTCTCGCATGTACTGTGGAAGCTTCGTGTGATGAAGAGCATAGTGCATGCAATCATACAAGATATCTAGAACGACTGTAAGACCTAAGAGCGAGAACAAGATGTTATAACTTACAAAAGGTGAAGGACCCAGCGATGACACCGTTGGCCATAGCAACCGGGAAGATGAGGTATGCCAATCTTGTCATCGGTGTCTGTAGCATGAAGAACAAGGTAGGAGGCATAACGAGCCTAAGCCTGTCCATGGGCAAGTAGTGGTGCACGCCATGCATCAAGAAGTGGAGTGTCAGGAAGGCAGGCGTATCGGGAAGGAACTTGTCGACGTGGAAAATGAATCTGTGGAAGACATATTCCAACAAAGTCCAGATGAGGCAGCCCAGGGCAAAACAAGCAAAAGTCACGCCGTAGGTTTCGGGAGCGACCTTTGCGAGCAGGGATGGGTTAAATGGTGCAAGGAAATTTGATACTGCCTGCTGGAGCGCCTTGCCAGAGTCTGGGCCAAGAGGCAGAGAAGACGGGAGGGCGGGGGGAAGTTGGCCAGTAAATTGGAGGAGGGAACGCAGGAAGAGGTATCCCGCAATTGGGCCCCAGAAGAGAGGGACAACGTACCAGACGGTACGTGTCAGCATCTCCATCCAATCTGGTCCAAAGAACCGAGCTGGCTCATTCAGATGCCTAGGCTGGTGGACTTGTTGCAAATAATACGATTTGCTGGAGAAAGACATTAGTACGAAAGACGAAGGGAAGTGATTCACGAACCTGAAGTTGGCTTCCCACATTTGCCTGATCAGAGGTCGCCTCAAATCCAAGAACTCGTTCTTCTCAAAATCCTTTGCCTCGTCCGTGTTGTCGGGGTGGAAGTCATCTGGGGCCTCCCAATCCTCGCTGACGGTAACTT
This sequence comes from Clitopilus hobsonii, assembly GCA_015708445.2. Lineage (NCBI taxonomy): Eukaryota > Fungi > Basidiomycota > Agaricomycetes > Agaricales > Entolomataceae > Clitopilus > Clitopilus hobsonii. The sequence goes on along the minus strand of CP067997.1, from coordinate 1,358,209 downwards.
CACCAGCACCCAGCCTTCCAACAATATACTCGCCCATCATGTCGTAGGCCGAATCCGAATGTTCGTGTTCCATGGGATCCTTCATCACATCACCAACATCCTTGCCAGCGTATGCCAGAATGAGGTCATCTCCACCGGGGTGATCATTCAAGAAGGATGTAACATTGTACACTTTGCCGTTCCGTGAAATCCAGCAGTCTGAAGCCGTGTTGTGCGAAGCAACGTCCTCGTTTGTGTAGATGACGAGACGCTTGGACATTCCAACTTTGGACATTATTGAAAGACGTTCGCGAGCTCGGTTTATTGTATTTTGAGGGTACGTTTCGTACTGCTGGCGATGTGGAAAGAAGGAGTGGCAACCGCAGTTTAAGAGCTCAACACGGAGTCGGTCGTTGAGGACGGTCTCGCCACTTTTTTCGGTCTGGGGCACTGCTAGCTTATCACGTGGATCGCCAATGACAAAGAGCGCTTACGTGCAGCGAAGAGTCCAAAGAGTCGAGCTCTCGCTTGACCTTGGCCTAACCCTCTCGGCCTTCTGAGAGACTCCGAGCCTGGGCACTGTATGGTCAGTGAGCTGTGTTCTCACAATTTGGACGCAATTTATCCTCGATGCCTGCCTTAATCAAGGAGCAACGACCCAGGAAGCGCCCAATCTGTCACATGGTTGACAACCTCACTCAGATGATCTTTGAGATTGAGCAGATTCGACCGACGATTCGCTAGTCAACGTTTGGTCTTTCCTGTAACAATTCCGTATTCCTTCAAGGTCTCGGAGCCGCACAGTGAAAGAATTCTGGACTGCTTCGGACACCATGGCACAAAGCAACGAGCCGAAGCTCTTGGAAGATGCTCAAGGCCCGTTGTCCTCGATGGCAACTTCTATCCAAAATGACAGACCAGCCAACCGCTCCGCAATTCCACAGGCTCCTGGAGCATTTATGAGAGGGAGTTCTTGTCCTAATCAAGAGGTACCACCGTTCAACTCGGGCGGGGATGTTGGCCCGGAGGAACGCCCGAGCGTTGGGGCTCATACAAGGCCTAAGCGCCGACAGCCCACCTTGAAACCAGAAGACGGGGATGAAATACACATCTATGACTCCGCTTTCACGGACATTACCCTAAATTTGACACAGATATTCAGTACGTCACCTCAATCTAGTCAAAGTATGTTGTCGATTGACTATTACTGTCCTAGATACCGGTATGCACATACTCTCTGTTTCTCTGCCATTTTGACTCGCTCACGCAGCGTGCAGAAAATCACGAGGGCAAGATTCCTGGCTGGCTTTCATCAATGGAATACTCGGATATCCATAATGACTTTAGCAAAAAGCGGCTTATAGGCGCTGGTGCTTGGTTCCTTGACTCGACGGAGTTTATGACTTGGTTACAAAATCCATATCGCAACCTTCTTTGGTGCCCTGGGATTCGTAAGTAAAATTGGCTCCTTTCATGCACGATACCTTATGAGAGAGTGTAGCTGGTGCGGGTAAAACTATCATCGCGTAAGCCTTTCTTGTCCATGACACTCCACAACGTCATCTCATTGTTCGCGTCTTAAGGTCCTTGGTGATTGACGAAGTCCGGAAGCGCAAACCAGATGCGGCCGTTGCATACATCTATTATTCCTATAAGCAGTACAAGCAACAAAACCTCACTGCCAGCGTCGAAACCATCTGCCGACAGGTACACGAAACTTGCCGTGCCACGAAAGTCCCATCAGACTTCCAGTCGCTGTATATCTCACATATGAAGCATAAATCTCGCCCCACTCCCGACGAACTCCTCAAGTCGCTTCGTAAGACGATTTCCAATTTTCCGCAAGCATACTTGATCCTGGACGCCTTGGATGAATACCTCGAGACTTACAGTGATGACCACATCCTACAACTCCTCCAAACCGTCACCTCATTGGGCGACCAGGTCAAAATACTGATTACGTCTCGCATTCTCGGCCAGATGGAAAGTCTGTTTGCGGAACGCAAGGCACTGAAGAAAGAGATATTCGCCGATTCCGAAGATTTGCGGGTGTTTATCGGTGCAGGAATCGCCAATATGAAGAATCTTAAGGTCTCCGAGCGTCTCTCGAAGCAGGTCATTGAGGAAGTTTCGACAGTTGCAAAGGGCAGGCAAGTGCAATACTATGCCATATCGCATGTAACTTCACTGAACAAGTGTGCTAGGTTCCTCATGGCGGAACTACACATGAACTCTCTGTCAAGACAGAAAACGATTGGCAACTTGAAGGAGACATTGAAAACCCTACCAAATGAAGTTGATCAAACGTATGCCCTGGCAATGAAGCGAATCGAATCGTTGGAACCAGAGAGTAGAGAACTCGCCAAAAAGACGTTGATGTGGGTTACACATGCTAGGCGTCCAATGCTGATCGAGGAGCTCCGTCATGCGCTGGCAACCGAGCCTGGTCGCGAGGAAATCGAGGATTTTCTGTACCATCCTTCACAGATTACTTCCGCTTGTGCGGGCCTGATTCTCATCGAAAATGACCGAGTGGGCTTTGTCCGTGCGTAACAATCTGTCAATAGATATGGTCCCGTGCATTGACTATTTGTGAAGACTTTACGACACAAGAGTTCTTCGATGCTCATAGCGAAAAGCTGGGCTACTTTGGCGAGAATCCCCATAAAGATATGGCACAAACTTGCCTTGACTACCTTTTCCTTCCCTGCTTTTGTCAACTCTCCTTGGCATATCTCTCTGATTCGGAGCCTCAAAAACTGGACAGCTTGCATCAGGAGTATGCATTCTATGATTATGCGGCACTTAATTGGGGTTTTCATGCCAATAGCTGCGCTGAGGATGTGCAACTCGCAGAAAGAATTCTCGAAATGGTGCAGACTGAGGATTCGTGCCTCAAGCTCAGTTTATTAAACCTATTCGAACAAGGCAGTGCGGAAGAAATCCCAGCGGAAAACGGAAGCGGGCTATTTCTTGCAATCTACCACCGACAGATATCTGCGTTCAAGCACCTGGTTGCTGAGTCCGCTGGACCAATAACGCGGGGTGGAACAACCCCATTCATGTTTGCAGCCAACCTTGGTCGTCGCGAATTCATCGATCTAATGCTGAAAAATTGGGACGTTAACCCCTACCACTATTGTGAATCCGACCTGAACTCCGACCGCTTTGTCAAAAGTGAAGCCCATATTCATGCTACCGACTCGTGGGGTAATACAGCCCTCCTGTATGCGGCGGAGGTGGGGCACACCGCAGTGGTCGAGCTCTTACTCCACTACCCTGGACCATCACTGAATCTACCAAATCGGGTTGGCTACACGCCCCTCATGGCTGCAGCGGAAGATGGTCACCATCTTATTGTTGATCTTCTCCTTGATCAACAAAATATCAATGTCAATGCTCGGTGCAACGAAGGGTTTTCTGCACTTATTAAGGCTGTACAGTCTACCAATAACCCAGCCCTCAAACCATTGCTGAAATGTCCAGCTTTGGATGTCAATACACAGACTCCAGTGGGGCGCACAGCCCTATGGTATGCTGCATCTCGTGGTGACATCGCCTCCGTGAGGTTGCTCCTTCGTCATCGATCTATAGATATCAGCTTAGCGTCCAACGATGGTCTCACCCCCTTCTTCGTCGCAGCTATGCAATGGCACACTTCCGTGATGGAAATCTTGTTGCAACATCAAGGAATAGGAGATTCATCAGCCGGAATGTCCATTCTTCCTCCGAAACCTTCAATTGCGGACTTGAATGCGAAATCTCCCACAGGGTGGACCGTCCTCGAAAGCGCTGCATGGGAAGGACATGATAGAACTGTCGCCTTCCTCCTTGAGCAAGCGGACATAGAAGCAGATGCTCGAGACAGTCATGGTTGCACGGCCCTGGCTGATGCTGCTGAACAAGGATATACATCCATAGTTCGGATGTTAATCGACCATGGCGGTGTTGATATTAACAATGTCGACGATGACGGCGACACACCACTGATATGTGCTGCATACAATGGGCATTCTGCTGTAGCAGACATCCTTCTCAGCCAACCTGGCGTCATGGTTAATTTGCAGGATCATCGGGGCCGTCGAACTGCGTTATCTAGGGCATGCGCTAGACACCGCTCATCGGGAGCGGGGGGAGGAGAAAAATCCGAGGACGAGGCGTACCCCTTTGTGGAGACGCTACTTCGTCGAGAAGACATTGACGTGGACCTAGCTGATGAGGAGGGTAGGACGCCTCTGTACTATGCAATGGATTCAGGGTTTCTCAGGATTGCAGACTTGCTGCGGGGGAGAGGGGCGGTTGAGCAGATTGATATTGATTCGAACATCAATCTGGGACCGGAAACATCGATACATTGAGTGGCTTAAAAGTCTAGTAGAGGCTTTGTTCTTTTGACGTGTGTGCCGTGTTTGTGGTGGGTTTCCCGGAGCCTCCCAAAAAGAAGATTTTGTAGTAGTTCATGGGTTACTACTAGTACATAGTTTTCTTGAGTTTCCGATGTGTTGCTGTGAAACGAAACTGGAAGTTCAGCTCTAGACTCGTAACCAGTTCAGCTCTTTGTTCCTCCCACAATCTGTGCTCGGGTTTACCCGATTTGGTGCAACCACCATAAGGAGATAACGTGAGGCTTCCGAGTCGTTGAGCATCCTGACAGTAACACCAACAGAAGAATCTCCTCTCTTACTATGACCACACATCCAATAGACCACAATCTCTATAAAAGCCATTAAATGATTCTTTCCCTTGGATCAATCACGAGCACCTAAACTCTTCTATCGTTGGAGCTCGACCACGAATCGTGACCAGTCAGCTGAACACCTCAAGGCCATTCATCAACCTTCAACACATCGAGACTCATAAATAGAAGTACATTCGGATGGCGAGAGGGTAGCATACCTGCTGAAGAATTGCAAAGAACATAAGCATTTCCGAAACGGTGAAAGAATGTCGAAGAAGCATCTCTACAACTCTTCTGAAGGCCTTGTTCTGAGATCGCTTCAAGGGGCCGTCGCTTTGAACCCTGCCATAGCTTTGTGAGTATACTTCACTCCGTTCTTCTAACAACTCTCTCTGAATCTCTCTAGGCACACACAATCAAAATCTGTGTATATCCACTCGAACTCTGAAGGCCTAAGCTCAGGTTCACAACCTAATATCAGAGCCAGGATTGCCGTCATTGCAGGCGGTGGGGCTGGCCATGAACCAGCGCATACAGGCTACACCGGTCGAGGCATGTTAGCAGCTTCAGTCTCTGGCGATATCTTCGCCAGCCCGAGTACCAAGCAAATCCTTCAGACCATTTGGTTAGCTTCCTCATCCGGCACGTATGCCTCTCCACCTCCACCGCCTACTTCCAGCGATAGCGTCCTCAAAATAGATTCGTCTCAAGCCATAAAACCTGTCTTGGTCATCATTAACAATTACACTGGTGACCGACTCAACTTCGGCCTCGCTATCGAGAAAGCGCGAGCCAACAACGTCGAGATTGACGCTGTTGTCGTAGCTGACGATGTGTCTCTTCTCTCCACCTCTTCGTCGAGTCGTGAATCCGAGAAGAAAGCCAGAGCGAGCAAAGTCGGTGCTCGTGGTCTCGGTGCCAACATCCTCATTTGCAAACTCATCGGTGCTGCCGCCGAGCGTGGTCTCTCCCTTTCCCAGTTGAAAGTACTAGGAGATGCAGCTGCGGCAAATCTTGCAAGCGTTGGCGTGGGTTTGGAACATTGTCACGTTCCTGGTCGATCGAATGGCGACGTCGATGGAAACATGTGTGCGGACGAATGCGAGATTGGTCTCGGTTTGCACAATGAACCAGGCGCTCACAGGAAGGCACTGCATTCTGCTGAAGAGGTGATCGAGGAAATGTTGGAATTGATCTTTGCGGCCAAGAAGGATTCGTGGGGTGCGGAAAGTGAGGGCCAAGACTATGTCTTGTTCATCAATAATCTAGGAGGAATGTCCCAGCTGGAGCTAGGTGCCATTGTAGCAGAAGCGCTCAGCCAGCTAGGTTCGTGTATGCCAAGAATCTTCTCACTACGCGCATTCTGATATACCATTCAATAGAAAAGAAGGATATTCGACCTAGCCGGGTATATGCCGCCTCGTACATGACGTCCCTCAATGCTCCAGGATTTTCAATCTCCTTGCTCAATCTTTCCTCTACCTTCTCGGATTTAATTGAAAAAGGTGTCAAAGACATCCGCCTGGAAGAACTGAAGATGTACTTGGACGATCCAACCGATGCAACAGCCTGGGTCGGGGCGCGAACCTGGCCATCTTGTAGTGGCTCTGCATCCCAAGGTCATCATCATCCCGAAGAATCAAATAAAGGCATTGATCGGAGGGAATCCGGCAATTCGATACCCCCAAGCCGCGTCTGGAACTTGAAGCACTATCTCAACGCGATCCAGGCAGCTTGTCAAGAAGTCCTCAAAGTCGAGGCAGACCTGACAAAATGGGACACCGAGATGGGAGATGGGGATTGTGGAGAGACTTTCGCAAATGGTGCAAAGGCCATACTCAAGCTCGTCGATCAATCTAGTGAATGCACTGGCAGTCTTGGATCGTTGCTAGGTCAAGTTGGAGAGGTTTTGGAAGACAATATGGGTGGGACTATCGGTGCTTGTATGCGCATTTTTCTCTTTCCAGTATGGATACCCGTTGACATTTATACTTAACAGTGTTCGCCATATTCTTTACCGCGCTGCATGCTTCAATTATACCCATCAATGGTTCTGAGCCCAGCCTTGACGAATGGGCACGAGCTGTGCAATCTGGCCTTGAAGCCCTCAACAGGCATACTCCTGCTCAACCGGGGGACCGAACGTTGATCGATTCCCTGCAGCCTTTTTCGGTTTCTCTCAGTGCAGGGAGTACATTTGCAGAGGCAGTGAAGAAAGCAAGGGAGGGTGCTGAAAGTACGAAGAAATTACGGCCAGTTCTCGGGCGAGCCGCGTATGTTGGATGTGATGAGGTAGAGGGGAAGGAGGTTGAACTACCGCCCGACCCGGGAGCTATGGGGGTGGTGGCTATCTTGGATGGCCTGCTTTAGTCGGTAGAAGGACGCTAAGGAGTCTTTATTGTACTGGTATCATGTATATCCAATCTGAATCACATGGACTAAATCGTGTCAAACTCTCCTAACATGTCCCACACCCTTCTCTGCTAGTTCTTTACTCCATTTCCTTAAAACATGCTTCATGACCTTCCCACTCGCTGTCTTTGGTAAATCACTAGGTACTCCATCCTCACCCAAGAACCAGATCCAAGCCGGGGCATTCTGTGGGCAACAGTATGAGCTTTGTGTTTCTTTGGCGTGACTTATGCGTATCAAGACCTACCTGAGGATTCATCTCCTTTGCAACCCAGCCCCTGATCTGCTCCCTACTCGAACTCGTTCCCTTTTTCCTCACGATCCAAGCCCCTACAACCTCCCCGTACTTGTGGTCTGGCACGCTGACTGCAGCTGCCTCCACAACGGTCTGCAGGGAGGTCAAGGTATTCTCGATTTGTACTGGGAACAGGTTTTCACCACCACGGATGATTATATCCTTCATGCGTCCGACAACTACCAAGAGTGAGTTAGCGACGGTATCGGTCGTTGTAGTAATTCGATGCGTACTTCGGAGGTAACCTTCCTCATCCATGATGGCTTCATCGCCAGTATGCATCCAGAGTGTTCCCTCTTCATCACGTTTCATGGCCTCGTTTGTATGTACTTCATCCTGCCAGTACCCCTTCTGCAGCAAGTACCCTGAAACTAGTAGTTGTCCTGGTGTGTTGACAGGCACAACTTCTCCCGCGTTGTCGACGATTTTAGCTTTGACGTGGGGTTGGACTTTGCCAACTGTTTCAACGCGTTTGATGATGGGGTCAGAAGGGACAGTCTGGAAGGAGACGGGGGAGGTTTCCGCTAGAACGAGATTAATAACGGCGAATCCCAGGCGAACATTTAGATGAACTGACTCATGCCGTATGCGTTGGTGAGTTCCGTGAGCCCGAGCTTGTCGATGAGTTGTTTCATCAGGTCAATAGGAATAGGCGATCCAGCAGCAATGCCAGTTCTGAATGTTTGATCAGCAAAAAGACAAGACAGGCCGTAACCCACGCCTACCTGAGTGCCCTTGTATCTAATTCCTCTCCTTCCGCCTTCCGCTTCTCAAACTCTGACAGGACTCCAAGGAAATGGGTGGGAACACCATGAAGAGCAGTACACTTTTCCTGAACAACGGCATCGACAATAGATGGTGGGTCATAGACGGCTGAGGGGTAGACAATGCAGGATCCATGAGACCAGGCAGCTAGGTTTCCTAGCACCAAGCCGAAGCAGTGAAAGAGAGGAGGGGCATTGCCTGCCGCAACACAAAGTCATTACTCATCCGGGACTCTAATGGCGCTGGAGGACGTACATAGGATGTCTTTGGGTGTCAATCTCATGCACCTTCCGATGGATAGTCCATTATTCAGAAGGTTATAGTGAGTAAGCTACGGAAGATGGTCAGTCGCGAGAGCAGTAGCATAGAAACTGGACGTACAGATACGGCCTTCGGAGCTCCCGTGGTTCCACTAAGAGGATAGAATCAACAACGGAAAGCCGGCATTCGCATTCGCCAAATCAGAATTACCTTGTGAATTGAAGATTGATTATTTCGTCCTTGTGCAACCCTTTGGAGATCTCCTTCTGCATATTCGCTTCCTTCCCGCCTTCTCTCCACATGATAACTTCACGCCAATCAATGGCACTCTTGACACCCAACTTCTCCGCCTGGCTGAAAAACTCTCCCGAGTTATCGAAGACAACAAGATTCTTCAACTCGGGGAGAGCTCCTTCCTGGATGTTCCCAGGAGCCGAGTTGGCTAGATCTGGAAGAGCGGAAGAGAGCATTTCAACATAGGCTGAGGTTCGGATGCTTGGAACGACGAATAGGTGTTTAACACCAACGAGCTGAAGTGTACCAATCTAATACCCCATTCTTGAGAATTGAGGTGACGTGCGTATGCTTAATCCTGTTACTCACAAGCTCAGGTGTCCGATAAGCTGGGTTGATGGTGACAAGAATGGCACCAATATGGGCACACGCCCATTGTAGCATAGCATAGGCACTGTTAAGATGGACCAGCCTACGTCAATTACAATTCATGCTTAACTGAGTGTGATTGTACCTGTTATTCCCCATGATGACTGCTACGCGATCGCCTTTCTGAACTCCCATTCCCAACAATCCTCTAGCCAGAGCATTGACATGTCGGTCGAATTCCTCAAAGTCCCAAGCCAAATGGGAGGTCACTCCCAGGTTCTTTGACGGGGGCCCATTATGAGCTCGGGCACGTTCTTGCCTGCAGATAAGAGCTGGCCTGGTCGAGTACTTTCCAAGGATCTCCGAAGTGAAGTATTCTGGGAGCGTTCTCGTTTCCAACGCTGGCTCAAGAGGGCCTTGCACAGAGGATTGCGTCAATAAAGCCCTCGAGAACCTCGGTACAATTTTGGAGCCTAGACGTGCTCTTGCAGTCCTTGTTGCCGGGATGATGCGTGCATAGCTCATGAGAGATGTGAGGAAGAAATAAACGGTTCATCGGCTCCTCACTGACAGGTATGGTCAAGTGTGTCGACAACATACTAACAATGGCCCAGATATGAAATAAGGACTAGATATGAAACTTGTACATCGCGTTCGCCGTCGACGACGCTCTAGAGAAGATATCACTTCGAAAGTTTTTATTTGGGCACTAGTATGCATATTTCACAAAACTGTCTCTTCAGAATCTTGATAGACAGCGACAAAAATATTCAGGAATTTCTGAAAACTGGAAAAGTAGTCCAAAATGTCGGTTTTCAGACCGTTTCGCTTCGAATAGACCACAAAATTCACAAAGGCTTCTCGAAAAGTGCCTAAGGTATTCTTACAGCAGATATTAACGCTGAAAATAGAGGGCTTAGTGAGTGGAAGTCAAGAAACAAGGGCATATCCTCCTGGGTTGAACGTCCTTCCTGCGAAGATTTTCGAGCTCCGACGCCAGACGCCTGCCAGCTGAGTTCGAACATCTGCCGAACACCGTGTGAACTGTTTCATATCAATGCCATTTCGACCCCTCCATTGTGGGCCTTCTGGCACGCTCAAATCCTCTCCCTAAAATCAGGTATCTTGGAACGACGTTGTTCTAGTTACCTACAAGAGAACTACCCAGTAGCAAGAGGATTGGGCGGGTGAGGAAAGAAGCCGACGACATCCGAAAGCTTGTTTCATAACTAGTCCATCGTTAGTAACATAACAGGGGTACCCCAATGATGTTGATCCGATATCCGCGTGTGTCAATGCGAATTGTGGGGAATTTGCTCATGATATTTACCGGATACCATGAAGAGTCAGCTACAACCAGAGAATTGGGATTATTATGATTAGCTCTAACGTAGTCTAGAGTGAAACTAGTAGTATAGTTTAGTAGAATGTCTAATGTCAAAAATCATTTCCCTTCTACCCAAGCCATGTCGCTAGACCATCATAGACGACGAAAACAATACCACTACTGGGCATTGCTCGAATCACTGTCACTCCACATCCAGTATACAGGCCTCGCAGCCCTCCAGTAGCATACATGCGCAAAAATGTCCCAGTAAATGTCCTTGTGGTTTTCTTGGTTGAAGTGATCACAGTTCCCGACGGCGAGGCGTGTGGTGGGTTGGGTTGTTTCGACACATCTTCAGTTTGCATAGCACTTTTGACTGTATCGGCAGGATAGAAAGAAAGAGCGCAGAAAGCCCCAGCGAGAGCGCCCGATAACGCAGACTCCCAAGGGAGAAGGTTCGAATCGTCATCTCCTGCTTTCATGAACAGACTCGGAGGCGTATCGATACCCTCCGCTGCGAGACGCCTTTTCAGCAGTGCGCTACTAATCACTTCCTTGATCCCAAACCATGCTGCACTTCCTCCAGTGTCTCGTAGTATTGTGCCTGTGTGACCACGCCATAAACCCGTGAATCCATCTGCCTTGATGATGGAACGTATGATTGCCAATGCGCCGGGGGCTCTCTGTCTAGCTTGAGAGATGTCCATGGTAGGTGCTTCTTTTGAAACGAAGTGTAGAGTCGGGGCATGCTCGGGGGAGATAGCTGGGGTAGGTAATGTCCTCTTGGCAGCAATGGATGCTGTTGACGGTAGAAGAACAGTTTGTGTTGATTTCCGGGGGCGCATGTTCATCATCTGAACTTGCATCTTACATTTTACAAGCTCTATGGGTGTACTAAAGGACAGACTCAGCAAGGTGGGATGGTGAAGAGTGAAAGGCCGTACATGATATAGCTAGCAGCAAATCCAGCTCCTGCTGCTGCTAGTGTCAACTGCGGAATGGATAGAGCATCTGAACGCTTCATGCCGTGGTAGACGCGGATGACGTCCTGGAATGCAGAGTAGGACACGAAGATAGCGGCTGTTTCCGCCATAGAACCCGCAATGGGTACGGGCAGTCCCTGCACAAGTTTAAGTCTAAATAACGCCTGATAGGTGACTTGAAGACCCACTCGATACAGCCCACGAAACCCTTCATGTTTCCAAGTTCGTGTCAAGCAATCCCAAGTTCCACTGAACCGGAGCTCGCTTCCTCCGCGGGCTGAAAGCACTTGCGACTGGAGACGGACCTTGGCCAAGTCAAATGGGTATTCCAAGATTTCGGACACCATGCCCGCAAACTGGTTACAGAGAAGAGTGAGTTATAGCCATCTGCACGCCCACGTACTTACACTTCCAAACGCGATATTTTTGGCAGCATTGGTAAACGTGAATAACGAGGGATCATAAGAGATTATCCGCCCGGAAGCAGGCCCATTCTCGCTGCTGCTCATAATCCAGGTTGACTAGCAGCGGTTGAACACGGCCGTTCCATACAAGTGAACGCAGGAGGATAAGGCAGATGCGGATGTAGTCGACGTTGAGTGGAGTATTGTCATGCTCCGTCGGACTCTGTCCCATAACGGGAAATTTTCGAAGCTTAGTCAGACCCTCGGACCGAGTCGCCGAACAGCTCTTTGTCCAATCTTTGCTCGATGTCAGCTTGAAAACTGAGCACACAACGCGAACTGAGGCCTATTAAGGCTTATCAAGCCAAATATCGTACATAAGATTGTACAAGCAGATATTGAACACAGACTATCGGAATTATACGGGGCTCCACGAACTCCAAGTTCCCAGCTCTGCGCCAACCGACTCGGACTGTGAGATTGGGCAGCTTCATCAGATAGAACATATGTGACGAATGCATGGGCAGACGAAACAGAAGTTCTTCAGCACAATAGATACAAGCACTGCTACAGAGAAGTCTAATTCCGTGGCGGCGCAGTGAAAACCTCCTTGCCTTTCGACCGACGGATTGACGGGATGATCTTGGTGACCATCTTCGTCAAAGCGAATTCTTCCCATTGAATGGTTGGAATTGCCACGCTCTCGTCATCACGATAGTTCTTCATGTATATTGACAGCTCTGTCAGATTCCAGCTCATGGAGAACGCACTGTAGGGTGAACGCAGGTCAGCGAACGTTCGCCTTGAGGTCTGTCAAAACAATTCAAGTCAGTAGTTAACTCCACTGTGGAAGAGACATCCAACCATACCTCTGCTTGTTCAAGCACCAAAGTCAAGCTGTCTAGCAGTGGCAACTTCTCCGAAAGGAATTGAAGGAGCTTCGGCGTCATCGAGATCACATCAATGGAGAGTGTTCTGACCCTCATGTTTCTCGCTTGACAAATCTGTAAAATTTCTGCGACCTCTTTAGCGCTGTGATACCGATGCGCAAGTCGCAGTTCTTTAATCGTTGCGGGTAAAGTCTGTAGAACTGCCACAGTCGACGGGTGCGTGACTGACGGAATGGAAAGGCTCGTCAAGTTGACCAGGCGATCGCTTATGGCATGGAAGATGGGGCAAAAGGAAACCCAATTTCCCTTAACCGAAGCCAGTACGTCAGCTTCTCGAACGCGAATAGGAAGTATTTCAATCGTTCGCAACTTATATGCATGCGTCTGGAGAAGCGCCTGTAGGGTGTCGGGATTTGAAAGGCCGTTTTCATCGAAGGGAACCTCCAAGATTAAGGTATGCAATAGACGAAGATGTGGTAGGGCCTGGAACAACCTGCTGTGATCAGCATCTGCATTCGAGACGACCTTCAGCTGTTGCAGTGTTCCGCGATGGCTGTTGATGTATGGTGCGACGACTTCAGCGAGCAGGATATCATTACGAGCCCGTTGTTTCTGGTTCCTCTCATCATAATCGAATTTAAGCTCCATTTCTTCCAGGACCCGGAAGATTGTCAAAGGTAATATCTTGTCCATCTTGGACAATTGTCCCGAGAGGGAGAGTTTGCACAAACTCGTGGAAAAGGATTGGTTGGCGGAAGTGAGAAGAGCATGTGATGACATGGAAAATGGCAGGTCTCTCCATTCCACTGTGAACAGTCTCACGTTAACCATACATGCCATGGCTCTCGCCATGCTGGCAAGGAGGGACTGTGAGGGACTGGTAACACCCAAGAGATTACTGATGGAGGTGGTCGGGATTCTTGGTGGTCTAGTGTTCCTGCGAACTCTTGTTGTATGGATGTCAACGAGTGCGAAGAGTTTGTCAGAAAAAGTCTGAGGTTCCTCGTCGTGAACTTGAGCTTGTTCTTGTTGAACACTCTTGTCCATATCCAAGAGACGTTTCATGAACCATGCTCTTATTTCGACGCGTCGAACGCGGGCAGCAACCATGGGCTCCCTGTAGGTGATTATTCAATATCGGGGATTGAGGGAAGAAAATGGGAAGTAGCACATACTGCAAGCGTCTCAACCATTTAACCATCTTTTCGTCAGGATCGGCCCATACAACCGTTCTGTATCTTCGAGAAAGAGCAATATCGAACATTGGCCTGTTCAGTGATAGAAGACTCAGGACCTCGTATTCTGACAGGAACTGTGAGATGAGGTCCCAAACGTCCTGCGGAAGCTCTGCCGTCGCGCAATTGGTGGTATGTAGTGAACGCATTTCAGTGTGGGTGGCATGCATGTTCGACGCTTTTAGAAAGGTCTGGTTCATGCCAATGTAATAAACTGGAATCCATTCAGGGCGATGCTGGCTTTGTCGTCGTGGCAAATAGAGAGTGAATGCGTGGCGATGCAAGACGCAGACAATCGTGGTGCACGTCAGCCTCAACGTGGTTCCTTTCTCCCGCCTCCAAATCGAAATACGCCAGGAACTGCCTCAGCCTGGGATGTGTTGATACACCAGAAAGATTGTGCAAGAATGACTCTATGGCCTCTGGTGTCCTGTTTATGCCAAGATCAAGCCACAGAGTGCGGGCATAGGACGGTCGAAATAACGTCCTGACCGCCAACTCCCGAGCGTCGTCCTGGCCAACAATGTTCCTGGGGGCAGTTGCTGCTATCGTTATAATACTCCGCATGAGGGACCTTGACAAAGTCCTGGAATCAGCCTACAAGACGCGTTCACTCTGAGATTTCGACCCATGCCGACCGAAGGATCTCTTTCAAGAAATCCTTTCCGCACAGTCCCTCGACCCCACAACACTCCAGATAGGTCAGGGAACGTGGGTACTTCGACAAGGTATGGAATTCTCGATAACTCAACCATCTTTTGACTGATCAAGCAGCCAGTTCATCAGACCTCTTGTCTGGTCCAGCGGACTTGAGCTTCTATGGCTCTACAAGCTTCAATCAGGCTCAGGGAAACATTGTGCATATTCACAATCAGACTAATCATACAGCAGACTGTGGAAGTGATCCAAACTCAAGTTCCACTCTAGATATGGTACGGAACCGCCCTCGCCCATAACTTCAAAGGAACTGAGCCCAAATAGGGACCATCTCCACCGTATGCTTTCCCTCTACAAGTGCGTTGCAAAAGTTTGTTTGCTCATCCCGTCTCACTCACTCAAAGTAGGGCTCTGAAGCTGCTGTTTGCAGCCCCGCAGACACCTACATGCAGCTCCTGATGTGTCAAGGGCATGGCTATCCGCTCTGGAATCCGAAGCCTCCCGACGATCTGCCAATTGAATACACGAGTGCAGGCGTTCGCATAGGAGATGTCGGCGTCGTGACATCGGATGGCGTCTTCGACTATGCCTTCAATATCTACTACTCAGCAGAACATCCTATCAATCGAGGCCGAACACCACCAAATTTCGTTCCTTTGTCGCCTCGTGCCTCTATACGTGGTGATATTAATAAGTGGAAGAGAGGAAGCTACATTGTGAGCCCGGGCATCAGAGGATTGATACGGTACGCGCTTTATTGTTACGTTTATCACGTACTCCACTGCTAAACTGTGGTGATTAAAAGACACGAAGGCAGTTACTCGTTCTCCTGTCACGCCAGCGAGGGAGCAGCCCTTGCCCTTCCCGATGGTGCCTCGCGGGAAGATGCTAGAGATCTCGCCAATCTTCGTGATTATGCGGCCCAGTATGCTATTGGATGGTATCAAGATCTCATTCTCAGACGCAGATGGGAAGTTCGGAATGGATCTCTGTACCTCGTCACTGGTTGCGACAAAACATCAACATGGGGCACGGCGGCATTCAGTGCAAGATCCCGAAGGAGCTTCCGTATGGTGTTTTCACCACCAGGAAGGGAATTTGATCCAGCACAACCAGCCTGGGGAGAGTCCGGATGCGCAGAAACAAACTCTGGCCACTCTGGATTCCTCACCGAAAGAAGCCACTGTGTTTTCTTGCGAGGTTTTAAGGCAACATTGCAGCCGCGTCTCTGGGCTGAGCTATCGTATGCTGTGGAAATCAGCTCCATTTCAGAAATAAGCAGGAGTCTAGGTGACTACTTCTCGAAATGCATATCGTTCCTTCCTGTATACCTCTGGTTTTTGAGATGGTTTGGACCGGAAGAAACGCTGAAACGGTCTCTATTGGACACCTACCACAAGAGCCTCGTGAGTTGTGTCAGCCTCGACTTCCGACTTTCAATAAACCAGTCGAACAGCCACTTCATCCCCCCGAAATTGTCAATCTCGATATATTAAGACGGGTAGGTGTGTTCACTTGAAAGCCCGAGTATCGTTCTGACTAGGAGCGATAGGTTCCAGCTGCAAAGCTCGCACTCACGCACGACTCTATTTATTGGTGGCCTAAAATAAGCTTGGTACACTCAGTTCAGGCTCTGGACGGAAACATCGGCTGACATTAGCACGATCGTAGGACACCTGGAGTCCTCCTAACTCCAGTCACATTCTTACTCAAGTATTCGACGAAAATAACATCCGAATACAAGGGGGTAAGAGGCGTGCATAGCAGCAAATTCGTCGATTGATAATTCTGTTGATGTAGATGTCGTCTACCCTATCGCTAAAGACTCCCAGGAAGATACATCCACTGGACTAGTTTCGACTTTTACGTCCTTATGGAGAACCATCGTTTCTGGGGACACGATAATTGCGGTTGACATTGAAGACGATCGGCTTTTGGCGGAAAGCCCTCGCAGCTCCTCTCCCGGGCCCGGATTCGTAATCACTCATGAAGGCATTTCAATGGCCACCGAATTGGCCAGTGGCAGCGTTACTAGATCAAACCTTCCTGCAGTAGCCCAGCTCCTGGGCGCCGTGCAAGTAGAGGGACCTCAGCTTACAACACAAGGCGCTCGTCATACCACCGTGGAGGTTACTGCGAGTCAAGTCGCAAGGGCTGCTCAAGCCTATCAATCGGTGGTGAGGGCATACCATCAAGAGCGTGCGCGCCCTTCTAGGATTCAAACGAGGGCCAGTAGCTCTTTCCCGGAACGACCACCCTACGAACCCCCTGTTCAGCCAGGGTTTGTGTGGATACGGCCAACGTCGACTGGTATCGATTATGCCACTCGTGGTGGGAACTCGGATTCCAATACACCAGACAGACTAGAGTCGCCATAGCTTGAAAATAATACTACAATGATATTGCAGCGTTAATATGTTCAAATCTCAGATTCAGCTAGAGTGTGTCATTCGGCTCCCGGGGATGATGAAGAGGCTGGTGCACACAAGGAATGAGCTTCAGTAACAGTTGAGGAGGGTTAGTGGCGATGCAAAGGAACAAATAGACCATAGCACTCCGTCTCAGAGTCAAGACTCAAAGAACTCATCCGTTTCTTTTCTTACGCGAACTTCCGTTTTCACAGCCCAATATCATTCTCTCGTAAATTCCACGCCTGGAATGAGGCAAATTCGAGTGGATTTCTTGCCATTCTCCAAGGGGATCTTCACAGCACCACGATAGTGCTGTGGTCGACCATGTTACGACTGTTTCCCTGGAAGGACCTCTGTTGTAATTTCTTTACATAAGGGTGTGTAAACCACCACTCGACTCAAGGACCAGGACATTGTTGTCGCCTCCATCAACCCGTTGAATCAGGTGAGCACATGGTGGCGTCCCCTTGACGGCTCATATACAAAGCTCATGATGTCCACAGTTGAGTGTGTAATTTGCCTCTGGTTCACTGCTCTGAACTCATATTCATGCCCCCGCAGAATACTTTCTCAACGGCAGCACCAGGAGGTGCATTTGCCTCGGATAGGAACCCTTTTAGGAGCCTGCAACAACGGTCTGCTACAGACAACCCTACAGGCAACCCGCCCGAAAGCCAATATGAGTTTTATGGGGCTACTCAGGTCAATGAGGCGCGGGGAAGCATCATACAAATACAGAATCACGGGAATTCGCCCTCAGAGGGTATGAATCTTGATTTACCTATACGATTCTCGTCAGACTGAAGCGTCCCAAGCAAATGCAGGTGGCAGTCAGGGTGCACATCTCCCAACGGTACACGAACCCTCTACTGAAAATCGAATGTAGCTTAACCTCATCACACAGACATCTTCGCGCCCGTACTTTTCCCCTCTACCAGTGAGTGAATACTTGCAATTGAACCATTCTCTCGCATTCTCATTGACGCCAGGGTTCAGATGCTGCTCATGGTCCAGTGAAAACCTACACTAGACTCATGATGTGCCAAGGCCATGGACACCCTCTGTGGAATCCACGTCCACCTGATGATCTGCCAAGTGCATACCTTGACGGAGGCGTTCGCATTGGCGATGTGGGCGTCGTAACTTTGGATGGGGTTTTTGACTATGCTTTCAATATCTATCTCCCAGCGGACCACCCGATCAATCTAGGCAGGACCCCGCCAGATTTCGAGCGTCTCGTACCTCATCCATCAGTACGTACGGAAAGATGGAAGTGGGTGAGGAAAAGTCGGATTGTGAGCCCAGGAGTGAGTGGAGATCTTGGGTAAGTCTCTTCTCCTGCAGTTGGTATAAGCACTCACGCCGTATCGCCTGCAGACCAGGTGCAAAACACACGTTTGAAAGCGCACACTGGGAAGGGGCCGCACTTGCCCTTCCTCACGGTGCATCTCGAGAGGACGCTCGGGATATCGCCAACCTCCGCGACTACGCAGTCCGCCATGCTGTCGGATGGTACCAATACCTTATTACACGACGTGGCTGGGAAGTCAGAAATGGATCTCTTTATCTCATCACTGGATGCGACAAGACGTCAGGGTGGGGTACAGCTGCCTTCAGTGGCAACATCGGGAATAGTTTCAGGATGGTCTTCTCTCCAGAAGGAAGAGAAGGGGAACCTACGATGCCGTTCTGGGTAGAATCTGGGTACGCAGAGACTAGTTCAGGTGCTACCCTTGTCTCGGATGAACGAAACCATTGCATCTTCCTCCGTGGTTTCAAAGCAACACTTCAACCCCGTTTCTGGGCAGAATTAACATACGCGGTACAAATCACATCGATCTCTGAAGTGGACCGAGGCTTCGTCACAAGGCTGATGTCTATCGTCCCGCCAATCCTCTGGTTTTTGAGGCGGTTTGGACCAGAAGACACCCTGACAAAATCCTTGTTGGATGCGCAAGATGAGAGCACTCAACCCGTATGTTGACATTTTTTCACCAATTCTCGAACTCTAATGGAATTGCAGCCTCTGCACCCACCAGAAATCGTCAATCTTGACCTATTGCAAAAGGTTAGTATCATGTCCCAGCCCGACCTCTCCTTCTGATATTTGATCAGGTTCCCCACGCAAGACTTGCTTTAACGCATGATTCAGTGTTTAGATGGCCAGACGTCGATCCGGTGAGCAGACAGATGGACTTCTTTGACACGGTCGTTGACCTCAGCATTAGAGCAATGGGTCTTTCCCTCTTCCTTCGGAAATCCTTTCGAATGTCTATGAAAAATATAGCATTCGGAAAAGCGGAAGTAAGTGTTGATATGATGAAGTTAGTCTGGCCATCCTCTGACCATGGATCCTCGAAATCAGGGGTTGTTGGCCTTGTCTCAAAGCGTCTGGCTTCCAGTCCTCCTGGCGGACTCCTTCCATGGATTGGCCACTTATGGAGTTCCAGTCTCCTGAGAAAGCCCACCGTTGAAGTTGTACCTACAGTAGATCCGCCCCCGAATTCTGAAAGCAGCCACCAGAGCCCGCAGATGGGGAATAACGACGCCAGTAATCCGGCCCGCCGTGATAGACCCGAGGAGGCCGGTCCAGAGCCGTCACAGGGAGTAGCGCATACCGACGCAGAGACCAGTATATCCTCATCGAATCCTGTGCCGGTCTCCCAGGCGTCAGGCTCTCTGCCACAAGGGAAAACCTCCCTTCCCACACCACCAACCACGGGCCAAAGCAAAGGCAGCAAGTCCCACCCCGATGCAACAGAGCAAAAATCAAAGACTCAGTCAACAACTCTTGCCCGTGCAACGCCAAGGGATCCCGATCAGCGTCCTTCCTCTGTTTCTACCTCTTCGACCACGACCACAATTCGTCGGTCTAATAGCCTGAGTTTGACCTCGCAGAGCACAGATCCCGTTGGTCGAACCGAAACATCCTCCACGAGGGTGGCAACTTCGACAGAGTCTACAACATCCTCCTTCCGATCATATCGTGCATCACCTTCACGTAGCGGATACCGGGACTCTCGCTCTGATAATGATGATACTTATAGCAGGGCAGAACACGCAACAACATCCAGATCACATGCGTCCCCTCGAGCTGCCATAGGAAGGTCCCTGCCCCCCTCATACGTTGATCGAAGCTCTGCGGCCACTGCTTCCGGGCGCGTAGGTAGCGACCATGCCAGCCAGTCGGTTGGGGACACCCGCTATCCACATTCTTCGAGTCCCTTGCTCGGCGACTTCTATGATCCCTTCCAAGAAGCAATATTTCGGTCGCCTTACGAGCGCGCAAACGCGGTTGCTCGGTCGGCTCGAGATACTCGAGATACTGCAGCGTATCAGAGCCAATATTACAATGTTGCTCAGCCGGCGTACAATGCGCCATACCAAACAGGTAGGGCGGGTTCGCCCTACGATTATCAATACGCTGGCGTCCAGTCCCCTTACGAAAATTTATACCCCGGCTCACCCGCTCCCTACCCCGACTACTACAACTCATACTATACCGGGAGGGTTGGCAGTCCTATCGGGGCTGGACATGGAATGGCAGCCCACAATCCACCTTTGAGGAGCCGATCACTCTACGCTAGTAGCAGTCAGATGGGTTCAATCCCTCTGATGTCAGCATATCAGTCGCAGGGAATGACTCCCGCTCCTTTGGCGGTCGAGGCTTACGGAGGCTATGGAGGCTACGGAAGTTCTCAAAGCACAATGCCATCAGCTCAAGGCAGTATCACTGCTTTCGGTATGCCTCAAGCCAGAGATTCGAGAGCAGAAGATCCCGATATCCCACCGGGGTATGACAATACTGGCAACATGGACATGTCGGGCGGATACTGAAACGGGGTAGTTGGAGGTGTTTGAAGAAAGATATACATATGAATTCCATTTCGGTCTCGAGAGCTACTGCTACAGAATATATATGATGATGATACAGCTACAGTCTACATTTCTCTACGACAAATGTAGCGTCGTTTTGGCCTTTCAAGGCTTGATGGCAATCTTGACAGCTCCCCTGGAAGCCATCTTGTCGAGAGCTTTCTGGTAGTCTTCAAGCTTGAAGACGTCGGTGACCATGCCCTTGACATTGATCTTTCCGCTGTCGAGATATTGGACAGCGCGAGGGAAGCAATGTGTCTGGGAGAAAGATCCAATAATCTGCAGATACATGATCAAGACGGGTTCAGATACGATGCAGCTTGGTCACAACATACCTTAATCTCGTCACCGAAGATCTTGCCTGGTGGCCAGTGAACCAAAGCCTTGTTCTCATAGACACCGTAGACCATCAGAGTACCACCTCTCCTCACCCAGTTGATACTCTCGTTAACCAATGCCTCGACACCAGTTGCCTCAACGACGATGTCGAATCCGTACGGATTCTCCTCCTTCAGTTTCTTCCACTGTTCTTCCTGCTTGAGACTATCTCCACGAACAAGTTCGACATACTCATCGCCTGCGTTGAGTGACTTGGCAATGTCCATCTTGACACCTGCATTTGCTGCAATGACGACCCTTGCGGCGCCGTTGAGTTTCAACAGCTGAGCGAGGATAAGACCTGTTGGTCCTGCACCCAGGAGTAGGACGTCACATCCTACAGGTGGTGAAAGTTTGTCGAGTCCGTGGATGGCACATGCAGCGGGCTCAAGGAGGGTAGCTTCCTCATCGGAGAGGTTCTTGACTTTGTAGACCTTCATTTGGTTGTAGAGGACGTATTCGGCGAAACCACCATCCTTGGTGACACCACAGGACTCAAAGTTCTCGCAAAGGAGGGATTTGCCTCGTCGGCAGTAGAAACACCTGTCGCACTGTGGGCAATGGTCAGTCAGCCATTGTTAGGTCGGGGAAGGCAAGAAAGAATGCATACAGTAATGCCGACGTCGGCAACACATCGGTCACCGATGTTGAACTCTTTCGTGCTGACGTTCTTGCCCATCTTTACGATGGTGCCAATTGCTTCGTGACCAGGGATAAGAGGGAACTTGGAGATAAACTCCCCGTGATGGATATGCTGGTCTGTTCCACAGACACCACATGCTGCGACTATATGCGCGAGTATTATCAGTAAAATAGACCTAACGCTTCAAAATGGTACTCACCCTTGAGTAGGATATCGTCGTCACCGACCTGGGGTATAGGGACCTGCCTGATCTCGAAGTTCTCGGGCTAGACGGAAGCTTATCAGTAAGCGCCTCCTGAAGATAAGAGGTCGAGCATACCGCATGATAGTACAAAGCCTTCATGGACTTTCCGGTGAGCTCGTCAGCAGCAGACATGGTATAAGTAATGAGTAAAAGGTATCAAAGGGATAATTTCTTGGTGTGATCATGTTGGCTCTGTTCTTATACGTGGCCTCGTAGCGTAACGGATAATTATTAGGTGGGGCCAGCGTCACGACGGTGATGTTCGCTGTGCTGAAAAAAGAAATTATCGTCAAGAAAAGAGCAAAAATCGACTGAAGGAGGTTGATGGATGTGGAGCAGATCAACGCTGCTTTATGATGTCATCCCTCGGCATCAGGAACTAGAGAATGTTCCATTAGAAACCCATCTAAACTTGAATACAGGCCATTGTCGATATTGGACTTGCACTACTCTTCATGACGCTAGGTGAGCCTCTGCATGCCTCTTCCCATTCTTCTGGTGTCATGTCCCATTCTTCAATCTTGGACTGGAAAACGTCGAACCGGCAAAATTCGGGGTGTCCATCTAGGTGTTTTCCTTCTTCCGAACAGAAAGGCAAGGCAAGTGGTGCCGATTGATACAACAAGCGGATATCTGTCGTGTGATTCAATCAATGTCCATACAGAGATTCAGGAGAAAGGGCCTAGAACAGAAATGAACATGATAACGTACAATACTCCGGTCGTTCTGATTCTGAATTGTCCGAACGCTCCGCCGATAGCCCTTTTGAAGGTTCTGGGGTACGTTTCGAATACAGTTCGAAGCTTAAGCTCGCCGTAAAGGGAGGCCATCTAGAGAAACATGTGCATCACATATCAGTCCTGCTGCTCCAACTCCCCAAAGTAAAATGAATGAATGTACCGATTATCGAAGACATCTAAACCTTGTAGGACGGCGGCCACTGCCGTATCATGCGTACTATGAACCAGAAGCTTTGGTTCTCTACTCTGCTCTTCAGTGACGATGTGACACTTCATTTTCTTGAGCATTTCATTGAGAAGTGGTCCGATTCCTAGTTTGCAAACTTCATGCGTCCTATCTGAGAAGCCCATTTACACGTCAGCATCTGCGATAGACCACATCAGACAGTCAACTTACAACCCCCAAACCACTCTTCGACGACAGCACCATCCACCACGTCCGTGATAGCCTCATCTTTAAAAACCTCTGGGACATCCACTCCGTTCGCCAGGGCAGCCCTCACTGTATCCATAACGCCGCTTGCTCTTGGTTTCCCATCCACCCTAATCTTCCCTTCCCGTCCGATATGCTCTCCTAGCAGGTCATCGTACTGAGCCAATATCGGATTGCATTTCTCTGCCGCTTCGGAGGCGAATCGAGTGAGAAGAGTTTCCAGGGACCTGCACGTCCGTGCATTAGGGAACAGTGTCTCATCAGGTGTGTTGCGAATCAGAATTTGAGGAAAGTCCGGGAGGTTATCATGGTGACACGTCGAGGGTGGGTAAAGACCCTGTACGATGTGCTGCATACTCTCGATCGTCCGAGGGAGGAATGTGGATCTAAAGTAAACGCTGCTTCGTTCCTCGGGTAATAGCTTGGGAGGCAGAAGATGGAATTTCGAGATGTAGACTTCGCGCAGGTATAGGCCGAGATTGTATGTCGACTAGTAGGGTGCACCATTAGTTGACGATCACCTGGTGAAAGGTTTTCAAAACTAGCTCACCTGTCTCCCTATATCAGTCAGCTCCCCTAGCAGACACTCTCCATCAAGAACGCTTCCATCCCTTCCTTCAATTTGCACGCCTTTGCCAATACCGGCATTATCATAATGATCCTCATCCTCAGTCACAACCTCGACATGTTTTCCATTGACTTTCTTCTCCGTCTCCTTCACCTTTCCATTTACGGGCTTATTCTCATGCAGACCATTCACCGTTGGCTCACCGCCTTCACCGCCATCAGGGGGTAACTTTCCTCTTCCGAAACACATCCTCCACCTCTTCTCCACAGGTTGTGGACCCTTGTCTAGTCGCAGACTCACAGGTGTACGCTCTCCATGTCGGGCATAGACATGCACCTGTTCTAAGTGTAGCCCTAGCGAGGAAGGCGGGAAAGGGTATAGCGATGAGGAATAGTTGGTGTTGTGCCGTGTATTAGGGACTGTTGCTATGATATTATAGAGTGAAACCGAAGAATGGGAAGAGGAGGAAATAGATGAGGGGGCAGGGGAATGAGAGTCGTATGGCATCCTGTCTACTCTTGTGCTTGGTTGCTCTGCGTTTGTGTTTGGGTTGAGGTTTGGACCGTTAGAGTTGAAGGCTACTTGAGGCATATATGGGATTCCGGTGTCAACCTCTAGACCAGCAGTGGGTTCTGGCGGAAGAAAGGGTGGGATTGGGTCTGGATGCACGATATGCGGTGCTCTGGCCTCTACACCGATAAACCCGAGACTTGTCTCGTCGATAAGGGCAACCAAGATGACAGTGACAACGAAGGCAGATAGTCGTGATAAGTTCCAATTAGGAGATAGGCGCCTGTTCAGTCGTTGGTAATGTAGATGAAATTGACCAGAGTCGTTGAATAAATAAGATGATGGAGGGGTATAGGTCAGATGGCGCATGGATTACTGGCAAGAGCAACAAGTGTCAGCTTGAGAGGGTCTGGGAGCAGGGCGATACAAGCGCGCGGGAATGGTCGGTGTAGTGTATTATTCGCTGGGAGAAATATGTGTCTTGGAGCAGTCGGTGCAGATTCAATGCCACCGAGTGGTCCAGAGTCCACTGGCAGACGTGGTACCGGAAAAGACTACGCTGGTACATCAGTCGATAATCCTCGTAATATTAGGGGAAAATTACTTACCTCTAGCTCCCTGCTGCCTCCCAACAGATGCTTATATACAAAACCGAGGAGAGGGAGGACCGTCCTGGTCGTGTGCAAGAGTCTGACTGAGAGGGTTCGACATTGGATCTAACTTGGGAGGAGTGGCCATTAGGTAAGCACTTCTGGCTTTTGCTCGTGAAGGCTCAAAATCTACATGCAGGATCTATAACGCGACTTGTAGAGATATCTACATACTCAAGTGTGGTTAGAGTGCAAACTGGATGAACTTAGAGAAAGCAAACGCTTCGAATGATCCTTGAAGGTCACCAAAAGGTTAAGGCGAGCCCGGTCCGAACATCCGATTCAGTTGACCAGAGGCTGACGCCAAGCAAACCACAACAAGCGCGTTACCTTCTGTGACCGTGACATGATTACGACGGGCGACGCGTCAGTGCGGTCGAACTTGAAATCTCTGAACGTCCTTGTCCAGCCATCCTTCTCTTTGCCTCGCCCTCTGCAGAACAAGAACCTCTGCAGGTACCCTAGAAGACCAAACCTAAAGGCGGAAGAAGACGCAAGATGGCAACTGTGAAAGTACAGGCTCCTGGTAGCCTCAAGTCGTTTTACCAGGCAAAGATCGAGTCGGCGGAGTTGTTGATCAATAGGAAGACACAGAATCTGAGGCGGTTGGAAGCGCAGAGAAATGCATTAAATGCGCGAGGTGTGTTACTTTCCGTAATTCTTATTTGGACAAGAAGGTGCTGAACAAATGACATAGTGAGGCTACTGAGGGAAGAGCTGCAGCTGCTCCACGAACCGGGCAGCTACGTCGGAGAGGTAGTGAAGGTCATGGGAAAGACCAAGGTACTAGTCAAGGTCCAGCCGGAAGGAAAATACAGTGCGTCTGGTTTCGAAATATGAACTACGTCTCCGGAACTAAGTTGTCCATTGCAGTTGTCGACCTTGACCCCGAAATAGACATCAATGCTCTCACCCCCACACTTCGCGTTGCTCTTCGTTCAGACAGTTATACCATCCACAAAATCCTCCCCAACAAGGTCGATCCTCTAGTCTCTCTCATGATGGTCGAGAAAGTACCAGACAGCACATACGAAATGGTTGGAGGTCTCGACAAACAAATCAAGGAAATTAAAGAAGTTATTGAGCTACCAGTCAAGCATCCCGAACTCTTTGATGCTCTTGGTATCGCCCAACCTAAAGGTGTACTTCTCTACGGACCTCCCGGAACAGGAAAGACACTGTTGGCTCGAGCAGTCGCACATCACACAGATTGCAAATTCATCCGTGTCTCTGGTTCGGAGTTGGTACAGAAGTACATTGGTGAGGGAAGTAGGATGGTGCGAGAGTTGTTCGTGATGGCTCGAGAACATGCCCCGAGTATCATTTTCATGGATGAAATTGATTCTATTGGGTCAAGTCGTGGGGAGAGTGGAAGCGGAGGTGGTGATTCTGAGGTGCAGAGGACGATGTTGGAGTTGTTGAATCAGCTTGATGGATTCGAGTCGACGAAGAATATCAAGGTCATCATGGCTACGAATCGTATTGGTCAGTTTTCCTCCAGGTCCTGTCCAGTGACCAGCATTCTGACGGAAGAGACCTACAGATATCCTTGATTCTGCTCTGCTGCGACCGGGTCGCATTGACAGGAAGATCGAGTTTCCACCTCCAGGGCCCGAGGCTCGTGTCTCTATTCTCCGCATTCACTCTCGAAAGGTCGGTGCACATCCTCTGACCATATTTTTTGTATCCTCACTGTTTTCTAGATGTCACTGCAAAGGGGCATCAACCTACGTGCACTGGCAGAGAAGATGGGTCAATGTTCTGGTGCTGAAGTTAGAGGTATATGTACGGAAGCCGGTATGTATGCGCTCAGGGAGAGGAGGCAGCATGTTACGCAGGAAGATTTCGAGTTTGCTGTGGCCAAGGTTCTTTTCTATCGAACCATTTTCTTTGCGTTGCCGACTAATGATAGAATTATCTTCGTAGGTACTCAAGAAAAACCAAGAAGGAAACACATCGGTCAACAAACTCTTCTCGTAGTTGCCGATTTCCATTGTATTCTGTGCATTTTCTTCGATTTGCAATTTACCACTATCATTCGCTTCAGATGTTTGTGACTCGATTGTCAGACGAACTATCGCGATGTTCGCACCGGGGTTCATGGGAATTGTACCCACAAAAGATGTTCCGCTGACTTTGATTAGGCACCGATATACACGAAGTGTCATTGGTAGAACGGTAGTGTGGACAAAAGTTGTTAGAACCCTGGGTACTTGGAAACAGTGAGTAACAGAATCGGGCGTTCTTCGACATCGACGATTGATGCTTTGACAGACTATAGACGCGGACTCTTACGCAGTGGACGTAATTCCCGACCGCGATTCAACTCCTGCAAGCCTGAAATGCTCTCAATGGCACTCCGCAAAACATATGAAAAACATGTCCAAGACATTGCAAATACTGTAGGTCCACAGAATGCAATCGGCGTCAAAGGAACATTCTGAAATCCATATCGATAGATGATCGCCAAAAAGGATCGTCGTAAGGACCTAAAAGGTCAAAAGTCTTCGGATGGTCCATGCGGATCTGTCAGAAGGCCGTTTTCGTAGTCCGACGACTTCGCTATTGGATAGGGTATAAAGAGGGGGAGTCGCGTCGCGTTTTACTCATCTTAACTCCCCACTCAGACTTGTGCAGCATACTGCCAAAGATGCCTTCTTCGACAGTGTTTTGCCCCAGTTTGCGCGCGAATGGGAGTTGCCTGGATCCTGCCTGTCAATATGGCCACATTATGCATGCCTGCAAACCATGCGGATTCATCTGCTCATCCCAACACGCCCTCAATAGCCACCTCCAATCAGAGTCTCACAAGAAAAAACACGCCAATCCTGCCCCCGACTTTTACAAGTGTACCATTTGCGACCGAGCCATCTCTTCCGTTAACTGGCAGGCACATTCTAGAGGCACTAAGCACGTCCGCAAGTGCAAGCTTCGAGGTATCATTCCCGAAGGATACAAGCCCCCAGCGGCCCAGGAAGCTCCCGGCTTGAGACTTTGCACCCCATGCGATAAATTGGTTGCCCAGTGGGAATGGACGAGCCATTTGAAGAGTCGGAAGCATAGAAAGTTAGAGGAATGGGCAGTTGTCAACACTGTACTCGAGAAAGCAGAGTTGGACAAAAACGGCGTGTCTCTTCGGGGAGATTTCAACTTTGATTTCATCGAGCTTACGGTCGCCTCTACTGGAACTCAGATGCAAACTGGGACAATATCCTTGACAGACGGCAAGGCTCATGTCAGGCTTGTCAGCGCCAGCTTGGCAACCTCGAAGATTTCCAAGCAATCGCCGTACGTATCATCCGCCTTCTGTATTGGCAGATGGATGACAGTGCCTATTAGCTTCACCCTGTCGCAGGTCGCCGCCAACCAAACCCTCAAGGTGGGCTCACCAATCGTGTTCTCTGTCGCCCTCAAGCAATCCTACCCTGGACGTGCCGAAGACCGACTCGAACTCCTCTTCAAGGAAGGTTGTTCTGGTACCCAATTCGTCATTGTCCGCCCTATATATGCCATCATCGGGAGCAAGGCAGACCACGATCGTCTTAAGCCCACTGTTCCATACAAGGCACCCTCGAGTCGCGCTCGCGAACCCGAAACTAACATTATCCCTGGTATCCCACCCGAGTTTCCCCAATCACTGCCAAAGGGCAACCTTCCTCAGGCAAAGATTCCCACTGACCTGGACGCGATTCTGTCGTCGAATGGAACGGTTGGCCAAATTCTACAACAATTGAATTCTTCCCTCGTCCCTGCCGAGCTCAACAGTCAAACTTACACCAGACGCTTTAGGCACCTAGTATGGATCGAAGAACATCGCCTCGAGTACGTCTATCTCCTCTTCAGGTTCTTTGACTCCTCCAGTAACGAGTCGGTAGGCAAGACATGAGCATGTATGATATGTTCGAAGTCAAGCTAACATCACCGCAGAAGGTTGCCTTCAGGTAACTCGGCTTACGCTAGTTCCATTGCCGCCTTAGCTGATCTCCGATATCAAGGCTGATAGTCCCAGGTCTGGCTGAGAAACGACCCAGTGTATTAATGGGTACGCAGAGTGGGGATGCAGAATCTGGCAGTTATGCTGATCAATACACTACAGGAGATCAGATTTTTGTTCAACCACATGCTCTTGCCAACGGGCCTTGGTTTCAAGGATTCGTCCACACTGTCGAGCAAAACTCTGTCCTCATCCACTTTGGGGGCACTTTCCGAAAGGGCTGGAACAAGGACAGCCTCTATAATGTCCGATTCAAGCTCAATCGGACAATGATCCGTCGAGAGCAATGGGCTCTTGGAAGCAACTTCTGCGAAGAGAGAGTCCTCTTCCCTACAGCGCAGCACTTACTTGCCTCCGGATATGTAAATGCTACGACGCATCCGGTTCAAATAGTCAACCCAGATATCGGAACCAATGTTCGCCAACTTCAAGCCGTGGTATCAATTGTCAATGCACCAAAGGGTTCCCTTCCGTTTATCATCTTTGGGCCGTGAGTGACACTGATAACCTCCTGCGGCCATGACACTCAGTCACACTTGCAGCCCTGGGACAGGGAAGACTGTCACCGTTGTGGAAGCGATTCGTCAAGTCCTGAAGACAGATCCAACAGCCAAGATCTTTGCTTGCGCTCCGAGTAACTCAGCTGCAGATCTCATCGCCCAACGCCTCATGGACCTTGGCAAAGAAGTCGTCTTCCGTTTCTATGCCCCGTCTCGCCAGAAGATTCTAGTCCCGAGCGAGCTCATGAACTTTACGTTCCTTACCAAAGATGGCCAATTTTCTGCACCCTCCCTCGACAAGATGAAGACCTATCGTGTCGTCATCGCTACATGTGGCTCAGCGTCTTTTGCCACTCTCAACGTTGGGATGCCGGCTGGCCACTTCACCCACATTTTTGTGGATGAAGCAGGTCAAGCATCTGAACCTGAAGTCATGATTGCTGTGAAGACTCTCCCTGACAGCAAGACCAACATTATCCTGTCAGGAGACCCGAAACAACTGGGTCCTGTGATACGTTCTGCTGTCGCTCGGCAGCTCAACATGGAGGAGAGTTACCTGGAGCGATTGATGAAGAACGGGCCGTACGACATCCATGCGAATTTCGGAGTGACGTGAGTCTACCTCCTCAATCAATGATGACTGATTCGTTGATCTCGAGCCCAGCGTCGTCAAGCTTGTCAAGAATTTCCGTTCGCACAACGCCATCCTAAAATTCCCCAACGAACGATTCTATGAAGACGAACTTCAAGCTTGCGGAAAACCAACGATCATCAACTCCTTCCTCAATTCTCAGTATCTTCCCAATGGCAAGTTCCCTGTCGTTTTCCATGGAGTTCAAGGGAAGGATGAAAGAGAAGCTTCGTCGCCCTCTTTCTTCAATGTCGATGAAATCCTTGTGGTTGCAGACTACGTGAAGCGTCTCTTGGCAGACAAGAGCAAATATAACATCAGTGGGTGGCCATCACGAAAGAGAAAGAGATTATTTATCACGCTTGCTGATCTGGTTTCAATGTGTAGCCGAAGAAGACATTGGCGTTATCTCACCGTATAATGCCCAGAGCCGCAAAATCAGGACCGAACTCAAGCACTTGCTCAGCCCAGAGATGCAAGTCAAAGTCGATAGCGTTGAAGGCTTCCAGGGGCAGGTTAGTAGTCTATCTAAATTGAGTCAGACATCTCTTCATATCTTTCACCTCATAGGAGCGACGAGTTATCATAATCTCAACGGTCAGAAGTAGCTCTGAACACATCGAATATGACCTGAAGCACACCCTTGGATTTGTCGCTAGCCCACGTCGGTTCAACGGTATGTTCCGTTCCACACCCGTTACATCATGATGAGGTGCCAAACTGATCTATTCCGAAAGTTGCTGTCACTCGAGCACAAGCGTTGCTCATCGTCATTGGTGACCCAACGGTCCTTTCTCTTGATCCTCTCTGGAGGTCCTTCCTAAATTACATTCACAACAATCGAGGCTGGACCGGATCACCGATCACTTGGGATCCCACTGCTTTGGTAGACGAAGCTGGTGGATACGACAAACAGCTTCGGGAGGCCGCTACGGCCGAGATGAGAGAATTGACCAAGCGGATCGAAGAATTGACGCTGGCGAATGTCGAGGCGGAGGGCGACGTTGTTGTTGATCGACCGTGGAGGAACGATGATTAGGGAGAAGATGGTGAACGTTCTCGTTTCCAAATTCTGTCTGTTGTTGTATTTGTATTATGTTGTTATTGAGAGTGCTTGCCAGTGCGTCTCCATCGAACAATTGGTAGTTTGTTTACATATATTTGGAAGTACATGTGCTTTTCGCTGAAATTTCTCCAAACCTCATAATAACCAAGACTGCAAAGTCAATAACCTCAAGGAGACACTGTACTTCCTTGCAGACCATATGAAGATCCTTTTGGGAAGGTGCAATGCAGGCATAGCGCCTTGCGGCACTTACGTACGCTGTGATCACGAAATTCGTGTTAAAGCTGTTGAACATGAACACGACCTGTTGACGACCTTGCCCAACACCCCTTGAATACCCTCCTTGAACTCAGTCTTGGGAACGCGATGCCGGCCTACAACGCCCCAAACCTCTGCCCTAGAATGCGCACGGAAGGTCATTGCCAAGATCCTCTGTGCGAGTTCACCCATGCGTTGCACACTTGCGACGCATGCAATTTCATGTGCACAACTCCAGAGGAGTACGAGCAACACGTTCGAACTCAGCGTCATAGAAGGAAGATGAACCCATCCAAATTCTTCAGTTGCCCTATCTGTCACAAGTTTATGACCGGTGATGCACCTTGGAGGGACCATGTTAGATCCCTGGCCCATCGCCATGCTTGTACAGCAGCGGGTATCCATCCATCAGATGTGCAACGCGAAGAATTGGTGCAGGTTCCCTTTCATACTTTCTGTATGGCCTGTAACTGCCAAGTTCCCACAAAAATTTGGAAATCGCACGAACGTGGTTTCGGACACCAGCAGAGAGAACAGTTCGCCAACTTCAAGACTACCTTAGAAGACGCAGAAAAGGACAAGAATGGGGTCACAGTCAGTGGCGACCTTGACTTCGAAATTGTGGAGCTGGCCGATGCAGCAGACGGCCGAACCTACTTGGAGGCTTCGATTTCAGTTAGCAGCCCAACTTCCCGGATCGTGTGGGTTGAAGCCCATTTGACTTCGACTAGAGGTGCTACACCTGGACACTCCGCGTGAGACTTTATTCTGGCCTCTCCAGGCGGTCTTAAGTTAACACCACCCACAGATTTCGCATTGCGACCTTAGGAGTCAAACGAATCATCACTGTACAAGCTCCTGCCGTTTTGAAAGTCTATCTCTCGCAACAATATGCAGGAAGATGCCAAGATCGAGTGGAACTCGTATTTGAGGACACGGTTATGCGCAAGAGATTCATGATTGCGCGCCCCATAATTGCCATCATCGGAAACAAAGCCGACTACGAGAGGCTTAAGCCAACAACTCCTTATATCCCACCGTCGAAGACTCCTCGTCAACCAGAAACACGTATTATTGAGGGCGAGCGGCCTCCAGCTATGGGCGCTGTCCCTTACGTTGTACCACTGCCAAAGGCCGACATTCCCAAGCGGTTGGCTGATGCCCTATCTAAAGGCACTGTCGGGCAAATAATCAAGCAAATCAAGACAGTTTTCCTTCCATCCGAGTTCAACACCCAGACCTACTCTCGGCATTTTAAATATCTGGCTTGGATTGAGGAATATCGAGCAGAGTATGGTTTCTGCTTCTGTAAGTTTTGCATTTACCCTGATATTATCTATCTGTAGACAAGATCTCGCTATTTACGATATGGCTGACGTCAAATTGAACCGGCACAACAAATTCTACTAGTATGTTGCCCAATTGGCTGGCTATTTGCAATACTCATTGCCGTTTAATCTCTAGCCTTGAGGTACCAGGACTTGCCGAAAAGCGACCGAGTGTACTCATAGGTAAGATCGGGAGATTTTGCCTTACTAACATACGACTGAATCCCTTTCAGGGGATCGTATACTTGTCCAGCCAAAAGGCACCGAGAAAGGCCATTGGTATGAAGGACGGGTTCATTTTGTCCGCCAGAAAGAGGTTGGCTTGGTCTTCCATTGGTCCTTCCCCGCATGGACGCCAAGCAAGCTGTACAATGTCCGCTTCAAGCTAAATCGCTATCCCATCCGACGCCAGCACCTCGCTTTGGACAGCGCCTTTGCAGAAGATAGGGTCATGTTCCCGGCTGTATATCATCTTCCCTCTCTCGAATCTCAAACAAGAATCAATCCCTTGCGCGTTCACAACGCTCTCATCGCCAAGAATCCGCCTCAACTCCAGGCAGTTGCTTATATCACTGAGATGCCAGCTGGTTCTCCTCCCTTCATCATATTTGGACCGTAGGTATTCCAGTATCACGCTTCAAGCTTGTTACTCATCATGAACAGTCCAGGGACAGGAAAGACCGTCACCGCCGTGGAGGCGATCCGCCAGATTCTTCGACGATCTCCGACCTCCAGGGTATTGGCATGTGCACCTAGCAATTCTGCTGCAGATATTCTCGCTCTGCGGCTCAGGGACCTTGGTGCCGATGCATTGTTCAGGTTTTATGCTCCTTCCAGGAACAAGGATGAAGTTCCCTTGGAGCTGCGAGACTACTCGTATATGCGGAGTGGGTCTTTTGATGACGCGCCCTGCTTCACTGTACCTACCATGGCAAGGATGAGGAGATTCAGAGTGGTCGTCACGACTTGCATTTCAGCTTCATTTGCTTCTGGCATCGGCCTCCCACGTGGCCATTTCTCCCACATCTTCGTGGACGAAGCTGGTCAGGCGTCAGAGCCTGAGGTTATGATCGGCATCAAAACCATGGCAAATTCAGATACCAATATCATCCTTTCAGGTGACCCCAAACAGCTGGGACCGATCATCCGTTCTCCGATTGCACGACAATTTGGTCTTGAGAAGAGCTACCTCGAGAGGCTGATGGATCTTCCTGCGTATAACGTACAGGCGGTACAGCGCAGGAGTGGAGTATCGTGAGCACACCATATATAAGCCTCAGGACCTTACTAAACTCCAGTGACATAGGATCGTGAAGCTCACCAAAAATTTCCGTTCTCATGGTGCTATCCTGAGGTTTCCGAATGAAAAGTTCTACGGCAACGCATTAGAGCAATGTGCTGACAGGAAGCTTACGGACTACTATCTTAATTCATCCTACTTGCCCAACAAGACATTCCCAGTTGTTTTCCATGGCATCTGTGGCAAGGACGATCGTGAAGCCTCCTCACCCTCTTTCTTCAACATAGACGAGATCCTTCAAGTCAAGCGATATGTCCAAGCTCTGCGAGCTGACAGACGCTTCCGAACCAGTATGTGGGCTCTCCTCACGTGAAGAACGTACCTTGATAACTGCACACAGCTGATGCTGACATTGGCGTCATCTCACCTTACAACGCCCAATGCCGCAAAATTCGTACTGCACTAAGGGGCGTCGCAGACGATGTCAAGGTGGGCAGCGTAGAGGAGTTCCAAGGCCAGGCATGTACTTTCAACCCCCTCACTACATTTATACTCAACTACCACTATCATTTGTTACTTAGGAGCGCAAAGTAATCATCATATCCACCGTGCGAAGTTCTACGGAATTCATTGAGTATGACCTCAAACATACTCTCGGCTTCGTCGCAAGCCCTCGTCGCTTCAACGGTATGTCATGCCATGTCGTGCCTATTGTCCAAGATCCATCCTTTCTGACTTATCATGTAGTTGCCATGACGCGAGCACAGGCATTGTTAATTGTTATTGGTGATCCCTCGGTTCTATCCCTGGACCCTCTTTGGCGTTCCTTCCTCAACTACATACATCGGAATGGTGGCTGGACTGGAATGCCCATGACATGGGATTCTTCAGTTCCAATCGATTCTGCGGGAGGATACGATAGACAAGTCCGAGATGCTGCCCAACTAGACATGAACGACTTTACGCGCAGGATGGAAATGCTGACTCTGGAAACCGTTGAGGCCAACGAGACAGACAACAATGTAGACAGGCCCTGGAGAGACGTCGAATGAACATATCTTGTCCGGATCATCCATACTCAATTACCTCTATTCCCTCTATTCCTAGTTCTACGCTACGCTGTTGGCATACGGAGAAATGATAAATGAAAGGCTCTTCAAGCTCCTGCAACAATGTCGCATCTTCATGCAAGGAAAGCCTTCCTCTTTACATGAGATTGGATGCTTTCAAATTATTCCTCGTGATGGAGTTCCTGACTATTTCAGGGATGTATGAGATAGAGGATACAATGAGTCAATGGGAAACCCACCAGCACTAAGCAATTCATTGCCAATGGTGGACATGGGTTCCTGCGTCAATTTGTGCATTAGTTGAGGTCTGTGTTTGCGCTTTTAGACGTACGCTAAGCGACTCAAAGTGTGTATACAATTGCGATCGGGATCCAGACTTCTTATGAACATCTATGAGTTTCTTCTTGAGATCTATAAAATAATCATTAGCGGACAAACATTGCTCGAATGGAACTAGTCACAGAGGCAAACGCTTGTTAGGTCGTTCGGCCGGGTTCCATAGCTGATGACAGATTTCGAAAACCTTGTCCAAGATTAGCGATCTCTGTGTAAACGCCCCGGGGATCACAATAGTCACCTGATTCCAGCCTTCAACTTTCTTTCAAGAAGGTCAATCTTGTTGATGATGAGAACAAAACCAGTTGCAGCCGCAGTTTGGACGACGTCCCGCCATGCATTGATTGCGTTTTCCTAAGATGGTAACCGCGTTCAAGGTGATAGGACCGACTGCGTCTTTCTTACACTTACCAAGCGATAAGCTGTATGGTCTTCGGGGAGCTTCTCGTCGAATGTGGAGGCAGGTATGATGAAAACAATCATGTCCACTTTGGCGAACTTGAGCAAAGGATTTGATCACAAAGTCCTAGTGGGACTTACTGTCACCGATCAAATGCGTCCACCCCACTGCAAAAGATGGTCTGTAATAATCCCCAGAACGAGTTCCAAATAACGTACTACCAGATCCAGTCTAGGCCTAATGAGGAACTTGGTTATTTAACGGGGGATGTGGGACTCACTCGTGCAGAGATAAACTGCCATCGTGGCGCTCCTTCAACAGCTTGCCCATGAAGATAGTATTCAAACATTCTCCGGCTAGGGATGCTGCATTTTAGGATCTCTCCTGAAAAATACTTCAGAGACTGATTGCTCGAGATTAGGTCACAGCGAACCGTCAGTAGGCATGTAGCCTGGTTGTAAAAGATTCATCGTTGCTGTGATGAGTCTATAAAACATGCCTGTTGTTTAGTATATTACGATGGTTTTATGAGGAAATACTGACCCAGATTCATCGCTAGTAGGGCCATACGTGGTGTCCACAAATGTCTTGAACCTTGGTATTATTTCCTCCTGTAGATTAGCTAGGGTCTTCTCCAGGTAGACTCTTCTGCTCCCATCAGACGTGTCACTATTTGGGCTATTAGCATCCCGCAAGGCCATGGTCTCAAACAGCGAGCCTGGGTTTTGCTCTTGAGCCACGACGAGTTCTTCAGCAAGCAGATCTCCCACCCGCTGAAGTATCTGAATAGCGTCGGTGGTAGGGTCAGGCGCCGTAGAAGCCAGGCTTGTCCACGACGATCGAGCAGAAGGCTGAGAGAATAACTCAGAGTATATGGTCTGCCTGTCAGATTCAATTACAGACGCCTGACTAGTCGTGATCTCCTCCGCTTGAGGCAGCGTCAACGCCGAAGAGACCAAATGGGAAAGCCCACTGGCATCCACTGACAGGCGATCATGCGAGAGTGCCGCTCGAAGCTCTCTTAGGGTAGAAAGCTGTATGACCAGCCTCCAAATCTCCCGTTCTTTATTGAAGGCTCTTGGGTCAAATATTCTCTGGCATTCTGTTTTCAAACTTGTTCAGAGGGCAATTTTGAGAAGGTTTTATCACGAACGCTTGATCAAAGTGCTCTTCCCTGAGCGAAAAAAGGAAATTACATCAATTAATGGCACGGGTACGAAGATTGGTGGTCCAGTACCTGAACCTTCATCTCCTAGCACCAATACGCGTGTATAAACTGGGCGTTTTCTAGCTTCTGCTGCCAGATTTAGATCTATCTGGTCGCTGATCTTCTTCGCTTCAATTTCCTGCTTGGATCTAGGCTTTGTCAACGATCTGAGGAATGGGTTGGATGCGTCCGAGTCGGAGGCTGCTAATACGTGAATATTCGACCTACACGAGTAAATCGAGAAAACGACAGACCGGAAGGTGATCTTATCGTATTACCCCTAACGCTGACAGATGGGTTCTGCACCACGTCAGCCAAATAGACGACATCTAGGCAAGTAGGACTATAGCGCATGCAAGGAATACTTGAATCCACTCACTTCGATCACGCCTTATGACGTGAGTAGAGATTAATACCCTGAAACATTCGGCCGAATATGGAGATAAAGGTGTTTGCGACTGGTCTCTGTATGTCCATAATGAGTATCTTTTATGACAAGAGTACAAGTACCTGTTCAACCGCAGAACACCACAGGTCGTCGTGTGTAATTGCTATGTCGCAACTGTGTTTCTGCAAAATGAAGGGGTGAACACTTCGTGTCTGGACCATCGTCGATTAACGAACCCCTTGGAAAAGAATGGCGTTTATATAGCCAGATGGATTAATGGGCTATAGAAATGGACGTTAGTTAACTGTCTGTTATCAGCTCAGAAGTAATCTGACGCGTGGCGGGCGATTCGGGACTGAGGATATTAGGACATTCTTGTGATCCTCTCCAAGGTCGCTGGTGTCTGCAGGCCGAGACCCTGATCCAAAACCTAACATTCCCGACAACCAGCTTGGCCCAGGTAGAAATGACGCGAAGTTATCCTTCTGTGGCCCCTTCCCATTTGCCTTTTTTGAGCTTCCGGGAATTTTCGCTAGTTCAACGGGGCCTAAAAGGGTAGCCCAACGAGCTGGACGTAACGATACGGTGTAGCCACGTATAAAAGTGCATTGATTGAAAGCACGCTGGCCGTTGCTATCAACGTTCGTCGACTTCCCTGTATTAGATACAGCAAAGCCTGAGTTGAGCCATCTGCACTGTAGGTCATCCCCCGAGCCGTGTGGGTCCCGGCTTGAATGAGATGTAAACTCCATCTCGAAGCTACCTTGTTGAGAGATTTTTGGGAATGTTGCGTTCCCCCAACATGTAGTTCGATCACATCCAGTAACAAGGTATATTGATCCGTCGGGTAGAGTGTACCTCCTTGCTCTCAGGAATTGAAACCAGCTAAGGGCGTGGTCATATGCATAATCGCGAAAAGCCTCCAGATCACGGACATTTTCCCGCAGGGCCCCGTATGGCAGAGCAAGCAGAGCACCTTCATTTTGCGAACGACATTCGAAATGGTACTCCGAATGTTGTTCTGAGATTTGCTGGGAAACAGGGAACCTGTGGCGAGTGCCATAAGCCGCCATAGATCGAGGGGGATAATTCTCTACTTACGGATGCCTTATCACCGAGCTACTGGCGACATGATAACCAGCTGGCCATTCTGTGATTCGAGGATTCGAGCCTGCCTGAAGGGGCTGGAATCCGTCAGGAACTCCGTGGACTTGATTGATAGGATGATCAGCTGGTAAGGTGATGTTGAAGAAACAGTCAAAGGTCCCATCCGTAACAACACCCACATCGCCAATGGCAATGCCTCGTTGTCGATACTCCACAGGCGAATCACTGGGAGGCTGAGGAAACCAGAGCGGACAACCGTGGCCTTTAGACATCAAAATACGCATGTATCTATCCTCATCGGTCTCGCAATCTTCACTATCCAAAGAGCTGGGAGGCGTCTGTGGTGCATAGACACTCTGCAAGATTTGTTCACCAATGAGCCTCGGAGAAGTAATGTAGACACACTGTATTTCTTCCGTATTCGAGCGAGTACTACAGTACCATCTCGCGTCAGGAAGCCGGACCACCAGAAATAATAAACAAGACTAACCGATGCGGAGGAACC
The DNA here is from genome assembly GCA_015708445.2 of Clitopilus hobsonii. NCBI lineage: Eukaryota > Fungi > Basidiomycota > Agaricomycetes > Agaricales > Entolomataceae > Clitopilus > Clitopilus hobsonii. Next base: position 1,319,237 of record CP067997.1, on the reverse strand, counting down.
TGAAGACGAGGCTGGCCATCGTGATCACGCAAGAGTACAGGGAACAGCGTGGTGAGAGCGACACTCTTGTATCAAAGTTCATCACCTACTGCTTGAGCTTATAGGAATTGTTGATTCATGGTTGTGTACGTGCACAATTGTTTGTGCACTATTCATCTGGGAACCAAATATATCCGTATCTGTTGCACCAGACAGGAAGCTACCTGTATTTGAGGATCTTAGAGATTACGCATTAGCTTTTGGGTGAAAGGTGAGTTTCAAAATGTGGACGGACCTTCTGTGGGGCACCAGAGGTGGGCGAAGAGATGGTGACGCTGAAGAGACGGAAGAGCCTGTCCTCCTTCGTCTATCAGTACTCATTGCTAGTGGGTATCTTTGCGTGGTCCAAAGTCGCCAAAAAACAAAGCAGTAGACGATCAGAACATGAAGCTTCAGGTGCCAGCAATGCTGCGATATAAGGTGTCATTTCCATTTGTCTTTTCCTGTGCTGCAGATAGGCGCCGAATCATCCAAGGAGAATGCTCTGAAGCCATGTTGTCTTCATTAGGTTCGTTGGGTGAAGTGAATTGGCCATTGTGATCCACTGAAAAGCTGTGCATTCGGTTGCCAAAATAATCCAGCGATCATCGTAGTTCTAAGTTCACACGATCGCATGTGGGCCTAGGCCTATTCAAGTCGTTGGTGATTTCTACATTTACATTTTCTGGCAGCTGGCAATGTATACGGTCTGCGGGTGAAGAATATTCTACATACATAAGTGCGGTCACTCGGAGCAATATACTAAAGCATGAGTGCTGCTAGATACGGAAGACAGGAAGTATCGTAAAATCATCATTGCATCAGGATATAAAAATCGTCTTCAGTCGTGGTAAATAGCAATCATCAATGTCAGACGGGGTAAATGGTGAGATAAATTGTGAAGTGGTAAATGCATGTAATCCCAAGATAAGTAGAGAACGAAGTTGGTAGAGTGGGTGTTGATCCAATGAAATTGCCGGGGGTACCTTATAGTCATAAGAGCTTGGATTGCTTGAGGTGTTGCCGGATCACCATATCGCGCACTAGAAGCAAACCAAGTCAGGCGGGCTTGTTGGAGAAAGTAAACGTGATGATCGACATACCACTGGCGATGATACCCGCCGTCGTTGCGGTATCCTGGTACCGTGAATCAGAGAAGGCGACTTTAGGTAGTTCACAGTAGATGCTTACCGTCACAGATGTACAAAATGCGTAGAATTTTCTTGGCTGAGGAGAGTACTCCCGATGGATAGCACCGAACTTGCCTCGTAAGTCTAAAGCAACCAACGTGCATGAGCTCAGGGTAGCAAAGATGATCAAAGAACGACCCACATTTGCTGACATTATCTAAATCGTTGCCTCTGTCGCCATAGCTCTTGACGTATCGTGAAAGCCTGACCCACATCCCAGCGTTAGCACATCCGCACAGGACCGACCAGCGGCAGCGGCGCCAAGGGCCAGGAGAGGGCGACGTACCGTATTCCAGACTTGAGCTTTGCGTCGAGGATATCGCACTTGTTCAGGAACAACACTAGGTCGACGTTGGCGAGGAGTTTATTTGAGCACACGGCTTTCCATAGGAGTACCGAATCCTCCTGGTGATACGAAAGAGGGGGGATGAGCCCGGTTCAGTTCGTCTCAGGCACAAAGAGGTACGAACCAGGCGGTTCACAGTTCGGTCCTCAGAAAGGACCTGATCGAACCCCGATATTGGTGCGAGGAAGATTATGGCGTCCACTGGTGTGTATACAATCAACAACGGGAAATTAGACGGGCAACGAGGAGTAATGACCGACCATCATCAAAGAAGGGCACCCATGTCGCTATTTACGTGAGCGAACGTGTTAGATAACATTCTGAAGAGACAAGGGTTGAAAGCACATACGTCGCTGCGGCGGGAGGTCAGCATGTAGTTACATTTTGCTGCAGAAACCCAACACGTACTTGACTACGGCTTCCACCAACATCGATTATCCTCCATTCGGTTCCACTGTCTCTTCCTGCAGCGACTTCCATCTCAAATTTGTACTCCGAAACACCAACGGTTTTGAGGCGTGCTTTCAGGACATCATCTACAATCCTAGGGTCAGTCACCCTATTTGCATAGAGATGGACATTGGTTACCATCCGTTGGCATGTATTTGGGGCTGGTGACTCGTTCCAGATCGTTCAAGTAACTATATGCGCGTGATTGTTAGTCTTGAGTAAACCTGGGCAGAACACCAGACCACGCACAATCCAGGGTGTTCTTCCAACCGGACCTTTTTCCGGTACAGAATCTCCCGTACAACTGGATCATTCCAGAGTGTCATCATGTCTTTTCGACATTGCCATAGAACCTCCTGAGGTTCATCGGCAGTCTCTAAACCCGTGTTCCCTGCGCTCGTTGGTCGCCCATTATCGTTCGGCCGTGTTTCATCATCGCTACTGCTACTACTGCTGAAGAAGGTCGGGCCGATGACGCGTGCTTTGGACAAAGCACCTTTCCAGGACGCCCCTGGTCGAATAAAAACCTCTTGTTGGTTTCGGTACGATGTCCCTGTCGATGAGAATAGATTCGCATGTCCGGGAGGGTACGACATGCCCATTGTAGCAGAGGTTGACGGTCCCGCCAAGTGTGTTGCCTCTTCTTCATTTGGTGGTACAAGTTTGGCTATCAGGAGTGTCTCTACGTGTCGGAGAGGTTCAAGACGCGACTTGAGTGCCTCAAATGGATGATTGACGAGAGTGGAGGCGGTCGTAGTCGTGGTGAACGCGGAAGAGTGATTCGGGTGGGTGTGGACGTGGTTGGTATGGATCATCTGGATGTCATCGTTGTCTGAATCAGCGTCGGATTCACCTCCAGAGTCAACGCGCGCTCTGGCACCGTTCCCATTAGATCCGCCTGGGTAGAACATCTCGTCTGCTTCGGCGACTGAGCCATGGAAGTTGAACTCGTTGTGAGAGTACGAATGGCCATTATTGGACAAATGGTGGGGAAAGGCGTTTGGCAACGGTGGTGGTGGTGACTGGTTACGTGGCCGCGACAAACTCCGTGCACGAGACCGTGGAGATGAGTAGGGGGATTGTCGGGGGGATTTTGTGGATGACGATGACACGGTCTCGAGAATGATCCGTATTGAACGAACAATGTTCAATTGGATCACGGCACGCCAGAGTATACGTTCCTCCCGGAAAGCTGTTGGGGTATATAACCGTTGGAATTCTGTTCAACTATGAGTCTTGCAAGAGTGACTAGGTAGCTAACGCGGGACTTACGCCTCAGTGTGGTTGATTTTCCTGTAGTTCGGGTCAGCGACCATTGTGCACGCTGGCATTGAGTCTACGTACCAGACTCGCTCTGGCCTAGCAGCAGCAGCCTTACTATCCTCCTCTTCTTCCGAGCCTGTTTTTCCGCCTTGATGCTAGCATCAATAGCCTGACTTATCCGACTGGCTTCCTCCTCCTTTGCCACCCTAATTGCACGTTCCTCGGGTGTCTCGTCGGCAGGTGGCCTAAGCACGGCGTCGAGAGGGTCGTCCGAGGGTCCTGAAGCTGTCATTGTTCAAAGAGCGCCAGTGCAGGTGAATGACAAAGGTTAAGAGAAAAAATGGGCAAAGGGACGAACAGGCACCGCACGAGGACGACTTTCTATATCGTTATCGCATCAGGTAAATCCCACCACCAAGGCACCGAGGAACCATCAGGGCAGTTCGCCTGCTCCTCCAACTCTAAGCCTCTCATCCGCCGGCCGGTTTGCTTCAGAAACTACCACCGTGGTTCGCCATGCCTACCAGACAATCAATTGTGATCCGGGTTCCATTTGACCATCGCAAGCTTCACCGCAAACCGCAGCTGAACTACTTGCTTGGGTTGGATAAACTAGTTTTGAACCACATGCTTTCGACACTCCAAGCTCCCACAACTGTCTAACCTGGATCACTCAAGCTAATGCCCACACGAGTCACCGGTGCTAACACCTCTCAAGCTTTCATGAATTTAAAAGGTAGAGAGCTCCTAATACGCACGCGGAAAGCTGTCTCCTTCATCATAGAAGATTCCTATTATCAGGCTGAGATGTCACTGGGGCAAATTGACACTGCTGTGCTGCTATGCCCTGAAAAGATGTCTCCAATCGTATTCTGGTGGTTTCTAAGCCTTGATCTTTCTTACTCCTGCCGAGATTTCGGAAACTATCGTCACCGAGGCTACCGGTCTGGATAACCTCGCGGCGGACCCTGCCAATACTTGCCACAATTTCATCCGGTACTGAGGCCTGCGATGTGTTTCGCTCGAAATGATAGTCTACATAGTCGGTATCAATCTAATAGCGTTCCGGACTGTGCAACTCGGCCTGAGGAATGGCAGGACTGTACGGACAATGTTATCATCATCCGGCTTTAATTTTGCAATCTTCGTTGGCCTCCAAGAACATGCCTCCGCAAATCCTCGGTGGTGCCTGGCACAATGAGCTCAGTCTTTAACCAGGGGAGATCACTTGTGATGCCACGGTTCGCAGAATGACGCCAATAGACCCACACCGGCAACAAACGCTCTGCCTCGAGGTTTCGCAGTTAGCTCACTTCCTTATAGAATTCACAGGAATCCTCCCATCGTTGCTTGGCAGACGAGGTGGAAGGTTTTTCCACACGCAACAACCATTGCTGTTTCTTGTCCCCATCCAGAGATCTACCCGGTACCTGAAGGCAGCAGACGATTCAGAAGCTCTAATGTTCCACAACTTCTCGAAGATTGACCATATCTCTGTTTGGCTTTCCTACCCAAGGTTCCTCGGTCCGTCTAGGCCAGAATTTACAGCTACCATGGCGTACCACCTGTTCACCTGTCACTGGACTTCTTCCATCCCGGCGGCGATCTCACCTGACAATCACCAGATCGCGGCCACGGTCCCCCTTGTGAACGAATCTATCCTGAAGCACATCTATCAGCCGTAGAGGTTCCAACCGGAAAGATTCCCGGGTGCTCAAGGCAGCTGAATACGGTATGTACCAAAAGTTGGAAAGATCAGCTTTTCTGATTTCGCAGGCTGAGCCGGAACCACGGGAAAGCCTCAGTATCCCTTACTTATGGATTCTATGTATAGGACGCGTGGAGTAGGCACTTTGAACTTATATGGGCTATGTCGTACAGAACGGGACACAACGTGTACCCTTAATAACGAGCCTACCCATTGCCGGTTGTTCCGGCTGCCTTCAATTGAACGCCAGTGCGAAATTGATATTGACCTGAGCGATTGAGCGACGATTCGGATGGACCTGATTCACGGCAGTCTCCATAGCACACGCAGACTGATTCGAGTGGCATCTGGACATCCTATCTATCTGCAAGTTGCCAGGAACGCGGCTGTGCATAATTCTGGTCGAACCTTCTATCTTGTTTGAAGTATGAATAGAGCGGCTGGAGTCTTGCGCTCTATTAAGGAACGCTTCACACCTCCACACGGGTTCCTGACGAAGCCTGGGTGAGGGTGAGGCATGCCCTCGTCGAACGTGTCTGAATGGAAAGATGTTCAGCAACGGACGCCGTTGCGGAGGTTCGATATGGAATATTCATATCTAGGATAAATCGCGGAAAATTACGTCTCGGTTCTAGGTTATAAGTAACACGAGTCCATTCAATCACCACCTTATGAAAGGCAGGGAGCAAGGGTATGTAAAAGGCAAAAACACCAGCAGTCGTTCACCCCAATGATGACAGAAAATATACAATTTCAGAACCAAGATTAAGTGTGCAATCATGAGAAATGTATATTACTGGCAGATTGCGGCCGACTTGGGATTGGCGAATGACTTTGACTACGAGACCCGCTCTGTCTTGCTTTTGAATGATTTGGATGGTGTTGCCCTAGGCTTTTGCCTTTGTGTAACATTGTCAGCTCGTCCGCATCGTGATCATCGTCAGACTCTTCTTCCTCACGGAGGTTGTGTAGCCCGACGGCCTCTCCGTTTCCATTCTCGTGTTCGTCGAATGCGTTGAATAATGTCGCGGAATTGTTCCGCATATGTGATCCCCGTCGTGCGTGCCTTGGTGAAGGAGCAGGGCCAATTCTTGTGTCGTTCCAACCGTCCATCGACATTCGGCCTTGAAGGCTGAGGCGAGGATTCATGAGACCTCCCTCTAAGGCAGTGTGACCATTGCCCTCGTGTATAGGTGGTTCTGCTTGTCTTGACAAGTTGAGAATGTGGACACCAAGGAAGGTGACTGTAAACCCGGAGAGTAACGACACAGTGTTACCAGTGTCTGTAGTGTTGAGCCCTTGGAAAAAGATGAGAGAGGCAACGATGGTACATGTTGAGAAGCCGACGTAGTACATCGGATTGACGCTGAGGATTGATCAGCCTATTTATAGTGCCGCAGTTCATGGTATACTTACACATTTGTTGAGAATGTATCCAGCGCTTTGTTGAAGTAGTTCATCTGGATGAGTATGCAGAAACCAACGCTAAAGGCCAATATATAGGTGTCTGGGTGGGTAAATTGGTTGTTGCCGCTGACGGTGAGCTTGACGGAGATGCCAAAACCCTTGATAGCCATGACAGAAACAGATCCAACAAGAGAGCAGACCGAAAGATATGGGATTGGATTCAAGCGTCCGTACTTGGGAATGATGCCGTATATCATTATCAGTGTGAAGACCGTGACTGTGAAGCAGTAAAGCAAAAAGCCTAGGAGGTGGTTGGCGGAAGGTCTAGACACAATGCAGTTGTTTACTCACCAGGTCTCAAGGCATATTCTAGATATTGATCTATTGTATCCACGGGTTTGTCTTCGGGGGCATGCAGAACGATTATTATGGAGCCCAACAAGCACAATGTGCAACCTAGGCGGCCCAGATGTCCAAGATGTTCGTTGAGTAGGAATGATGCCAGCACGGCTCTGCACACAGCAAATTTAGAGATCTGGTGCGACATATTCTGGCTGACGATGTGACATACCCAATCAAGACGCTCAGAGCACCCAAGGGTGTGACCAGAATTGGAGGAGCGAATGTGTACGCTGCGAAATTAGCAACTGGATCATGGGATTAGGATTGAGTCTTCCTCGAAACATTTTGTGACGGCACCTTCGCCCACGACCACTACAGCACGATCAGCATATATTGCTTTGCCAGACAGAGGTTACGTACTTGTTACCATTCCCCCCCACCAGATGGGATTTCGGAGATATGCCAAGTTATCAGAAGCAGATGGTGCACCGTACGCTGCATTCCGGAGAGCAGCATCGTTCAGACCCTATCAATTCCAAGGGGGCGGCTGTTAGGGTAAAAGTGTCGCCAAGGCCGAAATCGCAGCAATTACCTTTTTCGTGATAATAAAGCTGGTTCCGATGAGAAATGAGCTTGATATTGCGAGAGCCAGCCCAATGTATTTGTCTTCGACCATGGCGAACTAGAGTTCGCGACTCAGAATGGTAGGGAGTGGACGCCGCAGGCGGATAAAAGGATCAGAACAAGGGAGAAATGTGAGGGGCACGTCAGTTACTCGACAGTCGACCTGCGATCATCTTCGTGGCAATATTCTGCACGTGCCTCCGTTCGGTTTTCCGGTGTCCGACGTGCTTGTCATCCGACAACCCTCTCACTTCCTGCTCAATGCCCAAGTTGAGAGACTTTCCGTTCAATGCATGCTATTTGTACTATCGACAAGAGCTGAAATCGTTATGAAACATTGTGCTATGACTCTCCTACGAGCGTCAGGGATATTAGAGTAAGTGTCCGTTGTTCTACCAAGAAGAGTCAAGAAGGGGGTTGCCAAGAGGGGAATTATGCTATATGTATGCAAGTGGGGAGAAATGTGGAATGCGCAGGTCAGGAGATGCAGAGGGGATATACAGGTAACTATACAATTGGAGAGAAGAGGGTCATAGAAGAGCAGATTCTAGCAAAAAGAAAGCGAATAATCATATGGACTCATGGGGGATATTTGCGGAAAGCCTGTTATTACAGAATGGGTATTTCTTCTGGATTTTCATCAACTGCCGGACCTTGTGGAACCTTTATGGTGAGTACGCCGTCTTCCATGGATGCTTGAATGTCTTCGCGCTGTCGAAAGAAAATTAACAAAGGATCCTAGAAGCGCCAGGAAGACAAGGCGCACTTTAGTTTCAGATGGAACAGCAAATACCCTGTTGAAGGGCCCATATGTCGTGCGTTCTCTTACAATCATTCCTTGCTCAGACTCAATGTCAGGTCGCATGCAGGGCAACCTCGAACTCAGAAAGCCAGAAACTTTGATTTGCTTAAGACGGTTGAATCGACATGTCGAGAGCGTCACTCTCGTCTCGGATTTTTTCACGCCAGGAAGATTAAGCATCAAAGTCAGAGTCTGGGTATCTGGATCGTAATGCGTGTCGGTTCGTGGGAGCCAGGGCTTCTCCCGGGGCGAAGGATTCACATTCGATGGTATGTTGGTTCGGGGACCGGACTGAATGTCGGGGCTGACATTTCGAGGTGTTCTTTTATAGGAACCTTATGAGCACAACCTTCAGCGACAAGGAAACAGTGACCCACCCAGCAGCGGAACCGTAGCTTGCCATACGACTCGTACTCGCAGGAGATGGTACGACTGGAGACATTGGATTACTTCGTGATGGGTCCCCATACCTTGCCGCAGGCGCGAACTGTACGTGTGGTGTTGCGCTTCCTGGTCGTCGAGTGTTCTCATAAGGTCCCGTAGCTCGATGCATATGGCGTTGTTGTGTCCGGTGAGGCCCCAGGCCGCTTGAAGTGGATGGATATGAAGAAGACCCAGCAGCATGTGCCGCCTCAGACTGTGACAGCTCACTTGTTCTCAAACTCTGGCGACCAGCACCAGGAGCAGGATGTAATGTTATTGGAGCATGATCATACCCTCCTTGATGTGATTGCGAAGGTACGACGCGCTGAGGTTCCTCATACGGCTCGAGCTGAACAGTTTGATAGGTCGCTGGCGGGATGGCGGGAACTGGATTCGTTGGCGAAAACTGCTGTTCAAATTGTGTGTGCTGGGTGGCAGAGCTTGAATCTTGCTGTTGTTGTTGCTGGTGGTGTTGCGGCAGTTGCTGGCCTGGCTGGTTTTCCATCGTGCCCCACGCAGAAACGTCGTTCGGAGAAGTTGGATTGGAAGTCGAACCGTAAGGGTGCGACATGATAGATGTAGTCAAAAAGTCACCGACTCTGCATTGTTCACCTGATATAGGGCGGGGGCGAGTCACTATCCCGAAGCGCGACCGATTTCGGTGAACAATGCAATGACACGAGGCGCGAGGACCCCGAATCCCGCCGCGGTACTCGGGGTCCTGACACAGCCTCCGGCGGGATTCACATGGTCCCCGCCTCATTCCCGCCCTCTATTCGGTAGCAATGTTCTCAATTACGAGTTCAATTAGGGTGAATTCTATCGTGAATGCAGGTGTGAGGTGGCAGAATTAGCATAGATGCCTCGCCTTTTCCTTTCAAAGCAAGTCGATTCAGTATGATACAAGATTACAAGAATTATCAGCGGAGTCAAAGTACAAATGAGTCGGGATCAAAAGTCGCATGAATCAAGTCAGGAAAATCAAACCACATTGGCGCATCAGCAACCGCTGCACCGCCAATATGGATTGCGAACCTGGCCATCATGACACTTTCTTGAAGCTGATAGGGTCCATACGAACATTGCCGTTTCCGCTCCCGCCACCAGTCCCCGCACCCTGGTGCCCGTTGGCCTCCATCGTGTCAGGCGTCTCCGATGTTGGAGGAAGGGCTGTGCTTCCTCCTCGACTTCTTGACACCAAAGAACCTGTCTCTGCGACACGCGCGCCTCTTTCTACACTACTTCTTCTACTGAGTTCCCCACTTTGCCTCCATTCGGCACTTCTTCGGGAAACGATAGAATTCCTGCGACTGGATGGATCAATAGGAGAGATCTCTGCAGCATTATGAGGGATGCCATAGGTAACGATTGGTGATCCAAATGAGGAAGATAGGGATGGTGGAGGCACAGATGGGTATGTTAGGGTCCGTGGTCCGCTATAAGTCCCAGTGGGCAGAGTGAATGACGATGGTGGGCTGGTCATGTTGGTGCTCACGCTGACAATGCTGTTTGTGTGCGGAGAGAATGGGAAAGGAGATTCGGACAACGAGGGGGAATGTGACTGAGGGGTATTGTTGCTGCCAGGATCAATATGTCCAGGCCGATGAATTGCAGATCCTGTTCGTGGTATCGGCACGGAATGCGTTGGTAGTACAGGCACATGCGTTGATGCGTACATGACCGATGCACCTGGAGATGACGCACTAGAATATGAGGGAGAATAGGACGAAGAAGCTCTTCGATGTATGGGCTGAGAGAATGGGTCGGGTGTAGGAAGGCCAATGAGACCGTCTACTGAGAGACCGAGCTTGTGAGACGACTTCTTGTCAGCATATTCATTGGTTTATAAGGATGCACATACCCTCCGCCTGAGATCAATGAGTTCCTCTCTGTACAAATCATTGGTCCGAGAGATCCGAATATAATCTCGTTCCGTGTCCACCAGCTTCGTTCTGAGGTATTCGTTCTCCCGTTGCAATGCCTCCAAGAGTGCGTCTGTGCTGGGCTCAGCAGGACTTCTTCCAGACATCAAAGCTCGAAAACCGATGCCGTTCTCAGGTGAGGTCCCTGGACTTGGGAGAGAGCTGCCATTTTGTTGACTTTGCGCACGTCGGAGGGCAGTCAATTCTCTGGCCATTCGATTGACATGAGATTCGGACTCGGCTTCAAGGACATTCTCCAGGTCAATCTTCTCTTCTCGTAACTTTCAGAGACAAGATGTCAGTAGTATGAGGGTGCCAACTTGCATTGAGTGCTCACCTTTTCCAGTTTCCGAGACAGAATGTTGATGATTCGTTCCTCCTCCGCTTCGTAGGCGTTTATCAGGCTTTCTTTGCTGCTATTGCCATTTGTTGCATCCGACAGCCTACGGATAGGAGGAGAGAACGACATGCCTGACGAAGGAATTGGAGACCGTGGTTTACTGGAAGGTTGTGAGGAGTCTGAGGGCAACCTGGCAGGGGCGAAGGACGAGACTTTACGTGTGATCTGTTCCACCCGAAATGATTTAAGCTGCACGCTGCTCTTCAGTTACGCATGATCAGGCAACCGGATAAACTAGGGACCATATTTAGCAAAGTTCAGGCATAAACTAATACATTTGATATTATAGAAAGCTTTGTACAGCTCACATGAGATGTGGTAGGTACCAGACTTCTACATCTAATCTAACAGGACTTTGACGGTTTCGATGTGTGGGATTTCCAAAAATGGACAAAACCCCGGAATAGGTTCGTCACGAGAGGTGCACTGGCGTTAGGCTTTGGATGCAATGAGTGGCGACTTTAGTTGCAAACGACGCGTATACGCCCAACCCTGTGCAGTGAAGCAAAGGGAACATTTTGAAGGAAACCCTCGACTGGCTTCCGCTGGCATTCAGGTAGACCCCGGATGATCAAGGTGAAATGCCTGATATCTCTTTCGCGAACAGAATCCAAGATACCTTGCCATTTAAACGCTTGAAACGCAGTGTGTTCGAGTATCCCAAGGAAATTCAAAGCAAATTCAACGGGTAGGAGGACAACTTCGAGTGTCATCTTGTCGAAGTAGGGGGAATCAATCTGGTCGGCGATGGTTCTGACGTGCCTTTCAGCAAGGATCAGGTCAGAGGTGTAGCCAAGGCGCAGACCGACTTGTAGGTGCATCGACTTCACGTTTGGGAACAAGGAGTAATCTGTGTATGCCACATTGTATTGGTCTGTGGAGGTATATAGACTCAGTCATGCGTCCTTTCCAACCGACAGGATGGGTTAACTCACCCGCGGGCCACTTGACCATTATTTCATCGACAGTATCGCCCAGATGTCTCGCGTACTCCGCTACAAGTGCTGCTTCCGAAGGGCTTGCATCTATATTGATTCGGAAAACGTCGGTGACGGGGACGAAGAGCTGAGCTTTGATCCAATGGAGGATCTCAGTGGATGACGATCCACCATCTAGAAGGGATATCCGGAATTTTGAGATAGATGCTGGGTATTCACTTTGTTCATCTCCCTTGTTCTTGAGGCCGGAGACGGACAAGGAGCGTAAGCAGGAGAGAGATGTCAAATACCGAAGCAACGGCTCCAGAGTGTATACAGTCACGTCCGCTAACACGACCTTTTGCACTTTGCTTGCTTGATAGAACGCGCGCATGAAAGGTGGCGAGATGTCAGAGAGGTCGACACCCTCAAATCGAATGGATTGGATACCACCCAGGCGCTGCACCATACGCGGGAAGTCATTAGGGACGTAGAACCCTTGTGCCTCTTGCTCCCGTTGCCTGGATGGGCGCTGCTCGATAGCAATGCTCTGGATGGCAGGGGGAACGGTGCACCACGGAGCATCAATGAGCTCAAGAAAGGAGTTTATCTCGGTTGGTGCTAATGCCAGCTCTGAGAAGACATGATGCCTCGCTGTGGGTGTGAGAAGAGGAGATGCCAAGCTACAACCCGAGAGTGCCTTTCGGTCATCGTGCAGAAAGTCGACAACACGGTCAAGGGCTTCCGGAGGGAGGCTGATAGACATGGTCAGGCGAGGGTATGCAGAGGGAAAGGGTGCTGGGAAGGTCGTAATTTTGCATTGACATCGTGTGGGTTGAAGAGATAAATGGAAAGGTTCTCAAGGGTTTGTTTACGTTACTCCAGGAGTAGTATGCTATTTCGCGTTATCGAACCTGTCCTCGAGGCCGCTGTCCATGTCGGACGTTAACTTGAGACCCCAATCTTTTGATTGGCTGGCTCCCAGCGCTAGCACGAATTTGGGTGTTCGATTGGTTCTTCTTGACCGCAGCACGGAATTACAGGAGTGTACGCGTCAACGAAGGTGGTGCAACGGGCTTACAAGCGGGCAGATCGAATACAAACAGTTGAATAGAATGACGACACGCTCATGGTGGAATGGGCCAAAGTTGAGGGACATGGTAATAGTCAGTAAGAAAGAGGACACGATGTTGATGGTCCTGAATAATTAGCAACTCACTTGCCCCTTTGAGTAGTTTGCACCTGGCGATTACTGACGATGGCGCGAGAGGTCGCCTAGGCCTTATAGATTGGTGTTATGAACCAGCGTAAATGAAAAGCGGGCTAATGCCTCGTGGTGGCAAGTATAATGATACGTTAAAAGGGTACAAAGCCGCCGCAAGGATGTTGCTGGCGTTGAATTACTTAAAATAGGCATGGGTATGTGCGAATGGAACGCGGCAGGAAGACATCGAATGAATTGACCGAGAAGCCTAGAAGTCCCACCCTTCCACCTTGAAAGTCTTTCCATACTTCAGGTAACCGTTCATGATCCTGAGAATGGACTCCGGTAGCCCCATACTCAGGAGAGTAAACGAGATTTTTGCATGTCCATGGATCTGTCCCAGCTTGAAGAACGCACGCGCAATCTGGGTAGGGTACTGGAACAGAAAGGGGGGAAGAGTAAGTCAGGGCAAAGCATGCTTGATGAACGGACTGACTGTCATCTCAGTATACTCGGCATACTGATAAGCAGCTACACGAATGGCGGTTTGAATTGACCGCTGAATGTCGCCCTCATCCGCATACATCTCCATCAGCTTCAGCCATGGCTTGACAGAGTAGCGTGAGCTTTCAAGGCACCGCTGGTATGCCTCTTTTGCTTCTTCTTTATGGTGAAGGCGGAGGCCAAGATCACCAAGAATCTCCCATTCGAGGCCAGTTTTGCGGTAAGCAACGTGCTGAGTCTTGAAATGCGCGACCTCTGCCCGGAATATAGTCCATACTCGAAGATCCTGCAAGCTCGATGAGAATAGGTGTGTAAAAAGGTACAAGGGAACCCACCTCATAAAGGACCATGAAAAGGTTGTCCAGCCACCTCTCGCAAAGACGTTTGTTACTGAACGAGAAAGCCTCCTGTGACGGTGTGGAAACCTCCTCAGCATCTCCCTGATCTTCATCCTTAGCAGCAGCTTGCACAGGTTTCTCGACTCCATTGACTTCGACTCCATTGGGGGTGACTGTCCTGGACAAGTCACCTTCTTCCGCATCTTCAGGGCGGCCACGATCCGAATCCGTAGATACATGGATTGTGGGTATTCCTGGACTTTCTTCTACGTTGTCCGTCGAGGTACTCGACTTGAGAGCGCGAATGGAGGCCTTGTCATCTGTTGCAATGGCCGGAGATGCGATAGGCGCCACAGTGCCGTCCTCGTGGATGATAACTCGCCCAGCATCGACCTCTTCATGACCTGTGAGGCCGTTGGCTGTTGTCGGTGTCACAGCTTTCATCTCTGTGGTGGCCTTTTGCATGCGGTATTCTTCCTCCATGACGAAAACGATGCTCCTGGTCTTGAGAAGTTCGTCCCAGCCAATCTGGTGCACTAGGCGAGTCAGCAAAGAGTATGCTCTTGCCCAGGTGCCCCGGAGACCGGGTGCTGGTAGACGCTGCAGCGCAGGATCGGCCTGGAAGTATGACGTTGAGCAATGTGGAAGAACAGGAGGAAATGCAGAGGCGTACCTCATCATCTTCAGTCCTTTGCTTTTCAGGCAGTATCTCTCCGATGGCACGGTGGAAGGGGAGATGGACGCGGGACGCAGGCAGGAGTCGGTGAGCATCCCTTCCATTGAAGGTGAACATAGGGCAGGAGTTGAGTGTGAGCAATGCCTGTTTGAGCCATGAGCATCGATACTTCTGCATCATTTCAACCCGGCTCACCGATTCATATTGTTGAAGGTCAATGTACAGTTCTGTGAGCTTTTCCCAGGTGACAAATTCACTGGGGGCACAGTTGACAGCTTGACGTGCGAGTTGCACTGCCCATTCAAGTTTGCCTTTTGAACGAAGGAAATCGGACTGAACATGCAGCAAAGTGTAAGATTGCGGGATCTGTTTGATAGCATTGGCCATAATCTGAACAGCTTTGACTTCCTCATCTGTACCAGCTTCAGTTAGAACGGAACCACAAATTCAATGAGTGGCGTACTCATGCCGATATAGCTCTTGGCCAACAACGAAGCCACTTCCGGTTCTTTGGCGGCCAATTTTTCGAACAAGTTAGCCGCTTGCTGATACCTTCCACTGTCACCAAAGTACTTCAGAATCCCTGCAGTGAGGTGATTGGAGACAACTGTGGCGACTTGTATCTCGGGATCAGAGCCAACTTGCCAGCCTAGGGTGAACGTCAGCCTAATAGATCCACGGTTACATGTTTAGGTCGCACACCTTTTGAGAATAATGCCTCGGCAGCCTGCAAGAAGCGAATTTCTCCTTCAGCTGTAGTGATGGGGTCCAATTTGCGGTAGGCGTCGAGATTGTAGGTAGGGTCGTCTGAATAGAGGATTGCTCTCAGCAACGCTGATACGTATGTTTCTTGCCAGATTTCCGGTGTAGCTTCGTGTCTTGGGTAAACCAGTTAGCTTGCAGGAGGACGGGACCAGAAAAGACATGTACCTTTCGCCACGGAGATCAACAACATAAGCGTTTACGCCACCAGGAATCTTGACCTCGACGCGAATATCTACCCTTGAGAAGGCATTGAAGCAACTGGGGTGCGCAAGAGAGAGATGAGCACACGCGAGTAGAGCATCAGACAACACGAAGGAACGAACCAATAGCACCCATGCTTAACCTTCCATGTTGGACCCTTAGAAAACCATGCCGAATTGTCTTCGATTGCATACGTCAGGGAATTGATATAAGCAGCCAAAGACGCCGATGATGATGCGTCGACACCAGAAACAAAATGATATGAGCCCAGCTAAAACATTTCCTTAAGCACATTGAGGACTTGAGAATGGTGTGAAGATACCCACGTCGCGCTGTCCACTCTTTCCTGTGCTCTTCGAAACATGACAGAGGTCGGGGGGTCCTAGCTCTCTGAAAGTAGCTAATTCCGAACCTTCGTAAGTTTGACTCTCTAGATGACGAACAAAAGGGACTTACACAAACTCTCTGTTCTTGCAGTCAGGGCTTCAGAATTCTCGACCTAATAGGCAATCGTGTTGGTCAGTCGGGGCTCCTGCTCATACGCTGCGCCACAAACCTCGAAGATCTCCGGGATCTCTTTGAACGTTGCCTCCGCCATGGCGGCAGCTGTTATTGAGGGTCGAGCGTTTTGAAGTTGGAGCCGACGATGGTGATTGGACTTGACCATGCAAGAGGCGCAGAATTACAGGGCGTTGTTTGGTTGTGACGTGTGAAATAAATAAGTTTGCCATATGTCAGTGCCAGTGCCAGTGCCAGTTCCTCTTCTTGGTGACCATCGTTCACTCAGGCAATGGATTTCTGGGGCAGAATATCCTCCAGACCCCTCCACCATATCCAAGTGGCGACATTCCGAGCGGTGAATAGATCCCTGAAATTTGGGCTTCATATATGAATTGTTTCTAGGGCCGTGGCCCTGACCTCACTTCTTCCAGGGCTCTCCTGTTCGCATCTTCATCCTGCACGCCAACCCGAAATCACAAAAACAATGCATATTCTATTCCGAGAGACGCGAGACGAGTATATCAAGTACAGAATTAGTTGGATAAATCTATAGTGGTGCAAAGCAAGCAACGGGAGATGTGCAATACGATGAAGAGATGGAGAATAGCAGTTGAATGCAGATGTGAGTCCATAAATAAGTGGAGTCGGTAAAATGAGTACAAGTGAGCCAAGAGGCTATATGCATAGGGAATCGTATTCCAATTTGTTCCTCTAAAGTTGGTATCGATTCCAACCCGACCTGGAATCTATAACTGTTCCTCTTGAGCTTTGAGGTATCCGCGAGATCGTCGTCCTTCCTCGCTCTAAAATAACCAGGGCCCTGCCCTTCCACCAATGCCAACGCCCGCCTCGATCCTCAAACAACTCTGATGTATCAAGTTCAGAGCCTTGACAGCATCCCGCTGGTCAATAACGCAGCTGATATTGATCTCGGAAGCTCCTTGGGATATCATTTCGATGTTCACGTTTCCTTGTGCAAGGGTCGTGAACATCTTTCCAGCGATACCGACCATGTTCCGCATTTCTTTCCCGACGAGGGAGAGGATTGCCATGTTAGGGTGGAGAGAGACCTAAGAGAGCGAAATGTCGCAAGTTAGCTAGTTGAAGGAAATGAGGGGAAGGAGTAACGTACCGTCCCGTTCTTCCTCAGCTCTCTAACCAACCTCTCCACAAGTCTCTTCCCTAACCCATCTTCGATCGCCATACTCACATGGACCTCACTAGTACTGATCAAGTCCACCACGACACCATACTGATCCAGTACCCCAAAAATCCCTGCCAAGAAACCATGGCTCACACTCTTCCTGTTGGAGTTGACGTTCAGAACAACGATGTTTTCCTTGATCGTCACTGCCGTGGGCAGACGCTTGCGTTTTTGTTCTGAGAGAAGGAAGGCGGTTTGGTTGAGGGAGGCAAGGGTTATTGGGGAGCCGTCTGGTGTCAAAGGAAGGGTAGCGGCGTCGGAGGGTTGGGGTGATGAAGAGGGAGAAGAGTCGGGGAAGATGACGGTTCCTCCACCTCTGGGGTTTTCAACGTTCTTGATCCTTATTGGTATCTTTCGTCGAATGGCCTAAGACCGCATATAGTCAGTAATAGACCGAACAGAGGTTGGATTGATATATACCTGTTCCATAGTGAATGGATGCACAACTTCACTCCCATAATACGTCAATTCCGCTGCCTCTTCAGGACTGATCATGCTGATCAACCTTGCCGTGCTGACTTTCCTCGGATCCGCCGTGAATATACCATCCACCTCTTTCCAGATCTGCAGCTCCGCTGCTTGCAACCCTACCGCCAGCAGCGCTGAACACAGGTCGGTGTAGCCGCGGCCGATTTGGGCTAAGAGGGAGCCTGGAACGGGACCAAAGAATCCAGTGACAACAGGGACGCGGGAACCGCACTGTTGAATACGCTCAGCGATGAGAAGGGATAGACGGTCGTAGAATTCCTGGTCGAGTGTGCCAGGCTCGGAGGTAGAGGAATAATCGTCCAGGGTTTCATCAGAAATGATGTCTTCTAGAGAGACGTATTCTGCATCTATTCCCTGCGAATAGGTCAGACGTCGTTTGAACAAGCGAGCGAGGAGGAATGCACCTGATCTCGTAGAACCCCTGTCATGATTTTACACGCCAACCTCTCCCCCAGACCAATGATACTGTCTTGGGATCGAGGGGATATTTCATCAATAACCTAAGGCACAACAATTGGATCAAACGTAACAAAACGGAATAGTATTCAATGATTCATATTTCCTTCTTGATATCATTGAAAACATACCTGTGCGGCAAACAAGAAATTCCTTAGCCAATCACAATCTGCGTCTACTTCAGCCAAAATTTCTTCGAGGATGAGGGGATCTTTGATGGATTCCCGTGCAGCTTTGACGTGTTCTTCCCGTATAAGGTCGACTGTAGCGTTGAATTCGGGCTGGGGCTGACCAGCTGAGGGGATGGTCAAAGGGGTCAAAGAGAATCCCTGTTGAGTTCCGCCAGCACTCCCTGAACTTGAGCTACGTCCTCTAGATTGAGGTGGCGGCGGGCTTTGACTTCCATCATAGCCATTAGAGCCAAAAATGGAACGATGGAATGGGGTAGCGGTGCCAGTGTTGCTGCCTCCGTTGGTATTGGATCTCTTTCTCCGTGAGCGAGCATTTTGTAGGCATTGAGTAGCGGCTTTGAGAAGAAGATTGGTCGTGCCTAGAGCTTTGGTGCTGCCTGACCGAGCAGAGCAGACAATGGCAACTTTATGTTGGTCAATGTAGTTGCTAGAGAACTCTGAGCTATTGCGTAATCATTCATCTATATAGACTCACGAAACAATGTCACCTGCAATCTTCGTTGCAAACTTTCCGACACTCGTTCCTCCAAACTTTTGAACGAGCCATTTGGCCGCTGGATCTATAGTATTCTGGTGCAAATTTGGGGGAGTCATAGGAACTGAAGATGGTGGTGTAGGAGATAGAGATGATGACGGGCTTGGTGCTGGAGAGTCGAATGACATGATAATTGGTGAAAGAGGATCTAACTCAAAATTTCAAAAGCACGCGACTTTATGAGTGATTCGATCGAATCGAGTCAATGAGGACGATTAACCGGCAATTGGCCGTATAAAGCCGATCATATCCGTCTTTGGCCCGATAACCGCCTTCTGTTACACGTATTCTGCTTCTTCTCGACTTGAGCAACTGCGAGCATCGTCTACAAACCCAAGATTTCGTGTCTATTTTTGCAGACGAGGTTCTGAGCATCAGTGGCCCGGCCCGGTGCAACCGAAGAATTTCCGATGTTGAACGTAACAAGAAGGCGCCGTAGGCGCAACCTTCTCCCTGAATCTTATCGAGTGTAGCCCAATTGCAACGTTACGCACAATGTCAATGAATCTGCAATGAATGATGATGGAAATTTCGTGAAGGGTGGCCACAGCCACATCATTCATCGGAACTCCCAAAATTTCATCGGATTCAAACTCTAACGCGTCCGAGCAACTTCGCCCGCGTCCGGCAGAACGCCCGACTCTCAATTCGAACCCCTCCATCTATTAGCCCATAACTGGCAATGGCAGGTCACCATCCAGCCATGTCTACATGAACACGCAGATCAATGTGCTCTCAAGAATTCAGTTACCAGGATGAGCTCACGACAGCCCCGCCAGATAAGCTCTGCAAGTATTGAAGGCCCCTTGTTTAGACAAGCTCTCGTGAGCTCTGCACTGCGCCGTTGAGTGGTACGTCTCTCTCCATTCCCTCGAGATGGGGACTATCTCATTGACCGCTGGATAGGAGCATTTTAATTCTCCTGAGATATGCGCTCCTCTCACTACAGTTTGTGCAATTCACTGGACGAAGTGAGAGGCAACAGGCTGGGGTTGACATAGACCGCGTGGACTAGCAAGTACTACATCAGAGGAGTTCCTGGGCTTTCCTGACTGATCACCAGGAAGTGTGTCTTATGACTATCGATTCAGAAAGGTGTAATAGGAATATCGAAATCAATCATCGACATCGTAACATGTGTTCTGACTTTCCGCGCCCTTCGCCCCATTGGCACATCCAGAACGCGGTCTCGAATGAAGGATAACAATCAACATGGGATTGACTGGAATCTGGGGTGGAATAATGAGCGCTGGTAGAGTGTTGAAGGACAAAATTCGGGAGCAGAAAGTTGTGGTCTACGATGCCGTTTCATTATCGGAGGAAAAGACGTAGGAACGTTGGCCACAGAGGTGCTGTACTCGACACTTTGAACCGCAATCCACGCAATCCAGCTAGAGCCCAGTCCGATTCAATGCCCAGCTCTCCTTCGCCGATGAAGAATTGCTTTGCTTGTCACCTCAAAACTCAAACCCTTGTTGAAGTCTGTCACCAACAGCACACGACTTAGGCCCGTTCTCGCGGTGATGAAGGATCTAGAAACCCTTCCTCGAAGCTTTCCCGAGCCGGGGACGGTAGTAGCAGAGCGGAGGTTTAGATCAAGCGTTGGAGCGAAGTCAACGTCACGGGCGGTGTTCTCGCCTGCCAAGTTCCAACCACGACCCTCATGCATTCTTGGAAGCTCTCAAGGCAATGCGAGGGTTCTCTGGGCGCATACCGGATCTTCTCCACGTATGCGAATAATTGCCACTCTTCGGGCTCCAATACCTTCAAGGTGACGCTCAAGGTATCGATCTCTATCAACAGGCTCTCATCTTGCCTTGAACGCCGCGCTTCACGGTGCACGACGTTTCTTGGCTTTTGGGAGTTTCTTGACAGTTGATCGGCGGAATTGAAGATCGACATCGAGGCAATGTATGAATATCAAAATCGGAAACCCTTGACGCGAAGTACCAAGCAGGTGAGCCCATCTATGTAGTATGTTGTCAGTTCTGGGATATCGACTATCAAACACTCAGGCTGCGCTCGTGCTTTCAGATACACGCCAACCGCTGACCTTTCAATGAGGAAAGCCTCTCCAACGACTGCCTTGGTAGCACTCCAAGGTTGCCTTGCAAACATATCACCCTCTTCCGTCCACCTCGGAATGGGATTTCCCGCCTAGTGATACTTATCTTCGACGCGAGTGATTTCCATCTGGCCGACAGTGGCCGTTCGCGAAAGTGGATTAGCACCACCGCCCCGCATACGTGCGACGTTCCGAAATTCAATCGACCAAGGTGATGGTCAAATTGCAGAAACCACAGCCTCCGACGTTGTAACAAATACTGCGGAATTCACATTATTGAAGGGTCGATACTATTGGAGTCAACACTAATGTCAATCGGGACGACTTCTAGACTGGATACGAGCTTGAAGAGGCTGCATCGAATACTGGCTTGTTGCCTCTCTGCATCGCTGTGGCGCATTTCTTCGAAACATGGCCAAGATAAAATTGCATCGATTTATTTAGTCCCAGGTGTATCCTCATACTGATTCGCCTATGTTCACTCACTTCCCAACTCCTCCAACGTGTTGGATACTCATGATGAGCATCTCGAGCGGTTCGTCCGATCATTCACTTGTGGCGTGTCTTGTATTGATGAAAAGCTCGACGATTCATTTATCCACTGTGCCGAAATAGCTCCACACGTTTTATCAAGTCACTAGACTAAAAACAGAAGGGGGGTTGGGGCGTAGCCAAGGACACCCTGACTTTCAAAACGGTGCCAAATAATCAACGTCTGGCTATATAAGACGCCTTGGATTGACCCTTTTCTTCAACAAGCTGCAATCTACAACATCCAGTTTACAAACATTCCTCTGCTAAGGATGAAGGTACAGCACCCTCGAACTGTGCTACGAATTCTCACTAATGCTTGATTTTCTCTGTTTCTCTGCAGTTCTTCTCTGTCTTTGCTACTGTTGCGCTCTTCGCGTCTGGCGCTCTCGCGGCCGCTCTGAGCGACGCGGACATCATCATCCAACGAGTCCGCGGTGAAGAAGCTGCTGCCAGCTCCGACGTGAGTGCTAGAACTTTGACACGGCTCGTGATTACCAACGTATTGTTCTTTTTCAGCTCCTCAAGCGTGCTGGATGCGATTACAACACGCCCTGCAAGGGATATGGATGGTCCCCCGGTCTTCACTGTGGTGATGGAAACTACGGCTGCGTCAAGGGTCATATCTACCAGATTGGAAGTGACGACAATGTTTGCGATTTTGGTCCACGCGATGATTGCCCAAAGTAGGGTATCATTACAACAGGCCAAGCACTTCGAGCCCCGTGGCTTCTCTGGCATTGCCTATATTTAATGTTGACTCGTTCATGGTCTCTCGCTCAAGGATATTTACGGTAATTCACCGAATTATTCCAATCGAAATCTGATAAATAAGATATAAAACCTATATATACGATGTATCCGATGTTGAAATCTCCTACGCCTCCTTATGTTGACACATGTCGTTCCGAGAAAGTTGAAAAGGCGCGTCCATAACTTCACAACTCGGACTGAATCGCCTAGGCGCCTAATCCAGTATGACTTACATACCTAAATAGCAGTGCTTGGGTGAGTTGTAAACTATTGTTCTACAAGGACGCTGGGGCTCAGTGGGAGGCTCAATAGTTGATCAGGCTTGACTAAGACTTGAATCGGATTTTGAAAGCCCATAGGAACTTTCGGCGGGTCGAGACAGATTGTATAGAAAGCCAGGAAACACATGTCCCACAGTATAGGCCCAGTGATTATGAGTATCCGGGCGCCTCGAGTTTTCGAGGGAAACGCCAGATCGGAGTCTCTCTGATTCAACTACCTTCCATCGTGGGAAGAAGTGAAACTGCACTTTCGTCCGATCCTTTCATGTTGCCTACGGCATTCTCTTCAACTTGCCAACTACGATCACCGTGACCTACGAGGTCACTCAAATTCCTGGACACTCAATCCGTCTTGGGCTAGAAATGAGACTCTTATCCCGGAACTTGCACGTGTCACCAGCCTTTGCACTCTAATACCTCCAACATGCTCCTCAGTGGAATGATTGTTATCAAACCACCCCTCTACGTCCTTAAATGTCGCTGGTCTGACGTCCTTGGGGAGCTAATCGACCCAAATGATCTTTGAATTTCAAATTCAAGGATGGTCGAATCACCGCGGCGAACTCTTCTCTAGTCTTTCCAGAGGAGCTAGTCTTAACCCCTCGAATGAACTCGAGCTATGTTCGATACTCGAGGCACTCTCAGGCCCTTCCGTATGGCACCTCTCTTTCGTAATAATTTGAAGAATTAAATTTCTTTTTATTCATTCGGATCTTGGGAAATTGTCGTGCTCTTGGACACTCACAATGCAATGGTCAGTAAGACGGCGAACGCGTTAGGATCATTGACTAAAATCTGGGGGTCTAGAGGCGAGCTTTGACCATGCCACTCTCCCTTGACATCAGCTACCTTGGGTGTCCAGATCCCCCTAACGCCTTGTAATTCGTAATGTTACGTGATTGGGTAGGTCTTTACAAAGGATCTGCACGACGTGGAGCCGCTATGCCTAATCACGGCTCACTCGAGAATAACGAAGGAACCAGATTGAAAAGCAGATTTTTGCCTTGGATGTCGATAGACGACGAAGTTACCACCGTAACGGTGACTTTGAATACACCCAGAGTCTTCCCTGATTTTCCCATGTATTCCTCTTTGAAGCTTTAGTCTCGGTCGTCTGGCCTGTCCGATTTACCCCCCGGAACTTCGAGTCGCTTCCAAAACCACATATTCGCCAAGTCCAATTATTCAATTATTCTCTCATTCGCGCGTCATGCAAGCCTGAGCGCGCGCCCCGACAGTTCTATTCGAAGACATATAGATCAGAAAACGGAAAGGAATGGAGGGCGGCTACGTGACGAGGGAAAAGCAGGAATTCGAAACAGGGCTATCGAAACGAGGACAAATATCGAGATACTGAGTATATAAGACCCACCTAACACGAAATCTGAAGTACACACTACTCCAGCGATCTATCAATCACAACAACTGAATATTTGCCCGCTAGTCTTCGATATCAATGAAGGTGCGCTACACTCTCAATGCGTTCCGCCTTCTGCCCAGCACTCACAACACGTCCATCTCTCCAGTCCTTTGCTTTCATCACTGCGCTCGCTCTCTTCACCTCTGGTGTTTTCTCGGCGGCATTGAGTGATGAGGACGTCATCATTCAGCGCGTCCGTGGCGAAGATTCTTCCGACACCGTCACCGAGGTCTGTAGATTTCAGTCACATCACGTATCTCATTTGTGTGCTCACTTCCTGTCATTCCTCAGCTTATGAAACGCGCCTGCGACTACAAAACGCCCTGCAAAGGATACGGATGGTCTCATGGTCTTCACTGTGGGGATGGACACTACGGATGCAAGAAGGGCCATGTCTATCAAGTTGGAGGTGACCACAATGTTTGCGATTACGGCGTCCGTAAGTCTTGCCAACAATGCAACAAACTCTATTGCTAGGTAAGTTTTCTTTACGAGAAATGAAGTCTTAAGGCTAACTAACTTCGCTCTCCGAATTCACAAGAGTATACGAAGTCTACTTCCCCTGTAACTGCCTTTTCAAGTTGTCGTTCCTCTTGTTTCGTTATGCTGAAAACATATGTACTCTATTTTGATACTGCTAAAAGTGGCTGCAACAAAATATGACATTTTTCCCGTATCCGTGTGGATTCTCGTAGTGATGGTGGATCTCAGTAAGTTCTCCTTCGCTATCGCAAGTTGGGGAGATTTTGATCGCCAAGCGCCGAGACGAAATGATCAGTGCGACGGTTCATCAATTTCACCTACCAAATACCACCACGGCGACCACACGGGAGCTGTACTACGATTCATTGAATTGTCTCCTATTCCGGGGGAGAGTGACGATTTCTGGAAACGTTTTGGAGCTCACATGAATGGGGGCACCGTAAATGCCGCTCTGCACCCTCCGATATCTCCAAAATACTGCGACAAACACCTCTCTATGTCCTTGAAGATCACTGTCTGGAACGATGTCTATCACGCTTCTTGATGGTCCATCGGCAGAACCAGTGATAAATCAAGATCAAAGAACGTACGAATATCAAAATCAAGACTTGTCTGGATCCTAGGCTGCTTGCTCGGCAGACGAGTGTGTTACTGAGACAGTGCTCTTCAAGTTGGATGCCTCGATCCTTATCCTATAGATGTCTTCTCACTGCAGATAACCCGATATCGCCGTTGTAGGTACAGGCCACCTATCATCAAGCGGCGTGCGTCCTCGGTGCTATCACTGGCATCACTGCCCAACTTGGAAAGTAAATACCCTCTCTATTGCAGCTTTGTGGATGACCAGCTCATTCCCCAGGTCTCCGGCACGCCCGGACCATGACCCTCAGCAAAGAGATAACTATCAGCATGAGGTTGGCTTTAATCTGGGATTGTAAACCCGCTGGCAGTTGCGCACTCAACGGAACTTGAAGTTCCACGTACTTACTTTTCCCTCAGAACGAGATGGTTTTCGTTGATCACCATATGACAGAATATCCAACTTCATCTTCTGATGCCCTATACGCCATAACGTCACCTGAATCGCGAAGGGCCTAATCAGAAGCAGCTTTACAACATACGCGGACTGACTAACCAACTTGATTTCGTTCTGGCTCCTGGCTGATCGAACGCGGGCATGATGCGGACTACGTACGACGGCGCCAAACTCCCTTTCCTTCCAACGAGGGGGGCATTTTCCTGAATATGACAATAAGTATTCGCTAGCGCGATAGCGCGATTTACAACTCATCCTAGCTCTCAGGCTCCACATAGGTCTTCTAGTATCGCGTATTTCTGTTGTCTCCAATTAGTCAGGATTCAAAAGTGGCGAGGACAAGCATCGAGTACGTACCAGTCCTTGTATGTTATACAGGAACATCAAGCCACTAGATCAGAAATTTGAAGGAAAAGGGGGTGAGATGTCTACCGAGAACAACACGAGCTCTCAAAACGAGAACAAATATTGAATTTCTGGCTATAAAAGACACCCAGTGTCGGGCAGATTGAAAGCATTGAAGAGCAGCCTTCACTACTCAACTCATACGATACACCAGTCGAAACAGCCCACCTTCTCATAACAATGAAGGTGCGACCTGGATCACTTCTGCCTTCCTCATTGAACTTTTACTAATGCGTAGAAAATATTCCTCTTTCCCCACAGCTCCTTTCCGTCTTCGCTAGTCTCGCACTCTTCGCCTCAGGCGTTCTCTCAGCCGCTCTGAGCGACGAGGATATCATCATTTCCCGCGTCCGCAGTGAAGATGCTGCTGGGTCCCTCGACGTGAGTGGACTGCACTATCACTAGGAGCTTTCGCTGACTACAAGTCACCTACCAGCTCCTCAAGCGTGCCGGATGCGACTACAGCACTTCCTGCAAGGGCTACGGCTGGGCTCCAGGCCTTCACTGTGGCGATGGAAACTTTGGTTGCGTCAAGGGCCACGTTTATCAGATTGGAAGTGACACCAACGTTTGCGACTACGGTATCCGCACGAGTTGCCAGAAATGCAACAAGCTTACCTGCCCCTAGAGGCTCAGCGCGTCGAAACCCAGTCGAGACCAGTCTCTGGCTCAAGAACGAATACTTGTTTCCTTTTGGGATCTATAAAACTTTTATTAAACCCTACACATCCTTCGTATTTGATCCCTCTTTGTACATCCTGTTGAATATACGTTTTGTTGGATTTAGAGGCGCCTGGGATACCACTGGCGGCCTCGCGAATAAATTTAAGCGCCCAAACTCGGCCCGGAATTGCCGACAGTGATTCTCGCCCAAACGGTTGTCGTCCGTCCGTCATGTGGTTCGGGATGACTCTGTTGGGTGGCCTTGCCCGTCGCTCGACGCGGAGCTTGGTCTTATCTATTCAGCGATCCAGCTCGACGACAACAAACGCCATGGCTCATACAGTTAATACCACCGAACGGCTCTCCAAGCTGAGAGAGTTGATGAGTCAAAAGCAGCACGACGTGTCAGCTTTCGTCGTTCCTTCCGAAGATCAGCGTGAGTCCAAAGGGATTTTAATCAAGGTTGAGATCTAACAAGAGGCTTGACTTTATAGACTCGAGTGAATACCTAGCTCACTGCGATCAACGTCGAGCTTTCATCTCCGGATTCACCGGTTCTGCTGGATGCGCCGTCATTACACTAAACGAAGCGTTCCTCTTCACCGATGGTCGATACTTCCTCCAAGCTGGACAACAACTCGATCAAAATTGGAAACTCATGAAACAAGGAATGCAAGATGTTCCGACGTGGCAAGACTTCCTCTCCAAGAATCTCCCTGAAAAGTCGAGGATTGGAATCGATCCGACCTTGATTTCGGCTGGGGATGCCCAGACGATCAAGGATGCGTTGAAAAGTAAAGAATCAACTCTGGTACCAATCCAAACGAACCTAGTCGATGAGGTTTGGGGAGAGGAGCGACCGAAGAGGACAGCGAACGAAATTATCCACCTGGATGAGAAATACTCTGGCCAATCCGTCGATGAGAAGCTAGAGAAGGTCAGAGAGGAGTTGAAGAAGGGTAAACACGAAGCACTCGTTGTCAACATGCTAGATGAAGTCGCTTGGCTGTTCAACCTACGAGGAAGCGACATCGACTACAACCCCGTCTTCTTCGCATACGCCATCGTCACTCACGATACAGCAGACCTATTCGTGAACAGGTCGCAGCTTTCTTCCAGCGCATACGAATACGTGGCCAAATATACCAGAATTCGCCCATACGAGTCGTTCTTCGACTATCTGAAGGACCTGCCATCTTCCCTCAACCTGAGTGCGGAGAACAAAGATCACGAGAAGAAGGTCTGGGTGGGAGATAAAGCAAGTCTAGCGATCGTCGACGCATTGGGTGCTGTATGCATCTCCCTCCTTCTTTCTCGAGCCAGCCTGATGTCTTCCCCGTTCTCTTCTAGCACAAACCACACATCTTCCGCTCGCCTGTGACAGACCTCAAAGCCATCAAAAACCCCACCGAACTCGAAGGTTTCCGACAGTCTCACATCCGGGACGGTGTTGCCCTTGCTCGCTACTTTGCTTGGCTTGAGGAAGCTTTGAATAAGGGTGAAGTCATAGACGAAGTAAAGGGAGCTGATGTTCTGGAAGGGTATAGGAAAGAGTTGGACTTGTTCAAGGGCCTATCGTTTGACACGATTAGTGGCGCTGGGCCGAACGCTGGTCAGTGAAGTATCTAGTGCTTCATTTCAGACGATGCTTATATGCGTTTCAGCTATCATCCACTACAAACCTGACCCTAGTGACTGCGCTATAATCAAACAGGATGAGGTAGGCAATAATTTTTACGTATGCATATATGCTCTTGCCAAACTCTTTCCTCTCACAGATTTACCTCTGCGACTCCGGCGCTCAATTCCTCGATGGCACAACCGACGTCACTCGTACCTTCCACTTCGGCACTCCCTCTTCTGAGATAAAACGCGCCTTTACACGCGTTCTCCAAGGCCATATCGCAATTGACACTGCAATTTTCCCCGCAGGAACAAGTGGTTTCGTGATAGATGCCTTTGCGAGGAGAGCATTGTGGCAAGATGGTTTGGATTATAGGCATGGGACTGGACATGGAGTTGGTCATTATTTGAATGTCCATGAGGGGCCACATGGCATTGGCTTGAGGATCGGTAAGCAAAGCTTGTCCCGGGTTTCTCACTTTTCTCTGGATGAAGCTGATGAGCGACCCCCTGTAGCATACAATGCCGTCCCACTGAAGCCTGGTATGACAACTTCCAATGAACCTGGATACTACGAGGACGGCAAGTTTGGAATTCGACTCGAGAACATCGTTCTTGTGAAAGAGGTGGAGACCAGAGGCAATTTCGGAGAGAAAGGATGGCTAGGGTTTGAGAGGGTTACTCTGTAAGTGTTTCTCCCTACTTCTACTCCAACAGAGTAGCGTTCAACGTGATGCTGACTATGGCGCTTGAAGGTCACCGATGCATAAGAACTTGATTGATGTCGAGCTGCTGACAAAGGGCGAAGTCAACTGGGTGAATGAGTATCACAAGGAGGTATGGGAGAAGGTTTCGCCGGGTTTGAAGAACGATGAGAGGGCGTTGAAGTGGTTGGAAAAGGAGACATCGCCTTTGTGAACGTCCTCGGGCTACTACTTGATGCAACTTAAGACGTATTTATTTAAGGACGATTAGCGAGCTATCAAGTTTTGAGAACATATGTAGCTGGATCCCGCCAGCTTGAAGGATGATTTTGACTTGATATCTGTGGTCGTGTGAACGGTACAACGCCTAACGACATATTTAACTATGTATTGTAATGCCTGGTGTATCTATCCGGTGTCGGGGACCGCCTGTGTCCTGCTCCATGGACCATGCATGTTTAGCCCCAGCTATACAGTGGCTAAGGACTCTGGTAGATTTTCTGAACAGGGCTCACATCCAAAAGGATTGCGATTGGCTGAAACTGAAACCTTTCCGCGAGTAGTTCCTCTGCACCTAGTCGGTGTTTTCTACAACAGAATATCAACAAATACTGGCCGATGATCGCTAGCCAAAACGCCATCATCCTGCAACGATGTCGCAACCTTATACTTCGTACTCTCCCAACCTCCATTGCTTCCACCAAAGACAAAATCGATCCTCACCCAAGAGGACGTATCATTGGGTTTGGAGAACCCCGTGAATGTTGCAAAATTTGTCGAGACACTCTGGCGGGGTGTAGCTCCTCGCAGGTCAACCATCTTGAAGTCAGGAAGCGAAGACGAAGGGACGCTGAATTTGGATGCGAATGTAGCATTTATGGGCACAGGCGGGCTTGCGCCCGTGATTATCTTGTAGGCAGACGAGTCTGTGCCAGTTGAAGGACTGGTTGGAGGGGTTAAAATTGTACCGATACCCTTACAGAATATACCTTACCTATTGAAATCTCCGGTGATAAAAACCGGACTTTCCGTATTCACTGCTTCATATCTAGCCCTCGCTAGAAGCATGGAGGCACCAAGTTTTCTTTGATCGTCGGATTGGTCGTCGAGGTGGGTGTTGAGAAGGGTGAAATTCTTCGTGCTTCCATCGGATGATGTCGTGCTAAAGTGCGTGGCAGTGCAAATCCGAATGGAACCTGCGCCAGGGTATTTGGAGGGTTCAAATGGCGTATTCCTTATGATGAAGATCAAACGGTAACGTCAAAAAGTGAAAGAGATTACAAAAGAAGTGTGACATACGAGAGCCAGAAGTAATCCTTGGAAAGGAGCTTGAGATTACTGAAAATGAATGGAGGCCGGTTAGGTGGCAGATGATAATAATAATCTGAAAGAAAGCCAAACTTTTTGTAGAAGATTGCGCTGTATTCTCCGGCCTGAACACCATCATCGCGGCCGACTCCGACCTAGCCAGATGTCAGAGAACGTTATCAGTAATGGCGAGTATTCGTACCCAAGACCAATCATTTCCTAGAAGCTCTGCAAGGTCATTCACTTGCCTGTTGAGTGCCTCTTGGAAGCCTAGAGAGCCAGGTCAGGCGAAGGCTTGCATTCTGACACGCGAAACTAACATGCAACGTCCGGGTTTTCGCTCAGTAGATGCTCAGCTACCCTTAGCCTCCTGGTGCTCCAAGGCGCCTCGGTTGCGACGCTCAAATACTGCGGAGCCTGAAGAGGATCAGAGAGCTGAGAAATTGACTGTTGAATGGTAATATTGTCCGGCTTTGAGTCGTAACGGAGGTTATATGTGACGAATCGCATGCCGAAAGCGATCGGGACTTGGATGAAGAGAGCGAGAAGAACAGAGCTGTTGGCGATTTTTCTCAGCATGCCGGGTTATCTTGGATGAGTGGGAACATCCTACAGGTATCAGCTTTTAAATCGATATTTGCGAAGATTCTGAAGAAGCCTTCTAGACACGAACGTTCTTGAGCTGGTGGCTCGCTTTCGAGAACATGAGCGTCATACCATGTGGAGATCGCTGAAAACACACGACGTTTTGCTGAGCCAAGTCACGTTGCATGCGCTCTGCAGAAAGCTTGGAGCCTCATCGAAGGATGGAAGACGTCGCGAGAGCCTGAGGCAGCAAGCGATTCAGAGCTCGGTCACGGGAGTACGCCAGCACGTGTCACATCCGATGAAGCGCTCACTGGCACCTCTGTAGATACGAAGCGCCCACATCCATCTTAGCCTGTAAGACCCTGGTAATACCCGTTAAGTTCGTTTTCGGGCTAAGGCAAATACTGCCCAACTTTTCGTCCTGCTTTAGGCGAACGCCACCGGTATTTTCTTTGGAGCCATTATTTATCAGAATCCAATCCAATTCGATCCTGCAATTGGAGGGTGGTGAGAGGAAGCTCTTCACCGAGATCTTGCAATTTATTGATCTGAGGAACCTAGGGTCAGCCAGGGCTAAATTTCATTCTACATGGCATGTACGAACTTGTGTGCGCCGGAATACGAGTCCCGATACTTCGAGACGGAACTTGCGCCACCTCACTTGAGCCTTTGTCTCAGGAATAATACTCTCAATTATATGTCCCGATGTAGACTATGGCAGTCGGCCCTAATGTCCCATCCCTCCCAAAGCCGACCCTCTGATAAAAGACTTTTGTCTATCTTTGATACGGCTAGCCAATCGAGTTGGAGGTGTAGTGTGTAGCTGTTGTTATTGCTCAGAATGGGAAGAGAATCACTACTCAACTGTCCATCAGATAATGTGCATATGTATAAATAAAACCTCAGATTCATCTATGAATACTACTTCCGCAAGCATTTAATGAGATTTTCGACGCCATCGAGTCCGAGCTGGTCTACAGGGAAGCAGACGAACATGGGAACCTGTTCGCCATCAAACTTTTTCTACGGAGCGATCATCAACTGATATAAGCAAAAGGAATTCTAATAGTGGCCAAAGGACTCACCCTGAAGGTCCCTCGTTCGACGAGGCCGCCCGCTCGTGAGACGTGCTTGTAGGCGGTCGAGAGGACAGAAATCTTCCATCCGGAAAGGTTTTTCACAGGAATAAACTCCGGGGAGGCACTTATACCAAAAGTTAACGAGATGGATTCATTCTCCTGGGTCGGCCAAAGCCGATCTGGATGAGCGCGAGTGTTGCTTGATACAGCACTCTGTAGGCGAGACATTTGCAAATCTTGTTCAGTCTGTAGGTCAACTAGTGTCGTGTAAATCATGGTTTCGGATGTCCCTTTGGGGGCGTTAGGAAATGAAACGGCGTTTGTTATTGACCAAGAATTTCGTCCGATAGGCGTGAGGATCAGAACGCCTACTATCTGTGACTACTCTGTGAATGAGGAGATAGGGTGTTGAAAAGCAATGCCTACCTCACTGCCTCGCTTTCCTAGCCAATAACGTCGGTGCTCTATGTCGACCCAAGGCTGCAAGGTGGTCTAGATGACAGCAGTGCGTTAGAGACACATCTAGAGGAGAGTAACGTGAAGCTTACCGAAGCCAATTGTATGCCGCTCCTCGACTTCGTCCAGTCCCGTATGCCGTTGTCAATCGCGAGCCTGGTTTCGAACGAGAGCTCGTCCCCATAATAGTGTTCGACGTAGACACCCTCTTTAGCCGCCTTCCTCAGGTTGTTCCTAAGGTCTCTCGCTGCAGGCGCCCCACCCGGCCGTTCCGCTGCTGCCGCACTCGTTAAGTCGAGGACGTGTCTAGGATGTATGACATCTTCTCCGATACACTGTGCAACAGACCACTTGAGCGGTGATTCACCCAAGACAGTTGCGAGCTCCTCGTCGACACATAGCCAAACGACTTTCATATCCAGGCTCGCTGCCCACTTGGTGAACATTACTGCCGCTGGACGGAGTGCAGAAGGGTGAGAGACGAGGGGGTTCCCCCAGGCAAAGACGAAGCCATCTCTTCGCATGTAACCTTGGACTGGAGGTATTGTTGATTCTGGAATGTTGGTATGACCGATCCATATGTGGTAGCGCTCGACCTCAAGCCAGGCAGTAGCACTAGAGGAGCCATATTTAGCAATCAAGTTGGCGAGCTCTGTATGCTCGACACCGAGGAAAGAAGAGCGCATGATTAGGTTTATCGAAGGGAGTAATGTTCATAATTCGTCAGCTGGAATAGAATTTATAGTACTTCTTTGCAGAAGCTGGTTTGCCTTGAGGTATCGACAACGGGGTAATTCAGTTTGACTTACATCGAGCGCAGTTTTGCGTGCTGTGTTGGTAACAATTCTGATTTCAGGAGAACGAGGGTCCGTTTGATTCCGGCGTCCGATTGCTGTCCGAGAAGTTATGGTCCTGCAGATAAACAAAAAGGATCAATGGAGAAATGATATGCGTATGTCCTACCGACTCAACATGGCTCGGATTCTGAGCCTATTTTCCAGCCCAGGCAGTCAAATGGGGTTCATCTGGCCGCCCATAGAGTGGAAGAGCGTCGACTATCGTTCACTTTCCTTCTTGTTGTCTCACCTACGAGATACAGGATTGGCTATACGCCTGGGCCAAATAGAAGAAGGTCCGGCGCAGCTTGTCATTGGCCTCAGAATTCACCGAGATGGCGCAAACCCGAAGGCCGAGAGTTCTCTGGCCACTCACCGTCCTTTGCGGGAGGGGACAGTCCTAGAATAGCTCACATCAGTGATAGAAATATATCGATCATCGAGAGATCTTGAGATCACCACATCATTAACATTGCTTGGAGCTGATAGGTGAGTTCTAATTCTGGGATCAGCGTAAACAACTTGAAGTCGTTTCGGTGTGTGTTTCTTTCGACTAGTTCGCGGAATGTTGGCGCCCATAAACAGAACTCAGTCATATCGATCGACAAAGCAATCTCACCTATGCTCATCGTAAAGCTTGGATCTTCGAGGGTAGTTTTGAGTCCGACACATGTGAATGGATGCTGAAACAGCTCCATCCCCGCAGCCCACTTCTCCTTAATTCTGTAGAACCACACGACCTCGGGATACAGTAGCAGAGCACGTCAACATGTGCGTGGCGCAGTAGATTTATGGTCGGGATACGGGCTGGTCATCCCGTTGTGCTGCGCATATTGAATATGACCTAGTTTAGCTTTTCGACGTCATGCATGCAGCCACTTCGCGAGGTGTCGACTGCGTAGTCCGCCTCTTTATGTGCTCTCTAGATCCTGCAAACTCGGCATTACTCGTAGCTTTACGTTACGGTTGACATGATGGCTTACCCGGAGAGTTTCAAGCCTGCGGATACTGGGGAAGTAGAGAATTCAAAGTGAAACGGCCGAAGGACGAGAAGTACTTGAGGCTCCGCGAGATATGAACGAGACGAGATGATATTGCTAGTCGCTAAAAATACAGTTGAAAAGTGTCGGTATATGGGCGAGGAAGTAAAGTGTGAATGAGACGTTGGAAATGGTAGATAAAGATCATTATTGTATATCATGCAGTTCGTAACCTCATGTCGAGGTCAAAGGGCTTGATGTCAGGTCATTCCGTGAGGCATGTGGTGAGATTGCGGTCGGCGATGACGAGGATCCTGAGTGAGCGGAGGTTGTGGCTAAAGCATCTTCAGGCCCATTTTCGGCATTGACCATCCGGTCTCGTTCCTGCATCTCTTCGACAGCCTTCTCGGCCACGCTTATCAGATTCCTTATCGCCTCTAATAAGATGTCTGTCAATACAGTACGAAGGAACGCATAAATGCCAGAAACTCACGCTCAATGCTG
This sequence comes from Clitopilus hobsonii, assembly GCA_015708445.2. NCBI lineage: Eukaryota > Fungi > Basidiomycota > Agaricomycetes > Agaricales > Entolomataceae > Clitopilus > Clitopilus hobsonii. The sequence continues at coordinate 1,284,646 of CP067997.1, read as the reverse complement.
ATAGAAAGCAATGTATTTCTTGCATCCTCGTCCTTCAGGATTTCACTCCGTATCCTATTCCCCAGCTTCTCAACACCGGCTATGTCACTAATGAGCTGCTTCAGCCCATCTGGTAGTTCTCTTTCCTCCCCTTCCACCTCACTTTGTTCCTTCGTAAGGTACCTGACATTCTCTTTGAACCTTTTCGCTTGCTTCAGGACTTCGTTAGGTAGTGCTTCCAGGTGGTCCTTGACCTTCTGGTTCAGTTCATGAACAGACTCTTTCCTACGAGGAGAGGATTCCGCCTTTTCACCAACTAATGTGATACCGGTTCCTGGTTGCTCTGAGCCCGGGGGGGCGACAAGGGTTTTCGAGGTTTCCGGCGGCTGGAGAGTATTGGAAGCGTCAGACCTTTCCCGATCGCGATGGAATCTCTTGATCGCAGTCTTGAGTTTCCCAGTGTGGAAGACTTTCTTGTAGCGAGAGGAATATGCTTCCGAGACAACTGGATCACTGTCAATCATTGGACAGTGCAAAGGTCAAATGGGTACCCACTGGAGATCAAGATGGTCATGGTCCCAACACCCATCAAGGCCCAAACAACAAATATCGTCTGCCCAGTTGGTGTTTTGGGAGCAAAGTCACCTGCAATAGATAAATATCATCACAAGCAAAGCACGACTGAACGAACCATATCCAATCGTAGTGAAAGCAATGAAACCTAACAACAGCTTGTCAGATCATCAACGCGACTAAAACTGCGCATATACTCACAAAAATAGAACGCGGTGCCATAGGACCATCCCTCCGTTGCAACAAATATACCCGTTCCTACCGTCCAGAAGACGAAGAAAACTACCCATACAATGAACAGCCTCGCCCTAAACGCCCTTTTCTCTTCCGCCTCCATGCTATTCCTCATGCTCTCGTATTGCTCCGCCACACTCTTTACACTGCGGTTGCTCTCGACCTTGATTGGAGGTGGTGGTAATGTTGGCCGTTTCGCGGCGGGTGTGAACGCCGAAGCTTGAACCGCGATGGCGAATTTACCTAGCATGGCAATCATCTTTCCGATACGGGCATGGGTCAATGGAAGATCGTGGTCCTCCACGTCTGGGAATCGGATACCTCCACTGGAACGTCCGATATCCGTGTCTGACGGTGCTTTCAGCTCGAAATCAGGAGGTAGAAGACTAGCAAGCGGAACACCAGCTTCCATGGCAGCTCCTTCCAGCTCTGGAGCTGTCAACCCTTTGAGGTTAAGGTGCATTCCATGTGGCCGTGGATAATTAAACCATTCTGAGTTCCTTGGCCGAAGCGTGTAACCAGGATGATCCCTCTTGAAATTGTCCCACCATGTTCTAAGCCTCGTCACGAAGGCAGAATGGGTATGACCTTTCCTGTCCCGGACCCAGATGGGGTTGCCTTTTTTGTTTAACCTCCATTCGACTGCAGCCTGCCACCGACCATAGACTCGTCGTTCGTAGTGGGCTAGTCTGCGACGATCACGAGCTGCTCGGACCCGTTTACGATAGCCGACTTCGATGCCTTCGATGACGGTTTCGCGGGTCATGCCAATGGTCAAGGCCAGGTTGAGAATGCCGAAGACGGCGTAAAAGCAGGTGAAGACCCTAGCACCAGCGGATTTAGGGACGTTATCACCAAACCCTTGGGAGTTGAATTAGTTTATTGATCCAATCTTGAGAAGATCAGACCTCGCACCTATCGTTTCAATAGTGCACACTGTGAAATATAGAGCAGTGATAAAGTGCAAATCCATAAGGAAAGTCTGCACAAGGGCTCCCAGAGCGATGTAGGTTAGAAGGATCATGACACTGATCACCAACGTTCGTTGTTTTCTTGTTAGACCACTCCCTGTAAAGCATTGGCCAAACGTGCGAGTCCAGAAAACACCAACGTACCACTGTTCCCGAAGTCAGGCGTCCTGATTAGGTCAATTATCAAGGTGACGTTGACAAAGCTCGACACAGAGGTTGAGCATACTGTAATCCAGAATGCCTGGCCATATGTGAATCCATCGCTGAAGCGATGCTCGATACCAAATGTGGTCACTGCTATAATGTTGATGACGTCTAGAGAGATTTTAGCCATTGGCCCTCTGAACGCTTATAAGAGGCCATACCGTGGATGGTAAGGAACGTCACGCAAAGAATTGTCATCATCCTCACATTCTTCTCCATAAATCGCAAAATCAAGCAGACATTAGCCAAAACTGCCGAAGCCATGCTAAAGGCTAGGCCAACATCCAATATCTTGGTGTTTGGTTTATAATCGACGACCTTGTTGGCATCCGTACGGATATACCAGTCTTCGGTAAGACCTGGTATTTCGAGAAGGATCGAAAGTGGAATGATGACGCCAGAGAGGATTGGCAGGTAACGATACCGAGGAATGTAGTCCTCTAACTCTTCCTGTGTCGTCTCTGTATTGAACGCATTCTTTATCTTCTGCCACACCGAAGTAGGGCGTTTGCTTGACAGGAAAGATTTGACAGACGACAAAGTGTTGAAACGTGGTGGCATTCTTCTGTGTCTCCTTTGAGTCGAGGTTATCGGCTCTTCAGGGAACTCTTCCTCCTCCTCAAGCTCCTGGATAATCTCATCATCGTCCACATCCCTATCGTCTCGCCGTCCAACATAATCCTGATCGATTGTGTCATTGCTCTCAGTCGGCTCTTCATCGAGACCAGCTCTGCTGGAGTTGTCCAAGCCGTCGTCAATAGTCGGGGATTGAACGCCCTTCTCAACGTCCTGCTCGTGATTGTCGTCAGAAGAAAGGAAGAATTGATATGCGGCGTTGAGTGGAAGCAACATCCGTCTATCTTCCTTCTCGCTATTGTCGTTGTCGTCAGTGGGACATTCACGATACGTAGCGGAGGGGGAGCATTGGAGGCCTGACCGTTATGGTTGTGTCAGTGGCACTGACGTTGTCAAAATTACCATCACGCGGGCCTTCGGGTCTCCGGACAAGGCAAAGGCTGATAAGATTAGATGACAGATCTTCCATGTAACCTCACCAATTTTATCCAGCTGTCCCTGACTCTCATCTTTGTCGTCGCTGACCGGGCAGAATGGCTGCTACTCTCGAAGGATACCAAAATGACCTGATTCAGATGTCAATGTCAGTCAATGCACTGAAATTCGGGACATTCACTTTGAAGTCAGGAAGGTACGGGCGAATGACCCAAGAGAGGAGGGTTCGAACCACGCTTATCACGAATCTTTTAAAATTAGGCAATCTCCATATTTCTTCAATGCAGGTCTCCTATCTACCGGGCCTATCATGGCCACTTTAGCCAACGCATACGCTGCTACTATCGTCAAAGGCCTGGCATCCGAGACCAAGCCCATCCCTACATTCGATGTTCTCTTCGGCCCAGCTTATAAGGGTATCCCGTTCGCAGCCGCAACCTCCCTCGTCCTTCACACCCAGCATGGAGTTGATGTCGGATTCGCCTACGACAGGAAAGAAGTCAAAGATCATGGAGAGGGCGGACAAATGGTGGGAGCTGATGTCAAAGGCAAAAAGGTTCTTGTTCTGGACGATGTGATGACTTCTGGCAAGGCAGTCCGGGGTGCTATCAACATGGTGCAGGCTGCAGGTGGTCAGGTTGTCGGTGTCGTTCAGATGCTCAATAGAGAGGAGATAGGTCAAGATGGAGGATCGACAGTAAAGGAGGTTGAAGGTTTGATCGGGAACGGCCCCGTCCTCTCTATTCTCGGAATGAGGGACCTCATGGAGTGGCTCAAGACCAAAGGGATGAACAAGGAGCTCGATGATATGAAAGTATACTGGGATCAATATGGATTAAAAGAATAGACGCCGCTCTCTATATCTGAAATCTTTATTCGTTATTTATGGATTTATTACAATATCCTTATCTCTGATCTTCTTTCCATTAAGAAATTCAAGAACTCTTTCGTCTCTAATGCCGCCGCCACATCTTGTGTGGCCTCTATTCCCCACCACCGACCATACCTCTCCTTTCAACATTCCTAAACCGGAGCTTGGTGGTCTCCAACTTGGTCAACCATCGCGGATCCTCTACATACTGCTGCCAAAACCACAGATCACTCGCCATCGCAGGAGGTCCATGAATTTCCAGGTGTACCAAGTTGTCGGGGAGGAATGCCGGCAGACCCATGCATTTGGTTTCAAAAGTGAACCACGTATCCGCCAAAATCAACGTGAGCGAACGAAGGTTTGTACACTTGGACAGCCTTCGCTTGAACGAATATGGATGTAGATCCACCTCCTCAAAGTAATCCAATTGAGGGCTTTCCAATTCCAGTGTCTCTAGTCGTTCCGCCAGTCCCCTGTCGCGGCTGCACATTCGCTCGAATAGCGAGCCTCCGCTACATTCTCTTATCGACAAGTGTTTCACTGAGCTGATAGACCGTGAGATGGATTGATAGGGAAAATCTTGGCACCTTTTGAGTGCGAGTGTGTGGATCGTATCTAGCTTGGGCAGCCGGATTTCAGCCTGACTCGCATCGTTTAGGGCCAGGCTCTCCAATGGCCATTTTGGCTCCAGCTTTGCCAAAGCAGATAGGTTGACATACCCCGTTGTAGAGCAATGAACGGTGAGATGTTTCGGCTTGAGACCTTCCAGGGCCGACAAGAGAGGTCCTTCTGAACCATGTGCATCGACAAGATGAACTGCGTCGATAGTAGGATACCTCATTCCGTCAACCAATACTATCTCTTTCAACCGTTCAAGAAAGAGAGTACTTCTTTCCAGCTCTGACGCTCGCCCTAACTGTATGTGGTCTTGAGAATATGTATCGTCGACTTGAGATGACATAGGCTCGGAGTCGAAAAAGAGATGCCGGTGTTGGATGTAAGCTGGATTATCGCAGTGGATGATAAGGGTATGTTGGTGATTTGGGTCAGAAAGAATGGTGGCTCTTTCAGGACGGCAGATGGTGATACGAGAGATGAAGGGCCCGATGATGGTTTCAAAGCCGCCCATTGTGCTGTGTCTTTAGAAATTGGTTACTCCGTCAATCTGCGCAGAGCGTCACTGGCGAGCTTGCAGATGAATTCTGCAGGTCGTACCTTGCACTTAGAAAGAAAGGAGAGTATGAACTCCTAGGCAGCAGTCCCTGCCATTCTTTTAACATATTCTGGGTATAGGAGAAAACTCTGAGCCCTATTTCCTTGTAAGATCTCCTAGCTCGCAGCAAAGCGGGCAGATAGGAGCTGTATGAAAATTGACCTTCTGCAAGCGTTGCTCAAGGGCCCATGAGATACGTTGGCAGTGTACAATCATGACGAGGTTGAAGTTCAAGGCAAAGGCTGGTTGCACCGCCGCAAGAATCACCCAGACAGGCAATTCTCCGACCAAACTAGGCAATGGGCTTTATGCAAAGGGGCTCTCCGTTCAATGGTGTACAAAATAATCCATTACGGTTCGTTTCTCTAGTCATTTAAGCGTAGCGTAAACTATTGACATCTCACCACAAAACAAAGTACTTTTTCTAGTTGCCTCTATGCAATATACAATGCTGACTGTGTATAAGCACGAAGGTAGTTGAGGGATCTGATCCAGCATATCAAAGCAAGGCGAATTCACAGCAAACAGCGAAATTTAGTAGTAAAGCCCTTCACCATCACTCTGCGCTGCGGAGCTGAGACCACTCCCACTGAGCTCGTTGTAACGGGCGATCTTAAGCCTCTGCGAAGGTGGGATAGCCTTGTCCTCAAGCCCGTGTGGGTGGCCACCGCTCAGAACACCAACGCGTTTCATGGCGAGAAGCTAAACAAATAAGGTCATATTAGACGGTGATATAAAGCCAATTTAACGAGCACGTACGTTGTGAGCAGCATTCGAGTGATCATAGACGCCACCGAAGAAAGCAGTTGTAGCATCCTTGCCAATCATCTTGATAAGCAAGTGAGGACCACCAGGGTGCTCTTCAGTAAAGCCAGTAACATCGTGAATGAATCCGGAAATGAGGATGAGGGGACGGGTCTTGGACTGCTCCTGGAAAGCATCCCAGCTGACAACGGGGAGGTCGTCGCTGTTGCTTGGCCACTTGAGAGTTTCCTGAGTCTCGCGAAGTTTCTTGAGCTGCATCGTCAGTTGGCCCTTCTTGACCTCGTTGTCGGGGAAGACCTTTAAGTGACTGGCGAGGCCGGTGAGTTGACAGGACTTAATGAACCATTTCGTAGGGTCGTATTGATACCACTTGATAGCGTTCCTGTAGTCCATGGGGAACTGGTGGTGGAAGTTGTGGTAGCCTTCGCCAATGGTGCAGAGAGCAGTAATGAGATGGTCACGGGGGGTGTGCTTGTCGTCGAAAGGTGCTTCACCGAGCCAATGAGCGAGAGAGTTGACACAGAAGGTAGACTAAACGGCATACGGGTCAATTTCGGCTATTGAGCGAAGAAGCAGCGGGACTTACGTGATGAACGAAGCAGAGACGAAGGACAGCAGCATATACGTAGCCACCTTTTGCATCGCCCCACATGAGCCAAGGAATAACGGTGGGAACCACGAAAGCCATCAAGAGCATGAGCTCGACGTAGTGCTTGTGTTGCCACTTAACGACTTCATTCTTGCTGAGGTCAGAGACGTCGGCAACACCGGGCCTTCGCCTAGGCTTGACCAACATCCACCCGATATGGGACCAGTAAAGGCCACGGTGAGCGTTGTAAGGGTCAAGGTCGGTATCGGTATATCGGTGGTGTGCGCGGTGGCCACGAGACCACCATTTGATCGAGCCTTCAGCAGCCCCAGCACCTGCCAACGCGAGCGCGTATTGGAGCGGCTTAGAGGCGTTGTAGGCGCGGTGAGCCCACAGACGGTGGTATCCAGCGGTAATACCTGGTGCGCTGTCGTTAGAAATGCAGTGCGAAAAAAATTACTACACCAGCACTCACCCAGACCAGTCACATAGTAATAGAAAATGGCAAACCAGAAGGTATTCCACTGGAGCTTCGTGTAGCAAGCACCAACGAGACCAATGAGGGGAGTGACGGTAAGAAGGGTGAAGGAGATGTAGTTGAGCTCTTTCCACCAGTTCTCCCAAGTGATAGGAGGGAGAGGCTTCTGGGTCTTGAGGGTATGCGCGACATAGTTGTCGGGAATGTCGATGTCGGCTGGGACAGGCTCAGCCTGAGCATCTTTAGTCTTCGCGCCGGCCATGATAGTCGTTGTCCTCTAAAGCGTCGTCGACGTGGACAGTAACGACGAGGCAAGAAAAAAGAGACGAGTGAGAGAAAAAAGAAACGACTGACACAGGGTCGTCAGCAATGCTCGCTGCCAGCAATTTATATGGCATCACCAATTTCTTTGGGGTTGTAGAGCCAATCACCCTTTTGGTGAGAATTTGATCGCCCGTGTCACCGCCTTGCCTCGCCTCCCGCCCCATCCCACTAGAGTCGTGGCATTTTCCTCCGCCTAGCCTCGAATTGATCGACCTCGTTCATTCTAGCCTTGTCCTGGCTTGTCTACCTTCCCTCTGGCTGGTTTCTGCTCGAAGTCGTGAAAGCTTCGAAGAGCAATCGCCGGCGTCTAAGCTACCAAAAACCGTCGAAATTCACGGTCACGTGTCCATTTGAAGATTTGGGGAGTCCAGAAAAGGAAACGGAGGCTTTTTCACGATGTCATGACTCCGACATGGACGTTTGCCACAGTGTTGGAGGGTTGGGGCGCAGTGGACTCGGTATATCTTATTTTTTCATGTGATTTTGCGTTTGTGCTACTGTACCCGTCATAACTATTCAACCTTCAGATTTATCGTGATTCACTGGGGCATGGGGATGAAGGCCTTCCTAGGTCGAGGCATTCGAAACTATGCCTTGGAACGGAGCCGGAATCACGGGCAGGTCCCTTGCAGGAAACACGGTGTTGACTTAACTGAATGGATATCATTGGGGCATACTATGTGTTTTTCCGGAAAAAGACTCCTTGACACAGTGCCATGAACTGGGATGACGCACGGCGAGCCACAAGTGGAGATCAGACTGGTCGAAAAAAGCGTCTTGAGGATTCGGTCCTTGATGTTAAGCGGAGGATCTATGCAACTTGAAGGGATAACATCTCAGTCGTGATCAGTGCCGAACTCGGTAAGGATTTGAATTAGAAACTCTGACCTCCCCAAGAACTATATGAAATCTGAAATCCACCTCCAACCCAAAGGTAACCGATACGTCTTTAATCTGGCCTATCTGCGCTCCCTACCACTTCCCCCGCTCAGGGTGGGTCCTCAGGCCTACGCAGACGTCCGCTCAGATTTCAGCATGGTTTGGTGGGACGAAGACTGGCCATCAGCCTCCAACGAACCCACCGATCATTCCTTTGAGTGGCTTGAAGAGGGGGAAGTATTCATACCTGGAAACATAGAAAGTTAGAAACAACGTACAAAGAGAACACCGTGAAGATGAAGGTGAGGTAGAGATTCAGAATTTGACTGGACGCTGAAATGTGGCTGGGCGAAGAATGCAACGCGATTCGATTGAGAGGTTCCATTACTGACTTAATAACGAAATACAAGGAAGAGATTATCTCAAACGTTCCTCCCAAGAGCCCTCGCAACGAAAGTTCCTACGTTCTCTCTGACGACATTGACGTTGGACCAAGCTCGCGAGGGATGGACCCGGTTCGAAAGGAAGATGAAGAAGGTGTTGCTCGCTACAACGCCAATCAGTGAAATGCTTAAAACTTTCCAGGCAAAAACGTACGTCTATCGATGGCCATGGTAGTTCCAGTAAACCCGGTATGGCCTGCACATTGCGGCCCCTTCATCCCACCAGCCCAGTAATTCTGGTTGAGCTCGAATCCGAGACCGTGGTCGTTACCAGGGAAAGCAGTGTTGAAGTTGTGGAAGATCAAGTCAACTGTCGATGGCTTGAGAATCTGGACGCCGTTGTATGTACCGTTGTTGAGGATCATTTGAGAGAAGATAGCAAGGTCGTAGGCGGTCGAGAATACACCTGCATGTCCGCTGACGCCGTCCAAGCTCCATGCGTTCTCGTCGTGCACCGTTCCCCATACAGGCTGCGTCCGGTTAGGAGCTGCACCTTCAGCAGCAATCTGGAATTCGGTTGCAGCGATACGAGCAAGAATTTCATGCTTCAAGGGTCTGTTTCCGCGATTGTAGAAGGTATCCCACATACCCAGTGGGGCAGTGAACTTTTCATAAAGGAGTAGGTCAAGGGGAGTGCGAGTGATGGTCTCGAGAAGAATCTGAAGGGTCATGTAGTCTGCAAAATATCTTAAGGACATAATCGACTGTGGTCAGAATAGTACTCACTGAGGTCAGAGTATAGGTACGTCGAGCCAGGTGGGTTGATAATCTTCTGCTCGATGACAGCTTGCTTCCTCTCCTCAACAGTATCGTATCCTTGCCATAAACTTGGGGTAGGGTCGGCGTCAAACCCACTTGTATGCGTCATAAGCATAAGGATAGTGATGTTTCCCTTCCCATTGGTAGCGAAGTCGGGAATATATGAGGCGACAGTGGCATTGATAGAGAGCTTTCCAGCTTCGATTTGTTGCAAGGCAGGGATAGTGGTGAACATTTTGGACAATGAGGCCACTGAAGAAATCTCGTAAGAGAATGATAGGTAGATAAAGTGTCATCCACGTACTGTCGTAGATAGTGTCCTTTTGAGCTGGGATTTGCTGCGCTACGGGCAGTTGCGTCCCATTCACATCTTTGTACAGAATCTCCTTCCCTACTGCGAAGTGCGATACGATCGTGTTCTGGTGTCCGACGATGACTGTCGCGCCAGGATAGAGAGGGTGAACTAGGTTGTAGGATGCAGAACCATAGTTCGCTGCAGTCAAATAAGCTGACACGTTTGCTTGGAGGTCGACGAATGGTTGCGGGAGAAGCGAGACTGACGCCGGAGTGCCATATACAAGTGGCCCTCCAGCAAGATGTCTACCAAGCGAAGTGCAGAGATAAGGAAGTAGGAGAACGAACGATGAGATGCGCATGCTGGGCTTCAAGTTGGGGTTGTTCAGTCGAGGACCAGGTCGTTTAACGCCTCGTCTTTATACATTCGCAGACCTCGCCAGGTCATGAACCCATGACAGATTATGTACCCGTTCCATAGGGGTTTGACGTCGAGAAGCGAGGATCCTTGTGGAAAGTGCATATGGGAAGAGGCAGAGTTTGTGCAGATCTATTCTTGAACACATCAAAAGATGATTGTCAGTGTCCCCAACATCGCTCTCGGAGCAATTATCTACCTCGCCTCCTCGAATCAGACAACAGCGTTTTCGAACGCGGGATCGGTTGCCATATAGTCCATAAATATACAGTGATTTCTATTCAGCAGCATTGATCATCCGAGAAAACAGGAGGTATTGGTACAGTCGTATACAATGTTATAGGGGCGCTGGCCGCATAATGAAATAGATAGGGAGGGCAAAAGGTACGAGTATACACAGATATACACCTGCCAGTATCGAAAGGCTCAGGTAGGGGAAGTAAGAGAATGTAAGAAAGTGATCGTAGTGCCTCCCAATTCCTCCGATTACAATTCAAATCTGAGGGACCAGTGGTCGATGTCAGCGAAGGCCTGTAGGTTTGTCAAAGACTCAAAGGTACCTCGAGTCGCGGACCATCTCGCTTGTAGCTTTGCCTACTCTGATATCGCTGCGTTTGCGCTGTGCCTGGACCAGTTCTCTTCGGTGAAAGGGGGAGGATTTCTGACGGCCCGTTCCACGCGGGGTGAAATGGGAATAACCGCTGCAGCTTTCTCATCCTGTGGCAAACTTCAATCATATTGAACGCTATACTGGAATTGTCGAGCCATACCCTTGGTTGACCAGGAGACCAGATCTTTGGGTTGAAAGGAGGAGGTACCGCAGCCGGTCTTTCGTCCCACCCATCTACGTGACTCCACTTGGAAGGGCTGAAAACAGGCGGCTTTTCGACAGCAGCTGAATATGCATGGAGGAAGCCAGCGACGAAGAGCGAGACGAGGAGGGAAATCTTCATATTTGAGTAGAGCTAAGGGATAGAAGGATTTGTTGTGGGACAATGCATGTCGATTTCATGAGCATTTATACAAAAGCCTGAGGCCCAGCTCGTCATTTAGGGAGTTGGGTCAGGCCCCCGAACAATTCAGACCCAAATATCCTTGTCAAATGAACAGAGGCATATGTGCTCGCAGAGACGAGAGTGGGCGATCTCCGGCTGAGCCAAGTGTCATGCACGAGATTTCATCATCTTTGGTTGAGCAACCTGAGCGCAAACTAGATGGCGCAGTCCGGACCAACCGTCCAAAGCGACAGACGCCGCAGCAACACACTGACAAAGACATGGGCGAATTTGGGGTGAATTGTATTGATAGCGAAGACGACGGTGTGGGTGTCTGTGGTTCCTTTCAGGACACATCAAAAAGTCGAGACAGCTATCCATGTCTTCCACCTGTCGAGGACGTTCGATCAGCCACAATCATCAATGCCGAACTCTTCTTTGACGCTTGGGTATTAGTCGAGCCTTATTAGACGGAATCTGGACTATATGCATGAAAGGTGGTGGGAGTGGGACACAGCAAGTCAGAATCATGTGGCTATGCCAACTTTCTGCCAACTTTGGCTTGCCAGAAACCTCCAAGTCCGACAGATCTAGTGCCACCGTTGTTCTTTCAAGTTAGACTGGTCATTTGTACGTTGATAGTGTCTGGGAGGTACCTGAGGGTTCCACACATACTCTGTGCTGGGTTCAGAGATTCCATCAGGCGGTTCAAGTTGTCGTAGGAATCGGCCAATTCGAAGCTCGCCACGACGCCATATTGAACTCACTTTTTTCCAGGGTATCTTACGTTGATTTCCTAAAAACGAAATCTGAGGTTCGATTTTGACCAAGAATCCTTGTTTTTGAAGTTGAAGAAGAATATAGATTCTAGATAATTAAGCCAATATACAGGAATAGATATAGATACTGATAAGTCGGTTGGGACTTTGCTATTCTTGATAGCTTTGCGGGGGTGAAGAGATCAGTCAGTCATAGTCCCTCTCAGTTCTCCTCCTATAAACGTTGTTCAATGCAAGACTATATAACGCTTCGAAGGCGGACTTACAGCTCGCGGGCTAGGCCAACCACCACCTCCACTGAAGAGGTTGAACTCGCTGCCAGTCGGAGGTGGAATCATCCTCTTTTCCTGTAAGCTGGTCAAGCCATCGATCATAATATGCATTGGAGGTGCACTCACAGCTCGTGGGCTGGGCCAACCATTACCTCCGGTGAAGAGATTGAATTCACTACCCGTAGGGGGAGGAATCATCCTTTTGGCTGCTGCCGCTTTGGCCTCAGCTTCTGCGAGCTATATCGACTTGAGTAAGCGGTTAATGATCACCAGTCATGGAGCACGTACCCTCTTTCCAGCCCAGTTCCATTCCCGGAAGTCAAAAGGAGGGGGAAGTTCCCTCTTTTCTACAACTTCTCGAGCCTCAGCCTCTTCGAGCTAGTCTATCAGTTAGTCCGGGTGAACCTTATCGAACGAAGAGACACCCACCCTCTTGCTAGCCCATTCCCATTCACGAAAATCGAAAGGAGGGGGCAGTTCTCGACCAGCAACGTCGGCTTGCTGTCCAGTGGGATTCCTCAGGCGCCATCCTATTTCTCCGTTGAAAGGAGGTGGGACCTCCCGCTTCTCCTTGGTAGTAGGATTCCTCAGACGCCATCCAATCTCACCATTGAAAGGAGGTGGAACCTCTGTAGAACTAGCATCCTGATATGCTGAGCGTCAGAAAGCTGAGCCATAGTGCATATCATATCGAATTAGTACGTACGTGGCGTTTCTTCACTTCAGGAGACGCTGTCCTGTCTGGAATACCCGGTATAAGGCCCCAAGCTGCTGTCCAGACAGGAGCTTCCTGGGGGTAGGCAACTCCCTTGGTATCTCTCTTAGCGGCTTCCCGAGGATTAATACCCCAAGCCGTTGTCCAAATCGGAGCATCTTGAGGGTAGGCGACACCTTCAACATCCCGCTTGGACCAATCAGGGGTCATACCTAGGTCGTCCTTGAGGCCGAGGAGCCAGAGAGGAGCCAGCTCAGGGGAAGCTTTCTTGGTAGTGTCTGATTCAACGCCGCGCTTGCTCTCGGACTGGGAGGACGATTATGTCAATTTGGCGGAAACTACGCACAGACAAATAACGTACGCGTTCATCGATGCTCCGGGCCCAGCCACCCTCAGAGAAAAGAGGAGGTGGGTTTCCTTCCACCTCTCTTTTGGCCTTGATCGTACGTGAGCACGTTATCGACGAGGTGATAAGCCTTGTAATCTCACCTTAGCATCGCTGCGGCTTTCTTCCTTAGCGTCAGACGTCCCTTGGGTCTAAAAATGTGTGAGAAGGCGATCCTGACGGTTGAAGCCAATCCGAACGAACATTAGCCACCTTTCCATAGGGGAGGCTGAAACGCCATTCCCAGAACGGTTCGCCTCCAGTATTGGGAGGAATCATCCTCTTCTCCACCTCCTTGAGGTCGTTGCGCCATTCGTCAAAGAGAGGAGGGGGAACTTCTCTCTTTTCCACCGGGGTTCCATCGGGCTATGAGTACCATTGTGAATGAATGGTAGTTGTTGCATTGCGAAGCACATGCCTTCTTACGGAGCCAGCTCCAATCCGGGCTTGTACCGAAAGGGGGAGGAGGCTGTAGATTGTCGTCTCGTGCTTTGACCTGGCAGTCCAATGAGTAAAAGAGTCTGGTAGGCCCGGCATCGTAGGTACCTCTTCAGTTACATCTCGTGCGGTGCTCCAGACATAAGTCGGGAAAACAGGAGGAGCCTCTCTGGAATCAACCTATCCAGAGGATCGGTCAGCATGGCGTAGCAATTTCGGAGGAATCTTCACGTACATGGCTCCACTTAGAGGGACTGAAGACAGGAGGTTTCTCAGAAACACCTCTGGCTTTCAGCTGCTCGCCGGAAGGTGCGACTGGAGCAGCATGAACGTAGACAAAGTAAGCAGCGAAGAGGGTAGCAGAGATTGCGACTTTCATCCTGAGAAGCGAAGTACTCAAGCAGATGGATTGGTGAGGAATTAAAGGTGCAATTTGCCAGCAGTATTTATACGAATGGCTTTCTGGCTTGCATCGGTAGGTGGGTCAGCACTTGGCCAAACTATGCTCAGAGTAACTGCGAAATCTCACCTTGCAAGTCTTGCTCATACGTCAATTGCATCGCTACCTGATGTCCCTTGTCGAATATAGAGGGATCCATGTGCTCCTCTGCGACCGTCGAGCATACGGACATGTCGCAACCAATGTCTCTGAATGCCGTATCGGGAGCGCAACTTCTGCCCTCAATGCTTGAGCACCCCAGCGCGTGACCCCCAAAGGTGTTCATCCGCCACCCGTACAACACAAGGCACGGTGTAAATCACGAAGAGTTGCAAGAATCTGGGGTAGGAAAGGCGTTGTTGCATGCATGCTTTGACAGGCCGATGATGCGGTGACAGCAACATGGAAGATATGACGGATCTCCAGAAGCCTTGAAACCCATGTTATTAGGCTCTCTCCGACAGCGGTTTTGATAGCAAGAGTTTGTGTTCCTTTCAGGGCACATCAAATGTCGAGATAGTGGCTTTCGCGATTTTGACTTGTCGAAGGGTAACTGTTGCCTTTTGAGTGCTCATCGGGGTGTTATACCTACCAACCGGCCAACATAGGTCAGCCTTTGGTGTAATGGCTCGTCAAAATACATCCACCCTCTCGCAATTTCATCGTTTCATGTCGATATTTGGTCGTCAGAACGGAAGCCTCAAACTTTTGACCTGTCCAGGGTGGAAGGAAAGGAAGAAAGTTGCGCCATGTGGCTGTGCTAGAGCTCTCCGTAAACGCTCACACTCAGGATAACAACGGTGATGGATGAGGGGGCCCAATCAACTTGACATGCTCCAAATCAACTCCAAATTGCACATCTCTTGCGCAAACATACTATGTAGGTTGCACTTTGTGGCACTGTATAAGCCTGGAAGCATATCCTCGAATTATACACGCAGGCGCAGGCCAAATACATCCTCCACCGGGAACCTTGCCGGGAACGGAATTTTCATTGGAGCAAGTGATTGGGCCTCTACAGAGGCCTAGTATAATCCCCAGTCGATTACTTTGGGAAGACTGAGTTCCTGATAGATGTGGCGATCACGCTCCCGACGATACTTGCACTCAGCACGCAACCAACTCTCTCCTGAAACGGGTGCAGGGTTTTCCAGAGTGCGGCCGGCTTGTTCGAAGAATCTCCATTCGTCTAAAAGCTACTACATGGTCGTTGCTTGCGAAAAATGCCGACAGTCAGCGTTCTTTCTTCGACACTCCCACCCGTATCATGATAACTCACGGGGGTTCGGAGCGAAACTATCCGAGTCGAGGTCGGAGATAACTTGTCAGGTCAGGCTTGGCAGATCAGGAACGATTCCTTATTTTTAGATCACCAGTATTAGCTCTGTAAACTTTTAAGATCTGAGAATCCACGGCGAAGAGGAAGAGAGAGTATTCCTGTTCTAGACTGGCCAGGCATCCTCAGTAAACCCGCTTTCATACGATGGCATAATCGATGAATTGAGAGTCTGGCCGTGGCCTGCCGGAAGCAATTTCACCCGACGTCCACTTGGCAGCTTTCGGCATGCCCACAAAAGCGTTGCGCAATCGGCATTACAGCGCAATTGCACTGCGGTGGTATACCCAACGGACATTATCGGTGCCTGAAGGATCTCGGGTTCGATGGAAAAGAGCTGCTAGGACATGCAGTTTGACAGTACAATGGCAGGTAGAGCAAGCGCATATGTGAGGTCAACGCCACCGCCCCATGCTTCTGTCTTGACAACACGATCAGGCGCGCTCTCTAAAGAAAGTTCCGTAGAGGGTATCATCGGTAGATTGTTGACGTCGTAGCGAAAGTTGGAGTTCTTGCCTCTGGTATACCTAAGCCCGTTCGCTTATATCGGCTTCGATTTCAACGTTCAACTCGAGGTGGCACGCCTTCGAGTTACTGTAGTAGCAGTAAGGAAATAACCTTTATCGTATATTATGCTATTGTGCCTAACATTAATACACACAGATCGTTCTATGGCCTTGAGGAAGAATTAAATTAAATATTCTAACAGTCATGCCTGACTTTTGATCCGATGGCACTCAAGGCGAAGGAGGACTAAAACAATAATGATAGAGATTCAGATAAATAGTCTAGTACAAGGGTACAAATATAATGAAGTGAATATCGGTCGATGAAGCCTCGACAAAGTCCGATAACCTTCAGCTTGAAGGTGATGTTACCGGTCTGTTTTTACTTGGTAGGCCAACCATTGCCGCCACTGAAGAGGTTGAACTCGCTGCCAGTCGGGGGCGGAATCATCCTCTTCTCCTATATTACCGGGTCAATACGTTGGACGAAATGCGCAATGAAAGTTCACTTACACCTCGTGGGGTGGGCCAACCATTACCTCCAGTGAAGAGGTTGAATTCGCTACCTGCAGGAGGGGGAATCATCCTCTTGGCAGCAGTAGCTTTTGCTTCAGCTTCCGCGAGCTATACGAATCTCAGTAAGTGGATGGTCATTCTAATTCGTGAGTGCACATACCCGCTTTCCTGCCCAGTTCCATTCGCGGAAATCGAACGGAGGAGGTAGTTCTCGTTCTTCAGCGTCAGCCCGCTTTTCGGTGCCAGTGGGATTCCTCAAGCGCCATCCTATCTCTCCGTTGAAAGGAGGTGGAACCTCTCGCTTGGCCCATGTGGTACCGTAAAAGACTGGAGGAGCTTCAGCGACCTCGGAGCGCTTAGCCCAGGTAGTACCATAAAAGACGGGAGGGGCTTCAGCGACCTCGGCACGCTATTTGTCGTATCAGTAACAATTCCGACATCACCGTCAATCTCAAGACACACCTTGGCCTCGTCGATCCATGTGCGCCCCAAGAAAGGCGGAGGAACCTCCTACAGTTTTGCGTCGTTAGGGTGTACTACGATATGTTCTGAATAAGTGCGTACCCTTCGCTCGCGCCAGTCAGACCCAGGGAAGACTGGAGGTGGCTCAGCACGTTCCTCGGCTTCTCGAGGGTTGATGCCCCAAGCTGTCGTCCAGATGGGGGCTTCTTCGGGGTAGGCGACGCCCTCGGTATCCCGCTTAGACCAACCAGGAATACCTCCATCGGTGACGCGCCAGAGAGGAGCCACTTCAGACGATGCCTTCTCATCGACGTCACGCCTGTTATGGTCCTAGAAAGACAGATCAGTCAGTCATATGGGCAGCCTAGTACAGAGACAGGATGCATACCGGAAACCATTCGTAAGGAGTCCAGACGGGAGCTTCGTTCGTAGCTCTCTCTTCAACACTGCGCTTTGGCAGATTGCCATCAACATCCCAGTCGCCATCGCTGAATAGCGGAGGGATAGCCTCGGTGCTCCTTTCTTGTACGCTCCTCCTGTCCCAGTCAGGCCAATCGTTAAGAGTGAAAGGTGGCGGAACTTCCTCAACACCCTCGACGCTCCTCTTGGTTGGACTCCAGGTATTAAGAGCGAAGGGCGGCGGGACTTCCTCAACACCTTCAGCGCTCCTCTTTGCTGGTGGCCACTCCTTGGGGCTGAATGGCGGGATCGTCTGAGCGCTCCTAGGCCAATTCCAATTGGAGAATACAGGAGGAGGAGGCTCTTGAACACCCCTGTCTTCAACGCTCCTCCTTCCCCAATCACCATTGGAGAATGGTGGTGGTGGTGGAATCGCCTCGACATTTCTGTCTTCGACGCTCCTCCTTCCCCAATCACCGTTAGAGAAGGGTGGAGGAGGAATCGCCTCTACCTCACGCTTAGCCTACATCACGGGTGAGTGGTGTATTTCGGATGGCACACCAAACCTCACCTTAGCATCACCTCGAACGCGCCAGCCTACCTCACCACTGAATGGAGGAGGCTCATTCGCGTGACGCGCTTCGAGGTTGTTGCGCCATTCGTCGAAAAGAGGAGGTGGGACTTCTCTCTTGGTGACGAGAGTTCCATCGGGCTGAAGGGACTTCGTTTAGCGAGAGTCAGTGGCGTTAAATAGAACAGGATAATTACCTTCCTGCGAAGCCAGCCCCATTCGCCGTACTGGCTAGTACCGAATGGAGGAGGAGGCTGAAGGTTGTCATCTCGAGCTTCGACCTAGTAGACCATTGAGCGAATGACTTGATCGATGTATAAAATGTAGGTACCTCGTCTTGGGCATCCTTGGCAGTACTCCAGACATACGTCGGGAAAACGGGAGGCTCGTTGACCTTGTCAAGATATCAGTTCAGTCCGGTTGGTACTGTGAAAGCGAAATGGCTGACCTTTCTGGCTGCCAGTTGCTCACTAGGAGCAACGACGGGAGCAGAATGGACGAAGACGAAGTAGGCAGCGAAAAGCGTAGCAGAGATAGCGATTTTCATCCTGAGGCGAGTACTCGAAGAAAGAGTGAACTTGATGAGGAAAATGACCACCGAAAAGGTCAGTATATATACTCAAAAAGCCACGGTCCTGCAACTGTGAGTGGGTCAACAGAGGCTTAGTCGACTTAGCAATAGCTCAAAACCTCACCTTGCAAGTCCTCTGCAGGTATCGACGTCACTACCTGTCGTTTGTTGTCACATTTAGGGAGCCATGTGCTCGTGTACGACCGCAAGTTGCAGGAGGGCCATTCTCCGAAGAAGGTGAATGCCGTATCGGGATGGCTTTCTGTCTTTCTCATTGGACGGGCATGTCAGTGCGTAAGCCACTTTTGCGTAACGATACTGCTCTTCGGGGCACCTATCCGGCCCAAAGAGTTTTGTAAACGCCGTATCATCGAGATAATCTGGGGTGGAACTTGCGCAAATCGATATTTGCTTGACACGTTGTGAAGCGATGACAGCAGCTTGCCGGAAGGTGGAGCAGATCCGTTGAAAGTTCGAGTCCATAGTGATTAAGCTCGCTCCGACAGCGGTTTTGATAGGTTATGTTCCTCTCAGGGCACATCAAATCGTTGAGATAATTGGTTTCGTGATCTGATTCATCTCAGTATCCTGAGGAGTCAGGACAGCTCCTGCGTTGTGAGGTCGCGTGCCGACATTGGAGCAGCCTTGGAAAGCCCACTGGCGTGCCATCTCCCTTCTACCAGCTGTAACAGCGAATTTACGACACGGGTTAAATTTGAAGATATGCGGTGGTTCTGGTTGTACGGGTCAGAGTTGAGGGAAGCCATTTCGAGCTCCAAGCTTGCAGTGAAAGTTGTAAGGTGTGGCTACGCCAATCTCCGTTAACACTGATCCATAGCGGTGATTGAATCATTGACCGCCAAAATCTTTGCCATGGTTCGCTGCAACTCACGCAAACTGAAGAAAACTAGGTATATTCTAAAATATAACTTGCCAATGTGAGCTCAAACTTGCAGGATTTCTCGACGACTCCCATCCATCCGCCAACCCGGGCCGAACCTTCCGAGCAACAACAGCCAGCTTGTGGCCAGAACTTGTAGCGGGTGACAAGCTACGTAGCTTTCCGAATAGACGGATAGTTTTAAGTTGGAGCATACTCCCATCCAATACAGACATCGAACAACACCAGAGAACAACATCCATTCTAAGTCCCCTCTCCAACTGGTCGGACCACACTGCCGATGGCAGCGATAACTCACGGGGGTCCGGATCAAAAATATTCAAATTGGGAAAATCAGAGGACGTTGAGCTTGGCAAATCAGGCACAGTTGCGCCATTTTTAGCACATTAGACTCTTTTTCAACGCCGCAAACCTCGAAGGGGGCAGAGGGAAAATACGATTCTCAATGAAAGCTCTTCTGTGAGGTGGCTGCTGGGGCTCTTCGCATCCAATTTGGCAGGCTGAGGCCTATTGCTATCTAAACCAGCAATAACAATCCTCACGGTTGCCCTATACTTACGATTGACTCTTACGGAAGCAGTTCATCTGAGCTCACGATGCACTTGGCATGCTTCGGCACGTATGTCAAAAATATTGCGCAATCGGCTTTACAGAGAACTGATTTTGCTCCACTACACAACAAATTTCGTCAATGAGCGTAAGATATGTGTTTACTGTCGGTGCCTGGATGATTCTGGGAGTCAGTTGGTTGGACCTACTTTCACTCAGATCCTGACAGATCGCACAAATAGGTGGAGAGCAAGCTGACAGCTTGTAAGTCATCCATTCACCGGGTAGCTATGAACTCGCCGCATGTGAACGATGGTCTTTGGAAAACCTGGATTTCGGCGAATATCAAGTGACCTTTCCAGTGCGGTGAGGGTGACATTATCAGTCCCGTCACGGGCAGAGTAGAATACCTTGTAAGGCCTCTACCTTCAGACAAGACAATTTACTCCCCAACGTGCCCACATCTGCAATTCAAGTCATGCAGTTCACAATCCTTCCTCTCCTGGCCATCTTCGCTCAGCTCGTACTGGCGGCGCCACTGGCAGACCAAGTGCCGCCTCCTTATCCCCCGACGGAATGGGGTTATCCAAGGTCATTGCAAGGTCAGTCATTCTTGTGGAGTATACCCCAAACTCTACCTAACCAAATTACAGAGCGTGCGGGCTTATCTGATACGGTTTAAATCGCAGTGCCTATCGAGAAACTCCGAGGTAAACATTGGGTATCACTATTAGTGTGGGATATGTACTTACAGATGGGTCCACTCTCACAGGCAATTCGGGGCAAGCGCGTCTACGAGGCTGATAGGAGCAGTTTCTGTACTTTGTTTTGGAGTTCAATAGAATGTTGAATGCAAGAAAAACTCGTAGAGTCGTGAGATTTAGAAAGGGTTAAATGGTCGAGACTGTTCGAGCGTCCATAAGACCAGCTCGTCAAGACTTGGCATGGACGCTTTGTTGACAAACTATTCAACTTCACCTTAACTTCACCAGCCTATCCGAGTCGATGACCCACTCTATCGCGGCTTGAGTGGCGAAGAGCCCGTACGAACGTCATCTCCAGCTACTCTGTAGAATCTGGAACATGCTGCAAATGTTCCTCCCCCCTAAGATTGCGGGCGGAAGTCCAGATTCCCTGTACCGTGTCGGATTGAATTGACAACGAGTGAGCGCAAGTTGCAACCCTTGTCGGATGCTCAGTTGGCAGCGGGACCTTGGCGGGGATATCAAGCCGTGCCGAAACCATGCCGCGATTAGATTGGGTCCCCAGGCATCTTATCAGCGCTCGCTGGTGCAGCCAGAGGACTTCGGTAAACGATCACTTGTTCACTCACGTCCAACTCGTCCTGGTTGCAGCGTGGTGCTTTCAGGCGGTTTCATAACCTGAGTTCCTGGTCACTGACATTCGGAAAATGTCAAATATTTCTAGGCAAATCCGGACTTGAAATACTGATACGAGGTGACGCTAAAACGTCACCTGCGTGCCTGACTGGCTCTATTAATGAGGAAGTACTTGAGCGAAATTTGCTACAACCTCAATCTCTCCACCTTTTCTGCCTTTCTTTGCACATCATGAGCAAGGAGTCTTCCCACTATGTGCCACTCATGGCTGATGACCAGGGTTCTGACTCTGGGAGTCCTATGATCCCTGCCCGTTTTCGCACACGAACAACCAAAAGACGGGACTGGCTACTCATGATTGCGGTCGTCTTCCAAGCGATCGTGATAGGGGTCTTGGTCGCCGACAAAATCCAGCATACTGTATCTCAACGCCGCTCCCATGAGCCTGCGTGGTACTGTAAGTATCTAGTGACCATATTTCGAAGACGAAACACTGATTGTTTCAATAGCCCCCGCCTCTGAGGTGCTGGAAGAACAGCTCAAAGTCTTCGATGACGGGTTCGTCGTGCAGACGATCTACCAGGAACTCACGCCTGAGGCTGATAAAGCTTGGAAAGACCTGTACTACGACCGTATGTCGATTTATTCTCCTGAGGTGCACGAGTGTGTGGACTAAGTACACCTACAGATGCTCGCATCCGAATCCCACACGACCAAGCCAACAAGCTGGTTAACAAGACATGGCCAATCGAGGACGACCCAGGCTACTACATTACCGCATTGGATGTCTTCCATCAGCTACATTGCCTTGTGAGTTTCTATACGCTTGAGAGACCGTTCGGCTTATTAATCATGTGTCTAAAGGATGAGGTCCGTCAAGCAGTCAACAAGGAGCACTATGGGTATGATATGGGCTCAATGGGTCAGCTGCACATCTCTCACTGCATCGATTCGCTCCGACAATATGTGATGTAAGCCATGGTCTTATCATTGCTAGTTGACATGGACTAACCATTTCATAGGTGCCATGCTGACGTGACTACTATGGCCTGGCAATGGGATGACCGAGATAGGGTTGTACGACCTCAATTGACAGCACCTCATACTTGCGTCAACTTCGAGAAAATCCGGGATTGGGCCATTGAAAGGGAATTGAAGGAATGGATTTCTCCAAATACCTACCTGGAAGACGACATTCCCTGGCCACCCGCGTTGCATAACATCGACGATGCACGCCAGTTACCAGCGAAGTATTCGCATTGATAGATCGAAGATCGAATAACTGTATTTGATAGCGTTACAACGACGGATTGATAGTCTCAAATGCTTGAGGTGGTTGTTCGCTTGATCAGGCGACAAGAATAAGGCTTGAAGTGGCTATGTCACTGTGTCAGTACTGATGACAATGTTCATCTCAGCAAGGTCTACAAACCTCGTTATACCGGTAATTCGCTCAATATGGAGTTGAATCTCTTTTCCATCAGCGTCTAGCGGTTTACGAATGTCGTACGTCCTCAAAATGGCGACCATGCTTGTGAGTAGAGATTTCTCAGCAAAGAGGGCACCTGTTGAATGGACGTGAGCTTGACTGCAGTTGTAGCAGCAGCGGCAACCAGCAGTTACGCACCAGGACAAACGCGTCGCCCAAAGCCAAATACGAAGTTCTTGGGATCCATTTGCGGCTGCAAGCCAAGGAATCTCTCGGGGCTGAATACGAATGGCTCGGGATAGACTTCCTCATCGTGAGCCATCGCCCAAATGTTGGCAAAGATTGTAGCCCCCTGATCAATCCGATAGCCGACATATTCGTCATCTTGTATCACACTATGATGGAGTCCTTGCCAAATATGAGTTAGAGAGCGATCCGACGGAGAGAGGGAGAAAGCTCACCTAATGGTACAGGATGGCCCCATCTCAGTGTTTCTTTGATGAGAGCAGAGACGTATGGTAAACCCTGCTCTTCGTCTTGATCCAATTCACCTGCACCGATGACCCTCTCAATCTCATCCTGAGCTTTCCTTTGTACGTTTGGGTAGAGAGCCATAGCGGCAAAGAAAGCGGTCATGATTCCAACCGTCTATCCATCGTTAAGCACGCCTTCACACTTCTTGGGTGGGAATCTTACAGTATCAGCACCTCCAGCGTATAATGCGGAGCTACACCATTTGATGATATCTTCTTCCTCCAGATCCAGGACGTGGCCGTCTTCAGGCTGCAGGTGGTGAGAAGTGAAGGATGGGATGTAGGAACCAGACGCCTGCAGCTAGAAGATCAGAATCTTCGACCAAGAAGAACCAGAATGCATACCATCTGCTCCTTCGTCCATTCGAAGCCTTGTCTATCAATTCTTTCGAATGCGGTGCGGTACCCCTCGGCTTTTCGCTTCCAACCAGCGCCAGGGAACCAAGAAGGCACAAATCTCACTGGGCCAAATAAAATTAGAAACGAAGAATATACGAAAATAATGAGAAAATAATGAACTGACGTATCGGGATCAAATCGACGAACCACTGTCCTGGCTTGGAGATTCGCGCTTGAAGTGCCACAGTCTCTTCCGCGGCGAATACTAGGGGGTCGCGGGGGCCTTCGACCGTCCAGCCGTAAGCAAGCTTCAGAATGATGGCACCAGCGTTTCTAGAAAACGGATTTCATATTGAGATTGGGATACAGAGTTATAGGGTATGAAACTTAACGTACTGGCGCAGGTGTTGTATGAAGCTTTCTGGAGTCTCTCGAAGTCTGAGTAGCAGAGCAGCAGCTTCCTGATTGAATAGGGGGTAGTACCCGCGAACGGCTCGACTGTTCAGCTCTGCATGTAACAACTTTCTATACTTCTTGAATTTGGGTTGCTGAGAACCGATGTGGAATACTGCGAGTTTCCTTCCAATCACTTCTTTGAGCATCCATAGTTGGGGTCTGTCGGAATAGATGTTCGATCGAGAATCCAGAAGCTCCGTGGCCGCCTTGTAAGTGTTGATAACGATCACTCGGCGATTGAAGATACGGAAGGATAACACAGGGCCTTGAAAAATGTATAAGATTTGATTGGATAGGGGGAAGGAACGGACAGAAGCCCACCGTAAATTGTGCTCCATTGTTTGTACGTCTTCCAAGGTTGGAGGGCAGGCAGCTGGTGAATGTTCCCCGATAGCAACTTGGGTTTTGGCCCCGGCGGAGGTGACAATTTCGACAAAGGTGATCTGCCATAATGATACAGAAGGCCAGTCGTTGCGATAGCAAGAAGTGTCCAAGTTGCAGTCGAATCCTTTGTCAAGTAGTCGGTGAGTCCCATACCGTTAGCTGGAGATTACACAGAGACTCCTGACGGATCGTAGGCTTTGGATGAGTGGAAGTTGAGAAGAAAGCATGGACACCGTATTTAACAGATTGCGGATTGACGGACCCACACTGGCAATGCCCTTGTGACCTCATTGGTGCACATCAGTCGCTATCTGAGATGAAATTTGGGTGAAATTCAAAGTTTGTCTAAAGGCAAGCGTGGCACTCCAGTTTACTGGTTCAATTTTTGCCCGGTTGCCTCAGGAATCGCCCCAGGCTTCCCGTTGTTTGCTTCCCGTTGCATGCCTTCGGGGGTTGGTGGTGGAAGAAGACATCAAGAATTTGAGCTCTGGCAGGGAATCCGTCAACCTCCGGCTAACCGGATAAAGTTGTAACCGGACCAAGAACTAAATAGACGCCCACCTTGTCGTCCAAACTCCGAGGTTTCTCGTTCTCTTGACCACGTCGTTGATTCAGATAGGCAGAAGATTACATTGATGTTGCTACAGCGATTGCAGGGTGGGAGCTAATTTATAATGAAGAGGCAGAAACAGCCTGAGTTGGGTAACATGCGTGCGATAAAAGATTGGAGGACATTGTGAAGATCAAGGAAGGGAAATCATGAGGGGCTATACAAGTTAGGCATATAACTTAAGGTCCTAGGACGAGATATTGAGAGCGGGGCGGTTTGACTATTCGTCGTGGTCTTCTACCTTGGCCATTTGTCGTGCAAGTCTAACTTCTTGCTTGAGAGCGGAGAGATCGGCTGCCAAGTCGACGATCGCATTTTCGGGCCATCGCTCGAGAGCCCATTGCCTCATGAATACAGAACACTGAGAGAGAAGAACATTAGCCCCGGAGTTGAGTATCAGGAAGATGTGACATACCTTCATATACCGCTTGTGAGCGTATTTCTTGTATAGTGACTCATGAGGGATATTGTCAAGGATGTAGTTGATCATGATGTTCGCAGTAGGCAAGAGCTCTTCTTCCGAATAGGTCATGAAGTGCTCAAGGTTTGGTGTCTGTGAACCACGTCAGTTTCACTTCATCATACATAGTATGTGGCGGACTTACCCAATCTTCTCGGCCAAGGGTCAGTCGAGCGAGCCACATAGCTGCCGCTGCAATCATGGAAGGAACGGTCCCAACCAGCCGCCATTCGAGGCACCCGATTTCGATCAGGTACTTTGCGACTGTTCGAGCCTGAACATCGCATTCGTCTGCTTTGCTACCACGTCGCAACCAGGTCATGGGTCCAGGTGACCTCAAGTCCCAGCCAATGGTCTTCAGCATGTAGCGCTCTGCCTTGAGGATCTCCTCGACGGAGTAGGCGTTCTCAGCGAGATACGCGATCTCAGTAACGGAAGGCGCGTAGGTCTCCTCGTATTTGGCTGCGATGAAGAAGGCAGTGATGCCAACGAGTTGGAGCTTGAGGAGGTCAACTGAACGTGCAGACAAGAACCTGTCGAAGATATTGACGAAGAGGAAGAGCGTTTCCTGCAGGAGGCCAAACTTGGCATGAACTTGAAGAATCCAGTCGATCAGGACACCACGCTTCTCCCAGTCAAGGTCTTTCTGATGGTCCATATATTTTCCGTTCGGAAGGGTTTCCACCTAGTGGAGAAACCCGTTCAGAATCGGTTAAGCGCAACGAATAAATTTTACCAACCTCGACTTCCCGGAGATATACACATACGTCCGCGACGTATTCAGCTACAGATTGTGGGTCGTCCCAATCTGCAGCATCGAGATCATCCCAAAGTTCAACTACAGGCTCATCCACCTTGGTGGCTTGAGAGTCAACAGCTTCCTGGAGCTCGGCAGCAACACGTTCCTCTTCTAATTTCGATTCGTCGATATGACTGGTTGAGGCTGCGACTTCCTGTACGGTTTCCATTCGGCCTCTTTTCGCGATTCGGCCATCTTCCAACTCGGTGGGGTCCTCCACCTTCACAGGCGGTTGCTTCGTGAAGACAGTAGGGCGCCGCAATGAAGGATCAACTATGCTTTCCTTCTTAACGGTGACCTTGCCAGTGACGACCTTAGCCTTCTTTGTCGCTATATCGCTAGCTGTTGTGCTAACGCTGGCACTACGAGAATGTGCGCGTACTTGGTTCACACCACCAACAGCCCTGAGAGCCTCGCGTGTTGGGACCCTAGAGGTTGTCGCCTTCGTCGCTGGCTTGGTATCCTCGACGTTCTTCTCCTTAGCCTTTCCTACCACTACCTCGTTCTCCCGACCCCTCCGGACATTTCCCGCTGTCGACCTGACTTCTGCCAAAGCTTCGCGTTTTCTTTTCGCTGAAGGCTTGTCGGTAGGCACTGCTTCGTTGAGCTTGGATTTTGAGGCCAATGGGGCTGCCCCTGTGGTGACGGACGGCTTCATACTCGGGCCATCTGTGGCAACTCCAGGCTTAACACGCGCGAGCCTTGAGGGTCTCGCGTTCGCATTTTCACTCTCCCTTGCGGAAATTCGCGTTGTCCTAGTTGTTCGACGTGTCTGTGATACGAGATAGTCGCGTTAGCCTCGACAGCGATATTCTCAACCAGGAATGACCTCACAGGTATCGTTGACATTTTCAACCAGCGAAGAATGTATTGATCCTTGCGATCGTTGGTGTCGCACAACTGGCGATATAGAGGGAGGAAAGGAGGGATATAAAGACGAGCAAAGATGCTCGCTCAAGGAAACAAGAGCTTATGAGTGAAACGGGAAGAAATGAGAGCCGTGAGGTGATGGCCAAGCGATGTCTTCCACAACGAAATAGAAGCAAACAACTCAACGAGGCGATCACGTGGCCGCGCCTCGCGACGTTTGTAAAATGCGCCACACGAACAAAGTATCGCCTGGCAAACACTCAGGCTCGTTATAGCTTTCCGTATAGCGGCCGAGGAGCCTTTTACTACACTAACCGCTTACTCTCACGTAAATCTCCCCGATATGCCTCCCTGCCTTCTATGAGGCCAAAGCGCCGCTTTCACTGCGACAGATCTTTGATAGTCACATTCTGTGACCTGTCACGCCCGTGGTTGAACTTTGCACACCAACGAAGTCCCATGCCACAGCCCCGAGAGTGACTTTCCGCTGTTCTTCTAGCAGCATGCACTGCTACCTGTATAATATCGTTTGACGAAACTACATAAATGCGAAAATTGCCTGTGCCAACCCACTCGTTCGGACCCACTCGGACTCATACTGACGATCTTCAAATCGATTCGACGTTGGCTTGAAATCCCGTGACACGAGCTAACTCAGAGGACCTTCAACCAATTCTGTAATACTTTTTCCGAATCTAATAACGTCAGGATTTAACCCATCAGTACCCTTCCAGGATCCTGCGCATTATTCCAGGTGCAAAATCACTTTGGAGTCACTGGCGCAACCCATCCGGCGTAAGCTGTGCACGTTATCGCAAGCAGATCGCAAGGAACAGAATGCATTTTCATCATATATGTGTCAGGCTAATGGTGGCGATATTGTACTCTTGCCGTTGAAGGTCGTTTGCAAGTAGTCTGTGCCCATGAGTCAACAACCTATGGAACCGCAAGGCGATCAATGAGCTCATGACATCCCTTTGCTGCAATTCCACTCGTTTGCGGATTGTAGTTCATGGGTGTCTAGTATCAATCCAAAGTGATCGCCGAAACGGTGGTCGCATGCATGATGATGTCATGCACCAAGGGCTCTTTGGCGCCTCATGCACAGCTTGTCCTCTTCCCAACCACAGCCTGGGAGGACAACTGAGCACTCTCCCTCCTTACCTCCAACATGACGGACTTCGTGCGGAGACTGGTTTCAGGACCGAAAGCGCGCTTCAAGGATGGGAAACTAGATCTAGAGCTTGGTACGTGCCACGGCACCTTCAAAATAACATGATTTTGACAATCGCGTGCCCAGATCTTGTATATCTAACGGACCATATCATTATAATGGGATACCCTGCTGTGGGCGTGGAAGGCCTATATCGTAATCGACGCGAAGATGCAAAGAAGTTCTTGGATCATCGGCATGGGAAGAACTACTGGGTGTTCAATTTCTGTCCAGTACGCGAGAACTCATATGATGCGAGCGTATTCGAGGGAAGAGTCAGCAGGTTTCCGTTCCCTGACCATCAGTACGAGGTCTCGTTTACTCGATGGGCAATGGACTAACCTGACTCATTGTCAGTGCTCCACCTTTAGCCATTATTCCTCTCGTCGTTCGCGAGATGCGTGCTTGGCTCAACGGTTCTCCGGATCGTGTAGCTGTTGTACACTGCAAAGGTATCTCTATCTATCTTCATCACATTCAAGACTGTCTCTTATCCCTTATTCAATAGCTGGGAAAGGTCGATCGGGTTCCATGGCGTGTGCCTATTTGCTCTCCCTCAACGACCAACTGCCAACAGCACCGAAACTCCAACGTAGCTACAGCGCCAAAGAATGGGCTCAAAGACGGGCTGAGGATATCATCGCCACAGTACCTGACGACGTTGACGACAAACTGTCACCTGAGGAATTATCAGAAGAGCCCGAGCGAGGGTCGCCTGTCGTTGACCATGCCGCTCAAACAGTGTCTCCGGCATCACTCACGCCAGCATCTACACTTGATACAGCAACGGTATCTATCACCATCAACGGGAAAGCATCGCAGCCTGGTGGCAAGCCAAAACCTCATGTACTTGACCACATTTTGGATCTGCACACTTCGAGACGGATGAAACGGGCATCATCACCCTCGAAGAAACAGAAACAAGGAGTGAGTATTCCCAGTCAGAGGAGATACCTCTATTATTGGGCACTCCTACTCGACCATGCCGCTCCGGACTACTTCTGGAGCCTACCATCTGTGCCCTCATCGCCATCCCTGCTTAAACCAGACCCGACTCAGAAGCTCAAAGTGAGGTTGACTGGTATCAAAATCAGGATGAAGGAAACTCCTTTCGCAGCTTCGACTCTGGTAAAGGCGGCAAGCCTGTTACTTGGACACCGAAAGGTTGATGAGACGGAAGTGAAGGGCGATGATGGATATAAGGGTGCTCCGAGGGTGTGGGTTTCGCTGGCACGATACAACGACGAATTTGTGGAGATGTTAGAGGAGTGGGAGAAATGGACAAGAGACGTCGATGGGGGAGGTATGGGTGTCAGGCGACCTGAATCAGCATCGATGCCTCCGGAAGGCACAGAAAAGGAGGAAAGTGACGTTAGGGAAATATTCAAGGACGACAAGTGGGACAAGGGGAAAATTGTCAGGAGTTTTGCGAGGATGGGTGTAGATGGTGGTGGGACAGTGAATATAGAAGGAGAAAAGGTTCGGTTTCTCTACCATGATTATGTGGAATGGTTTGGCGATTGACATTGTGTATCTAGGACGACAGGATATACACATACAACCTATGCCCTCTGACATCCTCCGGCTGGGACAACCTCAAAGAAAGCATGCCGGAAGGGACGAAGGCTCAAAAGGCTGAGGAAGAAACGCTCCTGGACGAAGAGATGCTGCCGAAATCCGAAACAGCGTCTATCCTGGAAGACTTCCCAGTCAGTGCTGCGGCCTCTGCAACTTCGATTACGCCACCGAAACCGAAGGATACCAGCAAAACAAAGATGGGTCCGACACTCACACCTCCGAATTATGGCGAGGCGAAGAAGAGAAGCATCATAGTGAATGCCGAGCGAGAAGTTCGCATGAAGCTGTACATGGACCAGGTAAGGCACTGGGGATGTTTAGGCTGTACACGAGGCTCACTCACCGTCTAGATTTTCATGGGCTGGCTTTGGTTTATCCCCGCTTTCCACTTACCACCTCCACCAGGGTCTCAGGATGGTTCTCAAATGCTATCCTCCAAGTTCCTGCTCACGAGGAAAGAGATAGACTTCCCGATTGGTGCCGGAAAGAGCCTGATAGATGTCGAAGTATCCATGGAGTGGGTGTCTAGGCTTGATACCACGAAAGAGAAGGCAAAGAGCTTGGAGCCTGAGCAGAATGTGGGAGAGAGAAAGGAAGGTGTATTGGGAGAAGTTGCTGCAATGGTGACTTCGGCCGTCGGGAAGGCTGGGGGAGCGGATACGGATACAGCGGTCTCCGCTTTGCAGGCGGATAAAGACTAACCGCCGGGAATTTCATGAATGTATAGTAGCATCTATTAGGTTAAGGTCATGAGCACACTACTCTTGGACGAGCAATACATTTCGACTCGGAGCCGCTCGTCCAAGTTCGAGGGCTTGATGCCAAATAAATCCAAGCAAACGCGTCTATTTTCGGGAATCTGCATCTGCATCTTTCACCTGACTGTCAGTGTCAGTGTCGAAAAACACCTCCTTGTCGTCGAAATTCCCTTAAAGGCTTCTGATTTCTTCTCTCTGAAGAGCATCCGGGGCAGAAATTCCAATATGATTTCGCATTTATCCGTGCCCTGAGCCTCCTGAGCCTGTTGCATTGTGCATCGCGACGTCAAGACAACCCGGAGCAACCCCGCATTTATTCGACGGGATCCTGGTCCGCCAGCTTCTCTCCACCTACTTGATGTTGAACGGAAATCGCATCACGCGGATTGCAGAAGTAACATATCTCTACCAAGAAGACGGACCGCCAACGGCCCTGGGTCTTTTCATGTCCTTGCACCGACGGGTTGCCCAAACCTCTAGGCCTTGTGGGTGCGCGGAGTCGGACTCGCTTTTGCGAGCTATGGCTAATGTTCGGCGTATGTTGTCACTCGTATAAGAAGTCCCCGCCCCTCCGCATATACCTCGCTTGCATCTCTTTGGAAAGAACAGGAGAAGCTGCTACCATGTTTTCGACAAAATTCTTGACCTTGCTCACTGTAGCAAGTACTCTCGCCTCTAGAGCTTTCGGGTTCGGCCTCGTTGAAAGTGGGAACATATATACTGTGACGACCGATGGAGGTTTAGTATTCAAAGGTAGGTTTTCTCGGCGAATACATCGGTAACGCGTATTGATATCTAAATTTAGTTGATAAAACGAGTGGTGACATCACTTCTATGGTCTTCAATGGCATCGAGGTTTGTCTCTTGTTCTGCATTAGGCTGGCATCTCGCATAATGGATGTTGCACATAGACTCAAGATACCAGTGGCAAATGGAGTCAGATTGGCTCAGGAATTGGCGCTTCGTGTTCCTGGGTACGAACAGGCAACTCCAACAACTACATCAAGATTACTTGCACGGCTGGTTCACTCACTCAGTAAGTAACAGAAGTCCCACCATACTACGCTTTACCAACGACACATCAAGGTACTATGTTGCCCGCTACAAGGACCCTGCCATTCACATGGCGACCTAGTAAGCTAAATCTTACCTCTTCAAAAACAACTTTTCACTGAAATTGATGCTCTGATAGTATTACTGCAGAACCGTCAGTCGGAGAGCTGAGGTTCATCGCTCGTCTCAAGCGATCCGCTGTCTCCAGTGGCTACGCCGTTTCTGATATCAATGGTGGCACCGCCATTGAAGGTAGCGATGTCTATTTGGTCAATGGACAGACCCGATCGAAGTTCTACTCCTCTCGCCAATTCATTGACGATCAAGTTCATGGTGTCACTGGAAGTGGTATTGGCGTCTATATGATTATTCCCGGCACGGGATACGAAGGTTCCTCGGGTGGGCCTTTCTTCCGCGATATCAATAACCAGGGTGGAGCCCAACAGGAGCTGTACTTCTGTAAGGGATCAGTTTCTCATTCAATCCACCACTAACACCTCTTTCTCATAGATATGGTAGCTTCGCCTGGTTTGTCATATCTAGCGCTCGATTAACATCTCTTTTTGCACAGAACTCCGGCCACACGCAGACCGAAAGTAAGTCTATTCGTGGCGCAAACACTCGCTGGTTCTCATTCATACATTCCAGCGTACCGAACTGGACTCATGGGCCCATAGTTAGTTGACCTTCATCGCCGGAGGTAGACATAGGATCTGACGTTGAACAGCGCCTTGTGGTTTACAACTGGTTCTGCCCCTTCTGCCTCCATCGGTAGCTCTTCCGTGTTTTTCTCTCTAGATGGATATCTTACTCCATTTCAGATACCGCTTTCTGGGGAGGTCTCAGCGTGAATGGTTGGCTGGACACCACTGCTCGTGGTCGCGTAAGTGGCAAAGCTTCGGGTATCGCTTCGACTTGGGCATCCCTGCAATCCATCGGTTTCAGCAACAGCGCCGCACAATACTGGTATGCTTCTTTGTGGCTTTGACATTGTATGTCTGCTAACTTGGCATCAAGGGTCCGAACTGACAGCTCTGGAAACTTTGTTAGCCCTTACATGAAGCCAGGAACCTATACAATGACTTGTAAGATCTATCGAGCAGGCGCATCAAGTGGTTGACCGAGCTTGTTACAGTGTACAAGGTTGAGTTGGCAGTTGCATCGACAAGCGTCAGCGTCAGTGCTGGTGGAGTCGTAACAAAGAACATCGCGTCGGCGGAGGCGGTGAGTTATCGTCGCAGCTTTCCATAGGGTATCTCGGCTGATTGGATGTATCAGACGCCGTCAACCATCTGGCAAATCGGAGACTTCGACGGAACCCCCCGAGGCTTCTTGAATGCGGAGTGGGTCGAGTCAAGATCTGCAACGACTATTCTCACTAACCCTTGATTTACCGCGTGCTCAGTAAAATTGAAACGATGCAGTGAGTGTCATCGAGACTCTTGCGTGAAAGATGATTCACATGCCCGTCCCAGCCCGAGTGATAGTCGCATGAGTAGCTGGGGACCAGGTAATGATAATCTTTCTGGCTGAGGGCAAGAGATTCTAACGATTTGTTAGTCACCTTCAGTGTTGGCTCTTCGATCAGCAGCTTCCCCATGGCTATCTTCAAGGCTGTTGGTGCAGTGACGATCAACTTCAGTCTCTCGTCGAGTCAAAGTGAGTCGGCGCTTGATGGCGGACTCCCACAGATCATTGATTCCTCTCGGCGGCAGTCGGTGCTCGCACCCTGGACATTGGTACCACCCTTGCCTTCGCAGGTGAGCTCCACACTACACAGGAGATGCTGCAACCCGACGCCTCATATTGCAATATCTGAGCATGGTAATGCACGGGTATTGCAAGCCATTTAAATGCGGATTCAAATAGCTTGAGTGAGGAGGAATGAGCTTGGTTAGACTCCTGATGTTCTTACTGTCGTTTAAACGGCATTTGGATGAAAGAAGTCGTATTAATTCAAACCAGGCGTGGTAATACAACAGAGGGATATAGGTCATACAGAATAGAGCCCTGCTTTCTCCACCCGGCGCGAAAGCATAACTCGACTCTCGTACCTATTCATTGCCCCATCACCATCGTTCGATCCGCCACAGAACGGAGAACCTTTGATCATGGATCCGTAAACGGCCTCCGCGAGCACTTGGCCTGCCTGTATGGATTTTCTGTTGACAACGAGGTTCGGGTGGTGAAGCAAGGTGAATGGCGATCGGAAACTCTGATTGAATTGGACATGGGCGGCATCATAGGGAATGAGTGAAGCTGCACGCGTCTGAGCAAGATGAAAGGGAGCGTACTGTATCGATATCAGGCTTTACAGTAGCCTGGTAGTGAAGAGCCAACAGGAAACGCGTCAGTGACTGAATACGCGTGAAATCTGCCGAAAGGACATGCTGACCTTTGTGGCGAGCAAGGTGAAAAGGCTTCTTTATTCTTGAAGGATCCGGCATTGTGACCTCAGACTGTGTATCAATGAAAGAGTAGTGAGAGAATGAAGGCAGTTTACCTAGATAGCGGGGGTGGGGAGAAAGCGACAAAATCAAGGTCAAGGTCAAGTTCAAGTTGGCTAAAGACTGTGACGCGTTTGGGGCTGTCAGTGTCGCCATCACGTGCTTAGACGAATTAGGAAACTCCCCTGATCAAAGCGACCAGAATCTATTGTTCTTCGGCCAAAGCGATAGATGGCCCAACCACGCGATATATAATCGAGCTTAAGGCCACAGCTCTAGGATCGCCTCTCTTCCCCGTACCACCACCATCCACCTCCCACACCGCTCGACGTGGCACGATTTTTCGCGAGTCCAGGCAAAGTTCAGTTGGCGGTTTATAGGTGAGCTAAATATTCTCTATTCCCTTCGCTATACACTCTAATAACCCTCGCAAAGGTAAATAAACTCAACGCGACTCAGAGCGGTAGGTCGAGCGTCAGCAGTGGTCGAGTCAGAGTGACCTACCGTGAGCAGTCGAACTTCCTTTGAATCAACCAAAAAAACGTCGATTAAGCTGGTTTAAACACATTCCAATGTAGCATTTAAATAGCCCTCGTAGATTAATCCGGCCATTCAAATTTGAGCATTTGAACGCATTGGAATCATACTAATTGAAATCACATTACGCCTACTTTAAACTCGGCTTAAACCATCGCGATGGTGGACGTGCTTCGAGGTGCTCAAACCTACATGCACACTCACATTTCAATCTGTATTTAAATGCCTTGCAATACCCGTGCATTACCATGCTCGGATATTGCAATATGAGGCGTCGGGTTTTTTGGAGATGTCGGCTTCGGATTATGGTAACATTGCAAATATACAGGTGGCCGCCCTCAAGTCCAGGTTAACAGTTGGACTGGCCCTGCTCCACCTGTTCCCTCCCAACCTGACAGTCGAGGTACGATATTAAACCAAAATCAGATTGAGGTGGAATCTGAACGTAAGAAATGCAGGTGTTACTCGGGGAACCTGGAGAGGAAATGTGAGCTTATTCCGATAGATAAAAATATACTTTGTCTCTGATCAAGATCTTCTAGAACATCCTGTACACGGTCAGCATTCGTGCGTGTTCTTTTTTCTATATGTTCGAGAATTTTCCTGATATCACTTTGTAGCATCTGGTGTTCTCGTCGCTGGCTCGAATAAACTCGTCATCAACGTCATCTCTGGTTCATCTGGAGACCAATACCTGTACGTGCATAGCCCTTTGGAGTTCAATTTGCCACTAAAGTTCCACAGCTCGCCGAATCTCGTATTCGATGCTATTCGCCTCTACTAACAGCAAACTTCTCGAAATACCCAGATCTATGGATGGAGTAAAGAAATGTCTACACCTGTCCGGAATCTTTCTGTCGTTTTGCCTTTTGGTTTTGAATTCATTCAAATTTCCGTACTCCCGCACACTGAGAATCCAGAAAACTCTCCGGTGACTTTCTCGGTCTTCTGACTCGACAAGTGTGGGAAAAGGCGGATGTAACTTGTGAGGGTGCTAAATTAGTCCCGTTCCTTAATCCTATTGGCAGGCGCGATGATCGTCGTTATGCAACATCGACCCTGCGAGATCCTACCCTCATCGTCAAACACACGCATCGGCGGGCGATCGCACTTTGCCAGCTCCAAAGAGGGGAACAATGGGTCTGGAAGCCAGCCTCGTGGAGGCGACTTCTGTTGACTTCACACCAGGCATGAGTCGTCGCCAGATATCCACGACTATCGACAAAGCTGAAACGAAATTTTGCCGAATAGAGATTGGAAGTCTTTCCTTTTTGACAGGGAGCACTCTGATGGTGGCTGAAAGTGGGTGCCAAAGGAGCAAGTAGGCGTGGTGCGGCCTGTCCTTCGTAATTTGGCTTAGCCCAACAAACACATGACGACTCTGTCAATGTAGTTTCCCGCTCTCGTCCTGTTCGAACATCCTTGAAACTTAGTCCTGGCCTCTGATTAGGTCTTTTGGAAGGACTGCCCTGCCCTCTACCATACACTCATGGAGTTGGTCGAGATCCGACTCGGGCAGGCTTGTGGTCTCTCGTGTATTTGGCAGAATCTTATCTCCATCAAAATCCACTGCATGGGGAAGTCTACGTGCGTTAACTATTTCCCGTCGCGTCCCTGAAGCCATGACCTCGAGGCAGAGCCGGACTCGCCATATTTGCTCTGCCGTGATTTTTCCTCCCACATTATTATTGCTTGTCAGTTTCATCTCTTTACAGGTTCCTTCGGTACGTCGACGACCTCTCGACTGCCTTCCGGCTCCGTCACCGTCACCATACTATGCTTGGTTTTGGCCTCAGAGCGACATGGTTCTCCCTCTCGCTGTCAGGTATGTATTTTGCTACTTGGCACCCCGAGTGCAGAGGACAATGGGAATGTGGTGCTGACTGGTTTCTGTGTAATAGGTCTCATAGCCTGCTGGGTAACTATGCTTCATTTTGGGAGGGTACTTGGAACGTACTGGGGACCCGTGTTGTACTGCTTTGGGTGCACTCTGATGCAAGGAATATTCTGCCTCGGTATGTTGTACTTGTGTTGGGACCTACAGCTCTAGCTAATCCATCCCTAGGACTGATATATAGGATGGATCCGTTTCAAATGCCCAAGGCTTTCTGCACCGGTGCGTATAGATATCAACGACTAGAAAGCAGTTTTGCTGACCTAGATCATCTAGCTCAATCGATTATCATTGGGTTTGCCAGCTTTCTAATGTCTGGCGTTGCTGCGGCTTTCACAATGGCGACCTGCGACGTAGCTAAAAGGCCTAAAACATGGAGAGAAGGAGGTGCAGCGTACGTGTGCAATCGCTTCCTGAGTGGACATGTGCTGATAATTACGTATCATGGTGATATCCAGTGCCTTGGCATGGAACACGAAGTATTTGTGGCCACTTGCAGCTTTCCCTGCAGTAGCTTCAGTCATACAAATTTGTGTGACCTTCTCGCAAGACACGGGTTTGCCTACGGATGATTTGCACTGTGATTATGCGGACCCAGAATGGTGTGTGAATGTTTTGATTGACGAAGATTCTTATTTGTTGACCCTTACGTCTCCCCCCTTCCTCGCGCAGGCTTCGATTTCTGAGCTATGCAGGCTTCCCCTCTATACTCGCCTTTCCTTGCTTCTATTACACTATTCGTTCGATTAGGCAAATATCCAGGACAAAGCAACACATACAACGTGCTCAGGACCCCCCGGAAATTGTGGAAACGTACACTACTGTTCCTGAACGGCCTCGCCGGCTGAACATGCGTCTCGGCCGCATGCTTTCTAGCTCTACCTACTCCTTCTCGTCGAAGAACCAGCGCCAACCGGCCAAGCACAAGCGGTCACGATCGAATTTACCCCATTACCCAGACCTATCAAGGCAAAACATGACAAGCCTCGACACAAACATGACACACGATGATCCGGACAAGCATGTTCAAGACCTCGAATCAATACCAGACTCACCCGTGTCTTCATCCTTTCCGACGTTCGCAAATCCATCTGGTATGGGTACTGTCACTATCGACCAAGATCGAGACCACAGGCCTTTCAGGCGAAGCACAGAATTTGATGAGAGTGGGCTTCATGAGAACCCTGCTGGGATTTGGGGTGTGATTGAGGGTCCGGCGAGCACGATTGATATTGCGGAGGTTACAGACCCGGAAAGTGATACGCCGACCAAGAGGGGGGATGTAGAGTGGAATGATGAGAGCTTTGATAAGGAGGGGTCGATTTATAAGGAAGAAGTGAGTGGAGACTACACCGAGACGTTAAGTACGGATGGTGGGAGAACGACAAGGAGGGAGTCGAGGATGATACGTGGGAGTGGAGGCAGTAAGTTAATTGTCCCCAGATGGCTCACGTTGGCGAATGTTAACCTTCTCATGACAGTCTTTCGGCGGCGGCGACCTCTTCCTACATTGGACACTGGCATTAACAAAATAATTGTCTTCCAGTTGTGAGTATCACACTCACATTTATTGCCACTCATGGCTCTGACACGTCTCTGTTAGCTGCTTCACCCTTGTGCAAATTCTCTGCACCTTGTCGACATTGATCGATGTCATTGGCCATCGACATCCACCTGCCGCCTTTGGCACTCAACATGTAGCTCTCTTACTCTCGGCCTGGGGTCCTGTTTTCATTTTCGGTAAGCTGCCTTGTTGAAGCCTAGTTGAGCGTGTTGATTGATATATTTGGCTAGGCATATTACCATTCTTCAGTAGAACATACTCATATTCATGGACATGATTACTTTACTTCTAACCACTGCGGGCATCATGGATTCTCTACTCTCGTTACCCTATCACTAGCACCTAATTAGGAGCACTGGCTTGTTTGTACATTCGATGTGTATTAATTAATTGAAGATAACACACTGCGTAGACTGTAAAAAGACTA
The DNA here is from genome assembly GCA_015708445.2 of Clitopilus hobsonii. Taxonomy (NCBI): domain Eukaryota; kingdom Fungi; phylum Basidiomycota; class Agaricomycetes; order Agaricales; family Entolomataceae; genus Clitopilus; species Clitopilus hobsonii. Next base: position 1,246,116 of record CP067997.1, on the reverse strand, counting down.
TTGTTCTATATTCAAGAATCGTAAGAGAGATCATAAATCACACGTGCGACGATATGTATGGTATCCAAGAATTCCAGAAATGGGGAGGCGTAGGGAGAGACTAGTACTTGAAACCGCTCCTCGAGATGAAGGTCTCCAAGTCTTGTAATGTAGCAACGCCAAGTACGAATTTGCGGCCGGGATCAGTCACTAATCATAGATCTCTCTCAGCAGATTGTTGGAGCACCAAGAACAGATTTCCATACCTAGCGCGAAGATGTTGTCGTGAAGGAATTCTTCCAATTCCTGAAGCCGTGTGTTCGGGGTGATCACAGTGTATGGCTCGTAGGGAGACCGCTTGAAGCGGACCATATGTCTTGAGATCTTGTCATCCTGGCAACAAGGAAATGAATTGGTTTACAAAGGGGGGAAAGGGAGAGATTAGATGAGGACGTACGGGATTTGCATCGCCGGCTTCAAACCTGGACTTGAGGTCAGCGACTTCAATATAGCCAATAGGTTTTCGGGCTTTGTCAAGAACTCTGGTGATGTCAGTTTTGAATGATCCGGAATGGGTCAGAGGGTAACAAACGGTATATGAGAAAAGTCCCGGTCGTAGGCAAGCTCGATGGCTTGCATGAGAGGGGCCGTTGTTGGGAGAGCAAACGCCGGTGAGAGTTGAAGGTCCTACAACAAAGATGTCAGTAATTCGCCAAGCTAGTTCTTCCACAGCACTCACCTCAACCACAGCACCCCGATACCTATCTTGCTCCCGCGCCATATCAAAGAATGGTGAGCTAAAAGCCGAGTTGGTCGCTACTGCCACTGCCATTAGAGAAGAAGTATCGCACAAAGTTAGAAGAAGTAGTCCGCTGCCACGTAAACGGGAGAAAGTAAGAGAAAAGATCGGAGACGGTACAAGGTCTGCATATTTCAAAGTGGTCGGACCATACCTGGAGCGGAATATTAGGTAAGCTCAGCCCAATTAGGCGCACGCGTTTTGGTCGCGTTTTGTCAGGTTCTTTTACGCGGCCGCATTGCCCGCATTACTTTCTCAGACGGACAAGAACATTTGAGCAATGGATGACCAGAAGATACAGGGAGAACCGCTTCCAATAAAGCGGCTGCAGGAGTCGTTGATCAACAGAATTGCAGCGGGAGAGGTGTGCAGCTTCGTGGTTAGAGCCAGGACGTCATTTTGACAGCACACAAGATTATACACCGGCCAGCTTCAGCGCTTAAAGAACTCATTGAGAACAGCTTAGACGCCGGGAGCACCTCTATCAAAGTCACAGTGAAAGATGGTGGGTTGAAGCTCTTGCAAATACAAGACAATGGATGTGGCATACGCGTAAGTCGTGAAGTGTCATCGAAAACATTGCCCCATTCTAATCCTTGTAAAGAAAGCGGACTTACCCATACTTGCTGAGAGGTTTACAACATCCAAGATATCCACCTTCAATGATCTTTCGCATATTCGGACATATGGTTTTCGGGGAGAAGCGCTGGCTTCAATCTCGCATGTTGCCCACCTGGCAGTCACAACAAAAACTAAGAAGGAAACCTGTGCATGGAGGTACGGAAATCATTGGTCTATTTGGAATTGGAGTCTGAAATCGCTCATAGAGCCTATTACTCCGACGGCCGCCTTGTTGAGCCGAAGGCTGGCCAAAGTGCGGACCCAAAGCCATGTGCTGGTACAGAGGGAACAACAATCACGGTCTGTCCATGTTAACTTCCTTTGAGTCTGGGCATTGACCTCTTCCAAAGATTGAGGACCTGTTCTATAATACTCCAACGCGTCTCTCAGCTCTACGTAATGTGTCAGAGGAGTATTCCAGAATTCTTGACGTGGTCACGAAATATGCAATTCACAACCCAAAGGTTGCTTTTGTCTGCAAAAAGGTACTTGATCATTATCTTATTCCACTGAAATATGCTCAGCATATAGTATTATCGCTACGAAAAGGCGGGTTCAGCTACACCAGAACTCACCAGTCCGTCAGGCTCGAAAACACCTGACACGATTCGACTCCTTTACGGGCATTCCATCGCCAAAGAGCTGGTTACTGTCAAAGTATCTTCAAAAGAAGATTCCAAGAGCGACGACGATGAAGAAATGGACGTGGCAGAGGACGACCCGGAATCTTGGGATGCTGATGCTCATATTACGAGTGTCAATTATCAAGCAAAGAAGACAGTGTTTCTGTTGTTCATAAACCGTAAGTGGTTGCTTCTGTGATTTTGCGAAGTTTTTTGACCTCGGCTTCAGACAGGCTTGTTGAATCAAGTCGCATGAAACGTGCCTTTGAAGCAGTCTATACAGCCATCCTCCCGAAGGGCGCGTTTCCCTTCATCTATCTCAGGTATATAAGACGGCCTTCTCCTATCTTGTAAACTGAAGGTCTCCTAGCTTGAACATCGATCCACGTTCGGTCGACGTGAACGTCCACCCAACGAAGCGAGAGGTTCGCTTCCTCAATGAAGATACAATCATTGAGAAAATCTCGGATGCGTTCCAGAAGGCACTCACTGAGAAAAGCCATTCGAGGACTTTCCAGATTCAGGTATGACGCTGTATGATTATGCGGGCTGGGGAGGTCTAATGAATGGCCAGACATTGCTGCCTCATGCTACTGTCAATCAAGATAACTCCAGGAAACGGAAAGGCAAGGAACGAGAAGAGGATGAGATGGAGGTGGATGATAAGGACGAGCATGAAGAATCGTCTGGTTTGTCCAAAGGTATGACGCACGCCTTCTGCATCCTACCTTTCATCCTGAAAACGAGTTCTTCTTGATACAAAGAGAGACCAGCAAAGAAAATCTACTCCCAACACAAAGTCCGAACAGACCTCAAGGATCGCACGTTAGATTCAATGTTCCCCATCACGAACCCTGCTCAAATATCATCGACGCCTGCTGCACATTCCGGTGGTGCTACTTTGGCCTCGAAAGATATCAAAGAGTCGGAATGTATATTGACGTCGATTGTCAACCTGAGAAAGGGTTTGATAAAAGGGAAACACAGACGTTAGTCCCGTTCCGTGATTGTAACCTCCTTTTTATTGATTGACCAGCTTACAGAGCTCACTGAAATATTGGAAAAGCATACATTTGTTGGCATAGTGGACCTTCCCCGATCACTCTCCCTGATTCAATATTCGACGAACTTGTACCTTGTCAACCACGGTGCTGTGGCGTTGGTGCTCCTTACCTCATCTCCTTTTACTTGAAGTTGACGTTAATTTCTTCTAGTGAAGAGCTATTCTACCAGCTTGGTATTCGCCAATTCGGTGACCTTAGGCGCTTAAAGCTGGAACCTCCACCCTCTTTACGAGCTTTGATTGAGATTGCTGTGAATGCGGACCAGTCAACGAAACAGATAAAGATGACGAAGAGTCAAATCACCGATGTCAGTTACACAATCTTCATGCAGTTACTACACGCTGACAAGCTATCCTCATCTAGCGAATCGTTGCCACTCTGATGGCTAGGAGAGACATGCTTTCTGAATATTTCTCCCTTGATATCTCCGCTTCGGGTCTCGTCACAGCTCTTCCATTACTTCTCAAGGATTATACCCCCAACTTGGACAATTTACCCAACTTTCTCATGAGGTTGGGGCCTCAGGTACGTCACAGAAGCTCTGACCATTGGAATTTACTGACGTACCAATGACAACAGGTGGACTGGACGTCGGAACTAGAATGCTTTGATACATTCTTCAGAGAGCTCGCGTACTTCTATGCCCCAGGATCGACAGCACTTCCGCCACCTGAAGCCTCTGCTGAATCTACAGATGAAGAACAAGCGCAAGAGAAAGCGGAACGGTGGCAAATCCAGCACGTCATCTTCCCCGCCCTGCGAAGATACATATCGGCTCCCAAGTCACTACTCGATAGGGACGTTGTTCAAATTGCGAGCCTTCCAGACCTCTATAAGGTCTTTGAACGTTGCTAACCAGGAAAACTGGTAAAGATACCCTTCTATATTCTCTGCCATAGAGGACACTATGCACTACGTCACTACTAATATGTGTATCTGGACCATGCCAGTAATTACAACTCTACTACATTATACGAGATAACTACATCTACAAGAGGCAAAGCAAAACAGACAGGAGAATACATGACGAAAAGCACAGGGAAGATATGAAATATGCTAATGATGATGGAAACCATTGACTTGAGGAGTACGTGGATTACGAGTAAGAGCGGGAGAGTCAAATATGAAAGCATCAGCTTCGGATTCGGAGTCGGTATAGTCTGAATCATCATCGGATACCCTATCGTGGTCGACACCGCTGATACGGAAAACGTCAATGAATGGCGTTTGAGGGATATCGGTATGGTTCTCGGATGGGGTGTTTTTGGCAAGAATGGCAGCGACTCGCGCTTCTAGGTGTCGGTTTGGCAATGTGAGAGGCGGTGGAACTCGAGATATTGGTCGTTCAAGGTATCGTTGCATTTCGTGGAGATCGCTGACGAGATCACTCATTTCGTCTTCAGCTGGCTCGGGTGAGGCAAGCGCCGCGTGGATTTCGGGCTCGAAGTCGATTCGTGAGGGGCGGAAGGGCATTGAGCATGTGTCAAACACGGCCACCAGATTTTCGCGGCACTGTTCTTGGACTTCCTCTGCTTGAGCAACGCACCATCCAGATTCTTCAGGGACACCAAAGACTTTGCCCACAGGTTCTGGTGGCTTGATTTGACCAAACATACTGCTATGCATGCTCATCCTTAGAACATGTTTCGCAGCAAGGCCGCCAGACATCTTGATAGGTTCGTCAAGGACATCGAGTGCTTGTGGGGCAAGGTCTGTCTCGAGTAGTCGAAGGAGTGGCATGAGTAACTCTGAGCCTAGCTGCTCGAAAGGACTCTGGGTCTCCCGTTGTTGGAAGAGCACTTTCAACGCTTGCATCGCATATGTCCGCATCCAGCTCTCCCGGTTCAAGACCAGACCGAGGAGAAGATTAACCACTTCCGACCAACTGTCAGCGCCGTAATGTTCCCGCAAGCTGGAGATGGACTGTCGCAAGAAATCATCGCGCGTCCGGAAATGACCCTTGGCAAACGAGTTCATAATCTTGGAGATGCTGACGCGGTTGTCAGCAGCAGCAAGAACACTGATGTCCTCTGCAAACTTCTTCAAGGTTTCATCGACTTTGCCCTCGGTCATAGCATGGAGGCACCATGGTAATGAGAGGGTATAGATATCTCGGATTCGACCGCCTTGATCATCCACCAGTTGTCCGTCACGATTTTGGGTAAGCGTTCGGAGAATCTTGAACGTCTGCTCGGAAGTAATCGACGACCGAAGCCCTTTCAAGAGCGGAGGCTGAAGTGAGGAAGTTCCTTTCCATTCCTTTGGTCGGCGAGCCACGAGAAGCTCGACAGTATCTTCATCATCAAGATCGACTTTGGTAAGTAAGACGTCCAACAGTGCCAACACTTCCTCAAATTCCACTTGAATAGTGGTGGAAAGAGATGCGCACGCGCACCAGAAGATTTGAGGTAGAAGGCTCCAATCCACGTCATCGCTCTTCGTAATTGCGGTGATGGTTTTGAGAACTTCACAGGTGAACGATTGCAAGTTCGGGTCCGATGATGATATAGTGTTCGACAGACGACCAAGCAGGACAGCAAGGTCGCGCTGCTTAACCCTTGGCATCAGGGAACGGAAAATTTGGAGGGATCGGAAGGCGATTCCTCGAATGGAGCACGTAGTACCCCAACTGAGAGCGACGGCACCCCACTCGTAGCAAAGAGCTGAGCGGAGAGGGGATAGGATATTCAGGATGCGGTCAGCTAACTTCTTCATGTTTGGTTCTGCTAGCGCGCTCGAGTCATCTTCCTTCCAGTAAAGGTCCTCTGCGTCCTTCTCTAGAGACGTAATCTCTGCTTTAATCGCAGCGCGTCCCGGGTTGACTGACCGCTCGACCATCTCATCGTATCCAGGCACCCAAGAACGAAGTACCTGGAAAAGCATTTGCTGAGCTCGTCGGCGGACAAATGATATGCGATGGTCTAGATGGGCGAAGAGCACATGCAGAAGGGTTGGGAGCGATTCCTTGAACTCCCACGAACGAGGGATAACCACATCCGTCAAAAACAACCACGCGTATTGGGCAGAGCCTAGCGGCAGCCGAGGCTCCTCTTCGAACAAAGCACCCAAATCGGCCCAGAAGTCGAAATCGCTGGCCTCTGGTTCCTTCAGCTTATGCTCAATCGTCGGTAGCATCCTAGCTGGCTCGATGACGGAACACAACTCCTGGAAAATGTCTTCCCCTATTTGGGTCTGACATAGGCATGCGACGATACTCGCAGCGCAGTCGACGTACGTCGCGCTGCCGACCTTGTTTGAGTGTTCCAGAAGGAACCTCAAGGTGGCATGACCGTTTGTGGTGTGGGTAGTAACCATCTTCGTCCAAATGACGGCTATTTGTTCCGTGAAGTTGCGACCGTAGCGCAAGCTCAACGCAACAAGATAATACAATGATTTCAGAGCGCCTGCGGAGAAGTCCGAGCGATCTTCCGGCATGAGTTTGATGTTGGGGATCCAAAATTCGAGACTCTGGAGGAGTAGATGTGTGATAGTGGTACTGGAAGCACTGTCAGGAAACTGGGGAAGGGCTGTGGCGAATTGCACAAGAATATTTGCCGCCTCTTCGGGATGTTCACCGGCCAGGAGCTCGGCAAGTAAACGGTGAGCATTTATGTATGTACCCGGTGCGCAGCTGCCAATGGATGCTTCCAGGTTTGAAAGGGAGAGCAAGCCAGAGGACTGCTCGTGTATGGCTTCAAGCATGTCAAAAGCGTGACGCCTGATGCTCACGTCAGGGTGGCGAAGATTTATGAGTCCCAAGCATGTCAGTTGTGCGAACGTAAATCCGTGCTCTGGATTTTCGCAGACAATCTCGGAAATGATTTCGAAAAATTGGCTTTCGAAAGAATCAGTCGCAACCGTGAACACGGCTGAACGTCGCAAAGCTTCTTCAAGGAGGCCCTGCTCCGCTGTATTCCACACAATGATAGATTTGAGCGCTTTCCTGACGAATCAAGGTCAATAGCAGACCTGGAGCTACGAGAGGTGTACTTACTTCCCGCGAGCCCTGGTTGTTGGGTGGGCAGATGCCAGTATACCACTCAAACGGTCCAGCACTCCAGCAGGAGTCAATGGCTTGACGTGCTCTGGTGGAAGACGCTCGGAAGGAGAGCCCGAAGATGGATCTGCAGCGAAAAATGCCTTTCGCTAAGGACTAGTCAACACATTTGATCAACCAGATCTATTTCGGGCTGACTTACACAAAGGGCTGCAATTGCACCAACAGCAGCATAAGACAGCAGCTTTGCCTCAGCCCTAAAACGCTCTCCGGCGTCAACTGCCTCAGAGGAAGGGACGCTAGACACAGCAGCATTCTGCATTCGGTGGTTTCTCTGCTTGATGTGATCAGGTTGAGGCCCGAGTTGACACCATTCTTCACAGAGCCGGAATAAAGAAAGGTGCATATTAGACGGTATAAAACGATCTGAGTCTTTGATTGTCGCTAGACCATCAAACAAGCGCTCTACGGTTCCACAGAAGTACCGGCGGAGGCGTTGAAGTGTGTGATTCTCTCTTGAATCAGGCGCAGTCAAGAAGTTCTGGGTGTTGCGAACAAATTTGAGCACATTGGCTAAAGCTGCTTGACGGCCAGCAGAACGCTCTGTCTGGAGTAGATGGGCAGTGAGGAAGTAAATGCGAGCGACTGCAGAATGAAGACGTTCTTGGCGACGGGATCGGTCGGGGGCAATGGAAGGACTGGTTCTGAACCTTGCATCTTCTTGGAATTGGCGAGGAGAAAGTATGCCGAGATTGTTCTCAGCTGGCTTTGATCTCGGATCGTCGTAGAACTGACGGCCAGCGAGCAAGCTTAAATCTTCGAGTAATTGAGGGTACGCCGCTGAAGGGAACGAGCTGATACAGATAACCGCAGTGTCACGGAATCGGGTGTATTCCGAATCAAGGAATGGTGTGAGGTATCGGAAAAGACCTCTGGTGGTGGAAAGCCTTTCTCGCTCGAAACTTGCATCCGAAGGAGCACGGCCATGATCCCTTCCCAACTGGGTCAAAACTGGTCGATGTGACTCTGGCAATGATGCGGTTGAGCAAAGAATTTTGACCCAAATCCTCCACTGATCCACCAGTGTCCTGTTGTCTTTGACGACTTTCCATCCATCCTTATCTGATCCCGCTCCTGTACGAGAAGACATTCCTGCTGGCACTCGAGTGCTGAGGCCAGCAAGATGCGCAATGGTTGGATGGTACCGAGAACCTGCGGCTATCAGGCTCTCGCGCAGCTGTGGAGAGGTTGCACCTGCATCCTGACATGCATGCAAAAAGGCAGGAAAAACGTATGGCCATATTCTGCAATCCTTCTCATTGGCACTATCTGCGATTCGTAGGATGATATCGGGTTTGGTGGATTTCTGCCATTGCTCTAGTCTGCTGAGTTCCGGCTGGTCAAGGACGTCGTCAAACCCGGTAAGATATGTCCTCTCCAGAGGGGTCTTTCCGTGTATGAGCCTGATCATCAACATGGCATTGTCGTTGGTGTCGAGAGGAGAAAGGTGATCCACGACAAGCCCTAGCAAGCGCAGGACTTTGATTCCGGCAACTTGTATGGACTGTGTCTCATTCGTTATGAGGAAAAGTGCACCTCCTTCAATCTCCCCACAGCGGTTGAAGATGTCTTCTCGATGCTCGAACATCTCCGTTGGCTCGAGTTTCAACAGGCTGTGTATCCAATCATCAACGATTTCCACCCAAAGGTTGAGTACCCTCGGAATATCTATCAGGAGGCGAGGGCCAGCTCCGAACTGGGAGATATGATGTGCCGTGAATAGATACCTTGAGAACCGAGATAACACTGTCAGCGCCGACACTCGGTCTGTCATGAACTGTTTCAATGAAGAAGCAGCCGCCTCCATAATGGCAGGTTCGACATGGACAAGTCCCTTGAGCAGCATATTTGCAGCATCTACCAAGGATATTGATGGATGCAAACACCGTGGCCACGACATGAAGCACGTTTGCAAGAGTGATATCTGCGCAACATAGTGGTGGGGATATGCCACAATCGGACCATCCTGATGCCTTCGGATGATGTAACTGTTGGCTTCCTCGTATGCCAAGTTCAACCGCGAGTACAACCACTGCTCGTCCAGGAACGTCATGTCGCCAACTGCACCACTACAGTAGGTAGTTACTGCAGCAAGGGTGGAACCACATCGGTCGAAGAACTCCGTCATGCCAGGACGTGCAAGGATGGAGGCTGGTAGGTAGTCCGAAGAGATTGGGTAGTCGGTTACGGGAGGTGGTTCGGAGAAGTCCGTGCTGGATGGCCATGTTGGTGTGAACGTTTCCCTTTCAATGGCACTGAGAGATAGCAAGATTGCTTGGGTCGCAATGGTGATCCTTTCGGGTGCCAGCACAGGGCCAATGTTGCCACTATGCTGATGTGGGGCAATGGCAGACTCCTGCAAGAGGTCAAGTGCCAGGTCCTTGCCAAAGTCGAAGTGTCGAGAGAGAATGAAGTGCACGAAGCATACAAAAGGCTCATTTCGTTCATCAGGAGGATTGATGTATAGCCGGTTGGGTGGGAAGAAATGCTTCATCAGAGCGTCGATCTTCGAAGTGGTAGTCGAGGCGGATTCCTGACATCGGTAGAGGTAGGTCCACAATAAGCGGAGGAGTCCGTTGAGAATAATGGTTCTCTGAGGTTTTTCCTGTGGAGTAAGATCAGTACATGTCCAGGAATGTCAAAAACAAGCCCAATGTACCTTCAGCTTAGAGCAACCAGCTTCAAAAAATCCGTACCAATGCTTGAGGAAATAGCTTTGATGGGCGACGCACAGACTTGTCACGGCTAACGGGAAAGCTACGCCCCAATACCGAGGTTTAGTCATCATGTCCCTGGCCTTGGGGTAGATAACCTCGATAGCTTTCGCCCACTGCGGATGATTTGTCTCCGCCTGGGCTGTCTGTTGAGAATGGAGTTGTCAGCAAGAGAATAATTTAAATACCGATCATTCATACCTTGCCGATGGGATGCAATATATGGACCAAGGTCTCCGCAAATACCGTCTTCAAACGCTGCCCATGTGCATTTGCGAAGGAGACAGAAAGTGCTTCTAGGAACTCAGCGCCTTCTTCAAATGCTTCTGGAGGGTACACCTTGATCTGGATATGCTTGAGGCCTCTGACCAGGTTTTCAAACTTCATGTCATTATCCTTCGGAACATGACCCTGAGCTACAGGCTCCAGTTCAGCGAGGAAGCGGTCCGTGACGTTCATGAACCTGCCCAAAATTGTTAGAGCTCCACCTCAACACGGAAGTTAAACCGAAACTCCAACTGACCGGATATTAGCAATATGACCCAAAAGCTTCGCACACAAATCAGAATTAAGCCTATGATTAGACCCTTCCTTCCCACTCAGCCCAACTGCACTAGGCTCCTTGAACTTATCAAAGATGATCTCTTCCAGCATATGACCCGTCACTTCTCCAAGAGCGTCCTTGCTCACTCCCTGGACTATCACAATCAAGGCTCGGCACATGATATAGACGTACACCAAATCCTTTCGTTCATTCAGTACGGTGGGAATGTCGAGGGTTCGTGTTGTGCGAGCACTTTGGGGAGATTGAGTGGCATGAAAGGAGATGAGATCTCGCGGAATGGGGCTCTGCTGCTTACGCCAACGCAATATGGAGTCGACGACGGGTTTTGCATTCTTCTGGGCGATCTTGGCGAGGGAGGAGAGGATGGAGTCGAATTCAGGATCTTTTCCGTTACCTAGAAGATCTGGAAGTAATGGATCCGTGTCCTAGAGACGGTAGAATTAGCACCAGTTTGTGATCATAGCAAAAGCTTGCTTACCAGACCCTGCCGAAGAAATGAATCTATCTTGCTCTCTGCCGTAGACACAAAACGGATGAACACCGCATGCAGTGCATAATCCGAAGGAGTCTTATGATCGACCTGGACCTTGTCATCTTCATACGGCGGCGTCTCACTTCGTCCATGACCAATCCCATTCGGAACTCGGGGAACAGGCGGAGGTGTTCCATTCAAATGAAGTGGATGTCCATGGTCGCTCCCACTTTCAGAATTGTGGAATATTGACCCGGTCTGGGAGTGGTACGATTTGGCAGGAGTATGATTCTTGGTTCTCGAGCGTGATGGAGCGCCGGGTGTAGGTGGGCGGGCGAAGGACGGACTTGTGATACTCATACCCATTCCCCCGAATGGACCACGAGAGATGATGGGTGAGCCTGCATGCCCATGACCCAGTGAAGACGTAGAACGGTTGCCGAAGGGGTTCTTGAGGTCCAGAGCGGGCATGGGAGGTGCATCATAGGTGCTAACTTTGGAACTTTTGAATGGATTACGAAGGGAAGGGAAAGAGGGCTTCTTGGTGATTGCTAATGAAGCGGAAGAAGAATGGACTTTGGTGGTCGTACTGGAAACAGTGTAGCGAGTCTGTCCAGAATTCGTAGACTCGAATGAAGCTTCAGAGTCTGCACGTGTATGCGAAGGAAAGTAACTCTTGAGGCTGGATTCAGCCAGGGGTGTAGTCATTATACTGGGTGAATCCAACCCTGAGCTTCCGAATCCGAAGCCAGAGCTACCACCGCCGAAGCCACCACTACTGAATCCATGGTTTCCAAAGGGTGTAGACGTCGCTGACCGTCCAAAAGGCGTCGATGAAGAGCTATAGTCATCATCGTCAAAATCTTCGACCTCCAGTGAGCAAGCGAATAGACATTTTTACAAGTAAAGACATACCTGGGATCGTTATTTGAATTCCTTCGCTCATTGTCCTCCTGAATTACCGCACAGAAAGCTGGCCAGCCAATCTTGTCGTAGCGAGTCTTGAAGGTCAAAGCCCTTCGACGAACGAGGAACAAAAAGACAAAGAAAAAGGACAATGAAGGGCTATGCCTAACTTGGAACACCTCAGCTAGATCTCAGCTCAGCTCAGAGTTTCGTCGTGACAGGCAACAGCGATCATTTGTTTGTTCGTGCTTGCTTCAAAGGTCAATGGCCTCAGGTTTGCAGTACGCGCGTCGCGTTCAAAGGCGATTGCTGATTTGACAGCAAAAGGTCCTCCACGCAAGCTACCACAATGGCCAAAGGTCAAGATTTCGCGATCTCAGTTCAGTCAGAAGATCCCAAGAAGAAGAAGAGCGAAAAGGAGGACGGTGAGAAGGACAAGGCGGAGGGCTCTTCAAAGCCAGCGGCCAACGGTAAAGGAAAGGATGGCAAGGATGGCAAGGAAGAGGAGGGTGAAGAATTGGTACGGTTTTCGCGATAATCGTGATTTTCTTGTACTTACGGTTTTTATATAGTCTGAAGAGGACCAACAGCTCAAAACTGAGCTTGAGATGCTCGTCGAACGGTTAAAGGTACCAAAGACTCGAGTGTATCTTACGCAAACTGATATTTTTCCTCAGGAAAGCAATACAGAACTGTATCGACCGGCACTGGAAACGCTCCGAACACTAATAAGAACGTCAACCTCATCAATGACATCCGTACCCAAACCACTCAAGTTCCTGCGACCTCACTATCCCGATCTTCAAGCCCTCTACGAAACATGGCCCTCATCAGAGGACAAGGTTCGTTGCCATCTCCTTCGTCCCCCGAGTCAAATCATCTGATTTTCCGTGCAGAGCCTATTCGCCGACATTCTCTCCGTTCTCGCAATGACCTACTCTGACACAGAGCCCCGTGGCACCCTCAAATACCGCCTCCTAGCAAACTCACTCCGACCAGCTGGAACTACTCTCGCAGATCCTGGTTCATGGGGTCACGAATACGTTCGACATCTAGCTGCCGAACTTGGTGAAGAATTTGCTATTCGGGAAGCTATGACCCAGCAGACTGGAGATATAGAACCAACAACAACCCTGAGTGGGACTCTTGAAGAATTGAGGGCCTTGGCAATTGAATGCGCCACTTTCTTCTTGGCTCATAATGCTGAGCCGGATGCGGTTGATTTGTTGGAAGAGTTGGAGATTGTGAAGGAGATTCCAAAGTTGGTCGATGAGAACACGTATGCGAGGGTCTGTTTATATATGATCAGGTACCCCATTCCTCGTCCCTTCATATATACCAGGGTGGAACTGAGCTTTGTTCTGCAGATGCGTGAGCTTTTTGGTACCCCCGGATGACCTCGCCTTCTTAAGAACGGCGCACGACATTTACATGGAGTACAAAAAGTTCCCCGAAGCGCTGGCTCTGGCCATCCGTCTGGGAGATCGTGATCTTGTTCGAAATGACTTTTTCACTCCCGGAAACCCGTAAGTCATCCCTTTCCTGTCTTTGGCCCGCGTATGCTCATTTGTTGCAACAGACTGATGAAGAAACAACTCGCCTTCCTCCTCGCTCGTGCTCAGGTACCCCTGGAATGGTTACATGCCTCAGCCGACGAGGATGAGGACGGAGATTACGACCTTCAGGAGGAGTTGGGAGAGGATCTTATGACTTGTCTCAGCAATTCAAAGCTGAATACAAGTTTCAAGGAGTTTGGAAAGGAACTCGGAGTCAGTGATCCGAAGAGTTTGGAAGATGTGTACAAGAGCCATTTGGAGAACTCTCGTAAGTTGCATCAACCCGATTCATGGCATATTTGAAGCTGATTGAACCATTGGACAGGTGTGAGCAGTTCATCAAATGTTGACTCCGCACGAGGAAATCTGGCTGGTACCTTTGTCAATGCCTTCGTCAATGCTGGCTTTGGTAATGACAAGCTTATGGTCGAGGCTGAGGAGGGCAACAGTTGGATCTACAAGAACAAGGATCACGGTATGTAACGAACTTGGCTTGAAGGTGCAGTTGACTAATGTTTATCTAGGTATGATGAGTGCTGCTGCTTCCCTTGGTTTAAGTTTGCTCTGGGATACCGACGTTGGTCTCAGCCACATCGATAAATATACCTATTCCTCGGAAGAGTATATCAAAGCCGGAGCACTTCTTGCCACTGGAATCCTCAACACCTCCGTACGAACAGAAGCCGACGCAGCCCTGGCTCTTCTTGGAGAGTTCACGGAAAACAAATCCGTTCCACTACGAACATCAGCCATTATGGGCCTAGGTCTCGCATACTGCGGTAGTCACCGCGAAGATCTTATTTCTTACCTTCTTCCTCTGGTATCAGACGATACACTAGAGATGGAGGTTTCTGCCCTGGCTGCCCTGGCGTTGGGCTTCATCCTTGTTGGAAGTGAGAATGGTGAAGTTACTAGTACGATATTGCAAACTTTGATGGAGAAGGCGGAGGCGGAGCAGGAGGTACCGGAGGGTGAGAGGGAAGGGAAGGGGTTGAGGAGCAAGTGGGCGAAGTTTGTGGCGCTTGGGTTGGGCTTGATCTATCTTGGTGCGTCTTTCAATGCAAAGGATTGCAAAGGATTGCCTGGAATGGACTAACCGAATGCGCATATAGGCCTCCAGGACAAGTCCGATGCTACCATCGAGACACTGAAAGCAATTGATCATCCTATATCAAAGACGGCACAGATTCTCGTCGAAGCCTGTGCATTCGCTGGAACTGGGAATGTTCTCAGAGTTCAAGCAATGTTGCACCACTGTGATGAACACATCGACACAAGTAGTGGTAAGGATGACAAAGAGAAGAAAGATGGGGAGAAGAAGGATGAGGAGAAGAAAGATGACGAAAAGAAAGACGGCGAAAAAGAAGAGGAAAAGAAGGAAAAGAAGGATGATACCTTCCAATCGTTTGCTGTTCTTGCCGTTGCTCTGATAGCGATGGGAGAAGACATCGGTGCGGAGATGTCAATCCGGCAGTTCAACCACCTGGTGAGAAGCTCCTACTATCTACCGCAACAGTATGCTAACGTGCAGTAGATGCATTACGGTGAACCCGTCATCCGGAAAACTGTCCCTCTCGCCATCGGCCTCGTCAGCGCATCTAACCCTCAACTCCCCATTCTTGACACCCTCTCCAAATACAGTCACGACCACGACCTCTCCGTCGCTCTGAACGCCATCTTCGCAATGGGCCTTGTTGGAGCTGGTACCAACAACGCTCGCCTCGCTCAGATGCTCCGACAACTAGCTGGATACTACTACAAGGAACCTGATTGCCTGTTCATGGTCCGGATAGCACAGGGCTTGGTTCATATGGGCAAAGGCACGATCAGCTTGAACCCCTTCTTCTCGGATAGGAATATTATGAGTCGGTCAGCTGTGGCTGGTATTCTGGCAACATTGACAGCTTTCACTGAAGCCAAAGGATGTATGTACCCCTGTCTCACTGCAATTTGGAAGATGCTCACGCCTTTCACTCTCAGTGATCCTTGACAAGTACCACTGGATGCTCTACTTCCTCGTAACAGCAATGTACCCAAGATTCTTGATCACTGTGGACGAAGAACTGAACAACCTACCCGTTACTGTCCGCGTTGGTCAAGTGAGTGTTTCCACTCTTAACGAGATATTCAGCTAATCGTTTACTTCAGGCGGTTGATGTCGTCGCACAAGCTGGCAAGCCCCGCACAATCTCAGGCTTCCAGACGCACTCAACACCTGTGCGGCTTGGAACAACAGACAGGGCAGAATTGGCTACAGAGGAATATATCCCCTTCGCTCACGTCCTCGAAGGTTTCGTGATTCTGCAGAAGAACCCAGGTTGGGAAAAGGAAGACAAGATGGAGGTGTAGGATAACATGTAATAGACAACACATCGATATTGAATTCATTCTCTTTCATTCTCTTCTGAAAGTATCTGTCTATAAGGGATCGAATGGTGTCTGTCAAAAAGGTAAGGTAGTTGTTTCTCAAGATCCGGTATTATGTGTGACTAAAGTAAGGTAAATCCCGAAGGAATCCGCAAGATAACTATAATGTCGAGTGAGTATATACATTTCGATACCGTCTATAGACTGTCTATCAGTCTGAATCCACAAAACTTAGCTCGTCAACCTGAGCTTTTTCAAAGAAAGAACGTCGATGGTGAGATTTATCGACAACAAGACCATGCGTGGGTCGCAAGCCGTGTAAGTCCATCTGCCTTTCAAAAGCTCTACTCCTCAGGAGCGCTGCGAACTTCCTGTCGTAATCCGACGGGAGTCCGGAAAGATGGACAACTTCTAGCCTGTCGTTGCTTGGTCGATTAAGGAGTTGGGCTATGCATGCCCAGTCGAGTATGAGTGAATAAGGATCGGTTCCGGTGGGTACTAGGACCCTGAAAATGACGGTGTGAAGGAATGGAGAGTTGAGTTGAGAGAGGGTTCGTTCGATTTCGTCAGCCGTTATGGACAGGTGGTTGGAGACCTCTGGGTAGTGCCGCAGGCGAGTGAATTCCATAATCTCCAGGGATGTTAGGTGGGTGAGGTCCACTGGAAACGCGTCGTTCGTTGAAGGATTTAAGTAGGGATAAGATTCAAATCTTACCTTCTTGCATGTGCCAGGGAAGAGAGAGATGCTGCACACGCCGTCCAAGTCTCCGGAGCAAATTCGCGATCGCCGTGCATTCTACCTCTTGCCATAGAACACTGCATAAATCAAGACTTGATAGACTGTGATTGTCGTTAGAATGGGCGGCGAGCCACAGGCAAAGATCGCTGAGGTCGGTGACATGTAACTCGAGCCGCTGGAGGTTAGGCGGGAGGGAGACTGTCATTTCGTCATTTTCTGGTACGCCTGACTCGTACCATTCCGAATCGATCAGCGCCAGCCTCTGAAGATGGCGTAGGGCACAGATGGCGTGCACAAAATTGTGCAATGTGATAAAGGCACAGGAAGAAAATTCCAGCTCTCTAAGTCCGGCGAACCTACCCGCAACTAGAATGCTTCGCAGAAAGTAATCTGTGAGTTCGGCGTCCATCCATGACAGGCGCAACGACGTGAGCGCTGGGAATATCGCCAATTGGTTCATCAAAATTGGAATGGAATTCGTGATTTCCGGGGATGATAGGTCGTCCTGGGTTACACGGGGGGTTATATTCGATCCAGCGTTATTGTTGACGGAAACGTGATGTATGAAGGTCCTCAGGGTTGAGTATGGTGCTTCAAGGATGCGTAATAGGTCCAATATTCGTCGTCTGTCCACACCTATTGAAGCTAGGAACTTGTGCCTCGTGGCGGCGAGCCATCCTTTGGATACTAGAGAGCATGTGCTTAAAGATAGTGAGCCGAGCAGGAGAAAATGCTCTATGATGAGCTCGTATATTTCGGGTGGGATTCGATCAGTTAAAATGCGTGGAAGCGGATGAATCTGGGTGGACCTTGCTGAACGCCGGGTGCGCAATATGGACTTGAGGGGTGGACTCCGCAAACCACCCGCTAAACTGCTCGAGCTCATGGTGTCGAACGACGAGAGACGAGCAGTGCTGTTGCTTGAGACGCCGACATGTGTTCTGGCCAGCGAACAGGCTGTGGCAGGCAAACGTCAAATAGGCAATCATTCAATTTGCTGACCTAATAGATGGTTACAACCTCGCCAATTACTTGCTTGAAGGCTTTGGACAGTTCTCTGACAGCTACATCTATCAAGCTTTCTAAGGAGCCGACAGAAGGGTGCAATCTTGAGTTCAATGGAAGCGGAAGACACTGGATTCCAGTTTGTCGCTGAAATTGACAAAACATGGCACCGGCAATTGCAGAGAATGGACCTCATGTAAGCGGCCTTGACATCCGCATTGGAATTTCAAGGAGGCTCTTCCCGGGCTCAGCGAAAGCGAGCTTTGCGCCGCTCTCTTTTTTGACAATTCCGACAAGCTCATATAGTCTATTATGCACGTCCCAAGCTATCTTGGATCCACTCCGCCATTCCGTTCCACTGACTCGTGGTGATTGCTGTTCCGTTTCCGTCGGATAGCTCTGAGGCTGGTGCCGAAAGAAGAATGCCGACTCCCGGCATTTCAGAGGGCAAACTTCCAGAGAACCTTCCTGCAGAACTTGCTCACTTTCCTGGAAGATTCTCTTATGATATTCGCGGTAGTAAATTGTTCTGCCCTCCATGACACCCTCGATACAGCCGCCATCATTACAGGATCGGAATACGGAACGAAGTCCAAGGCCAACCAAGCGCTCATGACAATTTGCTAGCACTCTACCAAAAGACCACGAAGATCCATGGTCATTTGAGGCACTAAGTTGCCTCGAATGATTGGCATCGAGGCTGCAATGATCACCTGGTCCTTCTTCCGCAAAGCTCGACCGAAGAAATATCAGGGAATATCAACTCCGGCAAGCGAGCGCATGTCTGTTCAGGTCTGTTCCTTGATTTCAGAGTGTCCGATATATAATTAAACTTGTAGTTGAAGCTCCCGAGCTCTGGTTGCAACGCACTCTTACGACCCACTCACGAACCTTCATGCCTTTCGTCTCTTTTGAAACCCCCACTGGCGCGGTAGAGATGTGCTATGCCATCGCCACCCCTACTTCAAACTCTACAGACATGATTGACCCGAGTCTGCCCTGTATACTGTTTCTGCACGCAGAATGGACGTGTAAGGAAACGTTTGAAGGTAAGAATTTCGCCTACTGTCAGCCCAATCCTCGTCTCATTGCCAAGTTTAGCACAATTTTCAGATCCCCACTTGAGGGAGAGGTTCAACATGATCGCCATCGATTTGAGGGCTCAAGGACAGACGGTCGGACCAGTGTTGAAAGACGTATATACCCTTGAGGCCGCAGCGGAGGACGTGTTTTATTTCATGGTATACCATGACCAATACTCAACTCGCCATTATATTGACCAATTTGCCCTTAGAAAGCATTGGAACTGCCGGCAGTCCATTTCTTTGGGGTGTCCGTCGCAAATTATATCGGAATCTTATTCGCTTCGAACCACCCTGAGCTCGTCCTGTCGATGACGCTTTGTTCACGCCTTTCCTAGACTAACGAGATATCTAACTGAACATTGATTTCGAAGTAGCCAGAAGAGTCCCCGTGAAGGACGAATGCAATTCTACGACTTCTTCGCGTCAAGTTTCTCACTCGATGGACAGCCAATTACTCCAGATAGCATCAATTCTGAATACCTCAGCGAGCTTGTTCAGGGTGTGATGCAATTCCTATACAGTGGCCTCGAGAATAGACTGACGGCGCCGTGAGTGCACAGACACCCTAAGTGATGAGACAGGATTCTGAGCGCAGCGCAGTTTAATCGACCAAATATTACTCTACGCAGCCCAGAATTGGGGCGTTTCCAAAGATCATCTGTCTCAGATTGAGGTCATTTCCTTGGATTGGATAGTTAATGAAAAAGGTTTCGACGTAGAGACTCTTTCCAAGGTTGGTCACTGTCGTCGTCCATCACCCGAACAGGCTAATGATTATTTTCCGTGCAGTTCAAATGCCCAGTCAGCATCATCCATTCAAAGGACGACCTTGCTTACGGGGGAGAGATCAAACACTTGGAGGAACTTACCTCGCAACTGAGGGAAGCTGGTCATACGGACGTTATCCTTCATCAGATTGCAGGTTCTCATTTCGCAATGGTTACGCAACCTCACGAGTGAGCCAATCTCCAGAATTCAGTTTCTTTACTCTTCCTAACTCCACGAAACTCCACGTACACCCTAGAGTCAACGAAATCATCCTCAAACGCGTTACCGCCACCATCCAAGGATCAAAATATTCTGCAATAGATCGCGTTGACGCACCATCAGAGAGACCAACGGTATCCTCACCTTTCTCGGAAACGCTCGCCAAGTATGGGTACCATACGGATGCCGATCTAGCATTTGAGCATAGTTATCCCACGACGGAGTTCGGTATCCAGACTCTCATCGAGGACTACCTTCCCCATAATTGATACCCCCCTTTTCCTGTTCGGACAAACCAGGATGCTTACATTGCTCTCTATTCGTACTGTCTTACCTTAGTTTCTCGTGTACCCTTGGCACCGCTCTCGGAACCTCATTGGTGTTCGCTACCGCATTACTGTAATGTGGTTGGCCAACCGGCTGTATCGGATGGGGAAAATACCGGCTGGATTTTCACTCTCCCGTTTGTGCATGGTCCAATGAACCTAGATCCTCGCTCGAAATGTGGACTTTTAGGGAGAGCCAGGTAAAGATGTGCCGGCGCGCTGGCCAGGCATCACCAAGTACCGGCCAAGATAGAATTTTGGTGGGCGCCGAAGCGCGAGGTAGGGCTACCGACTACTACAGGGATTGGGAGGGAGGGTAGCGAAAATTTTGTACACTAGAGAGAGAGAGAGAAAATTAAGAAAATACAACGAGATATGTAAATTAGACTAACCTGGAGAGAGAGAGAGAAAATTGGAGACGAATTGTCTCAACGACGCTCTCTTCTCTCCAGGAGATTATGTAAATAGATCAAAAAAGGAAATATGTAACGATACTATGCAGGAAGCCTGCAGAAAGCTCGCTGCGGCCCAGGAGCCTGCAAACGAGAGAGGCCTGCACCACGACTCGCCGGCCAGTGGTGAGGAAAGTCCATGCCGATTTGAGGTCGGATCCTGGACGGTTCGTTGGACTCATGTAAACGGACTTTAAATCCGACCAATGAACCTAGATCCTCGCTCGAAATGTGGACTTTTAGGGAGAGCCAGGTAAAGATGTGCCGGCGCGCTGGCCAGGCATCACCAAGTACCGGCCAAGATAGAATTTTGGTGGGCGCCGAAGCGCGAGGTAGGGCTAAAGCCTATTAAGTTGAAGATGAAATGGTGGTTGGATGGGAAGGAGATCATTGATTTTGAGGAGCGCGCTAAGGTTCTTCTGGTTGGCGTCGAGCAAAGAGGATTCCGTTGAGCACTGCCGGGTGCTTTCTGATGTAGATTTGCCAGCTGCTCGACGACCATCGTCCCAAAGCCTGGATCATCGAACCCGGGACACCCGCCTCAGCCAACGCAGTTGCCCCTCCTGAGCGCAATGACTGGCCCCTAATATCTGCCCCCAGTTCTTTCAGCCGATCAATGAAAGAAGACCTGGTTGGTGGGGAACCGTCCTCCCGAATCCATAAATGCGAGTTGTAAGGAAACGAAGCGTCTCTTGCATTGAGGTAACGCAGGAAATGATGGATTGCATCACACATGTTGTTCGAATTGGCTTTGATGACGATGGTGTTGCCTTCGAAGAATTTGTCGGCTTTGTGAGACGGAAGCTCGAAACGCAATGATGATTCATCTGCTGCTACGCTGACCGATGAACGTTTGACTAACTTGCGTGGGTTTTGGTGCTTCCGCTCACTAGGGTACGTCAGTTCTCTGAGGCGGAGCAGTGCTGAGAATCCGACAGTCAGCTGGGCGCAAAACAGGAGGTCGTCGAGTGATGAACTATTTGCGAATTTCGCCGTAAGTTCATTAACTTGAGTCGTCGAGATGGCCTGCATTCGTCGGGGCGGTCGTCCTCGAAGTCGGCGATAACCTTTGAGGGAATTTCGTACAATGGGGTCGTCCCTCCACCTTTTGACGTCAGGGAAGTATGGCGTTAATTGCTGGACAATGCCAGAAAGGTAGGTGGTCACGGTGCGGGGAGCCACATGCTCGCACATGAAGACCACATAGAAACTCAATGTTTCTGGATTTGGCTCGAGAGGATAATGGTGTAGGCGAATGAATTCCAAGTAGGAATTTAGGGCTGATCCGTAGCAAGTAGCCGTCGAGTTGTCGATAGCAGCTCCAAGAGCGACGGCTCTCAGATGAGACAGCTTTTCGCGGGAAAAGGCTTCTCTCACAGGCTGTCTACTGCGAGAGGAACCAACGAAATTCATGATAAAACGTCCCCCAGCGCTTCTCGAGGGGGTGTAAACCATGAAATTTCGAGGTTTGGAACTGCCTCCCAGGCTCGAGCCAGATCCATCCGCGAAAGGGCATCCGCAACTTGATTATGCTCTCCAGGAATCCATATAACTTGTAAGCGATGGCCGTGGCTGAGCAAAAGGTCGACGACTGTCTTGAGCATGTAGTTGTACTCCGGTCGGCACCGAAGCGAAAAGAAGATGTCGACGGTGTTGGAATTGTCACAATAGACAACGAGGGAGGTGGGAGATGTTGCATAACAAAATGCGTGGAGGATAGCAGCGGTGACGCACCACGCCTCGCGGAAGAAGATGAGTTCTGAGGGAATGTCGATTGGTACCCACGAAATGTAACCGACATGCCTGAAAGGGTAGTAGAAACCCATGCCATCGAGGCACGCGTCACAACAAACAGTGATGTCTGCCTCTTCCACATCCCAATTCCTACCGCTGATCACCTCGATGCCCGGCAGCACCAACAACCAGTCTTTCGCCCACGTCAGATCGCGACGGATTTCGTTATTTACCCAAAGCTTTAAGTTCTTGTCCGAAAGTACCGCGGAAAGTTTGGCGTAGATGTTGTTGAGGCACGGTCGTAGAAACGGGTAAGCGTTGAAAGCCCAATTCAAAAATCCCGCGATTTGTTGAAATCTTCGGACAGAAAACTTGCCTATAGCTCCTTTCTCATTTCGGATGAATCTCAAAATCTCATCAATCAAGTCAGCTTTTGACGAAGGGGACATGGAAATGGTTAGGTTGGCGGCATCCACTTCCAGTCCGATGATGGTGAGTTTAACACCATTCACTTGTTTGGATTCCTTGTGAGGGATGTTGAGCTCATCGAAAAGGTTCAGGAGCTTTACTTGATCCGCCGGCATATCCTTTCCATACTTCCCATACCACATCCACTCTCCATCCACCGTCACACCAAAACCATCATCCACATACGCAAACAACGACTCAATGTGCCGTTTGTATTTCCCAATCCAAACGACCAAGGAAAAGAAGGCAATCCAGAGATCACCGGACCGTTTTCCTCCAAAGGCAACTCTCCAATCTAACTGTCGGCGGTTTCCCCTCGTGTTAACTTGTTTCATCTGCCAAGCGGGGTGAACTGGCAGATTTCGATACGCCTCCGATACATCGCTTTTGAATAATCGGCGAGCCGTATTGGGAAAGGACCTTTTCATCTGAAGAAGGGCCTCTCCGAGGTGAACCATATTATCGAGTGGAAAGGACTTTGCATGGGGAGAGCACATGGAGTTTAACGAAAAATCTCCGCAGCTCTGGTCGGTAACCATTCGAAAGTCCTCGGAGTTTGGTTTTGGAACAGCATGGACGGGCATCGAGTACATGCCTGGAAGTAAATCAGGTCCAAATTCAGGTGAGAACCGTCCTTTTCTGAATTCGGTGTCCATTTGTTCATCAAGAAACCCAGCCTTCTCTGCGTCTTCAGGAAAAGGCAAACTTGCATCGTTGGTAACTGGGTAACCAGTTGTATCCAAGTCGGCCCAAGGCCAAAATCCTTCCCTAAGGCCAACCAAGATGGATTCAACGAAAGGGCGGTTAGGATGGTCGACAAGCAAGCGCTCAAGATTGTCAACATTTATTGGGGTGGAAACATTGAACAAATGAGGGTGCGAATGCAGCGCTTCGATAAAATTCGGATCGTTAATGACAGTATCAGGAGGGCGAGGCAGCGGATCTGCAGTTAAAGACCATTCGGCGAGACCAGGAGTCAAATCCTCATCGGGATCTCGCCATGCATAACGAAGATACTTAGGCCTTCGGAGCTGGTCGCTGGCCCTCCTGATGGAGTCGGCATTTGAAGCGCTGGTGATCCCCTGCGCAGTTTGAGCAGATATGGCTTCGTTGACATCCAGAGCATCCTTTGGTGGAATTCCAGTTACGGCAGGTGGTTCCACGAACACGCTGTTCTCTCTCTGCTCTCTCTCTCTCGCTTCCTCCGGGTAGAAGGATGGAATCCTCAAGTGTTTTGAAGGCGTGGAAATCGGTGAGTTGGATCGACTGTCCTCCTCGTACTCGATTTCTAATGGCCATGTCAAGGGCGATGACTCGAGGGTGTTCGGTGCTGGCTTTGGAATGGAAGGTTCGCAAGATGTGATCTCCATAGTCCTCAAGCTCTTGCCGCCTATGCTTGAAGACAAAGACATAGGCTCGGGAGGCGGCGCGCCACGCGATGTCCCAATCACCCGACGATGTAATTCTTCGCGTAGGTTCGACTCTATCAAACGTGACTTCTGTTCCAGCAAGTCGACCTCTAGTTTCTCGGGTAGGTTCAACACAACCGATGAAGCTAATGACGTTGTTGAGGTCGATGGGTTGACCCTCAATGATGGCTTTCCACTCGGACTTTGGGAACGAGGGAGCGGAGACTGCATTGAGTAAGTCTTTGAGGGCATGTTTGGG
This sequence comes from Clitopilus hobsonii, assembly GCA_015708445.2. Lineage (NCBI taxonomy): Eukaryota > Fungi > Basidiomycota > Agaricomycetes > Agaricales > Entolomataceae > Clitopilus > Clitopilus hobsonii. The sequence goes on along the minus strand of CP067997.1, from coordinate 1,221,929 downwards.
GTTCCTGCCAATTTGGAGTAACCTTTTCTGAGTTTTGCGACAGGAAGAGGCAACCTTGGATCGCATGGCTCTTTCCTTTTCAGACCAAGGCCACTCCTCATCAGCTGCATCTCCTTGTTTTCCTCTGCGGTCAGAGGAAGAGCTTCCCCCACTAGAGGACTCTGAGTCTGAGGAAGAAGGGGAGCTCTCACTCGGGGACGTGCTTGGCTCTCTCCTACGCTTCTTACCATGTGGGGCTCTGGAGACTGGAGGCGGTGAAGGAGGCTTGGGGGGGTGATGGTTTGATCCCTGCTGGTGACGTGAAGACCTTCTTCCGAAGGACTCTCGTTGAGCTTCGGTATTGTCGATATCCGACAAGAAAGCGGTATATGCGCTGTATTTTCTGTCACTACCTTCTGCTTCTTCGAGCCGCAAAGCTGACGATGCTTTCCCAATAGCTTGCGTTTTGGATAATTCCTCCTTTCGGAAGGATTCGAGAATCGCGTCAAGAGGGTTGGGGTCCCCTGGTCTCCACAAGGCGAATTGTCCAGATCCGCCGGGATCGCCTCTGTCACCAGATGGTCTCCTAGGTGAACCGGCTCGTGAAGACGAGAGAGTAGAGTCGGACGGCCGCCTGTTCCTGTCCGGGTTGGACGGTTGCCCCGACGGTGGGCCGGATGGTGATTGAGAGGGGTTGGCATGCTGCATAAGTGAAACAAAGTTGATTGCGAAGCTAGTATTAGCGAAAATTTTGTACACTAGAGAGAGAGAGAGAAAATTAAGAAAATACAACGAGATATGTAAATTAGACTAACCCGGAGAGAGAGAGAGAAAATTGGAGACGAATTGTCTCAACGACGCTCTCTTCTCTCCAGGAGATTATGTAAATAGATCAAAAAAGGAAATATGTAACGATACTATGCAGGAAGCCTGCAGAAAGCTCGCTGCGGCCCAGGAGCCTGCAAACGAGAGAGGCCTGCACCACGACTCGCCGGCCAGTGGTGAGGAAAGTCCATGCCGATTTGAGGTCGGATCCTGGACGGTTCGTTGGACTCATGTAAACGGACTTTAAATCCGACATTATGGAGTGGCTGTGTGATTAAACGTCCTCTCACTAAATTTACCCCAACGGCATCAAATACGGAATTTCCACTTAGAAGTCCTGGCATGGTCCCTGAACATCCCGTCGTTTAAATATTCGTGCACGAGCAAATATGTGTCCAAGACTGAACTAACCCCCACGACGCCCTCACGGCTTGCTCACGAAGCATCCTAACCATTCCAATGCCTTTTGTCTCGTTGAAGACTCCTATAGGGGAGGTAGAGATGTGCTACGCCATCGCAACTCCTTCGTCGGACTCTACAGATGCTATTATCGTCGGACTACCCTGCATTCTCTTCGTCCACGCGGAATGGAACTGTAAGGAAACATTTGAAGGTATGTTCCACGAGAATATAACGTGAATCTGCGGTTTAACGCGTCTACCAGCCCAATTCTCAGATCCGCATCTACGGCAGAGATACAATATGATCGCCCTCGACCTTAGAGCTTCAGGGAATACCGTCGGACCCGTCAAACAAGGAGTCTACACCATCGAGGCGGCTGCAGAGGACGTGTTCTACTTTATGGTAGATATCCGAGCCCGCAACTTCATATGTCCCGGAACTGACATTTCGGCTCCAGAAAGCGTTGAACCTACCCCCCGTTCATCTTTTTGGAGTATCAATAGGCACTTACATTTGCCTGCAATTGGCCATCCATCACCCTGACCTTGTGCTGTCAACGACCTTGTGCTCTCATCCTCCACCAAATGAGGTAAATCGCTTGCTATTCTCAGGTCCCATTCGGGGTATGGTTTTCTGATTGTTATCATATTTTACCACAGCCGGAAGAATCTATGGAGGGCCGATACCAATTCTTTGAGTTCCTCTCGGCAAGTTTCAAGATGGATGGCCAGCCAGTTTCGTCGAATAATGTGGACCCAGAATATATGAGTGAGCTCGTGATAGGAGGACTTCAGTTTTTGTTCAGCAGCATAGACAATCGACTGACAACCCCGTGAGTGCTACAAGTTGCTTTTCATCCTAAACAAATCTAAATCGAGGCACCAAAGGATCATAAATAAATTAGTCCTCTACGCGATCCAGAATTGGGGATCGTCTCCAGAGCATCTAGCTCAAGCAAGAGTGATTGCTTTGGATTGGATCACGGACAAGAAGGATATTGACGAGGAATCATTGGCTAAGGTATGCTACCCCCCTCCGTAGCGAAAGCTTCGTTGACAATCCGAATTCAATAGTTTAAAGCACCTGTCAGCATAATCCACTCCACTGGCGATGTGGCGTACGGAACCCAGGGCCACAGTCTTGAGGAGCTTTGTGCAAGACTGCGAAATGCTGGTCCTAAGGAGGTAAACCTGCACCAGATTGAGGGTTCACATCTTGCCATGGTGACTCATCCTTCCGAGTAAGTACGCTCCATTGTGCTATGATTGAAATTTTCATCGTTGATTTTGCTAGGGTGAATGAAATACTGTTCAAGACAGTCACATCTGCAATACAGGGAGTAAGCTATGCATCTGTCGAGGATGCAATGCCCCAAAGCGATCGACCCCCATATCCGACCCCGTTCACCGAAGATTTGGCGCAGTATGGCTATGATACAGACTCCGGTGCTGCTTTCGAACTCATGTATCCCTCTACTGAGTATGGGATCAAGACGCTTGTGGAAGATCACTTTCCCGTCTAGGGCACTTCGTTTTTCTTTTGGGCGGACATTGTTGTACATACCCACGATCACCTGTATTTTTTTTCTTCTCTTTTCATGAACTTTCATGAATTCTCCTCATTTTGGCTACCTGCGGTCATTTGTCACTCATTTGCTCTATTATGAATTCATGTCGGCTGGGTGATTGACCGTGTCCGACTCTCCGAGCCCAGCCACGTAGGGGGCTGTGTCCTGAAGGGGAAGATTTAAAGCGCCCTGATTGGAGAGCCAATAGCCGGAACGCCGCCTGACTCGGAGTACCTCAGCTCTCAAGATGCACTTCGCCTTCAACATCCAAGAGATCCTCGACATAGTCTTGAACATCTTGTACGAGGATGCTGTCGGATACAAGAGTCTTTTGGCCTTAGCTTTGACCTGCAAAATTTTCCAGAAACCGTCGCTGGATTTGCTATGGCAAACATTACCCAATTGGTCTCCACTCATCCGTTGTCTTCCTGCGGACGCATGGGAGGTCAATAGAATTAGCGGCGAATACGTCCTGGTGAGTACGAGATAATATCGCTTGAATTTCGAGCCTAAAGGATTTCTTACAGCGACTACGGCGGGATACTAGCGATGATGACTGGTCGCGCTGCCACCTTTACGCCCGCCGCATACGACGGCTTGGATACGCTGTCCACTCGCAACTCCATTCGGAGCGATACAGACTCGATCCAATCGCGTTCAAGGCATTGGCTGACCATGGGATAATACCCTTTGTCAATTTACATGCTTACCGTTGCGGAGCTGGCGAATTTCTTAGCTTACGCTATCCACTCGGACAAGGCTTGACCGAGCTCGAAATTGTCCATTACCCTCATAAGCGCAAGAGTAGGAGCAAGGCCGATATCTTCAGCGCTTTGACCTCATTCTACCCATCCCTGCGCACCCTGAAGCTTTCGGGCGAGGTTCCGTTGTCGACATCCCCTATTTCGGAGGCTATCACTGGTTTCCACGAACTCCAGGCTGTATTCTGCCCTCGAGTACGGCTAGCCGATGATGTCCTAGCAGAACTGGCTGCTCGCAACCGTATCACCAGTTTCCACACCGCAAATTCGATCGAGGATCTTCTTCGAACGTTTCCTGAGGACCGTGTCACATTCACCGACCTACACCATCTAGGAACGGAAAGTCACACCTTATCCAATTTGTCCAAATTTCTCCTTAGAATAGGTTCCGCGTCATTACGATCTATCAACTTTGGCTTTGTCCTTGAAGATGGCCTGCCAGAAGATCCCCAAATATTCTTCCAGGCTATCCAGGACCATTGTTCACCATGCTTGAAATCCATACTTTTCCAGAACACATTCGGCCCCTCATTGGCTTCGTTACCCACACTCGTTGACATTCAATCCTTCAAACCCCTCCTCGCCTTTCCTAACATCGAGGAACTCCAAATATGCTCGGACTGGGCATTGGAATTCAGCATGGATGACAAGGCTATTGAAACCATGGCAAAGGCATGGCCAAACATGCGTTCACTCGACTTCGACGGCGGCGATGTTCCTTGGAGGCATCATGTAACCCTTGACGGTCTACTGCGTATAGTTCGCCTTTGGCCAGACCTGGAGAGTCTGAACGTGGCGCTATACCCCACAACCACCCATACAAAAATGCCTGCTCTGTCCAGGTATCCGACCCCACAACTGAAGAGTCTTGGCGTAGGGAATGCAGTCCGTATACTGCAGCATCCTATAGCCTTGACTGTCTTCTTGAGAAGGGTATTCCCCCACCTGTCAAGTGTTTACGACTTCGATTGGAGGGAGGATTGGATGAAGATATCGGATTTCTTGCGCCAATATAGCAAAGGACAAGTCCAGTTCGACGGAGATCCCATCCGCTTCTTACATGTAGACGGGTTCACTGGTGTATAGATTATTCTACCTACCTCCCTTGACTTTATGTCGGACAATGTATTCTAGCAATGCGTCTACATTTTCTGTAACCTTAGAATAGATGTAGAGGCCATAAAGGCGAAATCATGTATTGCTTGGTGCCAATAGTACAGTTGCAGTATTAGAGCTCGTAATTCTTCGTACAGTGGAATGGTATCTAAATAAAATAGAATGCTTGGTTTATGCAAAATGAGGACGAGAAAGCTTCTGCTCAACATCGTGCGTTGCGGATGCAAACGAGACAGCGTCCGGAGGAAAACAGGTATGGAATTGCAGAGAGCGATGCGATGGTGGGTCAGACGCGAGGGGCAGAGAGGCACCGACAACCTCGAATAAAGCGTGGCGGAACGGTAAATGCCGAATTGCAGGCGTCTGAACGTCGATAGAAAGAAAATGCAAGAATTGGGTCGCAGGTAGTCTTCATCGCCATGAGTGGGCTCGGACCAGCATAACGACGCAAGAAAGACGATGCCGGCTCTCAGCGAGTGAACTCCACGGCCTCCTTGACTGGTGACAATGCCGGGTACTCCTCTTCCTGCCCTTGTTCTTCGGCTTGCCTAAGCAGGCGGATTTCTGCTTTTATCCTAGGTAGCTCGCCTTGCAGATCGACAGCTGTTCCCTCGGGCCATCGTGCAAGAGCCCATTTTCTCATGAATTCACTTGACTGTTGGAAGGGGATATCAGTCAAGTTGTAAGGGATCAAGGTGAATAGAACGGACCTTGAAGTACCGCTTGCCAGCATACTTCTTATGGAAGTATTCATGTCGAATAGGCTTCAGGATATAGTTCAGCATCAGGTTTGCCGTCGAAATGAGGTGACGCTCCGGGTAGGAGGAATAATGAGCCAAGTTTGGAGTCTAGGGCCCGTGTTAGCTATAAATCCAAAAGTCGATGTAGAGAGGCACTAACCCAATTCTCTCGACCCAAGGTCAGTCGAGCTAACCAGATCGCGGCGCCCGCCATGATAGATGGTGGTGCAGCGATCAGGCGCCACTCCAAGCAACTGATTTCGAGAAGGTATTTCGCCAGAGTGCGGACCTTGACATCATAATCATCCGCTTTGCTGCAGCGACGAAGGAAATGAACTGGGTTCGGGAAGCTCAAATTCCAATCCAGCGTTTTCAGAATGTATCTTTCAGCTTGAAGGATCTCCGCGTCGGTGTACGAAGAGTCTGCGCACATTAGGAAATGCGTAACAGAGGGAGAGACGATTTCTTCAACCTTAGCTGCGATGAACATGCAGGTGATCCCAACCAACTGGAGCTTGGCTAGGGAGACAACGCGAGCTGAAAGGAAGCGATCGATGATGTTGACGCAGAGAAAGAGAGTTTCCGGGAGCAGGCGGAAACGCGAATGAACTTGAATGAGCCAGTCTGTGAGAATGCCTCGCATTTTCCATGCGAGTTCCTTTTGGCTCTCCATGTAATTTGGATTGGGCATGGTGGCCACCTAGAAGGACGATAATACGCATTGGCGATGTGTCACGTTCTGCACAAGTATGACCTTACCTCGAGCTGCTTCATGTACTGAACGATCTCTCCAACATATTCACTGACCATCAGGGGATCATCCTGATCGTCGGCGTCGAGGTCAGTCCAGAAGGGGCCATCTGGTTCATGCTCTTCTTCGTCTGCATAAGCCTCAATCTCTGCTTGAAGTTTAGCCTCCACCGCTGCTTCTTCCGCGAGTTGTCGTGCTTCCTCTGCTGCTGCCGGATCTTCTTCAGGGAGATCTGAAGATGTACGCCGTTTCTTGAATACAGGCTCAACGTCCACCTCCTCTTCAACCCGGAGTCGGGTTGTTGCGGTTGACCGGAGAGACGTTCTACCCTTGGGATCCGACCGCCGTTGTGAAAAGGTAGTGGAAGAGACTTCCTTCGAGACGACGGATCTCCTAACGGCGATGCTCGGGAGGGCCTGAGGAGGATCAACAGCCATGGCGTGATCATCTTCCACTCTATTGGCCTTCCCATCGTTCGTGTCGCGTACTCTTGGTTTAGTGGAAAGGGGTTTGGTGGAGTTCTCCGCCTGTGATCTGCTTGGGGGACGCAGAGGCTGTCGTGTAGAAGCTGGTTTGGACCGTAAAACAACGCCATCAAACTTTTCCTTCTTGATATCGATATCTCCGCTTCGACCCTTAGTGGCGAGTCGGTTGGTAGTCTGACTCGTCAGTTCTCCCAGAGCTTCACGTTTTCGTTTCCCAGCTGCAAGTTCAGGTACCATGTTGCTATTTTTCTCGCTTAGAGCAGTTAACTTTGCCCTTGAAGCTGCTGTTCCGACGATTGCACTTTTGGTCCCGCCAGTGGCAATGGCGTCAGACGAAGGAGCAGCTATGGGTTTTGTTCGAGTGGAGAGCCTTGATGGTCTCGCATTTGCATTTTCATTGTCTTTTGTGAGGGCAGTCCGTGTGGTCCTGGTGACTCTTCGAGCCTATTCACAGCAATAAGACTGGTCAATAACGAAACGCCTAAAATTGGGGGAAAGCCATACGGGTAGTGCTGAGGACATAGCTGCTCTTGATTGCAGAGGTTGGCTCGAGATTCCTGACGATGGCTGCTGGGCGTAGACAATGGTGAGCAAAGGACAAGCAGCAGCACCGAATATCGACTCCTGTACCCAACATCACGTGTAGGCCAAAGTGGCCGTCCAAACAAGGGCAAACACTTTGGACGCGTTCTGCACGTGGCCGTGTGTCGGCTCACGACAGCGGAATCCGGAAGGCCAGCCTGACCTGGTCCTCGACACCCCTTGCAATGCTGCGCCGGAGGTTTCCTCCATACCTTGAAACGTATGACTCTTCGATTTCAATAAGTTATCAGCCAAAGATTGAGCAAATAATGCTCGCGGCGGCCGATGAAACTTGATTAATCCCTTGAGCCAAAGTTCTCAAACACTCAAAGTACTGATTACTGAACAGTGAAAATACTCTTGGCCGGCCTCTCAGCCTCAGGAGAGCGAGCAACCTCAGTTTGTCAGTTTCTTATCGATCCTCTTGTAAACATGAGCGCGGTGAGTTGCTTCAATAGCGTGGTCGTTTTCAATTCTTACTGAGACGAGTTGACAGCACAGATCAGACCCACATTTGATCCAGTCGCCCTCTCGTTGCCCCTTCACTCCAGTACAAACCAAAATGTATCGCCATTCATCATGGTAATTATCTTTATGCCTTGTCATCCCCCCGGAAGTAATAGAGAACTTTCTACCCCAGGAACGAACGTCGATAGCACCCCAGCCACCGTTTTCGTTGAGGGGCAACGCGATCTCTATCTTATCTCTGCACCCAAGACCAGGTCTTACAGAAGCTACGATGTTGAGCTTTAGTCAGAGCGGGCACCTCAATAGAGATGAACTAGCCCACTGCTCGACTGTCGCCCTCTCCTCCTCACCAAGCCCCGCACAACGCCACGGAGCCACAACCTCTGAGTCACCAAAGTCGATCATGGATATCACCACTTAGGATCATGAATAAACATTGACCCGATCAGGTGAAGCCAGTTTCGCCTATCCATGAAAGCGGGACCACAGTCTGTAATCCGAGGGGCGAACTCCAGAGTGCTATCTATGGCTGGGACACAGGCGAAGACCAGTCATCATCACTCCATTCCCGTCTCCCATCTCCAAAAATACACTTTACATCTATACAATCCAGACCCCGGTCCGGATTCGAAACGACCTCCTGGACTACGTCGATGGCCGCTTTCCAGCATCTGAGCTGATTTATTACGAATTGCTCAGTCTTCCACAGACGACGTGTGCTCGTGAGCATTCGTTAGGGATGCCCCGCCGCCCGGCGGGAAAGCCTGGCAAGATCCTCGTTCTATGACATTCGTATTACGGGAGATGATCATTGTCACATCCATTTGGAAGGCCGATGAGGTCCCAGGTAATACTGGTATAAAGAGTGTCGAGAGTGGTCTGGTCACCTCAGATGTTTGTCTGGTGTGATGCCCTCAGCACAGACTGGGGCCAATGTGGTTAAAATGGCCTATGGTACGTTTTGCTCATTGGCGTCAGTTTTGTTTTGAGCTTTCTTCTGATTTTCTATAGCGGCAAGCATAGGTCTGGTGGGATACGAATGGTGTATGTGCGCTTCTTTTTCCCTTTTGAGGCATGCTCACACTGTCAAAATCTTCGTAGTTCTGCATCTTGAAGGCGAGGTGGGTGCATATACCTCTCCCATTATTTTCCGGCAACTCATTTTACCAGGTCGACTATTTTTGGGTAAGATCCTTGAACGGCGGAACCCCCGGCAATCGCTCACCTGTCGAACAGCAAAAGCCTGTTACCTTGACGAAATGTCTGTTCTTGGCGGTAAGCGTCACCAGCCATTTCTTCTGTATGGCTTGATTCTCACAGAATTTCGTCAGAATCGCTATATCACCGCGATCTTTCTTTGGTGAGGAGTATTACTCTACAGATGGAGATGACGGAGAACTCATCAAAACAGCTTTGCAGCAAGCGGTAAGCGATCAAACGAGACCAAAAGACGCCTTCTGACGGATTTGACAGTGTTTCTGCAATGGATGCCTTCCCCTGAGGTACTGATGACTCTCGTTATCTTATCCTTTCCTGGCTTACCTGGGCATAATTCGCATACCTAGCTGTGAGTTTACCATTTTACTTTCGCTGGGTTACAAGTCTCACTCAAACATAACAGTTGTATGTGACTCTTGCGTATGAAGTGATACCTTTCAACCTCATGCTTTCACAAGGCAGACAATACTTCATTGCTTGTTGTTTCTTCTTGGATGCCCAAGTCATGGTTACGCATGGTAAGCTCCAAAATGGCCACTATTCTCTCCCATCTAACCTAGTTTTTCAGCGATTCTCGCGCTCAGGATCTACGCCATGTATGAATCGTCCAAGAAAATACGCAATTTTCTGGCATGTGAAGATTTTACGGGTATCCCAGGACATATCTGATTTTGTGCATGAAATTTCGACAGTTCGGGTATCTGGCTGTAGAGTTCTGCGCTATGTTTGGACTTTCACTTTATATGGTCGTCGCAGTTGCGTCCAAAAAAGGTTGGATCTTACCGACTTCATTCAGTATATGTGCGATCTAACTTGAACCTCTTTGAAGTTGTCAGTTCTCAGTCCAAAGGTGTCTTTGTCTGCGGCATTGGATCTTATGTCAATCCAGGCTACCACGTGCGGCCACTCCTCTGGTATGCGATAGTGTTGGTGGCAGAAACAGGTTTCCTTCTGCTGGCCCTTCGCAAAGCCTGGATACATCGATCATCCAACGCATATGCCATCTCCCTGATGCGTCGCGTCAGCGAAGATTCGATTGTTTATTTTATTATGTATGTGTGGACCTTTGCTGAGCCGGCGCCAGCTGACGTTCAAACAGACTTTTCCTCGTTTATATTCTCAATCTCATCTTATGGAGTACAGATCAGGTAAGTGGTGCTCTATGAAGCTGCGTGCACTTGCTGATTCTGATTCCTAGGGTATTATCAACGCTAGCGGTGTACCGCTATTCCTAGCATTCACTTCGATTCTCACAACCCGTCTTTTGATGAACCTGAAGTCGGGAAAACATGGTGACTTGCAGTCTCCATCCGAACCCCAGAACACGTCAGGGCCTTTCTTCTCCACGATAGAATTCACGTCGCACAAGACAGAGGATAGAGATACAGAAGACATCAGAATGTCGCCTCCACCTTACCCAGCTCGCGAATCTGGCGAAACTGTTGCACACCATTCAGTTTGAAAGGAGCTGCGTCGATCCTGCGACCATCTGCCTGTCAGACACGGCCACCGTTCCGGTACATCCTCTCCATAAGCAAGAGCCTGCCGCATTTTAGGATATCATTATTCACTTTATATTCAATAGCGAGCTATAATAAAACCTTCTGCTGCATCACGAGCAAACCAAAGACTATTCTGTGTGGGAGCTTGAGTGGGCAGAGGAAACCCTGCATTCCGGCCACGGGTAATGACATCGCCTTCACGGCGCTAATCAGCGCCCTGTTCGACTGAACTTCCACTCTCAGCTAGAATGCTAGGGCAGATTCTGCCATCAAGCTACCAGACGAACGCCCATGACCATGGACTCGGAAGAGTCTGATCGCCAGCTACTGGAACAATACCCATGGGCAGCCTACTCGAGCTTGCCGCCTGTGATGAGAGATGGAATCGAAGTCATGCTTCTGAAGGAGATCCTCCTGTCCCAAGCAGGCTTGGACGAACCAGGGATTCAGACAGGCTTCGCCGTTGAATTTAGCCAGAAAGCGCTTCGCCAAGATAAACTCTTTCGCTCTCTGTTTCTCACATGCTGGAAACTCGGTTCGTTTGATGCGGTTCGTGAGAGTGGTGTGTATCCCTCCTTGTGTGTCATAGCACGATTTCTTGACTATCTCATTATAGATTGTTATCAGTCGTTCAGAGAGACACACACCGCCAAGCCTCTAACAGAGACCGCGAGCGCTAGCTCGGCCAACTCTCACGAAAGAAATGGCGACACTGGCAATGAAGGATCACCTCAAGGTGCCTAGATGACACTTGGTTACTATATATACACTGCACAGCTGGTGACTCATCTACCAATTAGGGTCTAATCTCGCTTTAACTGGCCAAGTCGTGAATATTCATGGAGGAGTTTTCACTGAGGTTGCAGGGGACAGTTGGACAATAAACTGTAGGCGCTTGTGGTTCCTTGTGTTTTGACCACTGATTTACTTGACCTCAGATTCCGGTAAGAGCAAAACAACACTCCTTTTCTGCGCTCTCCCGCTCAAATAGAACGCAGTTGATCAACATAAAGAGATCATGGACTGGTACTTCAATGTAGACTACCAGCGGACCCACCAGGACGTATCGAAGAAGAGGGCAGAGAATACCGGTGGATGGTTCACAGAGTCCGAGGAATATCTATCGTGGCATACCTCCTCTGAGACCAGGGTTCTATGGTGTCCCGGCATTCGTGAGTTCTAAATCTGTCTATCCTTCTCGATTGTGCCTCATGTCATGCCTTAGCTGGGGTCGGTAAAACCGTGCTTGCGTACGTTGGCTCTAGCTGTTTTGTTGGATTGGTTTTAACTCATCCATGTATCAGATCCACTGCCATAAACCATTTGCGCAAGACAAGCAATCCTCGCGATGCGGTCCTTTTTATATACTTCAACTACACCATGCAAAAGGAGCATAATCCAACAATGATTCTTGCGACCTTGTCACGACAAATGTACCAGCGTTGTGTCGACGCCAACTCCTCAGAAGCTTCGCTATTCGAAGGCCTTTATAGCTCACACAAGACAATGAAAACCCATGCTACCCACGACGAACTTCGCGATACACTTGCCGAATCTCTCCGCCAACTCGAGAAAGTGACCATTGTGCTTGATGCCCTGGATGAATATCTGGAGCACTTTAGCGATGCGAAGATACAGACAGTCCTTGACTCGCTCCTTTCCCTCAATGATAACGTCAAGCTGCTCGTTACATCACGAGTATTGGGAGAGATGGAAAATACGTTCAAGGATCTTCAGGCAGTACGAAGAGAGATCCACGTCCACGACACTGATGTGGACAACTATCTACGAGGGCGTGTGATGGCTCAAGAATTCTCCTTTTCGCTCACTCCATCGCTCACCGACCTGATAGTTAAAGAAGTCAAGAATGCTGCCAAAGGACGGTGAGTGCTTACTGTCTTCTAAATTCCACAATATATCTGAGCTTCCTGGTTTAGTTTCCTGATGGCCGAGTTGCACATGAACTCTTTGATCGAGTATTCAAGTCCCGGAGATGTCAAGGACGCTCTCAAAGTCCTTCCCGAAGAGGTCGACCAGACATATGCGTACGTTATGGATCGCATCAACAGGCACAGCGAGCGTCGGAAAGATCTTGCAATGCAGACTTTGATGTGGATCGCTTGCGCGCAGCGGCCCCTCTCTCTTAAAGAGTTGCAACATGCGTTGGCCACCAGACAGGGCAAGTCCAACATCGATGACTACGTTACGGAATCTTCGATCATTACGGCTGCCTGCGCTGGTCTTGTCATTCTGCAAAATGAACAGAACGTAATCAGCTTCGTTCGTAAGCAGAGCTCGAGCAACGTCAGTGGAACAACTTAACTGACGTATGGATACAGATTACACTACACGAGAGTTCTTTGATCGCCAAAAAGATCAATACTTCCCGAGAAGAAGCCACGCAATGGTTAAAACTTGCCTCAACTATCTCTCAAGGAGCTGTTTCTACAACGTTCCAAACGATGCCGTATACTGGGGCATGGTTTACAGGAACTCCGTTATCAAGAATCTCCAAGAAGGTCACGCATTCTATGACTATGCAGCTCTACATTGGGGCTTTCACGCTCAGGAACAGGATGACGAATTACTCGAAGAAATTTTGTCGTTTCTCAGAACCAAACACAATGGGATCAAACTCAGCCTTCGATATGCCCTCTACCAGGGTATGGTCTCCTGGTTCGATGGTCCAGGAGAGGAAGGGACAGGTATATTCCTAGCCATATTCCACAAGCAAATGCGCGCCTTAAGCACCTTGATGGGGGAACTGAAGCCTGGATCCGAGCAACTCGTAACCCTCTCTAGAGTAACACCTCTCATGCTAGCAGTTCGAAGAGGGCCATTGGAAATGGTCAAACTCCTTGCGGAAGCGCGTCCCCTCCCGTCCGAACTCAAGGAAACTCCAGCGGGTCAGGGGATCCTGTATGACATCAACGCAGTTGATAAAGATGGTCGGACTGCAATTGGTTGGGCGGTTTGGACAGACTACACCTCCGCCGTGGAGCTCCTCTTACAGCACCCTGCTGTTGATGTCAATATCAGCGACAATCGAGGCAATACGCCGTTGCTGTTGGCAGTCAAGTACATCGAATCGAGGGTCAAGATGTCCGATATGCTCGTTAATCACAAAGCAACAGATGTGAACCTGCGGGACAACGAAGGGGTTACTGCTCTCTCGTGCGCAGCAAGTGGCGGCTTCGGGGAAGCAGTCAAGTCCTTACTCGCCCGGGAAGACGTTGACGTAAACCTGGCATGCAACAGAGGCCGGTCACCGCTGGCTTGGGCATGCCTCCGCGGAGACACTGAAGTCGTGAAAGCGTTATTGGAGAGGGAGGGAATAGACGTGAACTTGAGGGATAACGAAGGATCCTCTCCGCTCTCACTTGCTCGTCAATTCGACCATAAGGAGATCGTCCAGCTTCTGCTAGTACGTGGTGCAGAAGGCGCTTCTATGGACAGACCAGGAACAGCAGATCTGTTTTCATATTGGGTTGAAAAAGGTGGTCACATCGATGTGGAGAAATACTCGACACTCCTCGACGTCACCTCCAAAGACAACCGTGGCCTTTCCTTGCTGTACCGGGCTGTAACCCAAAGAGGTTGTTCCGACCCAATAGTGCAACAGCTACTCTCTCGCCCTGATGCCAATAACCGAGCTCAGTTGGAGGTAGTAGCGTTGCTCATGAAGCATGTTCGTGACGAGATAACGACTTTGGAATCATTCCTCCAACACACGAGCTTTGACCTTAACTATGCGAACGACGATGGGCTGAGCGCGGTAACACATGCTGTCATTCAGAAGAATATCCCAGCCTTAGAATTCCTTCTGAAGCGCGAAGACGTTAATCCAAATCGCCTAGATAATAGAGGGCGGCCACCTCTCTACTGGGCCTTCGACCTCTACAACAATACACCCCAAGCGCAGGCGTCAGCAGCTTCGATAACCAAAGTCTTCTTGATGCGTCGGGACTTTGACCCCGATATCACAGACGACATGGGCATGTCACTGGTATCATATGCAGACAAACACCTCCATCATCAGGCATTGCATCTGTTGCTACCCAGGTCGAAAGAATTAGAGTCGAAAAAGAGGGGGAGAGAGCAAGTCGACAAGAACAAGGATGCTACTGGTAAGGTGAGTTAACCTGGTCAATGCGCGTGAAAGCGATTTCTACCATAGGAGTTAGGCAGATTGTAAGAGGCAGAAAGGTCCTCTGAAGTCGATTCTCGGAAAACCTTCGGAAACTTCCATTGCGACTGATGAAGAGAGTTGACGGCGAGCCTCAACCAGCATACAATCAGCTCAGTATGAGCAATATGGGGTACGATCTTCAGACATCTACCGTAGTCCTGGTGAAAAGAGATCATGAACTTTGTAAACAACCTTCACAAATCCCAGGCCCTGAAAACCCTGAACCTACTCTGGATTGACTCTGAAGATCTGAGGCCCAGACCTAAAAATGCTACCAAAAGCCAGGTTCAACAAGGTTATTCCCAACGGAACTTGTGTTTGATTGTTTCTCTTGGCGGGAAACAAGGTTTGAACGTCATGGTGCCGCACTGGTGATCGACTGACTTGAACCCCATCTCTACGCCTCGAGTATCCTCCAAACCAGGTTAATCACCGTGACCATCCCTGAATCTCTTGATTGGCAAAAGAAGACAAAGTTTTTATTCTTTTTGGAATAAGTTTTCCTGTTGCTTCCCTGCCCTCCCAACACCCGTTAAAGAACGGTGTGAAGCCTCCCGTAATAAGCACAACCAAGCACAGCCCCCTGAGATACCATCTGTCAGAGCTACACCATCCACCTCCGAAAAACATGCCAGGGATCAACTTTATTCAATCTAACAATGGTATAAAGACGGCTTGAGCTAACCTCCCGTTCAACAATGAGAACCAGCTATGACCCATCCCTTCTATCTTGACCCAATCGACAACGTTACATTCTTTATCAACGTCATTTTCGCCGTCCTAACACTCGCTCAGTTTGTCGTCATAATATTCCAGCTCAGCAAACAAAGAAGACCGGAGGAGGACTATCGTTGTCGGAAAGCGTTTGGCGTATTTTTGATCATCACGACTCTAGTCCTATCGACAAGCTATGCGCTCAAGGCCATCGTGGTATCCCAATATGACCGGACAACGCTTCCTTCAATCGATTTAAATGCAGTCTGGAGCTTCCAGCAATTCTCTTTGCGATTTGCGGAGACCGTATTCACTGCGGGGCTTCTCTATCTTCTTGCTAGCCGTGCAGCCTTGCAAGTCACCAACCATCTTGAGCCTAGTAGTCGAGAGGGTTTCGCTACGAGCGTCAAGGTCATTATGGTAGTCACCTCGACTTTAGCGGTCGTTTTCAACGTCGCAGGAACAGCTGTTCGAGCCACAGATTGGTCAGAGACCAAGGGTGCCGCTTATAGCTATTGTATGCATTTCTACCTTGCCATGTTTGTGTGGGCCACTTTGGTCATTATCCTCGTCTCAAATGCGATCCGGATGGCCGCGAAGAATGAGAGGAGAGCTTACGAATGTTACTTGTTTGACAAGAATGTAGGTCCACAGATCAGCCAGTTTTGAGCAATTGAACTGATGAATAGTAGGTCATACATCGCATCCTCTGCTACATAGGCCCCTTTCTCGTTGTGCGAACACTATACAAGATTGCTCGAGAAATCATCGACTTCAATCCTGGCATCACCGATTCCCCGAGCTTCAATCTGTACGCATTACAACTTGCGGATGTTGTCATTTTGGGGTTTACGTTTCTGAGCCCTCTCTCCGTGGCGATGTATTTTGGGTACTGGCCAAAGAACCCGATAAAAAGGCAGCAACTGGAAAACTTTCGAGAATATTGAGGTGCCGGACACTGCCCCGATATTCCCTATATTAGAGTTATAATCGTTTATCTATGCCCGACTCAATTGATTGGTTCAATCATGATGGATGATGTACTGAGGGGAGAGCGAAGGGAGGGTGCCTCTGCAGCTGTGTCACGGTGGTCCTTTTCTGAAGATTGCATAGCCACCGCCACACCGCCACAGACCTGCTGCCAATTCCCGTCATGAGCGGTCCCAGGCCTCGTTCGAGTGGACATTCACTCTGTTCGAACGCTCATGGCCGCGGAAGAATCTGATCTCCAACTACTAAATCAATATCCATGGGCAGCCTACTCGACCTTGCCACCCGTGATGAGGGAGGGAATTGAAGTCATACTTCTAAAGGAAATCCTCCTGACCCAGGCAGGCTCGGAGACACCAGCGATACAGATTGGTACGGCTATGGAATTTAGTCAACAGCTACTCAGATCAGACAAACTCTTTCGTTCTCTGTTCCTCACCTGTTGGAAGCTTGGTTCCTTTGACGCGGTTCGCGAGAGTGGTATGCATCCTCGCAACTTATGGCGACACGGGAGCTCATCATGATAGCTTGATAGATAATTACCAGTCATTCAAAGAACGTCATAGCCCCAAGATCCTAGGATATTATGAAACCCCCAACTCTGTTGGAGCTGCGATAGCAAACGGAGATATTCGAGAATCACCTAGAGGTACTGGTTCACCATTGCGAACGTGCCACACGCTATCACTAACGTATCTGTCGCTCAGGCGTATATTCTGCATTGCGGGATGGACAGGTTGTCAACATTAATGGAGGCATGTTCAACGATGTCGCTGGGGACAGTTGGACGATAAACTGTGCGTACAAGGCCGCCTTCCGTGTTGTAACACACAGCTCATTCATCTCCAGATTCTGGTAGGAGTGATACTACACTTCTCTCTCTCTCATCTCGGTACTCATCGAGAATTTAGTGGACCAATATAGAGAAGTCATGGATTGGTACAGCACAACAGACTATCAGCGGACTCACCAGGACGTGTCAAAGAAGCGGGCAGAGAACACTGGAGGATGGTTCACTGAATCCGAAGAATATCTGCTGTGGTATGGATCTGCCGACGTCAGGGTGCTATGGTGTCCTGGAATTCGTTAGTCATTAAACTTTCTCTCTATTCACATTGAGGTCTAACGACAAGTTTTAGCTGGGGTTGGTAAAACTGTGCTTGCGTATGTTGCCCCGTAAATTTCCCATTTCCTCATCCGTCTCATTGATTTAAAGTTCCACAGCGATCAACCATTTGCAAGCGAACAGCAATCCTCGGGACGTGACTTTGTTCATATATTTCAACTACACCACACAGAAGGAGCTTGATCAAGCGATGATCCTCCGGATATTGTCGCGGCAAATGTACGGAAGTAGTATCGATTCCAAGATTTACGGGGCAGCTTCACTATTCGAAGGACTTTACAACTCCCACAAGGCGAAGAAGACCCAGCCTACCCAGGATGAAATTCGAGATACTCTCGCTGCATCTTTCCGCGAGTTCGAGAGAATATCCGTGGTGCTCGACGCGCTGGACGAGTATCTAGAGCACTTTAGTGATGCAAAAATACAGGCAATGCTTGATGCAATACTTTCTCTCAATGAGAATGTCAAGCTGCTTGTTACATCACGAATACTGGGAGAGATGGAGAATACGTTCAAGGATCTTCAAGCAGTACGAAGGGAGATCCACGTCCATGACATTGATGTGGACAACTATCTACGGGGGCGCGTGACGGCTCAAGAATTCTGCTTTCCCCTTAGCCCGTCGCTCACAGATTTAATCGTCGAAGAAGTCAAGAGTGCCGCAAAGGGAAGGTGTGTACTCACAGCCTTTCAAACGTTGACTCTAATGAAAGCTGATTGGGTCAGGTTCTTAATGGCAGAGCTGCATATGAATTCTTTGATTGAATATTCCAGTCCTGGAGATGTCAAAGATGCTCTCAAAGTACTACCCGAAGAAGTCGATCAGACGTACTCTTATGTCATGGACCGGATTAGCAGGCACAGCGAGCGTCGAAAGGATCTAGCTATGCAGACGTTAATGTGGATCGCTTGCGCCAACCGACCTCTTACACTGCCAGAACTGCAGCATGCATTGGCAACAAGACAGGGCAGGTCCAACATAGATGACTATCTGACAGGGTCCTCAATCATCACGGGTGCCTGTGCTGGTCTTGTCGTTCTACAGAATGAACAGAATGTTGTCAGTTTCGTTCGTGAGTATTTGTAACATGATGCATGTAGGCTATTAATCCTAATCCTCGGCGTAGATTACACCGCAAGGGAGTTCTTTGACCGCCAAGAGGACAAATATTTCCCAAATAGAAAGTATACGATCGTCAAAACTTGCCTCAACTACCTTTCAAGGAGTTGCTTCCAGAGTGTTAGCAGCGATCCCATATACTGGGAGATGGCTCACAGGCACGACGTGATCAAGAATCTCCAGGAAGGTCATGCTTTCTACGACTATGCCGCTCTTCAGTGGGGCGTGCATGCAGAAGAAAATAACGACGCGACGGCAGAAGTAATTCTGTCATTCCTCAGGGGAAACCATAACGAGCTCGATCTCAGCCTTCGATATGCCCTCTACAAAGGTCTGAAGCTTTGGTCCGATGCCCCAGGCGTTGAAGGAGCGGGCATATTCTTGGCGATATACCATAAACAGGTGCACGCTCTAACCACCTTGATGGCAGAACGATTGCCCGGCTCAAAGCCGTTGCTCACTCGCTCAGGACTTTCACCTCTCATGCTCGCATCTCGAACGGGGCTGCTAGAAGCAGTAAAGTTCCTCGTTGACGGCCACCCCGTTTCTTCCAAGCCAGAAGAGATTCCTGCAAGCCAGCAGATTCTCTCCGAGGTGAATGCAGTTGATAAGGATGGTTGGACTGCCCTCAGCTGGGCAGTGTGGACAAATTCGTGCAGTGCCCTAGAATTTCTCTTACAACACCCCGCGGTCGATGTCAACTGCAGGGATAACAAAGGTGATAGCCCTTTGTTGCTCGCTGTCAAATTCGGCAAACTTAGGCTGAAGGTGTGCAACATACTCGTGAACCATGAAGCAACCGACCCAAATTGTCAAGACAATGACGGCGTCACTGCTCTCTCACATGCGGCCAGTGGCGGCTTTGTGGATGCAGTCAAATCTCTACTCACACGGCAGGATGTTGACGTGAACCTTCCCTGCAACAGAGGCAGGTCTCCTCTCTCCTGGGCGTGCCTTCGTGGGGATTCTGACATTGTCAGTGCCCTGCTGGATAGAGAGGACGTAGACGTCCATTTGAGGGATAAGGAGCGTTGTACTCCACTGTCCCTCGCAGCGCAGCACGGTCACACAGACGTTATCCTTCTTCTGCAACAACGTGGAGCGGTAGATGCAGTGATACACCCATTGCTCGCACGCCCTAACGTCGATGACCGAGCCCGATTGGGGGTGATAACAATGCTCATAAAGTATGTCCACAACGAGACAACGACGTTGGAAGTATTCCTCCAAAGCATAAACTTTGATCTTGATTATGCAAACGAGGATGGGCTCTGTGCGATAGCACACGCTGTTATCCAGAAGAATACCACGGCACTGGAATTCCTGCTGAAGCGCCCGGAAGTCAATCCCAACCGCCCAGATAATATGGGACGACCGCCTCTATACTGGGCTATCAAATGTGAAAACAGCACACCAGCAGCACGAGCCTCAGCAGTTTCCCTCGCAAAACTTTTCCTCGAGCGTGAAGATTTTGACCCAAATATCAAGGATCATGCGGGGGGATCACTAATGTTCTATGCGGACAAACATCTATACCACGAAACTCTCCATATATTGGGACCGAGATCGGATGAACTGCTGTCAAAAAAGAAAGAGCAGAAACGTATTGACAAAGGGGATGGTGAAGCAGTTGAGGATCAGGTTAGCGGGTCTAGGAAGCGGCCGACGCGCAAAAGTTACAAGGTCTCATTTTCGGCAGAGACAGTTGTTCCGAGCTCACTCCTTGCGAACGACGTTCGACTCCATTCACTCCGAGACCTCGAGATTGTCCCACCAGCACCTTCTACGGCCAACGCGACCTGGATAGTCCCTGACAAGGATGCACAACAAGGGCTTGATTCGTCCTGAATTTCTAACCCAAAGGAGTCCCCGAGGATGAACAATAGCCGCGCGTAGACAATTTTTCGCCCTTGTAACTTAGGATGAAATCAAATGAAATTGATACTCGCAACCTCACGACACAGTTGTAGAATTCCACCGGTCGCCAAAGTTGCACCTTTGGGCCTTGACTTGACGTGGGTTTGCCCCGGATATCACACCCAAAACATCTTCAGTAAGGATGGACTACCGTTGCCTAGTAGCTATTCCTAGGAAATTGTAGTCTAAGAAGCGATCTGCAGTTATGCCGCATGGTTCAACGCCAACTTCAACTCGCCAACATTTTGCGACGCGACGCGTTCCCAGGACGAATCAGTGGCAGTGTTGCCTGCATCCAGGAAAAAGTTACATAAGCTTGCTCGACGACGACGACGATAAAGGCAGATGGCTCAAGATTAACGACTGGACATTGGAAAAGGCACCTGGATCGTTTGTATACAGCTTATGCAGACATCGATCTACCGTGATGAAGGCGTGAAAAAGGAAGGGAACGAAGCATCGACATTTTGTCGCGTAGATTAGAAAATTGACGTTGCTCGGCGGCAGGGACGTGTAATAGGCTAATTCCAGTTGTTCGCTGTCCACCACAACGTCGAGAGGACGTCGTTGAGAACGTCGGGGGCAGTGATGAGAGTGTTTGGCAGCTCGAATCATGTCGGTCGACTCATTCTGAATCGATTCAATCTGATAAGACCAATCGAGTCACCCGCCAAACTTTTTCCGCCTCGATACTCTACCATCACCACAATGGCCTCTCCGCCGTCCGTTGAGTCGATAACAAGCACTCTCTCGTCCCTCTCAATCAAACCAGCGACGTCCACAATCAGCCATGCGGCTGCTACCAACCCTGCTGAATGGAGAACAGCGCTAGAGGGAGCCGAAGCTGCACCGAAAGGCTTTGGGCTTCTCAAGACCCTCGTCTACAAGCCAAAAACTGCAAAGACTGCCACCCCCATCCCTGTCGTTGTCATTGCAAGGGAACTCACAGAGACCAACTCTGGCGCCATTGGAAAAGCCCTAAATCTCAAAGAACTGAGGTTGGCTTCCCCCGACCTTCTGACAGAATTCTTTGGCCTGGACAAGGATTCCGTTTCCCCACTCGCTATCACCAAAGAAGTGTTCCCTAGGATTCAGACCGTCGTTGACAAGTCCATTTCATCCGCCACCGCCCCCCTTGCCCTCCATGCCAACTCCTCATCCCAATCGATCTTCCTCACTGGATCGGATATCCTGGCCTACCTCCGTTCACTCGAAACTGAAGAGACCAAAATCACAGAGCTTGACTTTGCAGAGATCACAGCCGGATCTGTCACTTCCCAGGCTCAAACCTCAAAGCCTCCCCCGAAGGAGAAGGAGGATGCCAAGATTGAAGGTGCCGTGCAAATTGCCATTGGTGTCAAGAAGGAGGTCGACTTTTCTGCCTGGTATACCAACGTATGTTTTCGTGCAGCCGAAGTTCAGGAACTGTTTTTAAACAGAATTTATATAGGTCCTGCTCAAAGCCGACATGTTGGAC